>OZ018376.1:132228466-133433466 GCA_963969555.1 Polydrusus pterygomalis
AGAGAATCGAGTTAGCTCAAACCATTATCTTTGTGCCATTATGTTATACTTCTAATCTACTCAGTAAAACAGAAATGTTAAAATTATCATTTCAAGAGACTAAACTTATCTGTTCGTAACTGATAGATTGTTAAGTAGATATTACCTCGGGCACAAATGTGTTGCAGGTATCTGCAGGCTGCCCAGTGATATTTTGTTAAGATTGGCTTTTTAACCAACACCTATTAGGTATGTGAAACATTTCATGTTAATTTATTTATTCTAAACTTACATTTCCTATATAAAAAATTCGTAGTATAAGTGTAAAATCAATTTGATAAACAATAAAAAATAATTAGATACCTGCATAGTAGGCTGGAATAATAACAGAAAAATTACACACATCGACGAAGTTTTCTAGAATAGAAACTAATAAAATTGTATTAAACATTGAAATGGCAAAAAAAAATTAATTTAATTTTCTGAAAAAAAAACGTGGACAAGAAAAATTGACAGTTTTGACATGGCGGGCAGGTTGGCTGGCTGATTTGTTCCAATATCACCTGGTGCAGTTTGGGAAGCGTTATAGTAGGTGAAAATATAACTGTCCTTCTCTTCTATACGTCAAAAATATGCGACAGAACCAGGTACTCGGCCAGCTGGAGAATCATCAAGCGACAACAGCACCAATTTGACTCTGATGGCCAGATGGCCGCAACTCGAGATTAATATGACCTTGTGATGCAAGATCGCTCATTTCAGTTTTTTCTGGATAATTTAAGTTTTAAAAACGTTATATTGCTTCTGTTATTATATTTATGTTATAAATATGGGGAGACTTTTCTATATTATGTTTATTTGCTATATTTTTTATCACGTCGGTGTTTTGTGTCGATATAAAAGACTTTAGATTAAGATTTTAGAAAATATAGTTTTGTTGCCGTTGCCGCATGTTATTTTTTCTTCAATAAAATATCCCTTTATATATAATGAGCTCCCTAATAAAAAGTTTATCCACGCGCAATAAAATTAGCCCAGTCTGGAATTTTTTTAGGCATTGATAAAACGCGAAATGTTATATGTCTAAGTTGCAAATGTCATATAAATCTTCCATTACAAACCTAAAAAAACATATTAAAAGAAAACATCTAATTGTGAAAGTTCCTCAAAAATCTGTTATTTTAAATGATGAAAGTGAAATTGTAGAAGAGGACAGCGTCAGTAACTGTATTGTTGTCAGCACTGGTTCACAACAGTCAAATGTTAGTAATATTTCTTCTTGGCAGCAGCCGAACCCGAACATGAGCAGCAGCCCGTTATAAAGAAACCTAGAATTATAGTACAAGAAATATTGACATCTTATGCAAAAAACCGTTATCTTCGAAAACAAAAAAATTAATCGACTCAGAATTACTTTTATTATTTACTTTGGATTATCAACCATTTAGTATTGTAGAGGATGAGGGCTTTAAAAGATTTTAAATCCTTCATGAAACTTCTAACTAGACAAACAATTTCTAAAACCTTAATTCCAGGTTTATATGAAACTTATTTGAATAATGCTAAAGAGCCGGAAAAAAAATTTAAATGTATGCATTACTATAGATTGCTGGACGTTCGCAAAAATGACAGCTTTATTGCAATATCCGATTATTTTATTGATGTAACAATTCATATGCGCTCTATTCTTTTGGAGTGTGACGTTTTTGAAGGAAGTCATACTGGATTAAATTTATCAAGAGCTTTATTTGCTGTTGCCAAAATTTGGGGGTCGGAGAAGAAAGTTATTCTTGCAGTATCCGATAATGCTGCTAATATTAAAAATGCAATTGCCAATACAGGGTGAAAGCAATTTGGACCTTTTGCTCACACCCTTAATTTAACTGTTCAGGATTCTTTAAAATTGGCACGGGATATTTTGGAGAAAGTAAAGGTTATAGTTGCGTATTTTAAAAGACATAGCGAAGCTACCAAAATGCTCATGGACACCCAAAAAAAGATGGTTTTAATATACCATTAAAACTCATTCAAGATGTGGTCACAGGATGAAACTCGACGTATTTTATGATTGAAAGATTTGCTCGATTAGAAAAAAGTCTCCGTTCCACAATAGGTCTCATTGACGCGTCCTTATCCACAATTTCTGGAAAGGAGTGGACCATACTTAAGGAAATGTGCCAAATTTTGGAACCGTTTGCTGATGCAACTAAATGTGTAAGTGGTGAAAATTATATGTAGGTATCACTAGTAATCGTATTAATCAGAGGACTTCTAGATGTCTGTGAAAACTTATTGTCAAATGAAAATTTTAATGAGCTATCCAAAAATATTATAAACTGTTTACAAGGCGGTTTTCGGTCAAGGTTAGATAATGTGGAATACAGGGTGTTTCAATAAAAACTCCCAGGCCAATTATCTTGAAAACTAAAAGTGACATATACATTCTCTAAACGCCAGTTTTTAGCCTTTATGATTAGCTTCACAACTGTGTAAAAAATGTGTTTGAATAATACAAGATGTAGGTGGCGCCATGGTGCAAAGAAATTTTTCGATTACAGGAACTTTTAAATATTGTCGTTCTTAAAGATAATTAATTTTTCGTCAAATTATGTCCCATAAAAAATTTTGATAAATCTAACATGAAAGGAGATATTTGGGGTTAAGTTTTTTTTAAAATAATTTTAAGGAGTAGATAACTATTTTAATGATAAATATTTTTAATATCCTTTAACAGATTTTATTTTAGTTTTGGTAATGATAATTTTAGTGATAAAACGCTCGTGTAGAGCTAAATTATTACGTCCAGTGACGTCTTAGGGGGCTAACAAATAATATTGGCAAAAAAGAAGACGCCACTGAGTTTTTGGTAATTTATATATTTTTTTCGGATTAAGCAACTAAAAATATCCTTTTCTTCTTTGGTAAATTGTTTTCTTATCTTACTTGGTTTTCAAGAAATAAAAATAAAAACAATTTTATTGCATATCTATGTCTGGAAAACAAAAATCATTAAATAATTAATACGTTGTATTTTTTGTTGTTTAAAAGCATTATAAAATAAAATTAAAAGATGTTTTAAATTTTATGAAAAAACTGATGAGAAATTATACAAAATTATTAATAAAAATTAGAACAATACCAAAAACTATTTAATGGGGTCGAATAAGGTGTTCAAAATTGCTGCCGTTCTCATATACACACATAGCAAATCGATATAATAATTCGGTTCTGCAAACTCTCAATAGTGATTAATAACAAAAGATACAACGTAATAATTGTTTAATATTTTTTGTTATTTTATTATAAATAGGAAAACAATTTAACAGAATATTTCCCTCATATGTTAAAGTTCCCATAAGAGAAATGCAATTTTCGCAAAATTACAGCAAAACAGCACTGCCAGAAATCGAAAATTGCATCGCAAGTTTATATTGTTGACGAAACGTCAAAGCGGGATTTTATTGTTGTAACAGAGCAGACCTAGGTGACCTTATTTGAATTTTTTTTCACTAATTTTGTTAATTTATTTATTTGGTAAACTTATTCTTTCCCCAATGTTACGCCCTGAAGTTTAATTATTTTACTCTATTATTTGTATTTAATTTAAATTATATTATGATTTTAATTTACCCTGCAATACTGGTCATATTTTTTTTTTTAAAGTGTAATACCTTTTCATTTCCAAATATAGGCCCTGATAAACCTATTTAGGTAGCCAGTCTTGAAAATAAAATCCTCAGTATATTTCCGATGATATTTAGGAGGACGCGTGAACTTTGGACCGTTCACATCTTTGCCGCAATTATTGATTTTTTTATAGCAGCCAACGTCGTACTTCGTATTACAAAAGACGCAGGGTGTTAAAACACACAAACGAAGACTTTGGTGGGGGAGAAGATGGGTTAGCTGCTAGACAGAGAATTTCTAAAGAGACACTTATTAACTTCGATAGGTACGGTAAGCACCTAAATTCAAGAGTCATCATAAGTCTATTTTCTGCAGATTTTCTTTAAAATTAATTTTTCTAAATACAATAATTCAATTAGAAAAACAAATGGCATTGGGTTAAATAAGTTTAATTTTATTTGTGTGGATTTAATTTGTGTAACTATTTAAAATTCAGGGGATGTTTTTTTTAAAGGGTGTTAAGTTCTTAAAGACCAAGTTTATTTTCTTTAGTTTTTTTATTTTTGTTGGTTTACTCTAATTTGGGAATACTGGTTGTTTTTTTTTTATACAGGGCAAAATATATTTTTCAGACGGTAGTTATGGTAAACAACAAAATTTATTTTTATGATATAGGAATATAATTTTAAAATACTAATTCTTAATTAAATAATATGAGAATCTTTATTAAATTATAAGATAAACTTTATTAAATAATAATATGGGAAATTTTATAAATAAATCTCATATTTTCTAACATGACATTAGCACGGTTATCCCGTTTGTTTGGATATCACCTCTTATGTCTTTAAATAAACAAAATATAAATAAATCTCATATTTTCTAACATGACATTAGCACGGTTATCCCGTTTGTTTGGATATCACCTCTTATGTCTTTAAATAAACAAAATATAAATAAATCTCATATTTTCTAACATGACATTAGCACGGTTATCCCGTTTGTTTGGATATCACCTCTTATGTCTTTAAATAAACAAAAAATAAATAAATCTCATATTTTCTTACATGACATTAGCACGGTTATCCCACTTGTCTTGGATATCACCTCTTATGTCTTTAAATAAACAATAAATAATTCTAATATTTTCTCTCACTCTTAAAGGACAAAAATAATCAAGCTATAGCAACAAAATTCTTTATCAATTTTACGTTGTTTACTATATCAACCTAAATTAAATTAAATAAAAGGGGAGGAAAATATTAAATATAATACCAAAATGAAAGTTTGATACTAATTTTATCTATTTCACAACGATTTTAAAATTTATATTTTAATTTTTAGAGAGTAACAAAAGTTTTAAATTATTATTAAAATGCCATCAGAAGGTGAAAGGGAGAGAAACAGTTTTACTGACCTTCCGGGTTAGCAATATTAAATGACAATTAAGATTATAGTTATTATCATTTATTTCTACCCAAAACTAATTATGGCTTTAAAACAGTAACAAAGTTTTATTTACTTTTTTTGGTATCTGTTGTTAAGACCAAATGAAATAAACTTAACAAACCTCACGATTAACAAACCAAAAGAACCTTAATTGTTTTTTTTCATAACTGAGTTTATGTGAGTTTTCCTAAATGATTTAAGTTCAGGGTTATCCTATTACCATGCTCTCCCTTCGCGCTGTTACGGAGCCGACAGCCTCACGCTGGACGTAGCAACGAGATTAATCTCGTGGGGATGTGGGGATTTTTATCAGGCAGGAAAAAGCCCTCTCATTTTCTTATGTTATGTGCTAGTCTGAAGCAACGATACCAGCGTTCTGATGTTTAAACAAAAGGTGGCAGTTTTTGCTTCTTTTATGAGTAACTTTAAAAAACTAAAACTTAACCTTAAATTCTGTTGGAGGTTGTACAGGGAACAGTGAATGACTCGTTCTTTTGATACAGACTTGTCGGTTCACAATGTTTCCTTCAACGTGGGACAGCCCGCCGACAGCCGGGACCAGCAACTGTATGAGGGGAACCTATAGAGAAGGGCTACTGCCCTGGGCGACAGCCCCATAGTCTCGTCCTGTGCACGGGGTAGGGAAACCTTTGGAAACGTGGTCGAGAGTGCGTTCAAGGAGCTTTCTTTTGCACAACTGACAACTTTTGTTTTGAATTTTCTTTTATTTTTTTTTTAATAGCGAAGAATTCTGCCTTCCTGTCGTGTTTCAAAGTTTTCTTTAAAATAGTGTTTATTTAACTAACGGCCATAATAGATTTTGGTTAATTTTGTCCACTCAGTATAATACTTCAATTAGTATTTTTCAGCGAACCTGACGAACACAACGTAGGGTCGGCCATAGATTCTTGCCCGAATCTAGACGGTCACGTCCGAGCCTATTTCTTTATTGTATGTGAGACATACTAATGCATTATTTTATGTATTTGAATGTCACATGTGGAATTCTGGAATGGGTGAATAGACTCAATACCATGAGTCGTGCAAATAACACTTTTGTGTTAAATCAGACCTCCAAGGGCACAATTTTTGTTGTTGTAATAATAATAATAAAAAACTAATTTTTCTTTTTCAGCTTTGCAGGTTATTATTAATTAATTAACCTATTTTAATAACCCACTAATTAATATTTCTTTCAGCTTTTTACTCCGGTTATATGAGCCGGGGGCCGTAAGGTTACATTGTTAACAAACGTCAAAAAATGTAATATTCTGACAATTAACGTCATCTTATTTATTATTATACGAGCAACCGCCGTATCAAAACTTGCCAAAAAAGGTGTTGGAGAACAACAGTTAATTAAACTAAGTGGACACTCAAATACCAAGTCACTGACGCCTTACATTCAGATGGATGAGAACCACCATATGCATTTGATTGAAAAAAATGCGGGACAATGACCAACCGTCAAGCTCATGAGAGTCCCCCGCCGAAATAAGCTCTCGCTCGTTGACTGCATCAACCACCATGTCTACAAATTCAAAACAAAATATTGTTAATTACAATAATTGTACTTTTCATTGCAATTCTTGTAATTTTTAAGCATTTTAATTTTATTGTTAGTATTTTCTGTTAAATAAAATATTTAAATTTACTTGATTCGAGTTCTTTATTAATTTGGGAAATATTCAAATAAATTACACTCGTGCATAAAAATAACCAGATAATTTTTTTATTCAATATGTTTTTTTTTACAAATTGCAATCGTTTGTTTTCATATTTTACGAAAATGCCCTCCTCCTGCGGAGTCGGGCTTTTTCGCGAAAATATGAAAACAAACTCTTGCAATTATAAAAAAACACATTTCATTCAAAAATTATCGGTAATTTTGATGCACTTGTGCACTTACCCCCGAGAAGAAAAGGATATTTTTAGTTGCTGAATACGAAAAAAATATAAAAATTACCAAAAACTCAGTGGCGTCTTATTTTTTGACAATAACATTTGTTAGCCGCCTGAGACGTCACTGGACGTAATAATTTAGCGCTACACGAGCGTTTTATCACTAAAATTATTATTACCAAAATTAAAATAAAATCTTCTAAAGGATTTTAAAAATATTTATAATTAAAATACTCGTTAAAATTATTAAAAAGAAAACTTAAACCCAAATATCTCCTTTCATGTTGGATTTATCAAAATTTTTAATGGGACAAAATTTGACCAAAAATTAATTGTCTTTAAAAACGACAACATTTAAAAGTTCCTGTCATCGAGAAATTCCTTTGCACCGTGGCGCCACCTACATCTTGTATTATTCAAACACATTTTTTACACAGTTGTGAAGCCAATCATAGAGGCTAAAAACTGGCGTTTACAGAATTCACTTGTCTCTTTTAGTTTTCGAAATAATTGGCCTGGGAGTTTTTATTGAAACACCCATAGTAATACGCTAGCCATTTCAACATTCCTAAATCACAGATTTTAATATTTTCCTTTTAAAAACAAATGATGTGGAAAAATTAAAAAACTCATAATAACAGCCCTTACTGAAATGATTAATGCCCAAAGGGAAAGTTGTGAATCTGAGCCTGTGACTAATACATCAATGGCAAAGGAATCCCCAGTTCCAGTATTGACAGAGATAGCAGAAAAAATTAAATCAAAATAGTCCTTGTTTGTTTTACAATTTCAACCTAAACATACTGCCAGCTCGAGGCCTATAATTATTGAACTTCAAAGGTATTTGGAAGATGAAGTCCTTACTAGAAATGAAAATAGTTTAGACGGGCGGAAAAAAATGAACATAATTACCCGTATTTAAGTCGTTTGGTACGCGCTAGATGTTGTGCTTTAGCTACCTCTGTACCCTGTGAACGCTTATTTTCTAAAGCACGAATTTATTTATTTATTTATTATCATCAACAATAACAATAACAAAAAGCCAGGAAATGAAGATGAAACAATATGCATATCATGGACATAAGCGTCTGTGTGAATGCACATTGGGTTCATCAATAAAAGTTTACAATATTTAACCTACAGCTTATAACACACGACACTACAAAAAAAAAACAAAACAAAAAAAAACACGTAATACCAAAAAAAGGTCAAAAAAAGGAGTGGAAACAATGAAAAAAAGAAGAAAAATATAAATCTACTGTAGTTTAATGACGCTTTTAATGGTATTTGTATTCTCTCTAATCCATACTTGCAACTGCTTCTTAATGCTACTATATTTTTTAGTTTTAAATTGTTCCGGTAACATGTTAAATAATTTAGGTGCTATATAAGTAATACATCTTTGAGTTGCATTATAATGCGTGTTGGGTAATACAATGTTATGATTTGTATTAGCTCTTGTTTGAATGTCATGATTGATAAAATTAGTTAAACAAAGAATAAACAAGTTATTGGTGGAAATTGAAAATCTAAGGACACATTTAAAATATAATTGAGCAACAGTAAAAACGCCAGACTCCATGAATAATAGGTCAGATGGAAATTGCTTATGTTTAAACAAAATAACCTTTAATATATATTTCTGCACAATGGTAATGTTCTTTAAGGTGTCATTGTAAGCAGAACCCCAGCAGATAATGCCATAGCTCAAGCAAGATTCAGCTAAAGCTCTGTATACTTTTATGATTGTATTTCTATTTAGAACATTACGTAATTCGTAAAACTTAAAAATAAGTTTTTTTAATTTATTTTTAACGTAATCAGCATGATGCTGCCATTTCAAGTGATTATCGAATTATCCTTTAATGAACGCCGAACAAGACTTAGCACAAAAAAATTAAAATATTTGCTGTTTACAAATAATGTTAACAATTCCTTTTAGTTATATTGTCAAATTTATATTATGTAGAGTTATCGTATATTTTTTGGTATTTTTTTGAAAAAACCAGAAACCAAATAATATTTTGAAAAATTTACGTTCCTAACTATTTGCTGTTTTTTTTTTGTTTTATTTAGTTTATAAAATAAATGTCGTTTTGTACAAATAAAAAATATAGTTAGTTAATAACTATATTTGTAATAATAATATTTTTTTTGTTTATGATAGGGTGTAATTTTTGTACTCAAAAAAAAAGGTAAATTTTATTATTTTAAATTAAACTCTTTTTTTTTTAATTTTTGTATTTATATATATCAGATTAAAATTCTGTTGCTACATTTATCTAAATCATTAACCAGTTTTCAGTTTTTATTCCTTTTTTGTAAAAAAAATAAAAAAAATAGTAGTCTCATCCTACCCGACTTTCCCCTATATAAAATGTATGCAGTTTAATGATCATTTTACCTATGTGAAACACATTTTATACCAGTCTAAGGATAGGAAATAAGTGTATTAAAAAAAAATGTAAATAAATATTTAATTGTAAAATATTTATAAAAATAGTGCAAATACACACCGATAAACACATTAATATATTAAACTATTTCTTTTCCTCACAAAAAATCGATATTAAACAATGTATGGTAAAATTTACAATTTGGGTGTATGTTATTATAAACGAGAAACGGCTATAATAAAAACTAGGAAAGTTAATTTTTTTTATAGCAGATTGACTTTTATTGTTTATTTATTTTTCTAACCTGAGTAGAATCAGCTCCTAAACAATGTTGGTGTAATAATTTTCCTTAAAAACCAGTATTTTTTTTATAGAAAATGTAAACATTATTTAATAATTTGGTCTATACAGATTAAATTTTTAAGGCAGTCAAAACAATAAATGAAAATAGAATTACAATATATTACCTGCAGGACCCTTTTTTCTTCATCATTCCTTCTCCCTGAGGTCTACCACACGCTTGACAGGGACTCCAAGGAGCCCATTGGGTCACTAGTTCTGCATCAATCTTCAAAATGTCTCTGACATAGACAAATTCTACGGCTGAGGACTCTTTGAACAGACCATTAATGGAAGCAAAAAAATCATCGTGATATTTGGACCAATCGGTTATGCTTCCTTGAAAAAATACCCGGTTTTGGTTTTCGATTTAATTCTACGATTCTGTAACCTATTTTACTTTATTAAAGGTTGATGTTGATGTTGTTTTTAGTGTAGCGTTTCGGCATCTCCAACCTTCACAACTGTGTAAATAGTTAAAAGTTAAAAAGTTTAAAGTTGGACATGAAACAAAACGTTGTCTTAAAAGCTTGACAAGTTCTACAAAATAAAATAAAAAATTATAACAATTTTCAAATAGATAATTTTTAGGTCTTGCCTCGAAACATACAATTCATAAATTTTTCTGCCATTCTTGTTAATCTGAGGTTATTAACTACCTTTTTCCACTGATGTATTTTTCTCCGGCATCACGATGTCAACTAAATAATTAAATTTCTCGTTATTTGATTGGTCTTGGAAATGAACGCAGTAATAAAATCCCATATCTTCCATGGAAAAGTTTTTTATTATTAAACTATGCTTGTGATTTACCATAATTCTGTTTTGAGTCATATCATTGTTCATGTCCATCTGAAACACGGGGTGTGACATTAGCAGTGTGTCCCATTCAAAAATATGAAATAAGGACCAGCTCTTGCTTCTTTATTTAAAAGATACTTATCTAAGATATACATTACCCAGGGTGTTGTACCAACTATTGTCAGTTGTTTATTCTCTATAAAACACATTTCACTAGCAATTAAGGTACATTACTGGTGAAACCGGTTTTACGGACTTAACAGTCAAATCGAAGGGTTTTGTGTTTTTAATTATAAATAACAAAAAAAATGTATTTAAAATTATATTAGGTACCTGAACTTCATGACTCTTACTAACACCTAACTGATCCACTTTATACCAGTTCTTAGGCTGATCGGAATGTTCCTCGTTGCAGAATCTACATCTCAAAATTAATGTTTGCCCTTGTTGCGCATCAACAAGAGAATACAGGTCTTCTTTTTCTGATGTAATTAATCTCTCCCTTTCTCTGCATTCCTTCGTTTCAATTAGTTCATTGCCTTCATCAGATTGTATTGATAAAATTAAAAATGACTCAAAAATAACGAAAACTATTTGCCTCATTGTTGTATTTTAAATTTAATAACTTCCCGATTAAAATAAATTTGGTAATCTGTGTACATATGTGACATCATAAACGAACGTTGAAAATATTACCAGTTAAAGACATGTGGTAGGGGAAACCTTGACTCCTAAAGAACATCGGCAAAATATAACAAATAAATCTTTAAAATTACAAGAACATAATGAAATTAAATTGACAGTGGCATGTCAAAAATTAAAAAAATTGACATTTATTTAAATGTATCCCATGACTCTCTGGAATGTTGAAGAGTAGACAAAGACGTAGAGTAAAAAGACATGACGTCGATTGGCGATCGGGCAGGTGTTCTAGTATTCTTTTACCATTATGATATCGTTAAAACATTTTTATAGAGAGTTTGATAAGGTATAGATACATTTAATGTTATTGGTCGTCATGGGCGCGGGACGATTAAAACATAGAGCGGGGCAAGATAATATTTTTTAGCAAAAGTATAGGTTTTCCTTTACAATTTTAACATTTTTAGGGGTCTATTCTGTAAACTAGCCGCTAAATTTTAGAGGCCAGTAAAAATTTAAATTTTAACAGCCCTGTAAAAATGTTTGGTAAAATTGATATTCTGTAAAGGCAAATTTTAGAGTTTGGTTAAAAAATAAAAATTTTAAAGGAATCCGTTAAAATGTGTGTTTAGAAATATGGCAACGTCACACTTTGAGTTATTTGACTTACTATCGCCGAAATTTGACATTATTATGACACTTTTATTGTGGAATTTTACGATTTAGTTCATTGATTTTAAAATGTCTCGCGCTCCGAGGACTACAAAATGCCAGAAAGAATTTATTGTGCATTTCTTAGAAGCAAAAACCAAAAACTGTTAGGAGGAAAAATGAATCCAGTTGAGTTGCCAATCATTAATGGATTGTGGGCAAAAATGACTACAGAGTTAAATCAGATTGGGCCACCCAAATACTTTAATAAGCATTCACATCTTGATTTTAGTGTTCCATTCAACTTTTCAATTATGTTTCTACTTGTTACAAAGTGATAATTGTAATTACTTTCTGACGTATTTACCCCAGGGTTCTTAAAGGGGCTTAGTAAAAACGGTTTTAAATGGTACCCAGAGTCTCCGATAAGAAAATAATTAGCACCATGAATATATAGATCTTGCATGATAGTTTTAATATTGGAAGCTTGCCAAATAGCCGCATGGTGGGTTGATCTAGGAAAACCTGCATTCATATTCAATATATTGTAGTCACTGTCGACAATTATTTGGCAGGTAATACTATAATATCCTTTTCTACAAAAGTAAGGAAGTGTTGGACAATCTTTTGGGGGTGATATAATTGCTATGTGAGTACAATCTACAGCTCCCAAACATTGTGGAAAATTAAACTTCTTTCTGAAACGATTTATAACTGTATTTCTCATGTTCTCGTTATTGGGAAATATTATCCAATTCAAAATTAAGTTATAATAGATTATTTTAGTAACTTCATTGATGCAACGACTCATGCTGGGTTGACTTAAAGCAAAAGTGTATCCTTGTCCAGTGGATAATTGATAGCTCCCAGTACCATAAAAGTTTAAGGTTGCAAGAATTTTTAGTTCTCTAGGAATTGCTGAAGTTCTTTGTCCTTTTTGCATATGCGGGCTAAATAAATCGATTATGATTCTTGCCACAGAATATTACAGCAAAGTTTGCTTTGAGTTCTCTGATTCTTGCTACGTCCTTATTGAATCGAAATATTTTCTTAAACGTGGTAGTAGGTAGCTGGACAGGATCGCTGTTGTCTCGGAGTACCCTTTGATGGAATCTGAATTCAGCTCTACAAAAATTAGCAGCCCTTAGCTCAAAAAAAGATGTAGAAAGTATTTTCTTCTGAAGATATGAATCCAGGTCAAATCAGTGTTTCAGACATTTATGCTTTCGGTAATTTTAAATTATGTGAAAACATTGAATAAAAATATATATTCATTTATTCGGTTGTCAATTAATTCCTCAATAAAGGCCTCGCCATAAACATCATAAAATGCCATTGTTTAAAGGAATAAATACTATCTTCGTCAATAATCCCAAACTACTAATAAAGTGTCAAATCAAAAAATATAAGATTAAAAGCCAACCTAAGAAAACTAGTTTTAACAGACTGCTAAAAATCAAAGGAGATTTTTAATAGCCCTCTAAAAATTATTGCTTTAGCCGGTAGTTTTAGAAGAATAGGTTATGGTTTTGACATATTAGAAAGATACAGAATATAAACAAATTTATAACGGCCTCTAAAATTTAACGGAAGAGCTACAGAATACACCCCTTAAAATGTTGCTTTTTGTAATGTAATTTTATTATTTTTATTGCACTGAGGTTTACTTCCAAAAACGTTTGCTAGAACATCCTGTGCAGGGGGAGGGGGAGGTTAGTAACTTACTTTAACCCTTCTTACTTCTGGGCCTCATCTTGGTCATGTATATGTGTCACCTGATGATGGTGGCGGGACGCTTACATTATTTTAAATTTTACCTATTTAGTATTTTTAGCTAAAAATTAAAAAGAGGAAATTGATTTGTATTATTTAGTACAGTGGCGCACCCAGGGGGGGGGGCCAAGGGGGCCTTGGCCCCCCCAAAACCCCCAATGAAATTGACTTTAACTATACCCACTAACCCGCTAAAAAAAACTTTAATTTCCAGGCGCGATACAAAGAACGATATAATTTTTATTACTTTTGTACAGTATACCTTAGATTTACTTATTACCAACCCAGACGATCGATTCATTAATCACAGGGAAATTATTTTGCTATTTAACTGTTTATTGCCCTGTCCCAATAATCAAGTAGAAAATTTGCAAAGCTTTCTCAGCCTTCATTCTTTTTATGCAAATTATTAATTTTTTGAAAATTTTTATAATGAAAGCATTCTAATATGCGAATTTAAATTATGGAAAGACAAGTTTACAGATAGCAAAGAAATACCCTCCGATATGTTTAAGCTATATATTCAATATGTATGTATATGTATGTATGATATTTCCCAATATAAAAAACTTTTGCAAATTTTTGTTACCCTTCACCACCAGTACCTCTCAAAGGTCATTTTCCACATTAAAGTACTTAAAATCGTACTTTTAAGAAATTCCACCGGGAAAGTAAGACTTAATGGTTTGGCAAATTTATTTATTCATAAGAATGTTCCTGTTTCTTGTGAAGAAATTTTAAATAAACTTTCTAAGGGTCGAAGAAAATTAGATTTACATATTTAACAAATGCAAAGGTGTTATAAAAAGTTTTGATTTCTATTATTTATAAAATATTGTTTATTGTTGTGCTTTGTACTAATTTATATTTTTAAATAAATATATTTGAGTTATGGATATGTCGTCATTACTATTACCTATATTTTATTTGGTAAAAAGAGTGGTATGTTTTGTCCGGAATTATTATTAAAGTGGATATTTTAAAGTCAATTCTTTTAGATATTTACCTTGATTGAACTAGGCTATTGCGATCTTTCAAGAGTACCTGTTAAAAAAGCTCAAAAGTTCTAGAAAAATGCGTAACTTAAAAGTTTATTAAAAAATTTGCTTCCGGCACTGGTTAGCGGGCCCCCCCTAACATACAATCCTGGGTGCGCCGCTGATTTAGTAGCAGGGCAATACAATTTTTTTTAAACAGTAATAATAGTCAATAAATAAAAATAGTAGGTGTAATTACATACCATAGTACATACAGCGGCAGAAACGTAAATGGCTAGTGATAGATCTAGATTTAAGTTTAAGAATAACTTAATAATTTTATTGCTGTTTATCTGGCTTTCTTAAAAAGTATAATTACTATTTAAACCATTAAGAAAAATTTGGTTCACTATTTTCAATTCAATATTTTCAGAAATTTTCGGATTTGTAAGCGAAAAGCATGTTAGGAACACCAAAGTTTCGTAACAAATCATGTAGTTATTGTGTCGTCTGTAACATGGTTGAAGTGGCATATCGTAGTTCTAAAGGGGCACAAAAGGGCGATCCCTTCCTCGTTCGTTTTGTTTAAGTCCCCATATCCCTTTGAACTGGGTCAAATTTGGTATAGGGGCATTTAAATATATGTACGTTGTTCGGGTTTGTTCGGTTTTTATTAGTTTCAATAAAAAATATCGCCCGTGATGTTATAAAATATTATTAAAAATAGCAATTTTAATTTATAAATATTATAAACTTTAAATACCAATGTGTTTGTAAAAAAGAGCTGTCGCGCTTAGTTGATATATCATACCTTTTGCACTCTTTTTGACTTAACAAACCATTTTTGTAACTTAACCAAAAGAAAATGCTTTAATATTAAATTTTTAAAATAATAAATAAAATATAAATAAAACTTTTAAACAACTGAAGTGAAGTTAGCGGCCAAAACTTAGCGGCCGAAACCCCGAAAATTGCCGAATGGACAGTCGCCTCATACAAGATTCGTACAAGGTTCTCTACAGTGACCGTTTTAAATAATTTTTGTCAATTTTTCTAACAGCTTACGCCCAGTGGCGTATCCTTGCCAGCGGTTTCAAATACCATTTTATTTTGGCCGCTAACTCATTTTTGTCAATTCCTCGAAAACTAGAAGTGATTACAGGTACCCACTAACAGGGTAATTAAGGGGCAGCCAGTGCTACAGTTTTCACCCAGTGGCGTGTCTATATAGCCGGACAAAATAGAGTGGAAACGCCACTGGGCACAAACTGTAGTACTGGTCGCCCTTTAAGCACCCTGCTAATGTATACCTGTTATCGCTTCTAGTTTTTGAGAATTCGAAAAAAATGAGTTAGCGGTCAAAATATAGTAGAATTTGAAACGGCTTGAAAGGACACGCCACTGGGCGCAAACTGTAGTACTTGTAGCCCCTTAAGTACCCTGTTAATCTGTAACTGTTATCGCTTCCAGTTTTCGAGAAATTGACAAAATGACTTAGCAGCCAAAATAAAATGGTATTTGAAACGGCTGGCAAGGATATGCCACTGGGCGTAAACTGTTAGAAAAATTGGCAAAAATTATTTATGACGGTCACTGTAGATCAGAGAACCTTGTAACAATCTTGTATATATTTAAATTTTTGCTTTGAAAAAATATTCCGACGCCACTGTCCATTTGTCAATTTTCGGGATTTTGGCCGCTAAGTTTTGGTCGCTAACTTCACATCAGTTTTTAAACAGCTCAATTTTTCAAATTCTCTATTCATTTTACCTATCCTCTAATCAGAGCCATAGCCATGAGGGAGGTTATAAAGGGGTTCTGATACCAAATACCGTGCGAGCAAAAATTATTTGCATCAAAGAGGGCCTTACATCTAAGGATGTAATGCTTAGCAGTAGAGCTTAATACCGGTTGGGTGTCAGTAACTACCTGAATTTACAATCAATCAGTTATTCCGTCATCTTTGACAGTCGTTACAAGTAATTTGATTCATCGCTAATTTTTCCAATTTCTTGAACAATTCACACAATGGGCATTACGGAACAGCACAAAACATTCATGGTTGAAGGGTATTTTCGAAACGGGATTAGAGTAAATGGTGAGTGGCAATACAATCCGGGTTGCATATACAGTAACAGCACGCGGGCTAGAAACTTCATTTAAGCTCGGATCGCCGAAATCATAATCAGTAATGGCACGTGTGCTAGACAGCAGAATGCGTAACAGCACGCGGGCTAGAAAATCTGACTTCCTCAAGTGGTGGCTAGTAACGACACTCGCGCTAGCAGCAGTTACAGTAATAGCACGCGAGGTATAAAAAGGTATATCGGCAATCGGTTTGTTCGTTGTTAGCAGAGCATTTTTTTAAAATTTAATTAATATTTTATGAAATTTTATGAAATGAATTGGATTTAAAAAAAAATGCTCTGCTAACAACGAACAAACCGATTGCCGATATACCTTTTTATACCTCGCGTGCTATTACTGTAACTGCTGCTAGCGCGAGTGTCGTTACTAGCCAGGACTTCGGAAAGTCGGATTTTCTAGACCGCGTGCTGTTACTGTATATGCATCCGGGTTTGTGCATGGACGATTTTCACGAACATTTTCTTAACGTTGCTTTTATTGCTGGGGATTTTACTCATTGCCTGAAAAGAACCGTGGCTGTGTTTAGGGAAACAGCTTCTGTACAACACAAAAAAGGAGCAGGAAGATCATCTGTAAGAACAGAAGAACTTGTTGCAAACGTTCGTGAAATAATGCAAAATACGCCAACAAATTGTATAAGAGACGCCTGTCCCAAGAAGCGGGGAGATCTTATGGAACATGTAGGACTATTCTTAAGAAGCAGCTAAATTTATTTCCTTATAAATTTATTTTCTTATTCTTACTTTGTTAATTTTGTAAAAAACAAAAATAAATTTGTATTTGTCTACTTATTTTATTACTCATTAATTTGGCATACCAAGTCATAATATGAATTTGACAAAATTTCAACCTAGATTTAATTAGATATATCGTCCCAATATCATGGTGATCTAAACCAAGCCCTACGTTTTTTAATCCAAGCCCTCTTTGATGCAAATAATTTTTGCTCGCACGGTATATTCATAATAGTCTATTTACAAATTGAAAACTTTATTAACAAAAACAACTTTTGGTAATTCAATTCATATAATTTTAAAAATGTCTCATTCTGCTGACCAATTAACGAACTGACACTGTGTCATTCGAGGCCGTAGCTAGGGGAGCGATGGGGTTTAAGCCCCTGCCCTTTATATATTTTTAAAATATTAATATCGCTAAAGAACTTGGCAATTTTCTTCTCATTATCGTCCCTAAAATATTATGTCAGTCCCTCCTTTTAAAACCCACGAATATGATTTATAGATTATTGATAAGAGAATTACATATATTAAAAAATATAATCATGGAAAAATAAAACTATATTTTGGTTTATATTTCCTGCTTTTTTTAAATTTGCTAACGTTAATCCTATTTTATCACTTTTAAATTAATGTAAAATTTCTTATTGGGTAAATTCTTAAGAAACTTTGGACGTAGCCTGCGGCGCTTTCCCACTACATGGAGAGGATATTAAAAATAAATGCAATCTGAACCCCCCGAAATTTCTCGCTGGAAACAGCCTTGATGTAACCCTCCACTTAAATTAATCCTTGAATTTTTATATTTAACTGTTTTTATTTATTTATTTATTTATTTAATATTACCACATTCTACAGAATTAAATATCCAATTATCGAATGGGATATAAAAAAAAGTTTTAACATAATACAAATCATTGTAAAAAAAGAAACAACATAGATATAGTAAAAATAATTAAACAAAGATATATAATATGTAAATAATTACAGAGTCAGGCGTTTAATGGAGGCCACAGTGTAGGCATGTATATCTAACTGGTTTTGAATTTTATTATATTTTTCACATATTTGATGTAATGGAGAAAACTTTAGTGTATTTGTCCTTGGAGTTGGTAGAGTAAAAGTCAGGTAATTACGCGAGGTTGGCCTTGGCACCTGAAAGTGCAGGGACTGTAAAATATTCCCAGCATCAATTTTTCCGAAAAGTACGTTATGTAGAAAGATAATTTGAGATTTTGTTCGCCGTGTTTCGAGGCTTTCCATTGAAAATCTTGCCAAGAGACGATCATGCGGGAACCCTATTTCAGGGTAGATTCCATCTAGCTTAAAACTGGTGTACTTTAAAAAGCGTGTTTGAATTTTTTCCAGACTACTAATGTGGGTTTGATAGAAAGGGCACCAAATAACCGAGGAGTACTCAAGGCGTGACCTAACAAAGCTATTAAATAACAACCTAAGTGTGTCCCAACTCGTGAAATCTCCAGCGTTTCTTATAATAAAGCCCAGCAATTTTAAACTTTCTCCAACAATTTTAGAATAATGATCACGAAAAGAGAGCTTTGAGTCCAGCACAACACCAAGATCACACACAGACTCACACCGTTTTAACATATCCCCATTTATACTATACTCATATACAATCGGATGCACTTTTTTAGTAAAGGTAATAATACTGCACTTAGACACATTTAATAGTAATTTATTTTTCTCACACCACCTATTCATTTTCTCAAAGTTATCTTGTAATTTCATGCAGTCCCTCACGTCTCTAATTCTAAGATATAACTTGACATCGTCGGCATAAATTAAATGATCGACATCTAGGATAAAAATAAGGTCATTAAGAAATATAATGAAAAGTAGGGGTCCCAAATGTGACCCCTGGGGGACACCTGAGGTGGCAGCAAACTCTCTGGAATTTTGACCATGGCATTGAACATATTGTAGGCGGTTAGTCAAATATGACTCAAAAAATGCAATAAGTCTTTGTGATAGACCAAACGTAGCCAATTTTTCGAGAAGAATACCATGATCGAGCCGATCAAAGGCTTTGGAGCAATCAGTGTAAATGACGTCAGTTTGTTCACCCGCATCAAGAGATTCCGCAAGATCCTGAGTTAGACAAAATAGATTTGAGACGGTTGAGCGACCCTTCATAAAACCGTGCTGATGAGCAGATATGTGAATGCTAATTGAATTATATATATATTCGTGTAAAATAATTTCAAAAACCTTCGAGAAATTATTTATTATACTGATTGGTCTATAGTTGGTAATGCTACTGCTGTCCCCTTTTTTAAAAACTGGAGTTATGCGCGATATTTTCCACAGGTCTGGGAATGTAGAAGTTGAAAGTGATAAATTAAATAGAATTGCAAGCGGACGAGCAAGAACAATCGCACAGTCTTTCAGCACGAATGCAGGTATTTTATCTGGCCCTATAGTGGCTTTAGGTTTAAGTTGTTTTAGTACAGTAGTGACCACCTGTTCAGTTATTTTATAGACATCTAGGGGACTCTGTGAGGGATAGAAATCAGTCGAATCACTTATTTTTTTGGAGGAAGCAACATAGGAGTTCTGGAAAAATGAGGCAAAACTGTCTGCAATGACCTTGGGATCTCGAATAATTGTATTTTCATAGGACATAGTATTTGGTAGGCTATGACTATTTTTTTATCATTAATAAAACGCCAGAATCTTTTTGGCTCGTCTTTTATGTCGTTTTCAACACGGGAACAGTATAATTTATAGGAATTGTTTATGTCATTCTTAGTAGCCCGGCGCAAATTTCGAAAGCTTTCCAAATAGAGTGGATTATTTGTTCTTTTAAACTGCTTCCAATTTTTATATTTTAACTTTATGTTCTTTATTATTTCACCAGTAAACCATGGTGGGTAAGTTCGATTTCTTTTTTGCGTTTTTGGAACATGTATGTCCAAAGTATTATAAATAATCTCATAAAATTTTTGACATGCACTGTTAACATCAGTATATTGGGTTAAAACATCCCAATTTATATATGAAAAATTTTGATAAAGATTTACTAGATTCGCTCTTTTAAAATTATAAAAACTATTGTAATTTTTTTGTTTGTTATTTTTTGACTCCAAACGAACATCTAATGAAACCACGATAGCAGGGTGGTGGTTATCCTCAACGGTTAATATGTCAACAGCCCTTTCAGTATAACCATTAAGGTTATTAATCAGTGCGAGGTCTAGTAGTCTGCCATGTGTGTTTGTTATTGTATTAATTTGCTTAAGGTTGGCGAAATTTATAAAATTAATTATTAGGTTTGTCTTACCAGTGCCGTTTGATGCGTTGGTGTAATTGAAAAAGTCGGGTATATTAAAGTCTCCTATTATAAGCACTTTATTATTTAGAAAATAAGGTAATGATGAGAGTATCTCAAATAATGTTTCATATGTTTCAACTGTTGCGTTGGGGGGAATATACAGAGCAAAGATATAAAAAAGTATCTTATTAAAAATTACTTTGGCACCGACAACATCAACACTAGGTAGGCAATCAAACATTATTGTGTCCAATCTCTTCTCTCTGTTTTAGAGAAGATGCAGTATATTTTATTTTATTTTATTAGTTATTGCTTTATGCTTATTGTAAAAAGAATTTTTAGTTGGTTACAAAAACAATTTTTCTTTTATCTTTGGCACATAATAATATGTTATTATTCTTCATTATTTTTAATGTATATTAATTGTGCCATCTACAATTCAATGCCAGCCATCCGTACAATAATAACTCATATTAATACATTTTGTTCAAATATGTTTTTGGAATGTCATTCCCGATACGTGACCTATAAATAGCAATAATATAATTTTAAAAACTCGATAACTCTATGTTTGGGATTTTTGTTATCCCACTGCGCGTCCGATTGTTGAATATTGACTTCTTCGGGATACGCGGCTAGATGAGTTTTTGAAAGAATAAGGAGAGCAAGCACAGTCAATTTTACACCATTTTTATTTACTTCAGAACGCTACTCATCAAACTTAACAATTAACAAAGTTTGTTCGTTACCTTGGTTACCAGTGGCGGCTCGTGACTGATTTAGATGGGGAGGCTAAGTTTTAGTAATGAAGCGCCGCGGGCGCGAAATTGCGCCGCAGGCTAAAAATGTTTGCGACCACGCCCAAAATCAAAAATTCACTCTGAAAAAAAAATGTTAAAAATAAGTTAAACTAAAAGCTGAACGAGCAGGATAGTGTCGGGAGAAAAATTTTCGGGACCACGCCCAAAATTTCTCAAAAATTCACTATAAAAAAAACTGTTAAAAATAAGTTAAACTAAAAACTATTTTTTTATAAAGTTGTACCTTAGACATAAACTATCTAAAAGATTATTTGGGAAATTTTCTGAAAAACTTAAAAAAAGATTTTTATTCATTAAGTCAAAAAATTGTACCTAATTCATGCAAATCTGAAAATATTAGTTCAATCTGGCCTTTTGTAGTATCTAAAATATCATTGAAAAGCTGCTTATAATGAAGTTTCTTATCTTCAAAATTATACGTTTTTCGTCTTTTTGCATCATGGCTTCTATTCAGTAAAAAAACTATAAAACAGGGAGTTAAAACAATTTTCATCATTGCGATAACGGGAAATTTTTTCTAGAAGAGATTTTAAACGGTTTCGTGAATAAACAATGTCAGTAACCTTATGCTGCAAAATTTAAAAAACAATATCTGTTTGCTTAAATATTAATTTAAAAGTACCTACATACTTATATTAAGAAAAAATAAAAACTCTAAATAATTATTATTATACCTAATGATCTGTTTTAAATCGACGATTTTGTTTTTCTTTACCTGTAATGCCTAGACCTCGTAATTCTGGCTGTTGGGAGTCTATTTTTTACTATCAGTTTGACAGTTTATCGTAATTCAGGGAATTAAACGCTTTTGAGTGTTAGGAAATGTTCCACTCTAAATTACAGCCGGCCACACTCATTTTTCACTATATTATAGATTGTCCTATTCCTATTATCCAAAGTATAACTAAAAACAAATGAAATATCTAACCGATGCAATTTCCACAAAACCGGCGAAAACTCGAATATTTAATTTAGCAAAAAACGAAAATGCCAAAATTCCCAGGATTTCTAGACACTCACAACATCACACGAGGCGAGCAAGCAAGCGCTGTACGCAGCCGCGCTTTAAAAACTAAAAAACGAACATGTCTTCGGGATGATCCGGTCATTTTCGGTCGCACGTGGAAGAAATAGACACGTTATTGTTATTGGTGGAGCTGTTTGCCTTTACATGTTGCCAATTTTACTGAAAAAATTAGAAATCGGTATGCGTTCCGGCACAATTTCGTTGAGTAATACCAACACCGCCTTTGTCACTTAGGAAATCATGGTTTAAATTCAAAAACAGCCTCCTGCACTGTTGTCAGATTGTGAAGAAAATATTAAATCGTATTAAATATGGGGATAATATTGAAATTACAATTGCCCCTTGTAAATTAAAAGATTTAAAAGTTATTGTTAATATTTAAGTAAATAAAATATTTAGGAGGGCAAGAATGCTGAGGAGGCTTAGCCTCTCTGCCTCCTTCGAGGAGCCGCCACTGTTGGTTACCAGCCAGAGAAAAGCGCGCGGCGACTTGACTTTTTTGGAGTCTCTCGCGGCACTCCCTCTGTCTTTTCGCGACAGCATTTTGTACGAGGCGTCGCGTGGCGGTTAGAGGTAAATTGGACATATTCTCACACTGTCAATTGCTCTTGCAGTTTTTAGAAAATGTTTGTGGTATCGAACACTCTAGGACCATTTACAGTCACTCCAGAAAATGTATATATTTGAATAATTATTGGAAACAAATAAATTATAAAATTAATACAAGTCATATAAGACGCTTACAGTCCTTTTTTTTTGAAACCTTTCCTCTTGACTGTTTCCTAATTACAAATGTACTTAAACGTAATGTATTTTGAAACTTATATTTTACCATAGTGTTCATAGTCTTCAGCTACAATATTTTCATTTTCATTGAACTGTATGAAACAGACACAAAAATAAATTAAATAATATTCCTATGTTTGTTAAACAGTAAAATTTACAATTTTTCGGAAAATGGGTCAAAAAGATAAATTAAATGAAACATACATATTATGTAAGTAAAAGATTTATTTTTTCATATACACTAGAACTCTCATTATACCTTTTATTTATTACTCTTCTTTACGAAGTGTAAAATGACAGTTCAGAGGTTCTACCGATTGCAAAGTCAAAGTAGATTGGAATGCGATATCGCTCACACATTTATATTTGGAGGTCACCTTGTATTTTCTTATAACATTAGCCAATGTTATTTTCATCATAGTCATTGCATAGGCTTTACCTTCGATATAAAAAATAACATTTAAAATAAATTTTGTGTGTTTAAACATCAATGTTTCATTCGACGCTTTTGCATTGCGTTTAGGTCAACATAATATGTATATTATCATAGCTTTATTGAATATTGAAAAAAATTTTAATGAAAACTGTTTTATTTGATGTTAATATTAAATTTAAGATTTACTTCTTGTATTATGCAGTGTGTCTACACAGAAAAAAGTAAAATGTTGAATTTAGCAAGTCCATTGGATTACTTTTAAAAAGGTTAAATTAAAACAATTTGGGTATTTTTAAACAATTTTCCTCGATTATTTCTACTACTTGATTGGGTTGAATGTAAAATCTTAAATTAACCAATTTAAATTGTTAGAATCACCTTCATTGGGTAAAAACAAGCTCATTTAAATGGTAAAAATATTAATACGTAATTATACCTTTCCTGTGTTAATGCAATCTAATCAAAATGTTGATTTTAAACATTATATTGTGTTAAACAATACTGTATGGTTCAATCAACCATTTCATTTTGTTAATATTACCTATTTAATAACCTTCGGTTTGAAATTCAATTTAACCCTACTGTCGGTTAGATTCTAGCATGTGAATGTGTTAAATTGTAGTAAATTTGAATGATAGTCAGGCCATCGCCAATTGACCAATGGCAGCTCAGTTTAGAGGCGCTAATAAAGCAGCAAGTGTCTGGTCATTCGCCTAACAATAGTAACAACCTAACCTTATCTGTTTTGTCGCGGCACTGGAGTCTGGAGTTTATTTATGGTTTTTCTCGTGTTTTTCTTTCTTTGTGTGTGTAGGAAAATTGTGCAAAGGAATTGAAAAAGCTGCATAGTGGAAACATTTTTGGGTAAGGATAATAATATATATTAAACTATACTTTTTAGTGTCACCTGCTTCATTATTATTCCTAAACTAATTGTATGTATAGGCACTATAAAAATACTACATAAAATTTGTTATTTTATTAGTAAGTGTATCGTGGTACCTGCCTACAATTGATAATAATTTTAGGTAAGATAAGTATGTAAATTTTAGTAAAAATTTGCCAAAAGAAACATGAGATTCATGGTCTATATACAATACGACCTAAAATTAGTCGGTATAAAAAATCCATGTTTTCTCTTATTAATAATTACCTTACCTAATAATATTTTCCTTAGGTACCTACAAGCAAAAAAATATTCTTAATAGGTGCTTACCTTAACCTATATAACCTAATTGTTTTAACCCTTATTTGTGTATACCAACGGGACGGGACTTTCAAGTCCCACCAACTTTATTTATTTATGAGTGGAACAATAACTCATATTTTGTTGTATTCGAATATTAAAGATCGAACTATATATTTTTCTGTCAGCTCTTTAGATCTATGTACCGATCATATTAAACAGGAAAACAATAATAATAATGTTATTTTATTATTGGTTTACAGAAAAGTATGTAAGATTTCCCATGTAATCTGTTAGTTATAAGTTAAGAGATTGTGTTAAAACTTGACCAGTACATTACGTTGTATAATAAACTGCTACTATATAAGGCGGGTATCTTTTATTACACCTCGGATACCACAAAGTTAACCTATTAATATTTTTAATTTAAACCAATTATATGGTAAATTTAATCCTTCTAATGGATTGTAACAACAATATCAAATTTTTAAAATGATACAAGGTTACAAGGATATTATGGTAAAAAGAACCCAATGATACTGTTACTTCAATCATATTATTTGCTATAATATACCTTTAGTGTGGTTTAAATCAACCAATCATTCGATTGATTTGATCATACCAAGTTAATAATTTCATAGAGTTGATTTTAATCAGATTATTGCGTTGTTGCTATTTAAACTGATTATTGGGTTAAACCAAACCTATTTGCGTTAATTCAAAATCTTTTACTTTTTTCTGTGTACGTAAGTTGGCGGCATATGGGAAACTTTTTTATTATTAATTTTACGAAAAAAAGTTATTCTTCACAAAAAGTTCTGCATGGTCCAAAACCTAAAATGCAACCATCAAATATCAAATTTTCCAGTCATATACGAGGTTTGTCCAAAAACCTGAATTTTTCCCAAAAGAATGTAAATTTTTCCCAAGAGTAAATTACCTTTATTTGTGACATTATCAAAAATTGTTATTAAAAAAAGTTGATAAGAACTAAAAACCACGTCGAAATATACAATAAAACAAAACACTAATTTTGATTCTCGGCATAAAGATTAACTTGCTAAATTTTTAAATCACAAAATACTATATTTTTAATAATGCAACGTACCTAGACAGTCTTTAGGTCCTATAGAGAAAGGTAGAAACGCATATGTTTTGTTCTGTACAGCATTTTCGGAAAAAAATCTTGTGGGATCAAATTTAAGAGGATTTGGCCAGTACTTCTCATCCCTATGGAGGTGAAATATATCTAAAATAATATTGGCTCCTTTTGGAATGACCTTGGTTCCTAAAAAATATATTAAATGCATAGACGTCGTAAAAGAAATATACTGATAAAGCAAATGGAGCTGTCAAACCAAGAATGTCCGCTGTAGGCTTCGCGCCATTTAGTGTCCAAAAACTTTTGGCAACAGTAAATTTTCTACTATTTATAAACAGTTGGTAATTTTGTGTTTCAAGTCAAGTGTCGAGAAATTAAACATGTCAAATTTAATTTAAATTAATAAAAATTTACTAAAGTTAATTTCAAAAAACAAACCCCTAATTTGAGGGGAGTTCTTAAATTTTTTTTAAAAAGTCTGGGTCAATGGACAAAACATTTTGAACCAAGCAAGAAGCAAATGGGTACATATCCCCGATGCCCTTTAACCTGAGATTAGGCAAAATATTTTTTCGGCTTAAGTGTACGCAATCTACTGTGCATATACGCCTGTAATAAATAAACACTAGTGAAAACAAAAAGAAATACCAAAAGCAGTAATTATCTCTGATTCAGGGTGCACTAGGAAAATAACGACTATATACACAAATTACTTTACAGCAAGAAACATAGAAATTGTAATTCTAACAAAAATAAATTACATGAGAGACCTAATAACTTTTCTAGCTTGGATACTCAGCCATACAAACCTCAAAGGAAATAAAGATGCAGACAAATTGGCCATGAAGACGAGACTGAAAGAGCCTTCCGAAATGCCAAAAGCAGACTATAGTACTATAGTAGTGTTTTTGACCTAAATTCAGGAATACTGTTTTGGCAGGTAGGAGAAATTCTTGAAGATCGGCATGAATGAGGGAAAATAATATATAATTTCAGTAGAAAAGGTGTACCATAAACACAAATATTCCTCAAGCATCCAATAACAAGACCTTTGTAGCTGTGGAGAAAAAGAAATATTATTTTATACACTTCTTTCATGCCTCTACAATAATAACCCAAACAACATACCATTCCTAACCTGGTTTGATGCCAAACAATATTTTTCTTATTGCAGCAGCCTATATAAGCTGGACCTACCCAAAAGCAACAGTACTTGGCTTTATAGCCCTATAGCAGCTATGGTCACCCGGCAGTGAAAAGTGAAGTGAAATGCAAGTGGCATTTCGACTTTTAAAGCTTTCGTTAGTATTGTTTTGTGAAAGTTGTGTTTAATATATTATTATGCAGTTGTATTTTCAGAAAAAAAGTTCATTTTTTATTTTTTAAATGGTGTAGTGGAGGTTCTGATTTATTAGTCTTAAATGTATTGAGGACAGGTGTTGGCATCCTAGTAATCCCTCGTCTTAATAGTACCGTGCAATGGGAATTTGTATTTTAATATCTAAGTGTTTAGACAAAATATAGCCTTCTAGCATAGGGAGTTGATGGTTAGAAAATTACCTTTCTTGCATATTTCATTGTTGATATAAGCTGTTTCCATTTGCATATAGGGCTGTAGTCTGTAGATATTTTCACATTGTAAATGTTTGAATTAAAAGTATTACTATTTAATTATTTCTTTTAAGGAAAGTGTGCATGGTAATAATAATTCATGATAACCATTTTATTAAAGATATTAGAAAACTTACTGTTTGTTTTTACTATAGGTATACCTGCATATTTTTGGAAGCAGGAATCAGGAAACCTTGGATTATTTGAAATAGTTAAATTCGTTGGAGCCCCAGTAGATTGTATTTTACTTATCCTGTTAAAATTATTGACACAAGTGTGTGAAAGGCCAATTTGACTTTTATTTTTACAGTGATTTTTTTTATAAATAAAGGGCTTGTAGAGTACCTTTAATTGTCTGATTGCTTTGCTTGCTTCTTTTTTACCAAATTCGATCATTCAAATGTTTCGAGAGATTTGCTTTATTTATGTGCATTGACGAAAATGGAATTCATGGCATTTTTTTCCTGAGAAAGCTCGTCCGCGGTAAGTATATTGTTATATTTTTCTTTTCATAAAATAATATGAGACACCAATAGATTAAAGGCGCATTAATTTAACCAATAAAAAATGATTTCAGTATTGCCACAGGTCACTGGACACCAAATGGCTGACGGCATTCAGCAGACATTTTCGTTCTAATATTTCATGTCTAATTTCTTTGATTTTATAAAATCGTTGAATTAACATTGCTCCGCGGTTGACTTTCTACGATTGTGTTGATCGTAGAGTTTTCACTTACATTGCAGCAGAAAGAAGCAAGTTCGCACTATTTGGTGAGGGAACGCCGCTGCTGGAAAATCTGAAAAAAGTCTCCCAACACCATAATCTGCCTCACTAAGGTGCTGGATTTATTCAGAGAAGTCTAAATAGGGTAAGAACTACAATAGATCGTACGGTCGCAGTGGAGGGTTAAGTATATAACCCACTTACTTTCAACCTAGTTGCCCTTTAAGTAAATTGTTGCAATACTTATGAATAGCTAGCTGCAACTACGCTCAGACCCACTGTAGATATTTATGATACATACCTACATGTAGACTGCAGAACTAAATAGAATAAAGATAGATTTAAATGAAGTTACATATGGTTCCCTTAATGGTAAAACCACCCGAACCCGAACATACCCAAATAGCCCAATCAAACGGTAGTTTAAGGTGGAAAGTTCTGGTGTAATTGTTTTAAATGGTTTATTTTATGTTTTTTGGTGTGCTGAATACGAATCTAAAGTTGTCCAACAAAAATTTTACCGGCAAATATCAGAAATCATCAAAAAAACACTAAAAATTATGTTTTTTAGGGGTTTTTAGCTTTCAACTTGCAAAGGAAGCTGTTTACACAAAAAGTGACTCAATAGTAAAATTAAGAGGGGAAAATTATCTACAATTTAGGTATCTTAATATTTTTTTGTATGTCATACGGTTTCCATGCAAAAGAGTGTTGAAGTTTTAGTAAAATCGGTAATTTTTGGAAAAAAAGAAAAAAAAACTAATTTATAGTTTTTATTTCATGTAGACAAACATTATTTACAGGCTAATAAAAGACTCGAATTTCTTTAGAATTTATCAGTATTCATGCAATAATATGAATATTGCGACCCCTCTTAGACACAGACTCTATGGTTTCTCCAGGGCAGCTTTCCAGTTCCTCTACGCCTGAAACAAATAATCATTGACTTGATGATTTCTGTGCAAGTTATATGCATTTATGTATCTAATCGAGCCCTCTTATATATGTACCTACGGGCTCCATACCTCCTTCAGTACCGTCTTCTAGTTCCTGTACACCTGTAACAAACAAGAAAATTAATTGGAAATAAGTAATTAACTTATTTGGATATGAAACAGTATAGTATGATGAAAAACACAAATAAATTGTGGGAGAAAAAATAAGGTGCGAAAGAATTATTCATGTAGGTATTAGTTACCTTCAAGTGGATCAGGAAACTCCAAATCATCCTCTGCTTCTTCTTCTATGTCTGCAACGGGCATGTTATAACAGCTATTCTCACAGTTCAGGCACATACTGGAACAGATACGACCTGATTTTTTGCATCCACAGTTGGTCTGACAGGTCTTCCTACACTTACACGATATAAGTTTCAAAACTGCTTCTGGTACTGGTGGCTGTAGCGTTGGTACTGGCTGCAGACCCCCTTTGGTTTTCTTCCAACCCCTCAAAGAAAGTTGTTGTGCTGCACCTTCCGTAGGAGGTAAGGATGCCAAATGGGCTGTTGTTCTATATGCAGACCTAAGGTAGCATTTATACCTCAATTTGTTCAAGGGTGTGTCTTCCTTTTCAGCCATTTTATATACTGCAGTAAAAAAGGTAAGGCCAGCATCAATAACAGCGTTAGCATGTGCCGTAGAATCTTTAAAAATTTGAATGGTCCTGATTAGAGCAGGGTTTTTCTTGAGGGTTTGGAGAAACTTCATTTTTCCAACTTTGAACGAGGCTGAAGTTGTGTCGCATCCTCCCATGGCATGTAAAAACAGTATGTTGTCACTTATGGATTGCTCTGGTGAAAAAATGACTTGTGAAACTGCCCCTTTACTTGGCTTTAAAAAGTATACATTTGAATGTACACCCCGTCAACGACCAATCATGATCACCAGCAAATCTACATCTTCACCCACCATAACTACAGAGTTATGCTGTTGTGCGAGATCCATTGCTGTGGTGACAATAAGTGTGTCTGCGTCCTCTTGTGCCTGCTTTGTGTGAATCCCGGCTACTGCAAATTTGTTCATCAATATTGTAATAAGACGAATTTTGTTTTTCATATTGCCTAGGAATTTTTCTTGTGGCACTGTCGCGATCATTGTTTCGTCAAACATAATATCTACTGACATCTGTTTGCGTGATCTTCTTGCTCGCTCAGCATATTTAGTACCATCTTGAGGGTAACCATCGAATACGACTACAGCGCTGTCTTTGTACTTGGACTTAACAAATGCAACATAACTTTAACAAATTGACGAAAACGATTGACCACTGGTCCACACGACCTTGTGAAGTAAGTATCCTCCATCTATGACGTACACACACCCTTGGATATTTTTATATTTATTTTTATATTTTTATTTTTAATAGTGCTTTTTCGCACACAGTTTAATTTTAAAAAACCATATGGGTATAATTATTTTTTTCTGTAAAGAACAAACAGATGTAAAGAGACATGAATTGTAAGTATTTTTTCCTCTTTATTTACTATAGGATCACCTTCTGCGTAAGTGTAGCTTGCTTTGAAAGTTATAATAATATGCTGCAAATCACTAAAAAAACTTAGATATCTTTTCGTGTTTTTATATTGATTTCTCATATTTGCGGGCAGAATTTTTGTTGGACAACTTTTGATTCGTGTTTAGCACCTCAAGAAACATAAAATAAACCACTGAAAATAATTACACCAGAACTTTCCACTTTAAGCCCTTCTTGTGCACCATTTTATTGAACTAAAACCTGAAAATAGTTATAAAACTATTACATAACAGGCTCCTTTTGTTTCACTAATGTGGTTTAGAAAACTTATTTTCTGCTCGTATGGTGAAATCAGCTATTACCTACCGCACTTGAATTTTAATACACTATTTAAATAGGGTCCAGAATATCAAGAAAACCTTTAAAGAAATTTTTACTAACCAAGGTCTACATCGTCGAGTGCACGTCTGGTTATAAGAGGTACGGGCGGAACAATTCTAAGTGATTCCAAAATAACAGCCTCTGTATATTTAAGATAAGGAAGGTGCTCACTTGAAATGTCGTTCATGCCTACTTGTTCCTTTACTTCTTTACATAGTGTTTCCTAAAAATGTACAAAACTCTAAAGATGGTTTTTTTCTAAATAGTTTCGAAACCTTTGTAGATACAAATTAAAATTTAGATATTTTTGTAAATTTTGTACGCCAAATAGAAGTGGTCTTAAAAATATCGATACTTAAGAAATGTGGCTAGAAATATGGGGTACTCGCTTTTCTGTTTAACAACTTATTTGTCACGGTGTAGTAAATCTTTTGATTTTTTTTTAAATTCCGAAAAAAAAATAGTGTGAAAATGAAAACACCTAATGTGATTTATATTTCAGTTAACTATGCAAAACATAAAATCAACTATATTTAAATGAACGACAAAAAAGGACTTGTTTGACGACAATCAGCTGGTCGGGACATATAATGACGCTAGTTAATGTTACCTACTGAAGTAAGTACGTGGCACTAAGGCACAAGCTAGCAGTATACGATAGGTGACAAGGATTCCTTACCTGAATAACTGGATTCATTCCCAATAGTACAAAGCAGAAACTTAGTGTAACTGAAGTAGTGTCCGTTGCCTAAAAAATAAATTGCTTAGTTTTTGTTAAACCTTTTAAAATATAATGGATGGACGATAGTTTATAATATTAAATCAAGCGGTACATCCTTAGATGTAGAGATTAATACCGCAAGTAAAATAAAACCATTTTTTGTTCTACGCTCTCACTGAATTGATTTAAATTAAAGGGAAAAGTTATGCAATAATAACAGAAAAGGAATTCTGCTTTTTACATTTATCATACCTAGAAAGAACCGCCATGTATAGAATACGCAGTAACCACTGCCAAATGCCCTTAAACCGAAGAATCTAGGTAAACCTATAAAATAATAACCAAACCATACCATTAACTGTGGGTTTGGAGAAGAGGGAATACTGGAATATGTCAACTGCTCAAAAACCGCCATTTAGTATAAACTTACATCTTTTCATCATCACTGCATGTGTCTCCCTCCCCCGATCAATGCACTGGAGAAGCCAGGGGTGAGTGCCACCGTCGGGGACGTTCCCCTGGATATCAAGGTGAAGGGTGGCTGCTGGATTCTAGTAATGGTGATGACGGAGCCAGCTTCTATGCACAGGCATACGCGGATAATGGTCTCGTACTAGTGACGAGAAAATAATATCTAAACGTAGGAAGTGATAAAATAAAACTAACCTGCAGGAAAGTTGAAAAATGCGGTTTTGCAAGTCTTATCTGTCCGTTAACCCAGAAAATACCGAAATAATTCTCTTGACAAAAAGGAAAAACAAATGAGTTTAGAGCCCCACAAATGTACGGAAAATTGTGAACTTGGTGCAGAAGGTTAAATATGTAGGAATTACTTGAGATCCCAAGCTTACATCGATGGCGCACGTTGACCATGTTGTGAACAAGTCAGGGACTTTCCTTTTGCTTCTTTTAAACATCCACGCAAAGTAAAATATCTTTGCTTAGTTAAGTTGTTAAAGGAACGCTTCGCGAACAACGTTGTATAATGGTATGAGAGAGAGCGGTATACTTAACCGCGGCAAGGGGAGAGGAAAAAATATTTGTTGTGCATTGCTTTGATATTTAAAAGTAACTAAAAAGGAACTCTGCTATTAACGCCGACCTTCTTTCAACTTAGAGAAGCAGTGGAAGCCTGCTGAGGACGGAAGTCATCAGGCCGAGAGTCGCTTAGGGCTCGATAGTCTGGTGGCTAAGGGTGGAAAAACCTCTGCTTATACAAATACTGGCTAACCGAGCCAGGAGGGTCACCCCAATAATTGTATTTGATTTTTTGCTTTAGTATGAGATAGAGCGGTATACTTAACCGCGGCAAGGGGAGAGGAAAAAATATTTGTTGTGCATTGCTTTGATATTTAAAAGTAACTAAAAAGGAACTCTGCTATTAACGCCGACCTTCTTTCAACTTAGAGAAGCGGTGGAAGCCTGCTGAGGACGGAAGTCATCAGGCCGAGAGTCGCTTAGGGCTCGATAGTCTGGTGGCTAAGGGTGGAAAAACCTCTGCTTATACAAATACTGGCTAACTGAGCCAGGAGGGTCACCCCAATAATTGTATTTGATTTTTTGCTTAAATTGTATAGGCTCTATATGAGAATAAGGAGTGCCGTCTGTTGAAAAGGCATTGGCATTATAGGATATATATTTATAACAAGAAGTACTTTCTTAATATTCCCACAAACAAGGAATGAGAAAGAAATAACGTAGTATTCCCAAAGGACGCCCTATTATGCTACACTGATTGGTGGCGCATGGCAAGCACATAATCCTGGGAAACCGAAGTATATTATACATAAGACTGATATCCGTAGGAGCTATTCATCAGAACGGCTCATAGTCTTCCAGGCAGAAGTATTTACCATTTAACTGACGGTCAGTATGGCAGAGGTCAAGAACTGTGAAGAGCAAACGGTATATATGTCTGCTTTGGCAACCAAGCAGCTTTAAAAGCCATCAGCATATCAAGAGTCACATCCAACCTAGTTTGAATGTACAGATGCTTTGGAGAGGCTTTCAAGATATTAAAAGGTACATCTGGTCTGGGTCTCCTGATATCCGGTACTTTAGGGCAAAGAAACGGTAGATGAATTTACCGGATACGGAGCTGGCACCTAAAACAGCTAGGGGGATAACAAAACGACAGGTAAGATCTGCACTAAACGATGCTCTATAGAGTAATGACAGATGGCTCAAGGGTGCAGACAAGCTAAGTATTTCATAACCTACTAAAATAAGACCAAGTGGACCGCTGGACTTAATAAGAATCCTGACTGGACATCAATATTACCCAATTTGCGTTACACTTTCTTGGTATCTGCGAGGCCCTGGAAATACTCAAACATCAGGTGCAGGGATCGGCGGTTCTCCAAAAGGAAGAAATCACTCCCCTGGCAATGAATTATATACTTACGTTTATAAGAAGGTCGAGATATTCAGCGAGCACTAAGGTGACGGTTAGAGTACGAACAAAATATCGCCATTGGTCTACTTACAGGTATCGAAACCGAAAAGTTTGGTCGTAACTTTTTATAATTAATTCTAATATTATTTGTATACCTATATATTAAAAAAAAAATGTATTTACATATCTTAGAAAAATTCACCAATTTAAAATTTTTAGCGAAATAATTAAAGATTTAAAAGATTTGTTAGAGGAGGGTGAGAAAAATTAGATAGTAAATATATACTATAACTACGTAATTAATAATAATGTTCCATATTGAATGCTTCTATAGTAATAAGACAGAAAAGCAATACTGCTAATATTTTATTATTTTTTTAAAATAGATGCATTTGTGCTTAGACGTTGTTACAAAGTAGTGTTAGGAAACATTTTATATTTTTACGTGGCCTTATCATTTTTTATTTTTCGATAAATTTTATTAACCTTTTATTTAAAGAAAATAATAAAAATAAACGATTATATTATAAATCAACAAAAAAAGAAATAATAGGGCATTAAAGCCATAGGGGGAGGGGGGAGACATGTCCACTTATAGGACATTTAACTGCAGAGTTTTGGTTCTTGATGAAGTCAGATAGTCACAAACGAATTCTTAGTTTGTATATTTAACATTAATGGGATTCTGTCTCACTATCTAAAGTAGATGCTTTATAAAAGAAAAGGATCAGGAGAGTCCTGAACGGTCCAGAACTTTACAACCCGACCCGACCCGACCCGGCCAGTCAACCATGACCTGGCTGGAAGACATCACTATCAAGAGCAAAAAACTCGGCCGGTACGTATAGCCTAGTCGGCCATAAAAGTAATTAAATAAACTTAGCATTTATAATAGCTAAACAATAGACAACTCTGCTTGATCAGACTTATCTTTATGGAACCAGATATTAACCGCATCTAAGGAAATTCCATTTCGGATAATCGTGATTCGTGCAAAGTCGTTTCGGTCAGTTATAAAAGGTTGTAAAAGACATCCAATCTTCTCGTTAGAAGTTAGTACCGGCGTCATTGTGTATTATTTCATGTATAAAACGAAAAATATTCAGCTGGCCCGAAAAGCCCGGTTGGTACGAAAAGCCCTGTTGGTCCGAAAACCCGAACCTTTTAATTAGGTGGCCCAAACCAAACCGAACTTGAGAGCGGACCGTGTCGCATTAAGACTCGAGATGAAAACTCCGCCAGTGCAGGCATCTAATACTTACCGCAATAAGGAATAATGAAAATTCTTCCATTATGTCATTTTCGCTGAAATTGTTGGGATCGTGAATCAGCAAATCAAAGAGAGGCACTGTTTCTCCTGCATTAATTAGAGCTAAAAATTTAACAAATATTGATTAAATTATTGTGGTAATATTTTTTTCATAACTTATATCCCACTCCAAATATAATTGCAAAAAGTACCTAACCTTTTGTATGTACAATATGACGTAAATCTGCAAAAGCTCTAAGTACATACGGATTTTTATTATTACCATTAGAATGTGAGTATTATATTTGCATCCTTCTGAAACGATTTTCAAAAGTGTTTCTAAAGTTAAAATCTGGCAGTTCTGGTGCAGTGTTGCTAACACTCAACTGACACATGACCAAAATAATAGTACTTATGTTACCAAACAAATACGCATGCGTCACTGGATCCGAATTCAAACAAAACGAACGACTACGGTGCCCTTCGCGGTTCGCTCGTTGCATTTAAATTTAAACACATTTTTTATTAACAAATTCCCAACGAACTTTAAAAGTCCATTACAGGGAGTATAAATTATAAACAATAACAAACTTAAAAATTAACAATTTTTTATAAAAATACATAAATATATATATTTAACGAAATTAATAAAAAAAGTCAAATATTATTCAATCTAAAAAAATGGAATCATATTTTATTTTGTTAAAAAATACAATTTAATTTGATTTTTAATAGTACCTACAAATTTTTTAATGTTTTTATATTTATTTGGTAGGTTATTATAGATCATAATCCCATTGTATAATAATGATCGTTTACCGAAGTTACTTCTAATATTTACTTTAATATTTAATATATTTATAATTAATAATTTTAATATTTTTAATATTTATTTAATTTAAATCTTTAAGGGTTGCATAATATGTATACAAAAATAGAATTTCAGAACATTAACAGTAAAATAGACCCTTTTTGAGTATTCAAGGCACAAAACGACACTTCTGGTTGGCTACACGGGGCGGAACAGAATGCACGCATGTGCAAAAATAGTTACCGGCGTCAGACTTCTAAAAACACGTGCCTGTTTTGTTTATCTGCTTTTTTTTCGTAAACAATGTGTGTAATTTGTTTTTGATTGATTATTTTTGATTGAATTTTTGTTTGAGGTAAAATGGACCCGAAAAATTGTTTTAGGACCTCATAATATGCGATAAATACATATTTCTTAAATTTTGTACTTACTATTTACACAAAGGAAGCTAAAAATTTTATTTTTATATTTTTTTGCCAAAACGTCGGTCCACTTCTAATGCTAAGGGTTTTTCACACCAACGGTTATTCAGCTGACCGGCCAATCTACGGTTCGGCAGATCAACAACAATAAATTAATTTAGGTGTGTTTAAATATAACTTGACAGAAGGACCAGCGTCGCTTTTCTCACCCGTCGATCGCCGTTCGGCAAAACGACGGTTCATGTGAAAGTGCCTTAACTCTTTCAAACGTCGACGATAATAATAAATAGGATAATTCATTTTTTAGTGTAATTTTTATACTTTTCTTATTGTCCAAAGTTTATCATACGCGAATTACTAAAAGAAAGTAGAGGTTTTTCATTTGCGCTGAGAATAAAAAAAATGTATGCCAATTTGATTCGAAATTCTGGCTCAGTGTGAGTTGAAAATAATTAGAAAATTAATTTATTTGATGTAGTGTCAAATGAGCTAATTTTGACCATTTTTCATTTGAAGATTACGACTTAATTTTAGCGTTTTGAGAATATTATATCATATAGGCCTTGCCATTCATCTAGACTACAGATAAAATGTATTTTTTAAATAGGTCGATTGTGGTAATTTCTTTGGAATTTAGTAGCACCTCTTAATGTATTTAGCAATTTATAGTGGTTTTATGCAAACTGATAACATAATTTTCTCTGTGTTTCTGATTACAGAAAATCAGTGCAAAGAAAGACGCAAGTTTTCCAAATTCAGTTTTTTGATAAGTGTTAGCGCTTCTTAACCTCAATGTTTGATTATATTCCTGGTCACAAAAACCTCAAAACAGAATTTCTTCTTAGTTTTTATGTTTTTAAATATCAATATCAATATTTTTTGTTGTTATTTATCTTTGTTCAATGCCTATCGTTATAACGCTAAAATTTGAAAGCTGATGGATTGGTTTAGTTATATTTTTAATAATTGACGTATATTTGATCTATACGATATAAAATTGATTGTTTAAATTTTTCTATATATTTTACCTATATATTTTTCTATAAGCGCATGCAGAAAATTTAATTTTCAACACAGATTCAATTGTGCCAAATTTGTTTGTTGAATAACATTTTTTTTTACTTCTTTTTAGAACATGTATGCATTAGATAATGCCTTGCTGAGATATTTACTTGACATATTTCCTAATTCCTTTAATTGAATTACCAGATTTTTATAAGCTTCTAAACAAACTGGAAAGTCTGCAAGCCCCTCGAAGCCCTGTCAGACTTTGCATTCCCTGTTTAGATGCGATTATAAAAATATGACTAATAAGTAACAATATTCTGAAAAAACAAACAGTTAAGTAGTACCTATAAAATATTTAGGACATCATCAATTCAAACAAACATCAATAATTACGTTTTTACCACCACACGCTACCGAAACGACTATTGGCGCTGTCTAAAATAAAATAAGCTCAATCGAGTCGTGCAGTCGAAACCCCAATAACTATGATCAGCCAAGTATGGCAATCCTTTAAAGAAAACATATCGTTCGCCAAAGTAGCAAAATTTCGCACCCATTCTTTGTTAAAAAATATCAAAGTATTTTGTAAAACAGAATTATTTTATTTAAGTAGGTACCTAATATTTTCAAAATAAATGCTATCTGTAAAATCTCCTTTGTCAAAAATAGTTTTATGCTTTCATTGAAAGCAAAAATAATTTGACTGCAAGAACTAACTTATTGCAAAAATTTGCTTGCTCTCTTAAATTATATCTAAATAAATTGTTTGAAAGTTTATTTTCTAAAAATATGGTCTTATTCAAAAATATTATATAGTTAAAGTAAATTGTGTCGTTGCATTGATCCGAAAAACCAATATTTAAACGAACTCGGGTAGCGTTAAAGCAATGTAAATATCGACAAGGAAATTTTTATTCTTGAAATAGGAATTTTTTTCCGTGTAGTTAAATAAAACAAGAAAAAAACCTCCTGTGATGATAGTTTCACCTATCCTTACATAATAACCTTTAGTGTCCTGTCCTGTCTGAGCTCTTTTTTGTTCAATTATCTTTCCAATGATGGTTTTCAGTTCTGTTTTGTAGTTAGCTGTTTTCTGTCCACTAGGCGTTCGCAACCAAAGATTCATAGGGCAAAATGGAAGAAATAGTTGTATTTGAATCTGTTCTTGTAAACTAAAATTAAAAAGCTGTAATGTATGTATTTTAGACAACAAAATGACATTTTAAAACTATAGTTAAAATTGAAATATTTTATATTAGTATTTATTTAATAATAATAACTTAACCAAAGGTTAATAAAACTAGGAAAGTTGACTGTGCGATTTACTGGCCATGGGAAATCCCAGGAAAATTTTGCTACCTTTTTTTTTATTTTTATTTAGCTCCTATATTAATTTTACATCAAAAATCCACAGATCTTACATCTTACGCAAGTACCATAGGCGTATTGAAAATACCTACCACATACAGTGGCGAAAAGTAAACCATTATGTCACAGATTACTCCTATCTGTGAGTATGTAACGTGTTGACACAGATATTTACTTTTTAGTTTTTTCACTTTTTTTATTTCTTTAGCCCCAACTTCCTTTGTATGCTGCTTTTTTAAAATATTCTCCCCCGACTTTCTGTGTAATACGCCAAGACCGCCGCGCTATTTCGCTTTGTTTCAGCGACATTCGCTGTTTAGTTTTTCCAAATTTTTTCAATTCTTTACCCCCCAATTCCTTTGTAATATTTTAAGACCGCCGCGCTATTGTTCTTAGTTCCAGAGATATGCATTTTTGAGTCTTTCCTGCTTTTTTGCAATCTTCGCCCCCCGACTTTCTTTGTAATACGTCAAGACCGCCGCGCTATTTCGCTTTGTTTCAGAGACATTCACGGTTTAGTTTTTTCTCCACTTTTTTAAATTCTTTACCCCCAACTTTCTTTTTAATATTTCAAGACCACCGCGCTATTTTTCTTATATCCGGGGATATCCACTTTTGACCACCGGTCTAAGTGACCCTTATGTCTAACTGACCTTTCAGTGTGACCTTTCGTTACCGCTAATCACAATAAATTATTTATTTCAGGATTTACATATGTGATACAATCTTGACTAATTATTCTTAATTGATTTATTGGTTTATTTTTTTAAATTCCTACAATTTATCAGAGCTCTCGATCAATAAGAATTACTCTAGCCGGTTCAACGTTTGGCTTATTACAGATCCGACGTGTTATTTATGTCCTTAATGTAAGAATATAATATAGAACAATAATAAACATAATCTACTTTTTATTATGTCCAAATAAAGTTATATTTAAACACACAGTATAATATTTAAAAACCAAACGTATCGTCTTGGTATTTCGTAACACTGCACTCATAACGTTTTCCTATATCTAACTTAAGAGTATATATGACGTAACATAAACAAAGTAATCTAAATGGGTTTCGTAGAACGAAATCCCATCAATAAGGTCTGTGTATCGTATTTCAAGAGCGTCAGCATCCTTAATTTCTTACATTAATTTTGGCCTATGCAACCTTGACCTACCCACACCGCCAAGCCGAGGCCGACGCGGTCGACTAATCTATAGCGTGACGCGTGACGCTTGCTGATGTTCATTTTTCATGAAAGAACCCGTATATACGCGACCAGTAGGTAATATTTTTAATACTAAAACTGATTAGACCTTTTCAAATGTCCTTGTTCGGTTCTCCGGTGGAACATTGATGTGTGCAAATTTCATCATTCCTCGGAAATTTCAATTTAAATAAAAAAATAATTATGCATTTATTATAATTGATAATAATATAATAATCTCAGAAGTAAGTGTAGTCGAATTCAAATTGGTAAATTTGCTTTTGTTTAAGATTGCATTAACCAGTTATTCTTTTTACAAAATACGAAAGGTGAATAGCCCTTTAAAGACAAATGCATCATTGTTTACCGAAAAATAAGTCATGATTTTTATTACTGAAACAAAATCATACGTTTTTCTTCTGACGATATTTGAAAAATGAAATAAGAAAATGGATATTTTGTTAAACAAATTATGTATTATTAATACTTATATTAAGAAACAAACAACAGATCACATGGTAATGATTAAAAATTTTAAAAAATTACCATAACGATGACCTAATGACCACCAATATTCCACTAGAACAATGTCTCACAATGTATGAGGGTTGATCATCACTGTCACTTACGTCATTGTAGAAATAAACATAAGTAACCAAAGCAGAGTACATATAAACCGTGGCCAAAGTTTCGAACGTTCACATGAAGGGATTTATTTTTGTACACGTAAACTGAAAGAAAGTGTAACACTTTTTTTTGTACATTTATTGACAAGTCCTGACATTTATATTATTTGGAATAGGAAGCCCTATGATAAGCCATAAGCAAGGCCTAAAACTTGTAAAACCCCTTCAGGTGAGTTGCCTATAGTATTGCTTAACAAAATAGAAATTAAAATTTTGTTTATATTTATGAAAAAACAGGAACGTGAGAGATTTTATAGCGGGATGTCAAAAAAATTATCCCGTAAAGACAATGAAATATTATATTAATAAATTTGTGTTTACTATTTAAAATGCAAAGTAAATACGATCTGATGACTTTAATCAATTGAATGATGGAATTGCAGAAGATACATTAATTACTAAATTAAAGGTGTTAAGTGTAAACAAAGTTTAAACGAAGTAGCGAAAATATGCGTTCATAACAACCAAGTGGTTACACAAAAACTTTCAACATGGAGCTTATTAGGCAAAAGTAATCGCTGTGTCTGGGTAGGTAAGTTTAACTAGCCACAAAGAAGATGTTGACTACTCAAAAAAATCCCAAATGAGTTTCGAAAAGATGCATTTATAATACTAAAACCCTGTTCAGGGAGCATATTAGGCAAAAGTAGTCGCTGATTCTGAGTAGGTAAGTTAAACTAGCCATATAGAATACACCTGAAGCGTTTCTACAAGATTTAGTGCTTACTTAGAGCTTATCATAAAGTTTCCTATTCCAGATATTATAACAGTCAGGACTTTTCAACAAATGTACAAAAAAAATTGTTATATTTTCTTTCAGTGTACGTATACACAAATAAAGTGGATTATGTAAACGTTTGAAACTTCAGTTACATAATGTGTAATCCTTGACTGCTAAGACAAAACTCACCCTAAAGCTGAAACTATAATCTCTGTGGTCGCGTTGACGTCAGCGCTGACGTTGGCACTAGGTGTTAAAACATTGAATTGTAATATAGCTAGCTACTTGTTTCTTGATTTTATTGTGCTAGTTTCTTTCTAAACTTTTACACACTTAAGGGATCTGAAATGAAAAAAGACAATTTGTCCTTTGGGTGGACGTTAGTGTTTATGAATTGTATGTATTTTGGAAATTCAAATTTTTTCTAAGAAAAAAAACCAAAATTTTTGTATTTTGAAAATTAGCCAAGTTTTTACGTTTGGCCAATTTAAGTTGATTGATTCAGTCAAATTGATTGTGTTTTTTGTTATTGTATTATAGGAGCATTGATGCTCCTATTTCGTACTCTATGCAGATTTGGGGCGGGATTTTTGGGGAAAAAATTTTGAATTAGTTGGTTTGGGTGGAACTGTTTTTTCCTAAAAAACTCAGTGTGTCTTTTGTTTAAAAATTCTTGGATTGTTTCTACTTTAAGGTCGCGTTGGATCGCCGCTCCCCTAATGTAGTAGGGCGCGTTGGTGATTGCCCTAAGAATTTTATTTTGAAAAACTTGAAGACGTTTTCTACGTATTTTTGGAGCTTGTCCCCATGCTATACTTCCGTATAGCACGGCGGGGCGCACTACTTGTTTGTATAGTAGCGTCTTGTTTTTGAGAGACATTTTGCTTTTTCTACAAAGGATATAGGTGGCCAAATGCTTGCTTTCCGACTTTGAATTTGTTGTCGAAATGGGGGGCCCCAGTGAGCTTTTTGTCAAGGGTGACGCCAAGGTATTTTAGAGTGTCACTCCACGGTATTTCGGTATTGTCTAGTTCAAGGTTTTCGATGTTGATATTATTATTTCTCTTGGTGGAAATGAGAATTCCTTGTGTTTTTTCAGCGTTAACTTTTATTTTCCATTTTTGAAAATAGTCAATAAGTGAGTTAAGGTGGGAGTATCAACATGCTTGCCAATCTATAACCTATTTCGCGTAGATTTATTTATGTTTTCTAGCTTTTATAGAAAATTTAAAGAAAATCCGTATCGACTTGATATTCTATAGGTAATAATTGACATATTTAATAAATATCAAGAAATTTCATAACTTATTTTAGGAGAATTGTATAGCGAAAAATATCGGGTAAGATTTTTTTTAACATTATTATGTCATTGTTACTCATTGTTCTTTCACTATACAATTCTCCCAAAATTCGCAATGAAATAAATTGATATTTTTGTAATATATCAGATATTATCTAAGTAATGTGCCGACGATACTGATTTTATTTAAATGTTAATTTAAAAAATAATAAACTTGAAAAAACAAAGCGAAATAGGTTATAGGTTGGCAATAAATTGAACGACGTCGAGAACTTTAAGGTTGAATTCTCGACGTCGTTCAATTTATTGCCAACCTATAACCTATTTCGCGTTGATTTTTTGAGTTTAATATTTTAATAACTAACATTTAAAGAAAATCAATATCAATATTACAAAAATTTAAATTTATTTTATTGCTAATTTTGGGAGAATTGTATATTGAAGGAACAATGAGTGACAATGACATAATAATGTTAAAAAAAATCTTACCCGATATTTTTCGCTATACAATTCTCCTAAAATAAGTTATGAAATTCCTTGATATTTATTAAATATGTCAATTATTACCTATAGAATATCAAGTCGATACTGATTTTCTTTAAATTTTGTATAAAAGCTAGAAAACATAAATAAATCTACGCGAAATAGGTTATAGGTTGGCAAGCATGTTGATACTCCCACCTTGCTGATTTTGCAAACATCTTTGGATATGTGCAAGATTTTTATGTGTGCACGTCATCGCTGTATCGTCAGCAAAGATGTATAGCTCGACATATGGTGTTTTTGGCATGTCCGCAGTATACAGGATGTATGTAACTAGGGCAGTTGGGGAACCTTGGGGAACGCTCGCTTCAATATCACGGACGTCTGACAAAATACCGTTTATACGGGTTTGGAATTTTCTATCTTGAAGATAGTATATTATGAATTTTTTGAAATTTATGTTTATATAGTAAACATAATGGAGTTTGTATGCGAGGCCGTCGTGCCAAACTTTGTCGAAAGCTTTCGATATGTCTAGAGCGACCATGCCTGTGGAGGCCTGGTGCTGGAGACTATCGGTGGCTGTGTCGACGAGTCTAGCAAGCTGGTCTTCGGTGGAGTGACTTTGGCGAAAGCCAAACTGTTCGTCTTGAATTATGTGGAATTCGTTAAGAATATCCCATAGTCTGGTTAGAAAAATTTTTTCTGCGATTTTTGCTATGGATGAAATAAGACTAATCGGTCTCCAATTTTGGGAGAAAGTGCGATTTTGGTTAGGTTTAGCAATCAGTATCACAATCGCTGTTTTCCACGTGTCATGATACACGTGATTTTTAAAAATAAACTTTATGATTTTTGTGATATTTACAATGACATTTTCAGGCAGGTTTTTCAGCGCTGTGTTACTGATTGTGTCCTTACCCGGGGCTTTTTTGGGTTTTGTCATGCGGATCAGTGCTTTTACTTCCTCAGAATTGGTGGGTGGTATTTCAGGGGGGGCGGTTGGGGCAAAATTCTAGGAATTTCTGAGGCAAGTCTCTCTACACGGTTTTCCCAGTCGATGTCGTCATCAACTGAAGTGTTCAGGCGAAATTGGTGAATTGTAATATAATGATTTATAAACATCGCTGGCGCTGGCAGCCATTGGATTTTAACCAACTTTAACTTTTTGGCGGTGGCATTCGTAGCAAATCGGTATCGCTGACGACAAGCCAGTAATATTATATTATTTGTATGATTTGATAGTTGGCAGCTGTCAAAATTGCGAACCGAACGAACGTCAACGCCAAGTTTATAAATGACGACTACGAACGTCAATGACGAAGGTTGACCCCAACGAGAGTTTATAATTCCAGCTTTACGGCAGTGTTCTTTTGAAGGCGACAATAAAAACTCGGGCTTCTCACAACGACGCATCTGGTGGCAACCAAGCGAACTAAAATTATGGCCTTATTCGAATAAAAACTTTAATCCATTTTGATGCTTTTGTCAGGCTTAACTAGAAAACGCCAAAATTTGCATTTAAGCCAATGTCCCACCAGAGAAGCACCAAATGTTATTATATTCTGTAACGGTTCAATTTTGCCACTGAGTAACTACTTAATTTTACCCTTAAGTTTTGTTATCTCGACCTAATAATTAACATTTGCTTTGCTCTCAACTACTTGCCGCTTGTTTTTTTTTATCACTTTGTTGGCATCGATGTCCGGCCCGGTTGAAATCGAATATCATATGTTTTGGTATGATGGAGCAGATTTTGCGCTGATTCAACGGTGATTAAAACACCAAAAAATTCAACTGTCAACAGTTCAGTTTTTTTTTTCCTGCGTTTTAAATTTTGAATAAAACATCTATCTGTTCTTTGAGTAATATTTCCAATATTACTAAAAAATATATTTTACACTCGATTTTACATAATTGCAAGATCAAAAAAAAATATTAAATTTATTTTTAAAACGTAAACGCGAAACTAACCTCAATTTTATTCAATCCAACAGCCAACAAACCGAAAAACCATCTACTGAAATTGTTGGCTTGATGGACACAACGTTGTAGCCATCAAAATTTTTCGGTTCGTAAAACAACATGACCGTCACGCCATCACCCGATGTTCTGTTGAAAACAACAAAAGACAGATGTTCAGCAGTGCCAACGGTGTGACATCAGTTTAATAAAACATCACGCGGTTGTTTTATTGACTTATTCGTTACCTTTAGTTGAAATCCTAACGCCTGCTTCTACCTACTGGCCATTCTAATTACCGGCTGACCTAATGTTGGGGTTTAATCACCTGCCTCTAGCTACTGGTCATTCGACCCACTGGCCGTGTTACCTACTGGCCTTTCAAATTACTGGCCTTGTAAAGTATTTTTCACAATAAATGGTTGACTCCGTTTAACTACCTGGGTCGTTTTGCAAGAGCTCGGCCATAAAAATGAAAATAAACTGTCGGCCAGGGTCGGATTATAATTTGTTATTATAGCAGGTAATATTTAACTATTTTGTGCTTGCGATTATTAATAACGAATTAAATATCTAAAGTCCTACCCTGTAGTGTATTTGCTTGTTGATTGTGTATAACAATGGGATTAAAACGGTAGTTTTATTGCAGTCAATAAGTCGATACCATTTAGGGCAAAAAATCCTTTACCTGCCGTAAAGATAAGTGCTAGGCTAGATATGTTTAAAGTTTAATTCATGACAAGTTTTTATTGCTCTGATTCGATGACCAAAAGGTTATAATCGATTTATTTGCTTTTTATTTAATAATTTAATTACTTTATTGGCTTTCATTTATCGGTTTCATGATGTCCTGTTAAGTTATTTTATTACATAACCTTTCGGTTGTCCTTATATATTAGTTAAATATGAACAATTTTTCTTTTATTAGTTGGGTCAACTAATCACTCCCAAGTTTAATTTTTTTTATACAAGGTAATTTCCACCATTTCTCTAGAAATAAGTTTGTTGTAGTAACATGACTACTCTTTTATTCAGCTCACATGCCAACCTTTCATTTTAGTGATAGTTGTTTGCCTGTCTTGGAGTAGCGTATTGCCCATAAAACCGCGGGAACTTCCAAGTTGTGTCCGTTTCTAAACTTGGTGGCGCTTGAACCCTTTACTCCTGAGTAGAGTAGAGAGAGAGTGAATTTCACGCACTACAACCACTACACTGCTCTAAGCACGGGTAATCAAACTGGGCTTTGCTGACTGATTCTTTTTTACTGATTTTCTTCTTTTGACAAAGGTCCAAGCGGTAAGTTCTTGTGTTGATATTCGTCATCATATCAACACTTATCATAATATAAATAAAAGACACGAAAGTGCGTCGCAGTTCTAATAAGCCAAGTAAAAGTTATTTAGAAAAACTATTTGCAATCTCAAATGTTTCTAAACTTTTTATCGTTGGAAACTAGTGGAAAAAAAACTCAAAAAAAATGCTATGCTATTGAGTTCTGCCAAGTCATTCATGAGTCGAAGTTGCTGGTTGGTTATTTTTTTTAAGTAGTAAGTAAGTACAAAGGTACATCATTATTATTTACATATATATTTATTTAGTTTTAATGTTCATGTACGTTTTTATAAAAAGCATTTCCTAGTATTATCAACTAATTCCTAAAACTTGGGAATAATAACGTTTGCGTCATTGTCCTAATACACGCGTGTGCTGGGCAAATAAGGTACTAATAATATGTTAGTACATGTTTTTTAACTTTTTTAGGTACTTAGTTTTCGATCTATGTGTTTTAGTTGATTATGGAAAAAAAATTACAATACATTACGATATGACAGTATTCTTTTTAGTATTTAAACAACACTATCGAATGTGACAGCAGTGTTTTAGTAGCAAATTAATAATTCATAAAATATTATTTTGGAACACGTGTCCTTGTTAGAAAAAGAGGTTGCGGCAAAATATGTATACTTTTTATAGTCTTTTTCTATTTTGTATTTTTTTTAGTAAAAAATACATACATATTTGAAACGAAAATATGCCAACCAAGGTTTGCAAACTTTATGTATATATCCAATGTGTTTTCTAGAAAATGTGTTGTTATATTCCGCATTATGAATATACAGGTTTAAAGACCTTTTTATTGACCCTTGAAAAAGTTTTTATAAAAAACGAAACGTTGGGATAAATACAATCGTGTCATTTCATTGCCTGCCCTCATTCCCGCTATGCTTATTCGAATTTATGTATAAATTTGATGTTGATAATAGATACTGTTAAACTCTTTATAACCTTAATAAATTATATAATAATGATGAATATATTACTGATGTATTTGTGATTATAAAGAAATGAGCTTGTATAGGTTTGATTAAACACACCTACCTTGAAAGAATTGTTGGGATCTGATCCATATCTAGATGATAGTATTCTTTTTGTAGACCAGCAGTGGTAGCTGTAAAACATTTTTTTAAATAACCTGATAAAAATTTGTACTAAAACCTAAGGAAAGATCATACAGAAATAGGTTGAGACAGAAAATGCATACCTACAACTTTGCGGATCTGCAAATATGGCGGATTTGCAGACGCAAAATAATTTACAGAAATTTGACATTCCAAAAACTATTTGTGAATCCGCCATTTTTACCGTAGTTAAACCGTTTTACTACTTCCTGTTTATTGATATCGACTACCAAATCCGTAAAATATGTCCAAATCCAATAATAAATTAATAAACTTAACTTTTACCGTTCCCTTTTTTTATATAAAAATGTCATACACATCGTAAATACGCTTGCCTAGAGTTACACAGTTGTAAGTACATAAAAGCAAATTTTACAGGAGAGGGGTTTGAAAATGTTAGTGTTCCTACAAGACACATTTGACTTAAAAATAATGATGAAACTAAATTTATACTTAAGTTACCACAATTAGGTAAGAATTCGATAAAAAAAAATAATGAAAAAATATTGTTATTGAAAATAGGGCAATTTAAAAAATAACATACAATTTTGTTTCTCTAAACAAGATTTAAAAACTTAATTTTTGATACACATATACAACTTTGTTGAGCTAACTAAAACATCAAACTTATACTTAAAGTAACGAAAGTTACAGTATTTTTACATACATAACATTTTCTAACTAACTAAAACATTTAAGTAGAAAAAATCAAACAATAATTTTGTTTTTTTAGCTAATCCTACTTAACCAAACCAAAAACGCTTGAAACATTAATTTGAACAAAAAAAATATTCACAACTTTAAAATAGCAGTGTAGTAGTGTCTATCAACCTCGGGCATATGAGTCAGCATTGCTTTAATAGCAGATATTTTTTCGGCCGATATAGAATTTTTTATATCTGCAAGCTTTGGAATTTGCACCATTATTGATGCTGTTGATGTACTTGTACGAGGCGTGGATGACTTCAGATTAACTTTTATCCAACTAAACTGAACTTTTTTCCTAAACTCAAACACGCAAATAACAGATCCTTATCGCCGGTACTATAGCACAAAAAAATGTAAACACACATATAATTTCGTAACTTAATCCGCACATTTTGATCCCGATAACAAAATTGTGTGTGAGCACATACAACTTTGTGTTATTATTTTGTTTATTTCCAAACATACACTTATGTATTCTTGGTTGCCTTACCCAGAAAACGTGCACATACAGCTGTATTATTCCGAGAATAGTTAGAAACACGCACATACAACTCAGTTATTCCAAAATATCATTTTCGAAAAAAGTGGCGCTTACAACTGTGTAACATTAGGCAAGCGAATAACCACCAATACCATCGTCCGCCAAATCACAAAAAATATAGGTTAGTCTTTAACAAATGTTATACATTCTACAAGTTTGCAGGACCATCCAACCTTCTGCAAATTTGCAGACGCAAAGTATGATAAACGTTTTCTGGAATTCCAATTTTGTCATTTGCATCGACAAATTGCTACTTCCAGCTACAGACGTTAGACGCAGAGCTTCTGTAATCTCACTTATAATCCTTTATTATGGCACATTCGAAAACTATTAAGAAAAAAGCACAAAACATTTATTTGATAGAGCACACCCTGGTTTAGTTAAGGCATACACTGGCATAACAGGTAACAAATATGTTGATACCCTAGTCAAAGATAATATTCGGAATGGAACACTAATTAGTTCTAGTCTCACATTTAGCGAGGCAGATGTTCTTCTAAAATCACAAATATTAGATAATTGGAATGTAAGATGGAAAACCTAATGTACCACATCTCGTATAAGATATTCACTTCTTGTAAAAAAACAGTCCTAATAGCCACTGGCGGCATAAGCATATAATAGTTCTAACACGGTTTATTACAACAATTATTCGACTAAATTTGGGCAATGCTTGTTATCCAGCCCATCTAAATAAAATACGTATTATCCCTTCTGACCAATGTGATTTGTGCTATATTAGATGTGATTTCGACCACCCATTCTTGGAGTGTAAAAAGTATGACAATGAAGTTAATAGTCTCCTCGAACAATTGATTTAAGAATGTAAACTCGAGTGCCCATTTAATATATATATACCTTTTATCTTTCATGTACTTGTAACATATTTATACAAGGTCAATTTAAAATTGTCTAAAAAGTCTTTAATTTGTTAAAAAAAATTCATACCCTACTTTTTCCTTATATATAATTCTCTTTTTCGTGGTCTTTATTCCCTGTGTATTTAAAAGAAAGTCACCCTGACAGATCCCAGTTTCGTGAAACGTGTATCCCTGTTTTATATGTTTTAAATAATTTTTTACTTTGCGACAGGCTATATGTCTAATTAGCCAAATGCCATTTAAACAAAAAAAAAACATTAAAAAAAATAAAATATTATATATAACATTCTTCCTAAATTAAAAACCCCATTCGAAACCTATAGTATGGATATATATTAATTGTATGTTAACACCTATACATTTAACTAATTTTGAATAAAAAAAAGTTCATTTACGAGTAAATACCTGTAATTGCTGGTAAATGTTGTCAACTCTATTTTGGAAAAAAAATTGTTTGTTTTTATTTTTAACTCACACAATACATAATTATTTGTATGCTAATTGCCCAAAATTTCATCTGCAGCGCTAGAAAATTGGCAGCTATCGTATTACTTTTTAATTTAGAAAACCTTTTGTTTATTTCGTATCTACGCAAAGCAATATATCATATTTGTTTAGCTAATTGTTACTGACAATGCTTGCGCTGATATAAGAAATAACATGATTTAAAAGTATTCAATAAACAAACCTAGAAAAAAAATGCAGCTATTCGAACTGGTAAGTGTGTATCACCATTCGCATTAAAGTACATAGGGAAGTAAAAATATAATAACTCTCTGGGCCCTGGGGCCAGGTGGACAATGACACACATTCGTTTTTATTAAGACCCATCGGAAAGCCAGACATTCTATTCTAGTTTTGGTTAATTGTACGGGCGCAAAGTAAGAGATAGAATGCCAACATGAGTCCTCAAAAGACTGTCATTATCCCCTTCACAAAACGTAAAAAAAAGGAGGGATTTGGCCCTCTAACCCTACGAGGCGAAATCATTCCACTGTCAGAAGAGGTTAAATATCTGAGAGCGACTTTAGACTCCAGCCTAACCTGGAATAAACACGTGGAAAGAACCATCCGAAAGTCGGAAGTAACTAGACGAATGTACGGAAAACTATGGAAACTCCCACTAAGACTGGTTCACTGGCTGTACACCAGGGTAGTGAGACCTGCAATCACATATGTTGTATTGGTTTGGTAGACAAAGACGCAGCAGAAAACTACAATTTCAAAGCTAGGGAGCCTACAAAGACTGGTCTGCTTGAGCATTACAGGGCTATGAAATCGATCCCCACATCCTCAATGGAGAACAAATTAGACCTTCAGCTACTTCACCTAGTGAGTCAGGAATGGGACTATATAGACGGCAGAGTCTGGGTCACTCCTTGGAGTGATTAGAACTGGACACGCACTCCTATGCGATACCATAAGAGGATCAGAGTTAAAAATTAGATCAGGTTACACAAATCTCAGGTATCGCTACGACAAACCATTCAAGACTATAAGTGACGAACGGGATGCGTGGAACAATAAAACACCAGGCACTCCTGGGGCAATAATCTGGTACACAGATAACTCAAAAACTAAAGAAGGTATATACCGGAGCATTATTACACGGAGTAATATCGAGAAACGATGCTTATTCGCCATCTTGCAAAGTGCGTATGAAAACAAAAGGAGAACTTAAGCCAATAAACGAATCCATATATACTCTGACAGCCAGGCAGACCTTAGAGTGCTTATATGCAACAAGGTGACATCAAGGCTGGTCTGGGAATGCCAAGAAAAACTTATAGCCGTAGCAAAAACTTGACGAACTTGCAAACAAGGGTTCGGCAAACACAATTCATAGGTCAAGAGACGGCACTTGGTGTCCCAAGGTGCACATTGCACCCTCGATACTCCCTCAAATCAGTTCTTGAATCTCCTGAAGATATCTTATACTGGGACAGGCCAATAATAACGGATAGAACAGTAGCCCGCCCGGATGTTCCTCGAATCAATTGATCATACTGATATGGGTAAATATCATGAAAATGAGACATTCCATGTCTTTTGCTCTAAAAAAATAGAAAAATAGATTTTTGAGTAAAAATGCAATAATAAATCGTTCTTAAAATATATTCTATTCTATAATACTACAAAACAATTTTCTTGCATTATCTTATTTTGTAATAATAAATAAAAATATGATAAAAATATCAGTCCCGTGGCAGGTCTCTGTACAAAGTTACGTTGTAAATTATTTAAAATCTCTACTCATGGATGTTATTTTAACTTTATTTTAAACACATCAATAAATTAATTAGGCATTACACATATTCTACCTACCGGATTCAAAATAAATTATTTTGTTTTCCCATATTACCATATAAAATTCCGTCTCATAAAAAATAATCAGTCCCGTGCTCTATACCACGCAAGCTCGAAATAAATAGTGGGAAATTTTTAAGAACTGGTTCATCATGTATATCAAATGTAGCGTCCCGCCATTTCGCTCTTAACCGTCTCAGTGTTAAAGTTAGTTTAACAGTTTATGTGTTCTGTGCAGATTTTGTGTGTTTGGATCATTTGTAACCGACCAGTAGCCAATCCCGTGGTAAGAAAAATATGATTGTTTCTTTAGTAATTATTATTTTTTATTTTTGTATAAATTATTGTTACACTATACTTGTTTGGAAATTACACAGTATGGCAAGATATTTAATTCATAGGATGTTTTATCAAATTAAATGTGTAAAATAGTCAGGCCCGTGCCAGTTCAGCAACACGAGACTGAGAAAGTTACACGGGACTTACCAAATAATACGTAATTTTAATAAAACATTAGTTTTTACGTTTTTAGGTACTTTGGAATAAGATGGCAAGGCCGTGCGTAAGTGAGGAAGAAAGAAAACGGCGTAAACGAGAAAAGGAGCGAGAACGTAAAAGAAAGATACGCAATGATCCAATTAAAAAAAACATAACAACGAGCTTGTGCATACCATAAGAAGTTAAGTTTTATTTCAGTTTTTTGCATCATAAGCATAGAAACGTTTTTTTAATTTATATTTTTGTAATAAATCACCAGTTTCTTTGAATTTATTTTTGTTTTAATCAGTCCCGTGGTAACACGTCAGTCCCGTGCAGACAATCTCCAAAAAGCTCAAAAACTTTATAAATGTCGTAAAGTATGAATTTTGACAAATATTAGGTACCTATTAACCATAGTTTATAATTTTACCGTAGTATAATTGTGATGTTACATTAATTTTTTGTGGCCGAAATCTACTTTGGAATTACTCACTTTCGTGATATTTACCCATATAGGTTGCTCACTAACACACCACCTCTCTAAACCAGTGGCGGCTCGTGATACTTAAAACAGGTGAGGCCCAAAAAAGGAATAAATTTCCACATCACCTTGGTGCTTAGACACCTGAGGTATTATTCCTTGACGCGTTGACCTTTTTTTTTATGGAGGTCATCGCCTATAGCCCTACTAAAACCATAAAAAAATAACGTAAAAACTCTAAAATTTTTATATATAAATATTTATAAGTAAGTATACAAAAAAATAATAAAAAACATAATATGTATTTCTATAACCACAAAAAAAACGTTTTCTTCTTCTCTGGAGTAGAATGAAAAACTCCCAGAAAACTAAAAAACACAAAATAATTTCCTTATTATTAGGAAAAACCAAAAAATAATAACTAATAAATAAGGGCTTTGGTAAAGGCAAAATAATAAATAAAATATAAACATTTTCTATGTACCTTTTTTTACTTTTTATATATTAAGTCTATTCGACGGTTCTTTAAAGTTGCAAATTTATTTATAATGTCTTCATAAAATTGGGGATCCTCACTAACACTTTGTAAAATTCTTTTTTCTATAGCCAATGTTGACAAACCCGTTAGGCGCTCTTGTGTCATTGTATTTCGTAAATACGTTTTAATGCGCTTAAGACACGAAAAATTTCTTTCTACCGACACACTAGTTGCAGGGATAGTTAATACTAGGCAAAATAACTTGTATGTTTCCGAAAAGATCATTTTAAATTCCTTGTATAATATCTCTAATATTTGTTGAACATCTAGATTATAAAATTGTTCGTCTCTGTATAAAACACTAAGTTCGTTTTTTAGCCGATCTATTTCAAAAACATTTGGATACATTTTTAATAAACATTCAAATGATTTATCGGGAAAATTTTTAACATATTCTGTAAATTTTGAAGAATCTACTAATGAAAGAAAATTTAAATCGTGGAGATTATTAAAACGAGTACTTAATTGAAGGGAAATACAATCTATAATTTCATAATACAACATTTTATAGCTCGAAAATATTTCTAATTCATTGTTACTTTTGCCCCGTTTTCTTGGTAATTCAGTTTTGTTTTTTGCCCAATTAAAAAACTCTTTAAATTTGTCTTCGTTTCTTAATTCAGAAATTCTTTGGGCCGCAATTTTGATTTGATTAGAGCAGTAGTTTATATCTAGGGCTTTAGTTTGCAGAATTTGGAAAAGTAAATCTGTGCATGCAAAAATTTCGTAATAGATCTTGGTCAAAATAGCAAAGTCAAAGTCTTCAAAATGTTTAAGAAATCCCTTTGCCGAATTAATCGATTCGGAACCTGAAGTTTTGTCGTCAATTATAGTTTGAAAAACTAATATTAAGTTATCCCATTCAACGGCAACCAAATTTAGAATTTTGGAACGGGTATACCAGCGCGTTTCGACCGAACGTGGTATCCTTTTCCCGACTATTTGATCCAGAACAAAGGCGCGCTTTGGTGAATTATGAAAATAGGTTGGTATACCTAACAAAGTACAAAAAAAAATTCTACTTTTATCAATTTGTTTGGTGCCTTGCTGCAGCACAAGGTTTAACCTATGTGCACAGCAATGAGTAAACAAAGCCAAGGGGGCAGACGATTTAATCTTCGCTTGAAGTCCATTTAACTCACCAGACATGACACTGGCCCCGTCATAACACTGAGCCACTAACCTTTCCCTAAAATTATATGACTCCAAAACACTTTCTAATAAATTATAAAGAGCATCTGCAGTTCGATTTTCGCTCACATCGAAAAAACCCAAAAATCTTTCATGGAGGCACCCTTTTATGACGTATCGAATAGTTATGGCGCATTGGGAACGCTCTGTTATATCCGTGGTGTCATCTGCCATTACAGCGAAAAAAAAACATTCTTTATTATTAACTTCATTTTTAATAAAATCTGTTAAATATTGATGAATACAAAAAATGAGGTCGTTTTGTATTGTTTTAGACTGCCCAGTAAAAATATTACTAAATTTTTCACAGTGTTCTGTAAGGTCTTGATTACGTTTAATTAGGCATTTAAAAATCTCTTTAAAATTTCCGCGATTTAACGATTCTAAACTTTCATCATGGCCCCGAAAAGGCAGTTCCTGTTTCCCCAACGTAAGTGTGACATCTATTAAATAACTAATTAATAATCTATTTTTTCGAACATTTTCGTTAAATAAAATTAAGTTTAAACTGGCGTTCTCCCTTAACGCATCCTGAATGGTTGCCTTATTTTGTTCTAACCGCACTACAGCCATAAAGTTTTTTATGTGCTCTTTAGATGACTCGTGCATTTTGGTACTACGAGAAAAAATTTTTAAATCCTTAAAACCATCTTTAGTTGACCATGCATTTTTCGCTTTACCCAATAAAATACAGGGCCAGCAATACAAACTTTGTTTATATAAACTCCCGCACAGCCACTTGTAGCTATCATACCATGAAGTTTGAAATGATCGCGAACTTTCCCGACCCACCCTCTTTTCGGTAAAAACTGATGTTATTTTTGGCGTTGGTCGACTCTCCAAAATTTGCCGTTTTTCCAATTCAGGTCGTCGCGAGAAAGGGGTTTCAAGCAAAGACAAAACAATATCGTGTAAAGGATTCATTTTTACCTATCTTACAAAAATTATTTTTAAATTAAAATAAGCGCAAAAGTAAACAATTTTATTAAACGTAAACGAGAAACGAAACCTTGGCTATGCAGACAATTCGGCTTACTTACCTGATGTAAGGGCTTTTACCTTACCTTCCTTCAGCAACACAACAATATTAATTAGCAGTTTTTTAACCCGGAAACGGCACAAACTACAAACCCGCCACGAAAATCTACAATCACAAATTAATAGGTTAATTAAAACAAACGAACGGCACACGTCGTAACTCGTATCTCGGCGATCTAATTTTAATTTTTAATTCTTATCAGATGACCCGCTGACTGACCGACCCCTGTCACCTGATCCTTTAAGAAGAAAAGAGACAATAAAACGTTGCCAAATTTTCACCCAAATCGGCACCCACCTGTAATGCTATATGGAATGGAACCAACTAATAACTAATCTTTTTAAATCTTTGTTTTTTGTTGTTAAGTGTTAATTATATAATAATGTCAGAACAATGGAAACATTTATCAAACATTTCTGACTTTTTTATGTTTTTTAAAAAGAAATATTTAAATAATGTGTGTTCCTGTTCAAAATCAAAGCGAACATTTGGCAACATGCAAGCTAATAATGTTAAAAATAATACGGCACAAGCCCAAATTTGTGGGCCTCACTGCCTACAAAAATTTGCCTATGATCCCCGTCTTGTGCAATTAAAGCGGCGGGGTGGAGCATGGCATTGTATCGGTGATAGGTGACGTATATGAAGCCGAAATTTCTGGGATTATTATTTTCTTTTATGCGGTCGGCGTCGAGCGATTAACGAGTTGAGCGTTTAGAATTAAAGTCGGAAGGGGTGCGCGCTAAATTTAAAAGATAATATTTTAAACTTTGATGGTAATTCGATGTTTTCATACTTTTAATGATTGGAAATTATTTTAAAAATGTTTTATAGTTAAATAAATAATACATCAAAATTTTACATTATAACATGTGAGGCCCGGCCTCAGTTGCTTCATACGACGAGCCGCCACTGCTCTAAACCCGAATCGGAGAAAAAAACCAAGAACTCAATTTTGGCAATAGAGATCAGAAATATATGGAAGCTTTAACAAATAGCCATAATTCCAATCATAATATCGGTGGAGGGGGAGAGAGCTATGACGAAAGAACTTTAAGTCCGTACGTACTAATTTTATGTTAATTTAATATACCTATGCTCCTTCATATTTATTTCCTCTCAGTGCGTCTAATTTGTATAAATCACTTGGAAACAAATAGCTATTTTCAAAAAATTATTTTCAGGATACATTTTTGGGTGCTATGCTAAAAAACCAATAGTATAATATTTTTAGTTATACTGTATCAAAAATATGTTTATAAACTTATTTATTAAACATCTCAGCTTTCAAACCATGACATGTCCATATTATCCATCTGATTTTAACCAGGATCCAATATAATTTTACGGTTAATTAACATTGTTTGCGGATTGAATACGTATTACATTCCAAATTAATTATCAATAATTTCAACTTTTAGTGTCTAGGCATATTCCGGATGTAGGATGTAAATGGCAAATATCATGTTGTAGCCAATTAATTGTTAATTTTTTGCTATTCCATAATTCCACTATATTTATCAAATCCCGGTACTAAATAGTTACCTACTAGTATAGTCTAGTCTAGTAGAAAAAATACCTATTTATGACAAAAAACTTATGTTGTATCATTAATAAATGTATCCCCAAGGTGAAAATAGATACATGAATACGTTTTCTTTAGTTATTCTTAATATACGGAGTTGTAGACTAAATTTTTCTTTTAAGAGTTATAGAATTAAGATTAAGCAATATATTGTATACGATTTGTATAATACTTACCAAAAAAGTTAGCGCATGAATGTCTACCAAACAAGTGAAAAACATCATTATTTTTATCCAAAGCTTTAATATTTTCAAGCAACTTGCAACTTTCTTGATAAAAATTACAAATAAAATCTTTTATAACTGTTGGTTTAAAGCTTTTGCTAAAATACCTTCTTTTTAGCTTCCATCGTTTATCTAAAAATAATAAGTTATAAGCTGTATTTAATTGAAGGGTACACATCTATAAATTTGAATGGTAAGATTAACAAATTTATTATGGACTAAGGTCAAGTTTAAGTATACCAGTGATGGTACATATGTTTATTATCTGCAAAATATTCGAGTAAACAGATTTTGTTACTCAGATCTATCCTTTCGATCATTGTTATTTAAGTTTTTTGTAGGTAAGTAAATTCGAAAGAACATTCTACGTAAACCCTCCGGTCTCCTTGATTCTCGACCCCCCTTTCCCCGTTAACCATTCTGATAAAAGCAGCTGTTAAACTACTTACGGGAATCTACTAAAATAGAGTTATTAAAAATATATTGTATCGGCGTGTATAGGATTCCTTTGTCATAACACTTCGAGTGGTTTAATATAATTTTAAGTTCTGCAGGATCAGATGTGACATAATGGTAATAGCGGCCAAACCAAATATTTCCAGGCAAACCATAATACTTCTTAAAGTGTTGGGCGGCCGCAACGCCGCTAACTAAAATTAAACAAGTAATAAAAATAAAACCCAATTTAAAAATGCTCTTGAAATTATAAAATATTATATTTTTATTAAGTATTACAATATTATTAACATACATTTCTTATAGTGTCCGCGAAAATAATTGAAAGCGAATAATTGTGGCATATCGGCTGTGTTACTGTTTTTATATTGGAATACACAGGGATCCAAGCACAATGGATTAACTGTGGGGCGGGTAGACCACGACGGCCGTTTCGTTCTTGTTGACCTTGTTAGGACTCTACGGGCAGCCATAACCCAAGCAATCCCGACAACAGCGGTAAGATGTAATAAAAGCCTTTAACAAAAGCAAAGCGGCCATTGATACGCCGGTAGCGCCATCCCAGCGGAATTAACTCCAATATAAAAGGCATTCATACTGGTAATAATCGAAAGGTAGACAACTAAATAAACCACGAGGTGAATCACAATCCAGTATAGGGAACGCTATTTACATTTTCACCGAAAAAACTGCCGTTTTGCAGATTAGAAACAGATCAACGCCGGCATCCACTAGAATGCGCGCAATCCGTTTAAGAAAAGCCATAAAAATATTTTGCAGATAATATAGTGTCCGCGGAAATAATTAAAAGCGATTAATTGTGGCATATAAGACAAGTGTGTAACTGTTATTTATATTGAAATACAAAGGGATCGAATCACAATGGATACCCTGGGGCGGATAGACCACGACGGCCGTTTTGTCCTGTTAGGACACTACTGGGAGCCATAACCCAAGCAATCCCGACAACAGCGGTAAAATGTATTAAAAACCTTTTACAGATGTTTCGGTGGAAACACAAAGACCACAAAACAAAGAGTTCCCTATATTGGATTGTGAAGCACTTCGTGGTTTATTTAATTTCTACCTTTCGATTATTACCAATGTGACTGCCTTTTATATTGGAGTTAATTCCGCTGGGATGGCGCTACGGTGCATTGATGGCCGCTTTGCTTTTGTAAAAGGATTATTGTATTTTTTTCCTTTTAGTTTTTTTAGTATATCAGTGATATATTATAGTCCTTTTCTTTTTCCCTTTCTTTTTAAATATTCTTTATTGGTACTTCAAGATGTATTAATTATTTTAATAATAATTCTGGATACAGCTGAGTCAGTTTGCTCACTCTATATTTTTTATTTTGCAGTTTTACTTTTTGTAAAGTTTTTTCTTTGGTGGTTCTACACAATAGTGCAAGATGCGAGTAGCGCCACATACGTGCACTTATTTATATATGAATCTATTATTATTAATAAAGGCATTTTATTATTATTATTATTATTTTTATTATCAATATTATCTGAAAAGTTGAAAAGACTCATAATATATACACAATTTAAATGTAATTAATCCTTATGACGATTTCTTCAAAATCAAATTAAAAAACGTTGAAACTTTGTCTCAGTTGTGCATCGTTAAATTTTTGCTTCTGTTTAATGTGTCTTTAAATTGGAAATAGTGAAAATAATAGTCGAAGTTGGTACCGTTTTGTGTAATGAAAAAACACCAATTCTTATGGTATAAAATATTGTGGTTTAACTTCTTACATCAGCTTAAATTAATAAAATAAACTAAATATTTCCAGATTCTTCACCATTATTGATTATTTCTGCTTTTCTCTAGGTGAATCTGATGTGAAATGCTCGGTCATTGATTCGGGATGGTCAGACCATCAGGCTATCCTTGGTAAAGTTACTTTTAGTAAGAGTACAGAGCGGAATAAATATGGGAATGGTAGACTGTTTAGTAAAGCAACAGATTTAATCAAGTTTGTATATTTATTCAGTGGGATAGTATATTTCAGTATGATGATGACCCTCTGCAGCACTTTCATGTTATGTTGCAAGAGTAATTTCAAAAACCATTTCTTATTCAGAGGATTAAAGCCAAGCGCAGAAAGCCTTGGGTTACTGATGGATTAAAGGTTTCTGCCTCTAATATGAGGTGCCTACATACAATTAGAAAATTTACTAGCGATGTCGCTTTTCTAGAATATTTTCAAAGATATAGATCGCTGTATCGAAAAATAATAAGGGTCGCAAAGGAACTATATTAATCCGCTCGTCTATCAACAGCCAGCAATCCACAGAGAGAGGGTTGGAGAATTATAAATGAGCTAAGGGTGTTAAAGAAAATTCGCGCTTGAACGTTCCTGATATGTCACCAAATGTCTTAAATAATTATTATTGTTCTGTGGCAGGTTCTCTTACAATCAAATTAAACCCAGTAACAGATCCAATGGACTATTTAAGTCATATTCAGATTAATCAGTTCAGTCATTTTCCTTTTGATCCACTGATCAAATAGAACTTATGCAGGTCTTTCTGCAAAGATGTTTCCTTCTCTTCTTGATTCTGAACTAAGGGCTCTCACAGGTGCAATTAATTATTCCTGGGTTGAGGGAAGGTTTCCGGATTGTCTAAAGCTTGCGAGGGTTATTCCTATCCACAAGGGTGGCCGTCTTGATGATCCCAGTAACTATCGACCACTTTCTTTATTGTCGACCCTTTCAAAAATCATCGAAAAGTTGGTTAAGGAACGTATTGTATCTTTCTTAACCAACATCAAATCTTGCATCCGAGCCATTTGACTTGCAATCGAAAAAGGGCACTGATGACGCAATGGCGGCGGGTTTTGTGATTTGTCAAAAGCATTTGACTGTGTGAGTCATGAAATTCTGCTGGGCAAGTAACCAAATATGTAATAATACTAATCCAAAACTCACCCAGACATGTAACTACACTTTCTTTGGCATTCCTAGCACTATTTTGAAAATTACAAAATAATTGATACATCATCAAAAAGTCAAATGCATCAAGGTGCAAGAACGAACACAAACAGGATGATTTAGAAATGGAGCCATTAAATTGGTTGTCTTTGACATAATATGTATTATAAGTATTTTATTTTGAGTCAACCTTTTACATGTAGTGGATGACTAGTGACTTTAATGACAAGTGACAGCTGCGACTTTTCGGATTTAGGTTCCGTACCCCTGACCACTATGCAGAAGATGACGAGTGAAATATTGCTGTCGGGCTGGTTAAAAAGCAAAACACCATGCATATGATGCTAAACCAAATGTAAATGCTAATTACGACCACCAAACTTTTTTATACTATTTATTTACTGGTGGCGGGACCCTTTATGGCACTGAAGCCAGTACAAGAACTATAAATTAAAGCATTGAACAGAAGACAGGTCAGGGCAAGGCAAGTGACCCAATAGTCACCAAGGACAAAGGGTGCATTAGTACAAACCACCAGACAACACCCTACAGAAGAGTCTTATTACCAATTCGACTATTTGCAGCTACCATACTAACATAACTAATTATTCAGGTCGAATTGATAACCTTCTCCTTAGTCGATTAAAACATATTCTTTGGATATTTGCCCTGCGTAAAACTTTTTTTAAATTTTTATGCAAAGCTTGAGCTACAACTTTCATCCGCGCGAGCGAGAAAAAGACCATGTGACGCTCTTCGTACAAACAAAAACGAGTTTACACCTACAGGCGGCATACAGCAACTTACTTCCTTCGAAAAAAATCATAACTTACGTCTAAAACCATTAAATATATAAATAATGGAAGCCATATAAATCGTTCCCACTACTGGTAAAACAGGTACAAAAAACGCGTTGTTCTTCCATGCAAACTTAAAAAATCTTCTGTTGTTATAAATAAATAACACATAATAAATAATCACACATATAACAAAAAACTGAAAAAGAAAATGCATTAGCGTATTAACAGACATGATGTTGAATGTTACACCGATTCAGTAATTCCGTAAATATATGTAGCCATCTATGTCTAATTATTTGAGTTAAAATCTAATTAAATTAAATATAATAATTAAAGTTAAGTAGAAAACAATAATGTAGATATAGAAATAAAAAATTAGCCATGAGTGGTATAGGGTGGTCCAATAAAGTTGTTCATATGTCTCTCTTATGTCAAAATATGTTATAATGATATCAAAGGGACTATTCATGTGCGAGCAAAAATTATTTGCATCAAAGAGGGCTTGGATTAAAAAACGTGGGGCTTGGTTTAGACCACAATGATATGGGGACGATATATCTAACCAAATCTAGGTTAAAATTTTGTCAAATTTATATTATGACATGATATGTCACACTAATGAGTAATAAAATAAGTAGATAAATACAAATTCATTCTTGTTGTTTACAAAATTAACAAAGTAAGAATATACAGAAGGAAAAAGAAAAATAATTACATAAATTGCTGAAATTGGCCACCGCCATACTCCAAGCATAAACTCACACGTCTCTTCATATTTTCGAAAGTGTTGACCAGCATCTCTGGAGAAATGTTACCACATTCTTGGACAATCCTTTCTTGTAATTGTTCTAAATTTGCAACTGGTGTTTTAAAAATAGTGTTCTTTAAATGAGGAAAAACGAAGAAATAACCGTTAAACAATGTAATTTAGGTGGGAATTCAATGTCTGATCGAAAACTCCATGTTCCATAAGATCTTCCCACTTCTTGGGACAGGCGTCTTATACAATTTGATGGCGTATTTTGCATTATTTCACGAACATTTGCAACAAGTTCTTCTGTAATAACAGATGGTCTTCCTGCTCCTTTTTGTGTTGTATAGAACCTGTTTCCAGGGGCGTCATTTGGGGAGAGGGGCAGGGGGGTGGGCATTGCCCCCCCCCCCCCTAAGTATTCATACACAAAACTCAAAATTTGGCTTTTACAAATAAAAACACCTTTTAACTTAAATATACCTACTACGGTTTACCGCATCGCATATAGTTTGAACACTTTGTTGCAGAAAAAATGTGTAGGTACATGGAAAAGCAAAATACATGTGTGTCACCATTTAAGTAGATCGTGGGATTTAATATCTGTAAGCTATTTTTGTGCAACTGAGTGTACATATATCTACAAACTAGTTGACGAATTTGCTGCAATAAGGCATCGCCGTTACCCACTAAACCATTAATTTAGTGAAAGGAGAGAAATAAGACACTTTAAGTCTTCCTCCACTGGTATATAAAAATAAAGTTTTATTGAAGGGTAAATTCTCTACATGTTTCGAATATATATACATTCATCATCAGGAGAATAGAATAAGAAAAATAAGAAATACAATAGGTGCGAACAGTCCAAACGGAGCTACAAGATGATGGAAAGGTCGAGTTAGGTATTTGGAGAAACTTCAAACATAATGATAGGCCAAGTATTTGTAATAAAGAGAGAAAAAAGCAGATTGTTGTGAAGGAGGAACAGAAAGAATTGAGTAAAATGAAAGGTCGATTCAATTGACCAATTAAAGGGACTAATAAAGAAATAATTTTGTGTGAGGTCACATATTAGTGAAACAGCACTGTAAGTGTGAGGAGAAAAAATTATATAGAAAATTTAAAAAGCAGTAATGTTATAAACAAAATTCTCATAGTAATGGGTAATAGTTTAAAATCTTGGCTCTCGACATTCCTTAATTAGAAATTAAAGTTTAAAAAGTTTTGAATGTGAACTGAAGCTGACAGTTCTGAAAAGACAAGGTAAAAAAAAAAGATTAAAAAAAAAATATAATATCAATAATTTAGTGTTTAGGTCTGAGCTTCTTTGTTTTTTTTTAATGTATGTTTTACCAAAAAATTTGTTTTGTTTTTTATATTTATTTTTTTAAATTTGGCATCAATAAAGTGTTTTTTTTTCGTCCATAAAGTTTTTTTTTGAAATTAGGTATGTCCCCCCCCCCCAAGAGAAATGTAAAATGACGCCCCTGCCTGTTTCCCTAAACACAGCCACGGTTCGTTTAAGGCAATGATAAAAATCCCCAGCAATAAAAGCAACGTTAGGAAAATATTCGTGAAAATCGTCCATGCACAAACCCGGATTGTACTGCCAGGCCACTCACCATTTACTATAACCCCGTTTCGAAAATACGCTTTAACCATGAATGTTTTGTGCTGTTCCATAAAGCCCATTGTGTGAATTGTTCAAGAAATTGGAAAAATTAGCGATGAATCAAATTACTTGTAACGACTGTCAAAGATGACGGAATAACTGATTAATTGTTAATTCAGGTAGTTACTGACACCCAACAGGTATTAAGCTCTACGGCTAAGCATTATGTCCTTAGATGCAAGGCTCTCTTTGATGCAAATAATTTTTGCTCGCACGGTATTTGGTCGTGAAAACCGATAGTCGTAACAACCGGTGATGTTTTCGAGTTATTTGTTATTAAGTAGTATTATTGAATGTGTAGGTACATATAAATCCTTAGATATTAATAAGAATAATATATTTATATAAAAAATAAAACTACATTTTGTTTATTTCACATAAAACGTATATATAATATGAAAGAAGACTATCATTTTTCTGTATTTATAAAATCTGTAATTTTATAATTAATTTGTGTTGGGCTACATGCTTGGTGAAACTGTTGTTCCATTGCACAGGAAGAAAAAATTAATAACTACTCGTTATGTTTCACAAATTTATTCAGTTTCCTGACACGTGTTTCGGCCCTTTCTGTAATTTTAGTCGGTTTGGAACACTTCTGTGGTGGATACGAATTTTGTAGTTCACGTTGGATTTAAATTAGTGTATCAGCATAATTTCCTGCATGTGAAACTGTCCATTAAAAATAACAACCTTTTATAATACATTAACATCATTGATACTATCATTCAAAGTCGGCACTATAAATTGTTTTTCTGTCTCTTCCTGTTCTTTATTTTTCTCTTGAACTTCTTGTACAATCTCATCTTTCGTAGCTGGTGCACAAATTGCAATAAAGTTATCTACATCAATAAACTCCTCTGCTTCAGGAGTAGATAAAGCAGGTCGTAAATTTTGGGCTAATTGCGCCAAAGAAATATTGTCGTCTTCATCATCATCACTCACATCATCTAAGGATATTGTTAAGAGGTCTTTAAAACCTTCATGTCTTAAGCTGTTAGCTATAGTTTTTAAGTATCAATCAAAAGTAGAATTTTCCTATTGTTTGCTTTTAATTCAGCGTCCCAGTTTCGCAACCGTCTTTCAAAAGTCATCCATTCATGACTTCACATTACTTCCATACGTTACCGGCAGTGAGCGAATGTTTTAAATAACGAGAAGCTTCCTTTAACGGGATCCTGTTCTATTGGCTGCAAGCATGATCGTTAGTCTCGTCTTAGATATTTTTCCACCAGAACAATTCTCTCCTTTGAACTTTAAGGTCCTGTCTGTTATCATATTATAATAAAGTCCGGTTTTGTCCGCGTTAAAAACGTCATCTGGTCCGTAGCCTTAGTATAACGAAGACCACTTGTGAGACATCCATTCTTCTACCATAATATTATTAACACTGGCAGCTTCATCACTCATTTTCCCAACGAGGATACCGTGCCGAGCCCGGAAACTTCGAATCCAACTAGACGAGCAAACGAAATCTTCACCAAAAGGCTGAGCAAAATTTTTTGCTTTTTGTTGAAGAATTGGTCCATTTATTGGCACATTAATAGTCCTTTGATATTTAAACCACTTTAACAAAGCTTCTCCCATCTTTGTATGCTTCGTTATTCTTACTCGTTTAATTTTCAAAAAATTGCTGTCAAAAAGTGTTTGAATTTTTTCCCTCTTTTTCCAAATGGTTGAAATTGTCGAGTGTGACACACCATATTTCTTTGTCAAGTATTTGTTTAGAATTCCGCTCTCTAGCTTTGATAATATAATACGCGATATTTCTTCAATAGTAATTTGTTTTCTTTTTCTTTGCGACATGTTAAAAGTTTCACAAATAACTCAACAATATGTTTTGGTGCATCATGTGTACACGTAAGTAACAAACGGACTTTCTGAGAATTATAAAAGATCCTAAACTCGACACGTTTTTGTTTACTTATACGTTACCTATTCAAATTGTTTACATTACAGCTTGTCGTTTTAACAGGTATAATTCTCCCTAGATATTAGTAAATAAAGATGGAAGACTCTGGGTCAAATACAACCCAAATGCCAACCTCGCCTGCTCGAGTGATGATAACGTTCATCTGGTGCATCCTGCTAGAAAACTAAAGAGGCTCGACGACCGAATCACGGCGGTATAACCGTTCACAAGAGTTAAAGGAACTGTTGCTCTTAGGCCCAATTGTATAGGTTCGGTTTAACTAGAACGCTGGGTTTAAACTAGAGTTTATTCAAAAAACCGTTTGTATAGGTTACGTTGACGATCAAACTACAGTTTAACTATCAACTGGTGGATGAGGCACCAGTTAAACTTCAACTGATGGTTAAATGCATGCAAAATGTCAATTTAACTGAAACCGACATAACCACAAAAAATCCGAAAGTCAAAATAACTATCGAGGTTGGGATTGTAGAATTGTGTGGAGAAAATGGATATTTTTGATTTATTTGAGGATTTGTTGTCAGATAATGATGAGGACTTAAATAATATTATTAACATTATTGAAAATCCAAGGCGGCCCCGAATATTCAGACCGCGAATAACCAATATGGATCGGTGGAGAGATAAAGAATTTATCCAACGTTTTAGAATATCAAAACGATCTGTCGAGACTATACTTCCACAAATCGAAGGAAAATTACAATGAAACACGGAGCAGTAAGTAGATGATTGTTGTGCAGGTGCTTTATATTATAGAGGGGAACTATCCCCCCCCAGAAATGTAGGTATATGTACATATTTATTCATGGTTATATCTCTTTAGTTTTATGTCATTAATTGCCTGTAATTAACAATAATACAACAAATCAAACTAATGAACATTGAACATTTGAAAATTAAGTAAGGTTAACTTTTTTGTTTACAAAATATACAAACCTAGGTTTGGTACACGTTTAGCATTTTTCTTTCTCTGGACTTCTAGGCAAGAGAGATGGGAATACAGACTGGAGATTCTAAATTCATTTCCATTATAATAATAAAGAAATAAGTATTGACATTTGACTTTTCAACGCGCCAGAAGTTAGCCGTAGATATAAATAACCAAAAGGTATACAATTGGTATTTTTAATGATGTTTGGTTTAAACTTGCTGTTAAACCTAAAGTTAAACTAAAGGTTAAACCTAAGTTTTACCGACACCTATACAATTGGGCCTTAAATGACCCACTACCAACCCGCAATGGTCAGCGTGGTAGTTCAACGGCTAAACCCCCCCCCCCCACATTTGTACAAATGAAGAAGAATGCGGGAGACCTACGTCCAGCAGTTGACACGTGAAGGTTGATTGATGATGATGATGATGATGATGATGATTAGTTAAATGTAGTCGCTTAATGAAGTATGTCGTAATAAACGATGCCGTAAAAAGCTATGTTTTTTATAAGGCGGTCATATAGCATTCAGCCGGGATCTATGATTTTGGTCAATATCAATCGATTTGAAAATTTGGTCATTTACATAAACGGGCATACTGTAATTACCTAAAACGACGACGACACAGTGTTGCCACTTCTACCAAAAGTTAGAAGCAACTTTGATATTATAAATGGAACACCCTACAATATATTTTGTTTTCTCCCTATTAATTTCCTAACAAATTTCTTTGACATTATCCTATACCTATCCCTAACCGTTTGTAAGACAATAATTAAATTCCATTTTTTTTTAACCGAAAACGCTAACTTAAAAAAATGTAGATATTTTTAGGTCTTAGGTCTATCCGACTGTGCTGTAATACCGCCGCGGTTTTCCTGTTATCAAGTAGGAGCCACAATTGCTTGGAGATGATACAGGTTGTTAGTTCTGTCCATCTACTTTTCGCAAGTTGTTTAGCTATTCGATCTATCTCCTCTTTGACTAATTTCAGTGGTCTAGCCACAGCATTCTCTGCTAGTTCGACAGACATTCCTAAGCACTCCCTTGTGGGCGCGTCAACAGCCTCGTTGCCATATATATATTGTATATATTGCTGTAGGCAAAAACCAAACACAAGGTAACTCGATGCTGAGCACCAAGTCTGCAGAGATTGTTGCGACAGCGCCTTACTAGTTTTTATTTAATATTGCTGGAACAAATTACCTTTATGGCCTTTAGGAGTGACCGGTGCCCTTCACTCAGCACTGACGGCGGCACTGGAACTGATGCTGCATCTGATACCCGTGGATATTTACGGGAAAAGGGTGACTGCAAAAAGTGCTCTGCGACTGAAAGAGTCGAAATGCTGGACCAGTACCAACTACGGACACAGCAGCATACCAAGGATGTATCCAGGCCAAAATTTGCGAGAGCCGACCGATTACACTGTTTCTCTGCCAGACTTTGGAAGGGGCTTTTTATGCTCATTCTGGGTAAAGTGGGAAGGCAATCAAGTATAAATGGAGGGATCACTTGATCTTTACAGACGGTTCAAAAATGACGTCGGGGCGGGAGCTGGTATCTTCTCCGAGAGCATGCTAATACAGAGGTCGTATAGACTCCCTGACTACTGCAGCATTTTCCAGGCAGAAACTTTTGCAGTGGATAAAGCAGTCACTACCCTGCGGGATCACCCTGGCTTGAGAGGAGCTGCATCTATAGCTATCTATATAGACAGTCAAGTAGCCATAAAGGCAATTTGCTCCAGCAGTAATAAGTCAAAATTAGTAAGGCGATGTCGCAGCAATCTCTGCATACTTGGTGCTCAACATCGAATCACCTTGTGTTGGGTTCGTGGACACAGCAATATATATGTCAACGAGACTGCTGATGCGCTCGCCAGGTAGAGCGCAAGCATGTCTGTCGAACTAGCAGAGAATACTGTGGCTAGACCACTGGGATCAGTCAAAGAGGAAATAGATCGAACAGCTAAATAACTTGCGCAAAGCAGATAGACAGGGCTAACAGCTTGTAGCATCTCTAGGCAATTGCGGCCCCTACTTGACGGCATGAATACCGCAGCGCTATTACAGCACAGTCGGAAGAAGAAACATCACTGCCATAGTCACCGGACATGGCATGTTCGTTAGATACGCTAAACGTATGCAAATACCAACTAACGACTTCTGCAGAAGTTGCAGAGATGAAGAAGAGGAGGAAAGTATTCAGCATTTCTTGTGTGAATGCCCCGGCCTCGCGAGAAGAAGGTTCAATGCCTTGGGCTGGGCGAACCATTTGGATTCAACCAGTGCCAAAAATCCCTAGATACACACTCATACTCTAACGTTAGGGGGTAGTCGCTATGCTATCATACCAAGTCATTTCAGAAATTAAGTTTTTATAATCTCAGTAATATCTTCTATAAATTTTGTAGATAAATTTTTTTCGTTGATACCATGATAAAAGTGTAGAGAGGGGTAACAATTAAAAATACTGAAAAGGCTGGTATTTTGATGTGCGTCAACCGAATTTAACACAAAAATTTTGGATGACTGTAAATCAGTTTCGGCTTTTAGCAAAGTTTTGTAATTTTCAGGAATCATTTTTAAAAGGCAAGATGAAATGGTTTTTGCTATTCTCTTTACTAACTAAATGGAATAACTATAGAATATATTTAAAATGGTTTAATGGTTGCATTTAAATTTTTAAGAAATCGGGGCTAGACATATTTTTTTAAAGTGTCCTCTTTTATTAACCGCAAGAATTATTTTTTCAAGTATTTAAATAAACGTTTAATCAGGATAAAACGTTTTTAGAATATGCCAGAGTTTGTTAAATTCGATTAACGCACACCGTTATCATGGTAACTACTGAAAAAGCTGTTTTTACAAAATTTATAGAGAATATTAGGTACTGAGATTATAAAAACTTAATATTTGACCTACGTTGTATTGAATTTATTAGATGAAATTAATGACCCCTAGCGGTAAAATTGGGAACTAAAGAATTATTTCTAGTGATTTTTTTGGTCATGTTTCAAATAAATTTTTTTTCTCCAAAGTCGTAGCATGTATGGCTTGCATTTAGGTTACCTCAATTAACTAAATTACGCTCTTTTTGTCATGTATTTTGTTAAACACAAACTATTTTACAGAACAGACAACTTGAAGCTGATTATATGTTAATACGTCGGTTAAAGTAGCTCTTTACGTCTGTTTCCCTGACGAAATTTGGAATTACATTCCAAAGATACTATATTTTCAAAAAGTTTGCAATCATGATATAAATTTACAAATTTTATATTTTAGATGGTTGGGACCAACGAATTCGGAACTAGAATAGAAGATGTATATTAAACTTCTATAAGAATGATTCCGACAAGATAACTGGAATCTGGAACTTGGCGTTGCCAGATCTTCACTTAATTCTTGAAGACATTTTTGAAAAAGTGAAATTTGTCATAAATAAAGAATACTACCTATTCACATAGCTGTTTTCCAATTGAGTAATGTTTAGATTGCCGTGCATATTTAGGGCTGATCAAATTATTTTTTTTTTATTGTAACTTTTCATGATGGATTATATAATATATATTAATATATTTTAATAATAAATAAATTTTAAGAGATTTCAATTTTAATACACTTTTTCCCCTCTTAAACTGGGTTTTAATAATTAGGTATGTTATGTTTTTATGCAAGCTATAAATTAGATTATTTTACAAATAACGCTCTATTTCAAATTTTAAATTTGATTTACATGTTTATTTTTGTAATCTACTTTATATTTTTTTGTACATATTAAAAAATTAAAATTATTCTTGTATTAAATTTAGGAAGTAAAACTATAAACCTACTGTGAGAAAAAATAACATTATTCCATTTGGATATTCGCAGATCAATTATTATTCTTTATTTTTATTTAAAAAATAATTTTAATGGGTTTGTTCGAATTGGTCTATTGGTACATAATTATTTATTTTAATTTTAATTTTTTTGTTTAGTTTTACCTTTTCAAATAATTTTAATTAATTATTCTTTGAGTGGGCAGGTTTTTAACCTATACAAAGGAAAAATTAAAATTATATTATTTTAATATTATTAGTATCTACTAATATTTATATTATATTTTAGAATTGTACAATTAATAAATGAATAAACATTCCGTAGATGTTGTCACAACATTAAAATGTTCTTAGTTTTAAATTCTGACATCACTAAAATTGTTCACTTTTAGATATATTTATTTAAATGAATGTGATCCTAATAACTCCAGGAGAAATAAAAATATAATATGTCATAAAATAATTACTTGAAATGTTACTAATTATATTTTCAATCATCCACAGCACTCGTATAATATGTATGTATCATGATCGTATTTCACGTCCTAAATTGTAGCTAGTTAAATAGGTACCTATTAAAACTAGATATTCGAAAAGGTTTTTCAGACTATCTATCTCAGTTTCCCCGAAAAAACATTTTATTTCACAGTGATGAAGTGGAATTTTTTGATAAAAAGATATAACATGGTCCAGCTAGTAAATTTATGTAACGAATTCTAAAATTTGGAGTTTGTCGTTATCATGATGAAAACGAAATCAGCTGATACTTCATCTATTCTATTCCCTGATCTATGGTTGGGCCAACTTCACTGCGAGACAGGTCTTGCACATTTGCACAAATACCCTTATCTATTTGTTAAAATAATCCATCGCAATATCGGAAATGCTTTAGGCGAAAAATTTGATATCCTTGGAGAAGTATTCAATATAGGAACATAACAGGACGTACATGTGTATACATTTTTATATCTCTGCCACGAACTTTACGTTTTTCTGGCGTCCTATAAAAAGGAAGTGCTGCTTTTACAAAATATTTATAATATTTATAAGCGCTTATTTCGCATATTTTTTTATGCTTCATATAAGACCATGGCTTATATCAGCATTTTAAAGAAACAGGGTAATAGAATAATAAGCCGATAGGTCTAATATGTCGTATAAAAAGCACATGTGCCTGATTTATTAAAAAACAAATAAAACTCTGCCAGATTCCCATGTAAAATTTCAATTTCTGCATATAGGATTCTTTCCAGCAAGCTGCAAATCCAGGTGTTTACAATAGCGATAGGGATATTGCTTTGACTTGATATGATGCAGTTTCATATATTATGGAAAAAAATTCATCTGCTTGGTAAAGTTAAATTAATTTTTCGTTTGGTGTTATTACATCACGGTGTGTGATAAATAACCGTCCGGAAAGTACCCACTTCTTTGAGAAAGTAACACTTTTCCGGCCTAGTTCGGGAAATACAACAGCGGCCAGAAAGTTGGTACTTTCTGAAAGGTTTTTCACTTTCCGTACGGTTGCCGAAAAAGTAGTGTACCGGGTGATTCAATAAGAAAGGCAGCCGGCTATATCTCGGAAACTACTAAACGTAGAAACTTGGGATAAAAAAAATTATGATTAAAGCGGTCCTAAGAAAATTCTGGAAATAAATTTTAAGTTCCGCATTTTGCCGCAAGAGGGCGTAATTGAAAAGTAAATTTTAAAATTTTACATAACCCCGAAAATTCCACATTAAGGTATATGTTTGATAACACTAATTTAAAACTTGGACAATTATGCATCATTTTGGTCTAATGCTCATTGGCGTACCGACTTTAATAATGTAATGCTGTTGAAAGTGTAAACATTTAAATCGCTGTTCGCTGTCGACTTATCCGATTTTAGCAAACTAAAGACTGTTTGGAAGAGAAATGTATGCACTTTCACCAATCGTATTTACTTGTCCATAATAGTTCTCAATAAAATTGCTAGAGGGCGCAATTTGTAATAATAATAGTTTTTTTGCTTTTATCCCGAAAATTCAAATCATACGGTATAATTATGATACCATAATCGAAAAGTAGATGAAATTTGCTAGAAAAAATATTAAAAGCGCAGCTCGATATCTTTGTTCGTTTCAGAGTTATTGCCAAAACATTAAATTTTAATACAAATAGCGCCCTCTAGCAACTTTATTTGAAACTATTGTGTACCATTGGATAAGGCAATTAAAGGTACTTACCTTTTTCTTCCAAACAAGCTTAAATTGAGTGAAATCGGATAAGTCGTTTAGAAGTTACAGCGATTTTAATGTTTACACTTTCAACAGCTCCCCCACTCTTATTAAAGTCGGTACGCCAATGAGCATAAGACCAAAATGATGCATAATTGTCAATGGTTTAAAATGGTGTTATCAAACATATACCTTAATGTGGAATTTTCGGAGTTATGTAAAATTTTAAAAAAAATTTTCAATTACGCCCTCTTGCGGCAAAATGCGGAACTTAAAAATTATTTCCAGAATTTTCTCATAACCACTTTAATCATAATTTTTTTTATCCCAAGTTTCTACGTTTAGTAGTTTCCGAGATATAGCCGGCTGCCTTTCTTATTGAATCACCCGGTACATAACACAGGAGGAGCCGTAAGCAAGTCCTGGGAATCTACTTGTCCAAAAAAACAGAAATTTAAGGACTTGTTACATAAAATTAGTATTTTTTTTTTATCTAATTAATAAGAATTTTGGAACCGATCTATGACCAAGACAATAGATAATGAAATTTTAATACAAGTTTTTAAAAAATATTATGCATTTACCCATAGCCATATCTCAATTTTAAAGACGGAAACCGAGACGACATTCCTAGAAACGTCATTTCGGGACTTTGATGGATCCAGGTGAGGGGGCTCCCAGGGGTCAGCCCGGTCAAGTGGTGACCTCCATGCCGGCGGCACGGGGGTTTACCTAAATAAATAATTTCAGGTTGGTATTGTTTGTCAATTTCATGACAAGAGTCAAGAGTGACAAAACGTTGACGTCGGTTTGTTTATTATTATATTTATGAAAATAATTCCCAAATAACAGACAATTTACTTTCTGGAAAAATTAAGTCTTCTCGATGCCATCATATTTATCCTGAGGAAAACTAGTGATTTTAATTTTAGCGCAAACTCTGTAAAACGCACAGACAATATAATGACAAACATAACAGAATGCATTGAATATCAAACTATAAGAAGGCCATATAAGTAGATTTCCTAAATCTGCTACGATAAATTCATAGATGGCACAATGAGTCACCAACAATAAAGCGTGTTGATGCAGCCACTAACGACAAGCCTTTTTACTGCTAAATTAAAACATTGTTGCCGCCCGTCTGTTTGCACAAACATAACTTTTAATTGGACCCTAAGTCGTTGAGTTTTTTAAATTTATTTTTATAGCGTATCGTAAAACTTGATTTCACGTAAGTACCTACATCTATCCTAGATTTAAGTAGCTTACATTTATCCCACCTATAGTATAGTCTTGACCTAAAAATGTCCCTATTTTTAATTGCTTTGTAGCATATAATATTTTCAACCTTTTGACGTTCCAACGTTAATTACATAAAAACATATTGACTGCCATGTTTTCTATTTCTAACAGAATTAAATGACGACTCTCACTATTCAATACATACCTACGCTACAACGTATATGATGGGTAAAATATTAATGATGTGCGGTTTGTATAACTTGGTTTTTATTTGCAATTATTACTACTTTTCAAAATGGTTAAAATAAGTAGGTTTTACTTTCTTACTTAAGAAACATCCAGTTTGTTTGTATTAGTGTATAACATATTTTGCTATTTTTCGACGAAATGAAACCTATTTTAGTTATACCTACTTGCTGTCGCTTTTTATCTACTTTTATTTATATAACATTTAACACCTAATGCAACGGTAAAATCATTATGAAAATCGGTCCAATTACCCCGGAGTAATCAGCGTACATATTATTATCAAAAACATACATTCGGCTGGAATTGAGAACCTCCTATTTTATTGTCTGTTAAAAATGCTTAAATCCTTAAAAATTCCAATAAAATACCATATGCGGCAAGACCACGACATCACATCAGTGAATTACAGACATCTGTTGCCGAGGCGCTGCATTTATAACTATAGATTTACGATCAACTCCATAATGGCGGCCAAACCGTCTCCAATACAGTCTAAAACAGGGTTGTCAAGTTTTCTCGAAGATCCGCTATTCTTATAGTTTGATATTCAATGCATAGTACCCAATAGTACCGTTTATTTATACTCTACCACTCTTGTGTTTTAAAATGGAAAGCGATTAGAATGTTTGTTTACCAAAAGAAAGAATTTTTGAAGAAATCTATTTTGCAGGCTACGCGAAGAGCATTCGGACAATTTTATTGCATGTTCATTAAAATACTTTGGAAACATGGTAGTGAGATTTCAGTGCTTCACATTTTTAAATATTATTTAGATAATCCAAGCGTTATCAGGATTTACTTTACAGCACTGAACTATCCCATCCCATCCCATAGATCAGGATAAGTAGTAAAATAAAATATTATCACGCCCTCAAAACTATGTGTTACATAATTACCTAGCTTGTTAATTTACTAGGAAGGTTACCAATAAAACATCAAATTAATTTGTAAAATCTTGTCAATAGATAATTTCATTTAGTTTGTCCAAGTAAGTATCCGTAAATAAAAAGAAATAAACAACACAATAAATATACTTTTATATTTCAAAATAATTTGTTGCAAAAAGGGGTCATGTATATTGTTTAAATGTTTAATGTAAGTTATGATTATATACGATGATAAAATAAATAACATAATAAAATATTTGTCTTATTCCCGCCAAAATATAGAAGGTTTATTTTTAAAAAAGGAAACTGTTCTAGTGCCTGGAGTAAGTTTTTTTTTCTTCTCAGAGTAGTCCACAACCAAATGCTTTGGTGATCTTAACACTTCTACTCTTTTTCTGTTTTCTTTCAGTTAAGCATTATTTTTTAGTTGTTCGATTTATAAATTGCAATGTTCCACTAAAAATAATTAATAATAATTATTGGTAGGTACGAAATTCATAATGTTATTGTTACTGCTATTTTAGTTTAAATTACTACAAATATATACATATCCTACCATAAAGGAATTCCAAAATAATGTTACATGAGCCATGAACTACAGTGTGACCAGTAAAGTCCGCATCATATGGGATTTTTTTTTATTAACAACTTTATTCGAAATTTGACTTTGGCATCAAGTTCTGCTTCGATCGAGATGAAAATTAAGCAAAAAAATAGTAGTCACGTGATTCGCATTATCTGTAAAATTTTATTTTTTTTCCAAAAAATAATTCAAAAGTGGGGTTATTTCTAAAAGCATCAAAAAAAATTATTAAAAAAAGTTTTTTAAATGCAGTTTCTAGCCCACATGCAAAATTTTAGCAGCATAAGATAATTTTGATTTTTTACCCATATTTTGTAAAATAAGACTCAACGCAACCTACATAAAACTTCTTAGTTTTGACAATGCTTTATTTCAGATACATTTTCTTTAAAGAAGCGCCATATTAAATGTGTGTTTTTCTACAAAACCAAAATTGGGCTATTAAAATTTGGTCGCATGTGATGCAAAGTTTATTTGTTTTTGACCCTGTATAAGGTAACTTCATAAAATAAGTATTTTTGAAAACGTAGTTTGTCTGAAAGTAATACACCTTAATATTAAGACAAAAAAGAACAGTGTCATTAATCATCAAAATTACCTTATGCAGCTCAAATTTTGCATGTGGGCTAGAAACTGCATTTAAAAAACTTTTTCTAATAACTTTTTTCGATATTTTCAGAAATAACCCCATTTTGAATTATTTTGTGGAAAAAATTAAAATTTTGACAGATAATGCGAATCACGTGACTACTATTTTTTTGCTTAATTTTCATCTCGATCGAAGCAGAACTTGCTGCTAAAGTCAAATGTCGAATAAAGCTATTAATATAAAAAAAAATCCCATATGATGCGGTCTTTAACTGGTCATACTGTATATGAGAAAAGCATATACCTGGAGCAATGAGCATCAACACTGCACGTATTGTAATTTTTTCTTAACTACCTGGTTAATAAGAAAGTATTTTAATCAGTAAGGTATTTTGTTATTGACTATTCCAATTCACCAAAGATCTTTTTGAATTTATAGGGCATATTAGTTGTTCAGGTTTGTATTCAGTCATTGTTTTTATATTATGCTCCTAAATGAAACACAAAAATTTAAATAGTAAAACTGTTAAGTTTATTTCAATTCATATAGATTTTAACGTAATAAAGTAATAAATATTTTAATTATTTTATTTAATTCTGAAATAATCTCGGTAATTCTATGAAAATAAATCTCTACATTTGGAACAGAAACAAATTATTGTCAATTTTTTCAAAAGTTTTCGATTGTAAAAAATTAAAAAAAAGCTTTCTAGCGAAAGCGCAAATTAATTCTTGAATATTAAAAAGTAAATATTATTTATAAACCTGATGGTAAGTAATTAATGATTAAATTAAAAAATACCATTTTTAGTACCTATACTGTTTCTTCCAACTTCTCAAGTCATCAATAGGTATCCTCATTTTAGCTTAATCTACTTATATAATTATATTTTTCAACTATCATAAAGTGTAAGTAATCCATATTTATTCCTGTCCAGTCCTAAAGTTGATAAAATAAGGGTAGAAATAATATAAATTAAATAACTTTACATTTTACCTATAGTGCATTATCCGAAAGGATTGTGGTTATCAAGCAATGTATTTCCAGTTCTCACATATTCCCATGGCTTCTCAATAAAAAAAATAACGACTATTTACCTCGTATTTAAGTACCTTCATCACACGTGCCACAACGGTCCTACAGGACTACGTATTACTATTTGGTCAATGCCAGAGGTCTGCCACTCTATCCTTACCTAACCTAACCTAACCTAACCTAACCTAACCTAACCTAACCTAACCTAACCTAACCTAACCTAACCTAACCTAACCTAACCTAACCTAACCTAACCTAACCTAACCTAACCTAACCTAACCTAACCTAACCTAACCTAACCTACCCAATAAACATTTTCCGTTACTTATAGTAACACCAAGTTATATAATGGTTATATAAAGGTAATAGAGGTATATAAGAAGGTTTCGGAGTTTTATAATCTGTGCCTTTTGGTAACCTATTGTTATAACGGGTTTATAAAATCACTATAACCTACAAGTGTATAAGAAGGCAACGTAACTGTTTCCATCACCATTTTATAAAACTTGTAGTAATCGTTACCAATGGTTTTATAAACAGGTTATATAAGGTTTTCCGTAGCCTCATTTATACAACTTAAATACTTTTAGTTATGTAGAAGTACTATTGATCACCATAATAAAAACTGGAAAATGGTAGTGTTGGCTATGGTATAATATGAAACTCTTGGTGATATATCAGTAACGACCGCTTCTTCTATACAACTTCGCCAACACTATAAGTAATACAAATTACCCCAATAAACCTTCTTATCTATAAAATGGCCGTATGTCATATTTAAACGCAAACACGTAAAGTTTTTGATATTTCTCGTATTTCAAAATGAATAATTGGAAAAAATAAAACACAGCACTTCATTTCGCCGTAAAATTTCGAAAAACTAAGCAAATTTTAAATTCTGTGCCATCAGGCTCTTCAACCAGGATTATTAGTGGTCATAACCTTAAAATCCGTTCGCAGTGCCAAGTTAAAAAAATAATTTCTACTGCAGATGCAAGTCCATGTAATGTCTTGGAAGATGTACCAACCAAACCGTATTTGAGAGAAAATGCTGAGACCATAGACGAAGACACCGAATATAATAATAAATGGTTGATTGAACTTGACGATGACAATTCTGTAATTTACGAAGAGACATTATACCAAAAAAATACTGCTTAATAAATTAACTGAAAAAATAGGCTTGTGATTTTAATATAACACAACGAAGTTTAAAACAATTAATAGGAATTATTAATCATCGTTTACCAAATATATTGCCTGTGGATCCGAGAACATTGCTGGAAACTCCAATTACAATAACAAACAATAATATCTTAAAAGCCTTCGGACTTTGTCAAGTATTTTCATAAATATAAAGCATGGACGGCTTCGACCGTTGTCAATAATTTTACTGTTATAAGTAAGTATATAATAATTTTATTTTCATTTTTTATCAATATCTTTGTGATTAATTTGAAGTATTTTTATTAGCAATTTAAACCCGTACGGCTAATAAACACACTCAATTTTTCTGATACCAGAATAACGAAGGTTGCCTATCTAAAAGATAATGTTAAATTACTTTAAGTAACATAATGGTGTTAAATGTATAAAATGTTACTATTCGTTATATAAGGCCACCATGGGTGATATTATGCATTCCAACGTTTATATCGTTACTACATTGATTCCGCCATGATTGTTTGGTTAAATTTTGACCTATTAAAAAGGGACGTTACAAAAACACAAAATTTAACAACAATCAATACGAAATAAACGCTTACTTATCCAATAGTGGCATATACAAATAACATTTGGTGTTAAATCGTCGTAAAATTAAAAAAAAAACATATATTTTTCTAAAAACCTGACCTAAATTTGATTGTTAGTGGGTATTTTAAGGGCCCCTGCATTTTTAGGAAGTATTCCTTCTATTTTTGCAGTAAATAACTGTTCCCACCTAAATTTTGGGTCATACGTGAGTACAAAGCATAAAATCAAACCACCTATATAACATTTTCTTTTATAAATTTATTATTTAATTTAGCGACCGCCATCTGTAATAGTCTGAACATCAATACCGATTTAATATTGTGGAAACAGAAAAAGACAAATAATTAATAAAGTGTGCCTAAGAGAGAGAAATATATACGCCTTCAATAAAAAGAAGTGACAGATGGGAAATGACATAACAGATAGAAGTGACAAAATTTTGGTAACGGAAATATTTCGAGAACCTTTATACCACTAATGTATCACTAAAGGTGTTAGGACGCGGTTATTTATGATGTTATATAGTGGTTACTACAACCTTTCTGTTACTTTTAGTTAGATAACCTAAATTAATATAGCGTTATTAAACAAAGGTTTCCGCAACCTTTATAAACTCCCCATTTAAGTGTTTTAAGGGTTTTATAAGCGTAACAGAAATATTTTTATTACTAAATATATCACTCTAAGTTATTTAGGGTTGGTGATATAGCATTAACTGTAAATAATATACAACCAAAAATGTTTATTGGGTAACCTAACCTAACCTAACCTAACCTAACCTAACCTAACCTAACCTAACCTAACCTAACCTAACCTAACCTAACCTAACCTAACCTAACCTAACCTAACCTAACCTAACCTAACCTAACCTAACCTAACCTAACCTAACCTAACCTAACCTAACCTAACCTAACCTAACCTAACCTAACCTAACCTAACCTAACCTAACCTAACCTAACCTAACCTAACCTAACCTAACCTAACCTAACCTAACCTAACCTAACCTAACCTAACCTAACCTAACCTAACCTAACCTAACCTAACCTAACCTAACCTAACCTAACCTAACCTAACCTAACCTAACCTAACCTAACCTAACCTAACCTAACCTAACCTAACCTAACCTAACCTAACCTAACCTAACCTAACCTAACCTAACCTAACCTAACCTAACCTAACCTAACCTAACCTAACCTAACCTAACCTAACCTAACCTAACCTAACCTAACCTAACCTAACCTAACCTAACCTAACCTAACCTAACCTAACCTAACCTAACCTAACCTAACCTAACCTAACCTAACCTAACCTAACCTAACCTAACCTAACCTAACCTAACCTAACCTAACCTAACCTAACCTAACCTAACCTAACCTAACCTAACCTAACCTAACCTAACCTAACCTAACCTAACCTAACCTAACCTAACCTAACCTAACCTAACCTAACCTAACCTAACCTAACCTAACCTAACCTAACCTAACCTAACCTAACCTAACCTAACCTAACCTAACCTAACCTAACCTAACCTAACCTAACCTAACCTAACCTAACCTAACCTAACCTAACCTAACCTAACCTAACCTAACCTAACCTAACCTAACCTAACCTAACCTAACCTAACCTAACCTAACCTAACCTAACCTAACCTAACCTTCATCACTGTTTATTCAAGTGGGTGTAGTACAAGGGCGTCCATAGAGGGAGGGGGGCAAAACGGGCACTTGCCCCCCCCCCCCTAGGCGCCCACATTACTATTTTATTTCATAATTCAGTATAAATATTGAATAGTACAGTGGCTAGTAGTAGACCAACAAATCTCTAAACTGAACAATTACATAATAAAAACAATCAATAAATTAATACATTAGACATAACATAAATAAATAGTATTTTACAGTGTCACCAGTAAAGTCCGCATCATATGGGATTTTTTAAATTAATATCTTTATTCAAAATTTGACTTTGGCATCAAGTTCTGCATCGATCGAGATGAAAATTAGGCAAATAAATAGTAGTCACGTGATTCGCATTATCTGTCAAATTTTTTTTTTTTTCAAAAAATAATTTAATTCTTTTCTGAAATTATCGAAAAAGTTATAATTTTTTTTAAATTCAGTTTCTAGCCCACATGCAAAATTTCAGCTGGATAAGATAATTTTGATTTTTTACCTATATTTTGTAAATTGCACCACTTTTGCAAAATAGGACTCAACGCAACCTATACATAAAATTTCTTAGTTTTGACAATGCTTTATTTCAGATACATTTTCTTTAAACTAGCGTCATATTAAATGTGTGTTTTCTACAAAATCAAAATTGGGCTATTAAAATTTGGTCGCATGTGACGCAAAGTTCATTTGTTTTTGACCCTGTATAAGGTAACTTCATGAAATACGTATTTTTGAAAACGTAGTTTGTGACTGAAAGTAAAAAAATAAAAAATAAAATAAAGAGATTTTAAATTAAATCGTTGAAAATAGATAAACTTTCCGTTGGGTTAAGCAAAAATTTATTTTCCACTTAATGAACACTTTACTGATAACACTGTGTCCTTTTTTGTCTTAATATTAAGGTGTATTACTTTCAGACACAAACTATGTTTTCAAAAATACTTATTTTATGAAGTTACCTTATACAGGGTCAATAACTTTGCATCACATGCGACAAATTTTAATAGCCCAATTTTGATTTCGTAGAAAAACACACATTTAATATAAAGCTACTTTAAAAAAAAATGTATCTGAAATAAAGCATTGTCAAAACTAAGAAGTTTTATGTGGGTTACGTTGAGTGTTATTTTGCAAAAGTGGTGCAACTTACAAAATATAGGTAAAAAATAAAAATTATCTTATCCAGCTGAAATTTTGCACGTGGGCTAGAAACTGCATTTAAAGAAACTTTTCCCTATAACTTTTTTTTGATATTTTCAGAAATAACCCCACTTTTGAATTATTTTTGAAAAAAATTAAAATTTTAAGATAATGCGAATCACGTGACTACTATTTTTTTGCTTCATTTTCACCTCGATCGAAGCAGAACTTAATGCCAAAGTCAAATTTTGAATAAAGCTATTAATAAAAAAAAATTCAATATGATGCGGACTTTACTGGTGACACTGTATATAAAAAGTATTGTTTAAGTTTTTGCCCCCCCCCCCCTGAAAAACGCTCTATGGACGCCCTTGGGTGTCGAGTTTTACACAATTATTCTATTCTATAAACTTTGGTAATTAGTAAAAGTGTAGGAAGTCGAACAGGTTTAGGATCTTGTGGTGGTCAAGGTTTTCTTCATAGACAAGGGAAATTCGATCTTTCACGGAGTCTTCTTCTTCGCTTTATCAGTCGGAATGACTTTAATAAGAGCCAAAATAGGCCGGTGCCGGTGTCTTTATATAAGGTAGTCAAGACCATTTTTTGTGCTGTTTGAAATGGGTTTTTCCAAAATAGAGCTAAGGCCAAGAGGAAACGGTTTGGCGAGAGGGCAGGAGAACGAACAAAACGACGCAGTTCAGTGCACTATTATTAATTATTAGCAAGAACGGAATATTTCTAAAAACATTACTTTTTGTTATCCTTTAATTGCTTGGGAATAAAAAATACTGTAAATAATTTTTCTAAAATCGTAACTTGGCGAAAACGTCAAAAAATCAACCACTATTTTGGTTTGCTTCTGGGCTATACAGTTGGTTTGTATCTTGACTAGCCGAGTAGTAGAATGCCGAGCCGTGACCGATGATTACCCGGAGTTAAACGTCAAGATTACCGAATGAACAGGCCTGTTATTCCGTTTTACTCACTTTTCCATAAATCTCACAAGGCCTTGCATTTGCCAATAGAGAACTTACATATTTTGAGGGTAAGCTACTATCATCAAAAAACCCACAGTTATCCAAAAAAAATATTTTTTTAATAAACTGAATTAAATATAAGCTATTAAAGTTTGAATACTTTAAACTAGTCTAGTTACGCGCGCAATCAGTGGTAATGTTAAGGGCAGTAGCGTATCGAGAATTTTCCTCGCAGATAAAACATCACTCACATTATCCGGCTGTAATATTTTCCCCCAGATTAAACAACACTCACCCTTTTATATATTTTCAGAGAACATCCCAAAGTCAGCTAGTTGACTTTGCTGTGGTATCTAATTTGCTCCGCTTTTAAACTAAACATCTGTATCTTCTCTTTTTGCCTTTACCTGTACATTTTACCTAAATAAATAAATTAATTTGACTAGTGCTGTCATCGAGTAAAAATCAAAACGTCACGTCATTTTATTTCTTGTTTTTGGAGTTTTTAAAATCATATTTAAATGTTGTTTGTTTTTAAGTAAATACCAACCAAAAATTTTTGCAACTGATGGATAAAACCAAATCGTCGGTCAGCAAAGTAAATCCAAAGCCCGTAAGCGTTTTTTATGTATGGTATTCCGAGTTGTGTCGTCGCCTGAATATAAATCCGGCACCAGCCGTTAAGCCAGCCAAACCAAAGTGTCAAACTGTGTTAGATTTTGTGGCTGATAGACTAAAGGTAGAAGAATGGAGTCCAGTTATAAATGCGTTGCGTCAAGACACCAGTCTTCATGTTGTAGCTATACGAAGCCGAATAGGTAACTGCCAGTTCTTGCATGAAGTAGATACAGAAGAAAAAGCCAAGAATGCTAAAAGGAAATATGGTTGCATTTGGACAGCGTATGTTCTCAAGCAGTTACTTAAATCTATATCACATTCCTTAAGAGCCACACAGGTACTTACCTATTTAGAACTTGATGGTTTACCGTTATTTTTGCAGTATTTGGAACCACTATTGCAAGCTTTAAAAAAAAATAAAACTCTAAAAACTCTTTCCTTTTCGAACTGTACTCTGCAAGATTCTGGGTGTCAGCTAGTATGCTCATATCTTCGCTTTACACCGAATATAGAAGTACTAAATCTTTCTGGCTGTAACCTTTCATCTGCCAGCGGTGAACACCTGGGAAAGTTAATAAAGTACCAGCAAATTAATCGGTACTGTGAAAGTTGGCATAGTTCCCTACGATATGAAAATCCTGATGCCGGGAAAATGCGAGGGATTAAAAGAATAACCATTAATTGTAATCCATTCTTTGGGGATGCTGGTTTTAATTTTATTCTTGACGAGCTAGAAGACGACTTGTGGATAAAAGCTTTGGACATGCAAAAATGTGGTTTTACCGAAAAGATAGCAAGCAGAATTTTAGACATTGTTGAATATAACAAAACTTTAGAGATCGTAGATTTAAGGCGAAATGAACAACTCAGCATGTCAACTGTTGAGAGGATTCTTCAAATTTTAAAGCAGCGGCAACAATTCGGACTACAAACCGAATTTCAATGGTGTGCTACTGCAGTAACATTAACATGGTCTTCTGTGTATTCTTCAGCGTCAAAATCTTCATTTGGCTCAAACAACCACCACATACACAAAACGAGATCAGCCCCGATGAAAAGTACTTCCTCAAAAGCTAGTGCTGCAACTTGGGATCCCGCAGTTCGAAAAACCAGAACCTTGGATTCAATTCAAAGGGGACCACCTAAATTTTTCAGTTTGAACGATACTAAGAAACAGGTGATGGAACTAAATGACAAGTTACACAGAGAAATATTGAAAAGAAAGGAAATTGAAAAGCGTAATGAGGAATTGCAGTCCCAATTGAATCAAATTAAAACTACTACACATATTGGCAGTATTAAGCGATGTAGTTTGAGTGCAGACAGAAGTCAGGTATCAAAAATTAATAGCGTAAAGAAAGAAGTGGCAAATAATTTAGGCTTAAGAAAAATTGACGTTAGAAAAAAGGCTAGTACAGAGGGTACAATGCAAAATCCCATAGTTTATAGAAGGAAAGAAGGTACAAATGCACAGAGAAATAATCCCATTAAACCAACAGTTGTTAAGAATGGTTACCACAAGAACGGCATTGTAAATGGTCTAAAAAACAATACCAATGGTTTCACTAATAAAGTAAATAATAGTAACATGTACAACATTCTGGAAAAGATTCTCCACAGTGGTCAACCCTTAAATAATAATATAGAACAGGACATGTTAAATTATTTTACTCTTCCAAGCTGCGAAAAACCGAGAACGATGGAAGCGAACCATATAAAGGAATCTACAGGAGGCTCTATATCAAATAGTCAAATATCTTTATACAAGTATATGGAAGAATTAAAGAATGATCAAACATAATGGGACGTTGGGTCTACTACGATTTTCAATAAATATTATTTAAGAACACAAAAATGATGTATGGCCGTAATCTGAGTATCAATAAACGTGGTGGAAAGTAGTATTTTTGTAATAGAATAATAGAATAAAATGTATATTTTTTTCCGAGTTTATATATTTCGTTCATGCAAGTACTTATTGGGTTTGACTGAAATTTTTTTATTTGAACAAGCTATTATATTTATAATATAAAATTTACGTTTTATACTTTTTGCCAATGCAGCAAGTATATTATGATGCCTAATATGATGCGAGTGCATGTGTGTCTGTAAAGTTTCGTTACAAATAAAAAAAAGTTTTTTATTTCAAACTTTGTGAAAAATAAAACAGAAACAATAAAATTTGGGAGGTTAAAAAAACATAAATCAATATTATTATTTCTTACTTAAAACAGACAATAAGATCATCGCTTTATACCCGATGGTCTTTAGTTGACATATCTAGGATCTTGTTAATGTGAGCTAGTAGGAGGCATGACATGGTTAAGGTGACCAGATCGGCTTTGCTTATTTTTTGTTATCGTGATTAAAGGAAAATTAAGTTTTTACTAAAATAAAAAAATATGATCAAAATTATAATCGTCGTTCCCTCTATAAATATGCAGTGTTAATATTTTTATTTCCTACTACTTTCATTGCATAATTCCTTTCGTAAATTAATAATAAATAACTAAATGACTATACAGTGTTCCTGTGGAAAATTTAGACAACAGTATTAACAATCTTTTGATCAGTATGATATATTAAATAATGATATACAGCGTGTGCGTGGATTTGCTTGCCAAATGGAAAACTTCTTTATTATCAATTTTTCGAAAAAAAGTTATTCTTTATAAAAAGTTTTGCTTTTAAAATTATTCAGATTGACATAAGAATTTGTTTTTAATGTTGTACTGTTGTACATGTTGTCTCAAAAAACTTTAATTCTAAACGTGAAAAAACTTTATACCAATATTTATTAACCGGCAAATTGGAAAGCGCAAAGAGCGCATTAAATCGTCAACTAATTTGTAGTATACAGGGCAATGATAAAGTTTTTTTTGAATAGTTACTTAACATTTTTGATAAACAATATGGATAAATACCTTCGCAATATTTATTATTAAGCCATCAATGTTCTATTTGCAGGTTAATTTAGTATGCAGAGTGATAAAAATATTTAGATAATTTACAAAATAATTGAAAATTTATTAAACAAACATATTTACACATAACAAGTTTTTTAACTACTAGTAATTACACAGTAAACACGAACAAATATACATAGAAGATTAAATTTCAATAATACACCGAATAATTTTTATCAAAAATGTTAATTAACTATTAGAAAAAACTTTATCATTGCCCTGTATACTACAAATTAGTTGACGATTTAATGCGCTTTTCGCGCTTTCCAATTTGCCGGTTAATAAATATTGATATAAAGTTTTTCACATTTAGAATTAACGTTTTTCGTTTTTTGAGACACCATGTACAACATTAAAAAGAAATTCTTATGCCACTCTTAACAATTTTAAAAGCAAAACTTTTTATAAAGAATAACTTTTTTTCGAAAAATTGATAATAAAGAAGTTTTCCATTTGGCAAGCAAATCCACGCACGCACACGCTGTATAATACAGTGTGGTCAATTAAGTGTGCAACAAATGGGAATTTTTTTTATTAGTTGCACAACCAAAATTTAAACATTGGCAAAAGTTGGTGCAAATGCGATAATCAAATCAGGTGCACCTAAAATGGCTTCAAATCAAATAGCATACAAGTTAGGGCAAACAATGAAAATTGTTCAAGAGTAAAGTAGAATTAAATCAAAAAACAGAGAACGTTGTTAAAATAATACAAAATCATTACCTTTTAAAAAAAAACATTCTAGCCTTTTAAATATCTATTAAAACAAACATCGCTTAGTGAATGTTTTTTTGAGAACTTTAAATGAACCTATTATAATGATTTTCTTTTTTACTTCTGCTTTTTTCGTTTAAGTTGAACTCATTTGTGAAGGCATTTTGTAAGCAAATAATTTCATAAAATGGAGAACCAAACTGACACTATTATACTTTGCACCCATTTACTTTTCCATGACTCAGTATGCTGTTTGCCTTTAAACCATTTTAAATGCACCTGGTTAACGAACATGCAAAAACTTTAGGAATTATTTATTTCGGTTGTGTAACTAATGAAAAAATGTTCCATTTGTTGCACACTTAATCGAATGTTTAGGGTATACCAGAGGTCACTAGCATCGAATGAGTAATAGTCATTCTAAAATAATTTACTTAGAACTGTAAATTTGAAGTGAAAATAATGCTTGGAATCATTTACCTCTAACGAAAAGATGATTTAAAACCAAATATATACCAATTTATTCAAACTCTGTTCCAGAAGAAAATCCATCACGTTCAGAGCAAAAAAAAACAAATTGAATCGGTATTACACAACCGCAAAATAAAGCACTAAATCAAAACTGGAATGGAAGGACCCACATGTTTTTTGTTTGCGGAGCCCTGACAATAAGGAAGTCGGTCTCAAGTGTCCAACCGCCTATTTATATGCAGATAAACTCGAGCCACCCCGAATACCGATCCAAGACGACTCAAAGTAAGACGCAAGATTTATTAATTTGCATATCCGAGTCTCTATTCCAAGTTGTTTGAAGTCAGCCACGACATTCCGTAAATTATTCATAACTCCTTTACACTGTATGTGTGTAAAGTATAACTATCTATGCCAGTGTAATTGGGTTTCTATGGGATGAAACTAATAATAACTAATTTAGGCCTTATGGTCTCTGAATTCGCAATATGGAGGTCCGCCCATAAACACGCCTGGATGTGCGATTTAAATAGGGAGTAGAGCGGAATTAATAAAGCAACAGGAGAGAAAATTAAAGGTCCTATAGGGGCAATTTGACATTAGGTGGCTTGTTTTTTAAGGTAGCACATATTAAAATAATAAAATTCCCTAAGAAAGGTTCAGTTATGTAACACACGTGATATTTTTAAAATTAGTTATTATGTTTAAATGGGTGATTAGTTGGGTATCCCAGAGAAACACTCCAAACATATATTTGAAGAAATAGTCCATGCTGAAAGTGGAGTCAAACAGTTTTTTAAAGCAACTCTACAGAAAACGACACGATGCATTAAAAGCCTCCGTGCAATAGTCCAGCGGCCATTAATAGATATACCGTAACGCCATCCCAGCAGAATTCACTCCAATACAAAATGCAGTTTCACTTTTGATCTGCAAAAATGCAGACTATTTTGGTGAAACGCGTATGTGTTCCCTATACTTGAGTGTGTTGCACTTCGAGGTTTTATTTAGTTGTCTATTTTTCGAATTTATTACCAGTGAAACTGCCCTTTGTATTGGAGTTGATTCTGCTGGGCTAGCGCGACCCTTAGAGCCTTAACAAAAACGAACTGGCCGTAGTAGTCTACTCGCCTTAGGGTATCCATTATGCTTGGATCCATGTGTATTCCGATACAAAAGACAGTTGCACACTTGTCCAATATGCCACTATTTTGGTGTTTTTAATTGTTTTCTCGGACACAATAACTATCTCCTAATATACTAAATGTTTAAAATTACAGCTATTAGAGTACAGAAAATGAATACAGATTTGTATAAAAAAGGACTCAATATCCTTATCGACATTGGACTACTGAACTTCTTTTTGGAACAAAATTTGGTAAAAGACAATTTCTTGGAACTTTTACAAAATCAAAAAATGGGCCCCCATTAGAAGAAGTTTCTTCTGATCATGAAGATATTTAAGTTCAAATGGACGGTTGTCCTGCGCACAATGCACAAGAAGAATGTTAATGTGTCCAAACGTTTTCGATGGACTCGCAAGAGGATTAAATTTCACTATTAATAAAAATTTGGAAGATTTAAAGATTGCAATTTCAGGTCGAATCTCTGCGCTCTACTTACCAACTCGGTTGGTTGGTTAAAGGCGGGGTCGGGTTTGACGTGTGGCCCAAGCTTCTAACACTGCAGCCTTCTGGCTTATTGTGCTCCCCAGTCCTGTTAGAAAAGGTTTGTTCCTTCTAAGGTCCAATAGGTTTCTTCCAAGTTAGTCATGCGTGAGGTTGTCGATGCGTTGGACGTACCAACTTAAATATGCAAGAACTGAATTTTATAACCGTTTAGGTTATTGCTTGGTAGTAGTGTCTATTAAGATTATTAATCTGTTTCCTCAGTAAGTATTACTTTAAATTTAAAAACTGTTGTTTTCCACTTGTCTTCAAATGTTGAAATAAATAAAGTTTTCAATATTTCGTTTTAAGAGTCTACTAATGCTCTTACTTGCGATAGGTATGCGTTTATATCATCTACACGAAACCTTATAAACCAATCGAATTTGGTTATTGAGAACTAATAGAGTAATTTTTTTACATTTCATTTTTATACTATTAACGATCGCCAAGATAAATATTTTAAAAAGGGTTGCAGGCGACTGGGACAAATACGCCCGGTTTCTCACTGAGTACAACAAAGCCCTAAGAAAAGCCAAACGAGATTCATGGAGGAAATTCTGTGGTGAGGTGGAAACAACCTCCCAAACGGCCCGCATCCATCGAATTCTCGCTAAAGACACGTCAAACTCAGTTGGTACAGTAATGAAACCAACAAGTATAAATCTGGTATCACTGGGTAGCTAAAGGTTCAAACGTTTTTTGTCCTCTAAAATATTTTTAATGGAGGCCTTTCTTTGGGTGAAAATAATTTTTAAAGTTGGCCTATTTATACTAAAGCATATTATAATATATTTTGAAAACAAAAGGGTAATCGGAAGGTCTGCTACTTGCGAAATAGAGTTTCAGGATAGGTCGTTAAATATTTTTAAAATGTGCGGTTTCGGAAAACTTCGATGACAGCCGCAGGCAAAAGTTGGATGTATTTTACATGCTATTAACTCTTAAGTAGGTACCTTAATTAGTGACATCATTATTTTTTATTGAATAATATAAAACACATTGACACTAATAAAAAAATAATATGCCTGTTAACATTTGACATTGTCAAAATAATAATAATTATTATTGGCCGTATTTAGTGTTTAAGAGTTTGACGAAGAGGTTCTTCAAAATACCTTTTAATTGGCCTATTAAAAAATAAAAAACCTTTGCTGTGCGAGTTCATCACAAAAAAGTCGATCAACCCCAACTGTAGAAACTCTTTTTAAATAGAAAATAAAAAGTGACCTATTAAAGTGCTACTTTTAAAGTACGACATCCGGGACAAAGATGTTAAGCCCGTTAATTTTGACATTTTAACTTGACGTATTGACTGTTTACTACCACTACCTCCTATCTACACTTTTGGTCAAAAATGAGTTAGTTACACCAATAGGTAGATCTTTATTAAATCTTTGGAATAGAAATACCTCCTAGTTACTAAGATTCATATTTTCGCGCCAGTTTTCAAATGGAAATATCACCAAACTACACAAGTCTCATACAGTGTATTATTTATCCAAACTCAGTTTGAGGACATTCCAATCATTCCATACGGCCGTAAACAGTCTTAAAGAGACCGACCTCACAACCAGGGTTTGTTGGGATCGTTCTTCTTCAATTCTTTAAGTTTTTTTTATTAAAGATGTTTCATTTATATCAGTATTCAATATGTTAGTCAGTAACTTTCTTTGAAAGCTAGTTTGCAAATATACTTTAAACCGAGGAGTTTTGAGTGTGACAGAAAAAAATAACAAGCCATTCATTGTTATAATAATACATTCTTTAGTCCTTAAGAAAGAATATAACTGAAATCAAGACAAAAAGTGTTTTCAGTGTTTAAAAACAACTAATTAACAAACCCTTGTTTTACCTATACTTATATACCTATTGTATTTACAAATCGAAAATTTGAAAGACTTGGCAAGTGCACATAATTTACCTCGGATGCCGGAAGCGGCTCGGCACGATACAAAGCAGCGGCGCGGCACGATACAAAGCGGCGCCGCGGTCCCAGCGAGATAATTAAGCCATCAATCACTGTCGCGTTAGATTTAAGTGAATAGGACAGTGTAGTAGGTGGTTTAATTTGCTGTTATTTACGTATTTAGTTTTGCTTTCTAACTGTGAAGAAAGAGTAAGGTTTTTTTTACTTAATATATTTTATTAGCAGCAATGACTGTTTGGCGGCCATTTGAAACTGCTGATCAAGGTGATGTGCAGTAGTAAATAGGTGCAGTGGGGCCAGACAGCGGCAATCGCCCACGTGGGCGGTCCCTTTTTTTAAGCCTATTGATTTTTGGCGTAAACCGATTTTTAATCCCTTTGTTTGCCCAGGTGTGAGGCTCTTTTTAAAATTATTTCCAAGGATTTCTCGGGTAACCCGGGAGGAGTGACTGTTTGCCCAGGTGTGAGGCTCTTTTTAAAATTATTTCCAAGGATTTCTCGGGTAACCCGGGAGGAGTGACCTTGTTTGCTTACGTGGGTGATACATTTTTATAATTTGTGATGATTTCTCGTATAAACCCTAATCTGTAACCATGAATACATACGTGCGTGGGCGTTTTTATAATTGGATGCAGGTGTTAATGATGATATATGACCTTGTATTATGCATGTAGACGAGGGATGATTTTTATAACCTTGAATTTGGTTGTATACAGGTGTTTTATGGGGAGAATAACGTTTCGTGAAGAAGTGCAGATGGTATTTTTGCTATGCCTAATCTTGAATATGTGCCCGATGTGTGTTTTGACGCTGTATAAATATGACCTTGTATTATACATGTAGACGAGGGATGATTTTTTATAACCTTGAATTTGGTTGTATGTGCAGATGGTATTTTTGCAATGGCCAATGTGAAGATATTCTAAAGTTTATAAGAAATAAAAATATGGATATTCCTGAAAGGATTCCAGTCAAAAAGGAATTAATTAAAATCATCATGCGTGGGCACACAACAATCTCAGCTGGGCACAAATAACACAACATTGCGAACACAAAAAACAACACAGTAAGCAACAGCTTGCTACTGGCTACTGCTCAGACGATCTGAGCACAAATATCGCAAACACAAACACTAACAAAGTAAGCTTATTACTTAGCTAGAGTAGTTAGACGACAAAGCCAGCTTAAGTACATCGAGTACCCAAAGCGCTGGCGAGTAAGACATGCGTGCTTTGCCGAAATACCGAACCGAGTGGTCTGAAGGTTTATACGCCTATGGCGCGGAAACCGCAGGAACACGGTGAGTTTAGTTGGTAGCCCCCCCCCCCCCCCCCCCCACAGGGGATTGAATCTGACACTCCTCTGTTAGTATCACCACAGGGGTCAGTCTTTTGAAGATTCTCATCGAAAAAAAAAAGCAATTAAATTGTCACTACATTTTGAATCAATAATGTTTGTTTAAAACGTGTTATGTATTAAAGTTACTTTATTTATAATATTATTATCATATTGAACAATTAAAACAATACCCTACGCATTTTAATTATTTGTTTGGGACGCCTATGGTAAGGAAATTCCTACAGTTTAATGTCATTAAATTGACCTAAGAAACACTATAAGCAATACCTCCTTTCTCCCATTTTGTTGTGAACGGTGTTGTGTTACCAGCTGGTAAGTTTCATTTGATTACTTGTTGTTGTATGTATTTTTTTTTTTGTTTTTCCGTTATAAAGTAGTAATTTATGTCTCTTGTGAACTGTAATGTAATAGTTTTAATTCGAACATGCTGATGTATTTGTTAAAATAAGTAAATCAAGATTCTATTGTAGATAGGATATCTTTCCGTTCTATAAAAGTGAAATTATCGATTATAATAAAAGTTAAACAGTTTTTTGTCCCTCCTGAACATTTTTAGTTTTTACACTTAGGAGGTATTGGTAGTAAGCGGTCGATATTAAATTTAATATATTCTTTTAACAATTCGGTCTATCTTTTGTTCTTTTTCTACCAAAATAAGGGTCAAGTGGGGCGAGATTGATTTCACGGGTTAAGATTGATCGCTGGGTATTTCCGCAAATATATTCAAATTTTCGCGCCACGTTTTAGAGGTGGAGCCACTAGGATCCGGTGTGTATTAGTGCGAGCATATCGCGTGGTGATTCAGTCGGTCTGCGCAGCGTAATCAAAGTGTTGCTCGTTTGACGGTCCACCAAAGGTGGGCAAAGTAAATAGTAAAAAGACGCGCATTTTTAAGAGACGACAACTTTTAGTCGCTGTAAAAGTGTTTCCACCTATTTAGCAGTATGCTTCCTAGAAGGCCATACATCAATCCATTAGGAAGACTATCTTTTAAGCCGCAGGTTAGTAAATGTTTTACTTTTTGCATAATGACCGCGAATACACAACGGGGCGAGATTGATCACTGTTTAGAAGTGTTCAATCTCACCCCGTTCTCTAAGAATAAATTTCTCTATTGAGTAAATTAAATATATTGTTGCAGGTTGAGGACGCAAAATGGGTAGAACTTACGAAAGAAAGATAAGCAGCAGAAATTATGGAAATTTTTCACAAGAACAAATAGAAAATGCTTTCAGAGATGTTGCAAATGGTATCCTATCTATTCGCGCAGCAGCCAGAACTTACAATGTGTCCTACCGTACTCTTAGTAATAGATTTTATGGACGTAGAATCAAGAAAAGTGGTGGGCAGACTGTATTGACAGTCAATGAAGAAGAGGCAATTTTGAACAATATACTAAAGTGCTCTGACTGGGGATTTTCCTTAACAGCACTAGATTTAAGGATGTTCATAAAAAGTTATTTGGACAATACCGGCAAAGTCATATTTCATTTTAAAAACAACTTGCCAGGTCCTGATTGGGTCAGCAGCTTTTTAAAAAGACATCGACAAGACACTGGGAAGAGATTAGCCTCCAACATTAGTGCTAAACGGAGCCATGTATCCCCAACTGTAATAAGAGTTTATTTTAATAATCTCCGTGAGACACTGGAAGGAATTCTACCTGAGAACTTCATGCCTACAGTTTTAGTTACTATGTTCTTTGTTTCATATTATTTTATTGATGTTTTGTAATAATAAAATCCATTTCAATCAATACATAAATAAAAAATGCCTTGTGTTTTAAATTAATTTCATAATGACCAATCTCACCCCCAACGAATTATTTCACGCCAGAAAAAAAACCGCTTGACGAAATTTGTCGGGGGTCAGAATGATCATTGCTTTATAGATTTAAGGTTGTTTCATGATACCAGAATCAGATGATCAATCTCACCCCAGTCCGAGTATAAGATTGATCACCTAGTTTTTAATTTTTTTTTGTAATTGTTCTTAAATTAAGTTTTATAGTATTCTGCGATCTGATAGATATATTTCGGTCTCATTTATCTACCAAATATGATGACTTTAGATTTAAAAGTAAAAAATATATTAACAACTTCTTGTTTAAAATGATCAATCTCGCCCCACTTTACGTAGTATTTTATTTGAGAAAAAGGGGTGGGTTTAAGACATCCATTTACATTAAAAGAGTATAATAATATAACGACCGTATAAACTTGAAGTTGTAATTTTTTACGTCTTTACGATTCTTTAATCTAGACACTCTATTAGTGCCATGCTAGAACGCAAATATTTGTTGTAGAAAACGTGTAATTTTTCCAAGAAGGATAAGCCATTTTATATTGAAAATGTAATTTCTTTATGATCCAATTTGTTTTAACTTCATCGGCCGTAATAAGTATTTTTATTGACTGTAAATAAGTTTTCCGACAAGCTAAGCCCCGACAGACGTGGCCGAGTCATCCGTCGGGGGTTTGCCGGTATATCACGTGTGTTTTCCTCAATAAATAACTCATGCCGGTTTACGGCGGTCCAGGCCGTAGACGGGCCTGAATAAAAATAATGCAATAGCTATGTCACAAGTTAAACCTTATATTGGCGCCTATTAAAGTCCAGTGACGGGTAAATTTAAAATATTTATATCCAGGGTTTAGGAGCGTAATATACACGCAAAAACAATTTGAAAAAACCCATATGTTCTTATTCGATAATCATTTGTTTTCAAGTTATAGCGTAATTCCAAATAAAGAAAAGTTTATACCGGGTGTAACAGGATCATGGTACACCCCCCGTATTTCCGTCAGTTTTAAAGGTAATTGATTGAAATTTGGTATATCCCATATACATAATAAGCGGCACTTTTTGACCTACAAATGATTTGTTTTTTCACTTTCGGTTTCGCCGGAAGTGATACCAACTTTCGATTTTTAAATGGAACACCCTGTATATTATCACATTTTTGAAATCTGCATAATTTTCTAAATGCAATGATACCACAAAAGTGACATTTCAAGCGTAAGAAATATTTATTATTTAATTTTTAATTTTCCATTTAAGTGTGCCATGACGGTTCCGATTTATTCCAATTGATCCGTCTAATGCCAGAAAAATCAAAGTCCCGTCAAAAATACTAAATTGCGTTTTTTTATAAGCAAATAAAATTTATCGTAATCGTTTTTGGGGTAAAACTCAATTTTTCCAAATGGAACCATATAGGTACCGTGGCACCATTTCTTAGTACTATTAATAAAGAATTGATTCATCCCTGGTAATAACATGTGCGATAAATACAATCAAAATTATAGCTAAAAGAAAATAAAATTATTTTGTTCTAATTTAATGCTAAGAAGTTACTAAGGTGGCTTTGAAAACAATGAAATTATTCAGATTGTCAAATAAGTATTCGGTGGTGTATCGGTGTTTTTATTGTTTATTGGAAAAGTCTTTACATTTGTTGTTATTTTTGTTCACCTTAGTAACTTCTTAGCATTAAATTAGAACAAAATAATTGTATTTTCTTTTAGCTATAATTTGGATTGTATTTATCGCACATGTTATTACCAGGTATGAATAAATGCCTTATTAATAGTGCTAAAAATGGTACCACGGTACCAATATGGTTCCATTTGGAAAAATTGAGTTTTACCCCAAAAACGATTACGATGAATTTTATTTGCTTATAAAAAACGCAATTTAGTATTTTTGACGGGACTTCGATTTTTCTAGAATTAGATGGATCAATAATTGGAATAAATCGGAATCGTCATGGCACACTTAAATGGAAAATTAAAAATTAAATAATAAATATTTCTTATGCTTGAAATGTCACTTTTATGGTATCATTGGATTCAGAACATTATGCATATGTTCCATTTAAAAATAGAAAGTTGGTGTCACTTCCGGAGAAACCGGAAGTGAAAAAAATCATTTGTAGGTCAAAAAGTGCCGCTTGTAATGTATATGGGATATCCTAAATTTCAATCAATTACCTTTAAAACTAACGGAGATACGGGGGGTGTACCATGACCCTGTTACACCCGGTATATTAACGGTTTCCTAATCATAGCGTTATTTTAATAAATGTTCAAAAATACCGCCATAAACTTCTAAACATTTTCTGCTTCGTCTACGAATAGTTGCTCTTCTAATTGCTTCATGTCTTTCTTCTTTAAAATTGGCTGCAGTATTTCTAATACGTCGAATTAGTGCATCCCGAATGTCCACTTTTACTTTGTACACTTCATTTTTAAACCAGCCCCATAAACAATAATCTAGTGCTGTGAGGTCTATAGATCTTGGAGGCCAATTAATAGGATGTTGCGACCAATCCAACGCCATGGAAATGTTTCGTCTAAAGGTTGCTTGACCTGACGAGCAAAATGTGCAGGAGCTCCATTGTGCTGGTAATACATTTGCCTTCTGATATTTACAGGAACATCCTCTAGTAGTCCTTGTAACGTATGTTGTAAAAAATTTAGGTAGTTGTCTTCTGTGAGGCGATTCTCCAAAATGAAAGGGCCAATTAAAAAGCTATCGAGCATACCACACCATATACGTTAACCGAAAACTTATGTTGAAAATTATTTTCAACTGTTGCGTGGTGATTTTCGATTGACCATGCTTGAGAGTTACGAGTATTATTAATACCGTCAAGGGTGAATGTTGCTTTATCTGTAAAAAGTATACGCGATACAACACGATGATTATTTATCCACCGACAAAATGAAATACGTTTAGCATAATATTCCGGTTTTAGGTGATGTACTCTCTGTACAGGGTGTCCCAAATTCGAGCCTCATCATAGGGATCTCGGAAACTATAAGAGATACAGCATCGGTCAAATTGTGGCAAAGTTGCGCAATTTCGTACTGAGCAATATCGCAAATAAATATCTGAGCTATCTTATTTGGTTTTTAAAATTTTTGCAAAAAACTAAAATTTTGAGTTTTTGTTTTTTTAAATTGTTCGACTTATTTTATCCGCTACAGAAAAACAAGCACAACATTTGAAAACTCGCTTAATAGCTCATTAACATGTAGAGAAAAATGGACGTAAATCGTGAGATTGATAAAAGAAAAGAGACGACACCAAAACGACTTACCCTGTGATCCGTCGGCTTGGGGATGATCTTGGCCGGTCTTCACAAGGTACCTCTGGGGCCGCTGCTCCTCTTTTAACAACCGGCGTAGGCGTTACCCATAAGGGGTAAAATTTGGCGGCTAAACTAGTTAGGATATAAAAATCGCGGGGTTTTGCACCACACCGTTTTACGGTTCTCGAGTGACTCTTTTTTGGCGGAATTATCGTGGGCAAGACGCGCGCGCTGATAGTCGCTTTAGTGTCGAAAAGTTTAGACAATTATTAGAGAGATTTTAAACAAGTTAAAGAGCCATAATCGAACATTCCGCCCGACCAAAATGGATTGCTTTAAGCAATGCATTTTCAAAAAATCCAATATATGAAATACATATAAAAAAAAATAAAAGAATTTTCAATGCGCGAAAAAGAAAGAAAAAAAAATTCCTATATTAAATAAATTTGCACCTTCATGCCGCAATAACAACAATACGCAACTAAAAGATATACTTACAGCATTCTTAGATGCAAACAAAGCGTACAAGAAACGACTAAGTAACAAAATCAAAGTAAATTATATACAAGTAAAATAGTAATTACATTGGAAGTGGGCACAATTTGACCAAAGGTCTTTTGAATGTGCCACTAGCAGTTTTTACACTTGCCACACGCGCAACCCCATCTTTACCTGGACTTAGAGAAATAATGCGACCTAATGGCCACTGAGAGGGAGGGTTATTCTCAGTTTTTATTAAAACTAGGGTGCCGATATCAGGTAAAGTAGAGGAATCTAACCACTTGCTGCGTTGTTGCAACGTGTGCAAATACTCTCTGTGCCAGCGATGCCAGAAATCTTGATGCATGCGTTGCAGAAGTTGAAATCTTGACAGCCGGCCCAGAGGTATAGGAGACATATCAGGTAAGGGTAGTAAAGAGACAGGCTCTAAAGTTAAAAAATGAGAAGGAGAAAGAACATTTAGATCATCTATGTCAGAACTAGTAGAAGTAAGGGGGCGAGAGTTCAAAGTACTTTCAATCAAGGTCAGGACAGTGTAGAACTCCTCGTAGGTGAGAATTTGTTCTCCTACCACGCGACTCAAATGAGATTTGACTGATTTGATTCCAGCTTCCCATAGCCCACCAAAATGAGGTGCAGAAGGGGGGTTAAACTTCCAAGCAATATTTTCTTTCGAAACAGCAGTTTTAAACAAGGACTTAATTTCTTTATCGGCACCAACAAAGTTAGTTCCGCAATCACTATAAAGGCAACTTATTCTACCTCGACGAGCTAGAAAGCGCTGAAGAGCAGCCAGAAACGCTTCTGAAGATAAACTACTGACTAATTCCAGATGAATGGCCTTTGTGGCAAAACACACAAATAAGCATATATAGGCTTTATAAGTTTTTGCACCCCGATAGCGACCCATAGAAATTTTAAAAGGTCCACCAAAATCAACCCCAGTGTGCGAGAATGCCTTCGCTTGAGAAACTCTGGAGGCAGGTAAATCGCCCATAGGAGGTTGATAAGATTTTGGGTTTGTTTTCCAACAAATCATACATTTACATAAAACTGAATTTATACTTCTTCTGGGACAAAGAATCCAAAAGTTTTGGACAAGCAAGAAATGCAGGGTCCTTAGACCCGCGTGTAAATGCTTTTCATGATAATATTTTATAATTAAAGTAGTTAATGGAGATTTTCTAGGCAAAAGGATGGGATGCTTAGCATCATATGACAAAGAAGAGTGTTTTAAGCGTCCACCCACTCGCAGAATATGTTGATCATCTAGAAAAACTTTGAGTTTGCGTAAAGGTTTTGAAAATTGTTTATTATTGAACTCGTTTTCAAAATAAATTTCTTGCGTACGCTTTACTAACAGATGCAGGGACTTGGTCAGTTCATCAGCTGTAAGTGGCCCTACAACTTTTTGGGATGTTGCTTTTGCGTTATTAATAAAGCGTAAAATATAAGCCAGAGTGTGTTGAATAAACAAAAAAGAAGAATGATTGTCGACAAGATTGTCAAGAATATTAGTAGCAGAAGAAAATGTTGCAAAAACCACCTTTTTTTCTTCTGTAAGTTTTGCACTATCGAGAAAATTAGATTCAATTGGCGGGGGCTGCATACTAGTACAAAAATCGGTTTTAGACCGCAAAAATGGGGGTCCATCAAACCAGAGGGAGTTATGTAATAAATCTGATGGAAGCAATCCTCGGGAGGCGAGGTCTGCAGGATTATTTTTGGAACTGACATAATACCAAGAATCAGGGCACACCTTCTCTTGGATGTAGGCAACACGATTGGAAACGAACGTCTTCCATCGGTGTGGGGACGACCGAATCCAAGCTAAAGCAATTTGAGAATCTGACCATGCGCAAACCCTCTCAAAAGAAAGAACATCCTTGTACACTTCTAGAACATAATGAAGAAGTTTGGCTAAAAGAACAGCTCCACAGAGCTCTAAACGAGGAATCGTAATGCTTTTAAGAGGAGCTACTTTCGTTTTAGCACAAATAAAGTGGGTTCTTAAAGTTTTGTCAGACTGAATAATACGAAGATAAACCACAGCAGAGTATCCTCGGGACGAGGCATCCGAAAATCCGTGCAGCTCGTAGGCAAAATCTTCATCTGATAAAATAAATCTAGGTATTTCAAGCTGTGATAGAAGTGGAAGTTCCAATTTATATTGATTCCAACTTCGCACAATGTCTGCTGGCGGACTTTGGTCCCACGAAAGCCCGAGTGACCAAAGATTTGAAAGAAGAATTTTATTATAAAAAGTCAGGGGGGCTAGAAACCCGATGGGGTCAAAGAATCTAGCTAACTCTGATAACATATGGCGTTTTGTACATGGACGATCTAAAGGAGATATCGAGAATAGAAAACAGTCCTTGGTCGAGTTCCACTGCAAACCAAGGATTTTTAAAGAAGTGTCGGAATTTTCAGGATCAAATGATATAAGGGTTGGATTCAAATAATCTTGGGGTAAATCGTCTAACAATAAAGGACAATTACTGGACCATTTTCGAAGTTCGAAACATCCCTTTTTAAAAAGTTCAATAAGTTCATTCTTTAAAATTTTAGCATTTTTAAAAGTTGATGCACCAGTAGTGACATCGTCAACAAAAGTATGATGGCGAATAGCATAAGAAGCGTTTGGATATAGTGAACCTTCATCATCGACTAATTGACGTAAAGTACGAAGAGCTAAGTAAGGAGAGGGGGACAACCCATAGACTAGAGTCGTCAATTTATAATCCTTTAAAGGTTCCTCAGGCGAAAACCTCCAAATAATCCGTTGATAGTCGTGCTGGCTAGGATCGACGAGTATCATTCTGTACATTTGTTTGATATCGGCGCAAATGACATATTTGTGACATCGAAAATTAAACAAAATCTTTACGATGTCAGGTTGAAGTTTAGGACCAGTCAATAACTGATCATTTAAAGACATAAGATTAGGTAGCTTGGCGGAGCCATTAAAAACAACACGGAGTTTAGTCGTAGGACTATCTGGGCGTAAAACACAATGATGAGGGATGTAGTAATTATTTGGTGAAGTAAAAGGATTCAAAATTAACTGCATGTGTTCTAGGTCTAAATACTCTTGCATGAATTTACAATATTCAGTATATAGATTGGGTTGTTTAAGAAGACGGCGTTCTAGAGATAGAAATCTATTGACAGCGAGATCTCGCATACCAGGAAATGAGGGCGAGGGGTCCCTTAGTGGCAAAGTCACAATATATCTACCATCATGATTCCGGGCATGCGTGGTAGAAAATTGATTCTCACATGTTTCATCTTCTGGGGATAAAAAGGGGTTAGCAGGACAAGGAACGGATTCAATTTCCCAAAATTTTTTGAGAGTGCAATCTATAGACGATTCCAAATTTTTGCAAAAAAATGATAAAGTTTCAGAAAAAATTTGGTTGTGTTTTCCCATCAACACGTAACCGAAAAGCGTGTTAATAGCGGATGGTTCATTATCGGTTCCAGGAATATGAGAATCCAATAAAATCTGCGAGAAAATATCGGCGCCGAGCAAAGCATCAATTTTGCCGGGACGATAAAAATTCGGATCGGCGAGGTTTAAATGGCAAATATTCGACCACGTCTGAGTGTTAATTTTTTGACAAGGCAAATTGTCACATATTTTTTGTAAAACTATGGCGTCGGTAAGAAAACTGATGTTATCGTTACCATGAGGACGAAATTTGAGCGTTACAGTACCGCGATTAGAGCTTGCTTCCATCGAGCCAAGACCCTTGATTTCAAAGTGACCCTCAGATTGGTGCAAACCCAATCGCGTCACTGTGTTTTGCGTTACAAATGAAGTCATGCTCCCCGAGTCAAGTAAACACCTCATAGACTGAAAGCAGCCTTGGTTGTCTAAAACTTCAACAACGGCGGTAGCTAAGAGAACAGTTGAGCGGTGATGCAACATTCCAGCACCAACGAAGGCATTAGAAATTAAAGATTGCGAACGATTTTGTACGATATTTGAAGCGGGTTGTTCTGAAATAATAGATCGTGAAGAAGACACAGGGGTCGAGGTTTCCTCTAGAGTAGTTATACTACACGTTGGCGGGGTATTGGACAAAACTGGACGAGAATCACCAGCAAGATTTGTCAATTTTGGTAAATGTAACAAAGAATGGTGGCGTTGGTTGCAAGTGCGGCAAGTGAAAGTTGATTTACATGTTTTTAGATCATGTAGATTACTCAAACAATTAAAACAAATACGTTTGCTTCGGCAAAAGTTGAAACGTTCTTGCGGGGTTTTCTTTAAAAACAACTGACATTGATATAGGGTGTGATTGTCTTTACATAAAGAACAGTTCAACCTTTTAGTTTTGTTCGAGTCATTAATAAAAAAATTGCGTGTATTACCGCGTGGAGGAGGAGATTTTAATTGTGAAAAAGTTAAAGTGGTGTATGCTATGCAACATTTTCCTAAAAATTCAATTAAATTTGTATATTTAGGAATCTCATTGGAACCATGGCTTAATTCAAACTTAGTAGCAGTGTCACTATCTAAACGTTTTAAAAGCATCATAACTAAAATAAAGTCCCATTCCTCAGTGGGAAATCCTAACGTTTTGAGAGCGCTTAAATTTTCAGAAAAAATGTCAAGAATTTTTCGTAAACCACTAGGATTTTTAGAAGTTAAAGGTTGTGTATTTTCAAGAGCCTGCCAGTGCTCTTGCGCGCGAAGTCTTTTATTAGCGTAGCGATCGACAACAATGTCATAAGCGGTATAATAATTTGCAGCAGTCATAGGTAAAGTGCGTACAAGTGATAGCGGAGGACCTTCTAATGAAGTAATCAAATAATTGAATTTTTCAATATCTGCCAATGCACTATTAGAGTGAACAAGAGCGTTAAATAAGTCGATAAAAGTTGTAAATTCTTTGTAATCGCCCTTAAAAATAGGTATGACAATTTTAGGTAGGCGTGCCTGTGACCCTGGATTATTCATGGAGCTTTGGCGTGTTAATGACATACTGTTGTTTTGATTGTCCTCAAACAGTTCCATGTAACAGGTTTTGACAGAAAAAAAGTCGCTCAGAAATCCATCATGTACTGTATTTTCAATATTTAGATCTACTTCTTCGTCATTTAATAAAATAGCAATGATATCTTCATGATAACCAAGAAATTCGGCCTTCAGAGTGTCAAGCTCAGCACATCGAACTTTAAATAAATTTATAATCGACTTTTCTGTTTTGGTACGATTAGCGAGGTTTAGTAAAATTTGAATTTCATTAAGACAAGTGTTTCTTTGGAACTTTAGTTTTTTAAATTTTCTAGCTTCGGACATTTTGCGTGAGTTTAATTAGTGCAATACAAATAAATAATTGCTCAAATTTTAAATTACAAGCCCAATATTAAGCGACTGCCCGAAATAGAAAGTGTTCTTTTGAAATGTAGAATTAGCGTCAATGTAAAAGTTTTAAAAAATACTCCCTAATTAATTTCACTTTTAAAGGTGATAAAGAATTAACAGCTGATCGATGTGCAAAAGGAGACAGAGAATCAAGATTTCAAGTTGCAGATAATATAAAAAAGATATTTATCAATCTTTGAAGTTCCAGTTAAAATAACATTTAGCTACATTGACCAAATTAACATTAACCGGCAGTTTACCTATGACTCGAAATTCTACCTCAATAGAAGCAATAAACAATTTTGGCGATAAGGTTTTTTGTTGCGTACCGTAGGTTGTGCCTGCCCAATTTTACAGAGCATAAAATGGCCAACTTGAAGGTGCAGATTTTAAAATTATTTTAAAGGTACAATTTTCAGAAAAAGGCTGAAAATTTTGCGGAAAATGTAAGATTTCATAAAAATATATGAGTAAAATTACATTTACAATCAAAATGAGGTAACGCGATTCACCATTAAGAGATTTTAACAATGAAAAAATTAATTAAAAAAATAAAAATAACTTTTAATTTTTGAAAGTTAGAAAGTTCCTTAAATCCGGCTCGAAGGACCAATGAAAACTCGCTTAATAGCTCATTAACATGTAGAGAAAAATGGACGTAAATCGTGAGATTGATAAAAGAAAAGAGACGACACCAAAACGACTTACCCTGTGATCCGTCGGCTTGGGGATGATCTTGGCCGGTCTTCACAAGGTACCTCTGGGGCCGCTGCTCCTCTTTTAACAACCGGCGTAGGCGTTACCCATAAGGGGTAAAATTTGGCGGCTAAACTAGTTAGGATATAAAAATCGCGGGGTTTTGCACCACACCGTTTTACGGTTCTCGAGTGACTCTTTTTTGGCGGAATTATCGTGGGCAAGACGCGCGCGCTGATAGTCGCTTTAGTGTCGAAAAGTTTAGACAATTATTAGAGAGATTTTAAACAAGTTAAAGAGCCATAATCGAACAACATTGTTAAGGCAACTTTTTACGCTCCATAGTGTGACGTTTTTAGAATTTCGTTACAACGTTTCGTTTTTGTGGAACTATTATCAACTTTAATTTTTTAAATACGGACCTGCATTTTTTATTTTATTTTTTGATAGCCCTTTAAGCCCTGAATAACAATCATGGACTACACTTAATTATATTTAGACGTTTTGATGTCATTATTACATCTTCAGGAATGTGATAATTATTTTTAAATACGGCCCTGTTGTTAGTTACTTAATCTTTTTACCACATACAACATGTAAATGGATCCGAAAATTTTATACAAATAATTAACTATATTTAAGTTTTTATATAAATTGTAACAAAGTAAAAATAAAACTAAACAAAACAAAGGTGGCTATGACAAGAAATTTTACTTGATTGTTTGGCTTAATTATCTTTACAACTGCAGTCACCATTTATACTGAATATTTCAGCAAAATTATGTTTTCTGCTTTAGAAAAGCGCGACATGTTACGAGTTTATTATTCTTCCAATAGGAATTCACAAATTTCTTGTGACCGTTATTTACAGGACTATCCTGAACGCTTGCAGCCTCATTATATACTTAAATTAAAATAATTTCCGTTGCACGTCATCAATCAGCTGATAATTGAAAATCGGTCAGGAAACATAAGAAAATTAAATTTGGGCAAAAAATATATAAATTTTATGCGATATTGAATGTAAAAGAAACTTAATGTATTCTTCTTTGATACTAAGCCGCTTAAAGGAGATGTTTTTTAAATTTAACCTTTTAAAAATTAATATCATTTGAATTTTTTGGGCTGACAGTTGGCAACAGAAGTGTCAACGCATCGGTGATGCCAGTTTATTTCTTGGCGAATTTTGATTGACGTTTATTGTTTTCATTTCGTGTTTTCGTGAGTTTATTTAAGTCGTTTTTAACTAAAACTGCAAATCCTTTTATAAATAGGATTAAAAACTGACCTTTTAAGAACAACAAAGGGATTCATACACATTTCTGTTGATTACGTTGTTTACCTTTATTGAAAAGTGCCGAAGCATTTCCTTACTGGGGTATTTTGATTACAAACTGGCAACACTGCTGATACTCGAAGGTATGACGTGCAACGGAAATTCTTTTGATTTAACTTTAGTTATTTTGCTACGCTTGACACTAATTTAGCCCAGTGTGGTAGTTTTAATAAACCAAGAGTCAAATATGGTACACGAATGGAGCCGGAAGAACAACAAAATATTTTAGATTCTGTAACCCACCAAAATCCCGCTAAACGATATTTCAATCTAACAACTAACACCAGGGCCGTATTTAAAAATAATTATCACAATCCTGAAGATGTAATAATGACATCAAAACGTCTACATATAATTAAGTGTGTTACATGGTTAAATTCAGGGCTTAAAGGGCTATCAAAAAATAAAATAAAAAATGCAGGTCCGTATTTAAAAAATTAAAGTTGATAATAGTTCCACAAGAACGAAACGTTGTAACGAAATTCTAAAAACGTCACAATATGGAGCGTAAAAAGTTGCCTTAACAATGTTGTGCTTGTTTTTCTGTAGCGGATAAAATAAGTCGAGCAATTTAAAAAAACAAAAACTCAAAATTTTAGTTTTTTGCAAAAATTTCAAAAACTAAAAAAGATAGCTCAGATATTTTTTTGCGATATTGCTCAGAACGAAATTACGCAACTTTGCCACAATTTGACCGATGCTGTATCTCTTATAGTTTCCGAGATCCCCATGATGAGGCTCTAATTTGGGACACCCTGTACATGGTGTGGATATAAGCCATGCTCGTGGAGTGTGTTTAATACTCTTTTTTGTGGAATGCCCAATTGAGTACCAATTCTTCGTGAGCTGGTCGTTGCATTTTTTTCTACTAAATCCAGAATATTTTCTACTTCTCCTAAACCTTGTCGAGTAGCTCGTTCAGATGTTGGCACTTGGAAGCTTACCATTCTCGCACAAATTGTTAAAAACTCTGATAAACACGTTTCTAGTCGGATGTCTGTGATGTGGATACCGTTGACGATATTCTTTAACAGCAGCTGTAGAACTTCCATTACAGAAACCATAAATAAACATATTTGCATATTCTAAATTTGAATAAGTATTTAGCATTTTGTAACACTTTAATCACTCAAATATGAAAATAAACGTTTAATTACTGCCCCAATACACATACACATTGTCAAGACAACATATATGTCAAATAGTCTAAAGTCTTGAGCATGACATTACTCTAATTACGTGAAAATTTTAATAAAAGTGGAACATAGAAAAAAATATGATATTGCGCTATAACTTGAAAACAAATGAATATCGGATAAGAACATATGGATTTTTTTACATTATTTTCGTATGTATAATACACTCCTAAAATTTGGTCCGTTCCTCCCGACTCACCCTGTATAAGCGAAAAAATATCAGCCTAGCCATGATAGAAGCAACGAAAGTAACTCTTTTAGGCATTGCGGCCTTGTTAGCTGCTATGCTCGACGAACAGTCTGTTCGAACAAGAACGGCGCACAGTGTTTTATAGTATATGTATCAGTAGCGTAGTAGCCCACAGACTGCACACTATTTTACAAAATATACAGACACAAAATTCTAATTCACTAGCAATATTCCGTTATTTTACTTATATTCATACACATGTATTATTATTTTAAACCTCCAAAGTTTTAAAATATTTTGCAATTCGGCAATTTAATAACTTGTAGGTCCATACAACTCAAGCAATGAGAAACCAATGAACAGGCAACTGTCCAACTGGCATGCCGATCTTTGGACGAGAAACATTGATCGCTGTTGCGTTGTAAATCGACACACTTCTGGGAATCACCAATACAAGGTATGTTATCATGAAAAGTAAATATATAAACTCCTTCAATAAAATATTAAATCCATTTTTTTTTTATTTAAAAACTTTGGTAAATTAATTTTGATAACATTTTTATGTTATTAACTAAAGCGTGCAAGCCCGCAATTAAATATTTTAATTGTTTGAATTTAAATAAATTATTGTTCAAGGAAGATTTAGTAAATTAAATTAAAATTATGTTTTTGGTAGTAAATATTATGTACTAAGAAATTTCCCGAAGACGTTTAATATACATTAGAATTAAATTAGATCTAGGAGCAACATAATATTTTAATTTTTTTCTTTTATCAGTATTTTTGGCCACAATGGTACTCACCATAAATGATCTGTAGCCATGAAAGGTGGGGGTTGGTTTTAAGTACTAGTAAGAAACGACTCTAACATAAACAAATACTAAGTTTGATTCCTAGAATTCAAAAACGCTATAAATATAACGTTTTCTATTTTAAAAAAGTTTAAAAAAATTGTCCAGGCTAGAATATAGTTTTAAATTATGTGTTATTTGTGTTCGAGCTAACAGACAGACCAGAGGAAAATGGGAAATATATTTTTCATAATCTAGAAAGAATGTCCTTATCTGACAATATCACAAAAACTTGTTTTCTCGCCATTACAATACAATTGCTTGAGTTTGTTCGGCACTTGGAAACTTTTCTAGTGAATTGGCGCTAGTAGGTATTAATTAACCTTTGCACAATAGAATATTATAATATGATATACCATTATTTTTAGGCATAGCAAATCCCACACAATATATGAGAATATGACACATCGTTTTATTTTTAAATGTCGATTTACATCGGTCAGACAGACTGAAATAAAAATAAAGAATTTGTCAATTTTCCGCAACTCATCCAACCTTAGGTAGGGTTCCCTCGACAGCAAGAAGAATTTTTATGGAATCTTTCACTTTATTGATAGTAGTAAGATTTAAAAATATTGTCGCCGATTGACACTATCATATAAGAGCCATCACGAACGTTCTATCTTCTTAGTTTCAATTTTATTTTAAACCTAATGGGTTCCTTTTTTCGTAAATAAGCCACTAGCTTTTTTTATATACATATCAGTTTTTCAAGAGCACAATAGACCACAGGCATATGGCTAGTGGATAACCATTCTTTTTTTTTTTATTTATTCGAATAAAATCCATTAAATCTAGAAAAATTGACATTCGGAACAAGACCTCAGGCAGAAATAATCATAGGGGTTTCGGGGCAGTTTTGGAGAAATATATAAAGTAGATTGACCAAATATGGAATTGCGCCCAGTTTGGTTTTTTCAGGTAATTTGAGTTTATTTTCTGCCAAGTGTTATTTTTTTCGTTTCTTAGCAGAACGTTTTAGTTTTATTAAATTACTTTGCATGCATGGTTATATTCTCAAGTCCTTATTTTTTAATGTGGGCATCGTTTATCGTAAATTTTAATTTTTAACAGAAAAGTAAGGTTCAAGTTAATGGAATGTTAGTGACGAAGCTGCTGATGCGCTCGCCATGGGGCGCAGGCGCCAGGCATGTCAGTCGAACTAGCGGAGAATACTGTGGACTGTGGCTAAACCACTGGAATCAGTCAAAGAGGAGATAGATCGGATATCTAAACGACTTGCGCAAACCAGATGCATAGAACTAACAACGTGTAGCATTTCCAAGCAATTGTGGGCCCTACTTGATACCAGGAAACCCGCAGCGTTATTACAGCACAGTCGAAAAGTCCTGACAAATATCACTACCGTAGTCAGCGGACATTGCCTTTTCGGTAGACACGCCGAACGTTTGCAAATACCACCTAACGACCTCTGCAGAAGTTGCAGAGATGAAGAAGAAGAGGAAATTATTCTTGATTTGGAGGAAGTAAGCCACTCACAACTGCGTCTACTTACTAAGTTTAATAACAGTAGGGGCTGATTTGAATCAGGTGCCAAGATTCTTCTATGCTCTACGTCGCGTTTACCATCAGGAAGCTGATGCGGATAGGTTCCGCGGAACACGTATGGTATCACAACGGTCCTCATAGGACTACGTGAGACTATTTGGACATTGCCCGAAGTCTGCCACTCTAATCTAACGTAGTGTAGTATCTGGATGGAAAACTGTAAATCCCTGATAAAATAAAAAAAAAAAATTTTGTCGAGTCTATCCGTCACAACGTAAACCCGGTACTATTGGATAACAGAGTGAGTGCAGTGTTGTTATCTTTATGATAAGTGATAATACTATTTTGTTGTCGCTTTTTTAATTAAAATCTAATGCAGCAGGATGTGATTAGCTTATTTTGCAAATATCTAAAATTCGTTGTCATGTTGTTTATCCCATTTCTAACACATATATTTAACACGGTTATAGAGTATACTAAAATTGCTGTTTCCTAGAAAACAGCCGTTTGCCCAAAATGTGCCACCCTAGAGATTAGTAGTGAAACGCTACCAATCAGTCTTTTAGGGGTGATTTCTAAGCGTTTTAAAAAAATTGTTGATAAACAAGTGATTAATTATTTAAATAAGGGCAATCTCTTTTTCCCGTAAGCGGTTTAGCACTGCTACTGCTTTGCTAACTCCTAGATGCTATTCTGGGGTCTGCAGACAAAGGGGAAACATCAGCCTTGATTCTCCTTGATTACAGTAAGACACTCGATACTTTAGATCCTCATTTGTTATGTGCCAAACATTATCATTATAGTTTTACGGAAGGGATAATTGAAGGAACTTAAAGGATTATATCACTGATAGGTCAGAATATGTTAATCGCAACAGTCACAACGTCCATTTCGAAGTCTTTGATGTTTGTAATGTTTAACATGGACTGGACAATAAACATACATACTCTTGTAACTGGTTACAGTCTAACTTAGTATGCCAATGATAGTACGTTTCTCACAAAATTTGATAAACTGAATGTTTTACATATAAAATAAAACATTCAGAATTATTTAAATTTTATTTACACTTATTCTATAAACAACGAACTTAACTTAAAATCAATTACCAAAATTAGCTCTTATTTTTTGTAGAAATAATAGGGTAAAAGTCATATCATTTTAGTGATGAAATAGGTAAAAATTCCACCTTTTAATGAATACAATAACCTGGGGATCATGTTCGATTGTAAATTAAGATTTAGAAATTAAGTTTTAAGGGTGACTCCAAGAGCTTACTCTGCGCAATCTATGTAAAATTCGGCATATTTTAACGTAAATCTAATAAACAGCTATGTGAGTCTTTAGTACTTTCACACTGCAACTATACTGCAATTTGGTGTATGGCCCCTGTATAGATGTCAGTACAAAATACGTATTGTAAAAAATACAAAATTATTATGTTCAATTTATATTTGACTTGAGAGTCAGGGATCATGTCGGTCCAAAATTAAGAGAACTAGGCCGTGAAAAATTGTATACCAGATATAAGGACAGTTTCCAAATATCCAAGTATCGTACAAGTTTTTTTAAACAATCGTTTAGCTACACATCTGCCAAACTGCTTAATAAAATTAAATCTGTCCCCTGAAGTGAGTCTCAGCTTTCCTTTAAAACTCCCTAAAAAAATAATTTGCTTCAAAAATGATAATAGTTTCTCGGTTTTGTGCCTTGTTATTCAATTGTTTTTCCTTGGTAGAAAATAACCCATGTCTTGGAGGAGATCATTAGGGATATTTGTTGATAGTTATTGTTTTGTTTTTCTTATATATCATTTCATTAAAGCAAAAATAACATTGTGTTAATGAGTTGTAATTTTTTTTTGCTAATTGTAACCTTTTTGCATGCTCGGTTAAAAGCAACTCTGCTGTAATTCTCCGAGTATAACGTGAAAATAAAGACCTTTTATAATTAATATTATTATTCGTATTATTATTATTTCGTAGTAGGACCACTCATAATAAACAATATTTAATTTTTATTAAATATATATATGTATATATATTTATATATGTATATACTTACTTCATATTTTTTGTTAGGATTTTGGTTTATATAGAAAAATAAGGTATGCTTACTTTTCTAAAGTGTTTTTATTGTTGTTATGTAAACAGACGTTTCGGCAATAGTTTTGCCTTCATTAGTAATTATTGCCGAAACGATTGTTTATATAACAACAATAAAAACATTTTGGAAAATTAAACATACCTTATTTTTCTATATGAATCAAAATCCTGAGTAAAAGTTACTACAAGAATTTATAATAACTGCTTCAAAAAATGTACTTCCCTAAGTATATGTAGATCTACTCATGGTAGTTATCCTCCACAATGCTAATTATCGATATCATCGATATTATCGATATATCGACTATATCGATATTTTTTTTAATATCGATATTCGATATTGGAATTTCAATATCGCCCAGCCCTAGTTAAGACTACCTTTTAATTCTTATATATATGTCACTTAACTCTACAAATATAATCTGTAAATATTTTAATTTCCTGTGTTGAACATACATTTTTGCACTGGAAGTACAGGTTTCTTAATAATAGTACACATTCTTGGATGGGTCAAGAGGTATACTGACCTACCTTAGCACTCCTTGCGGGCGGCCTTAATTAGCAATATTCTCTGTCTTTTGAGTGGGAAAGTCTTAAAACGCCACTGTTCACAAATACCTTAAACGTGCCTTTAGTCTCTTTATATGCTCCCCATAGCAAGTAAAATTTGCCCATTACCCCATGAGTGAATTACGTGAGCTTAAGGTCACGCATGCATCCCCAGGGATTTTCGAATAAAAAAGGCTAAGGAAGAAAACAAATTTTATTAGGTTGCGTGAGTGACACGTACGGTAGCGCGAAAATAAGTTTAACGTGTACGGCCATATTTTTTATAGTCAAATTTAGTTATATTCCGTTAACTTTTACCTTCAATAATTACCCAGTTCACATACCGGGTAAACACTATTCATCAATGAGTTTTAAATTTAGTCCATCAAAATATACAGTAATATTTTCACCGTGTCATTATGTTAATATGCTATATGACGTTTTTGCAATTAAATTAGGTTAGCCGTAAATGTTATTTCTATTAATGATGTCTGTATGTAGGGACACCGAGGCGCAACGGGCAGGGCCGACTCGGACACATTTTCCGCCCGGGTACAAGTCAAAATTTGCCGCCCGGGTGTGACAGTTTTTGAAGTGAAAACTTCTTTAGGCGCGTTTAGCACTTTTTGTGGGCACTGAATTAAAGTGAGCCGTCACGCGTCACACTCGGCTGTGTAACGCTCGAATTCAACTGCTATATTCAATCCGAACTGACCCTGACCCGAATGAACGTTATATGAAAGAGCATGCAGCATCAGTCGCATTCAGTATCGACGTGGAAACAGAGTGCGTTGTTTGTGTGTTTAAGATCACAAGATAGACACTTGTTGCGTCTCAGGTATGTTCTGGCATTTTTTTCAAGGGTTGTTCAATTTTAGGAAATATCTTTTTTCGTATGCAGTAAAATTATCCCGTATTCCAAGTTTATGTTATTTTTATGATTGCTTACGAACATAACCTAAAAGAAACAAAATTGAAAAGCAAAATGTTAGGTCTTAGTTCCCCGACAATTATTACAACCACCGCATGCCATTTATATTACTTTGCAACGAAAAAACTATAATTATCACGAACATACCTTACTTCACCCTATATTCGACGTAAGATGTGATGAAAGTTCATTAAAAAAATCAATACTGCATAATTGTCTCATATTAATTAACGTCTTGTTATATACGGTTATATACGAACAAGCCCGAACAAACCCGGCCAAACCCAAACAAACCCGGCCAAACCCGAACAAACCCGAATAAACCCGAACAATTGTATTTGATATTATTAATTTCACCTTGTTGAAGTTTTCACTTCTGTCGTGTGGTCTTAAGCACACACAATTTTTTTTAAATTATATATTTACGTAGGGTGAAGTAAGGTTTACCGTAATCGCTTATTCCGTGGACCTAATTTATTATGATTTCTGACTTCTGTTGAAGATGTAAAAATTCAAGGGTTGTTCAATTTTAGGAAATATCTTTTTTCGTATGCAGTAAAATTATCCCGTATTCCAAGTTTATGTTATTTTTATGATTGCTTACGAACCTAACCTAAAATAAACAAAATTTAAAAATAGTATTTGATATTGTTAATTTCACCTTGTTGAAGTTTTCACTTCTGTCGTGTGGTCTTAAGCACACACAATTTTTTTTTCATTTTTTTACTACACACTTTTTTAGGTATTTTCACAAACAAAAACTAAGTATATGTCAAAAGCCGCCGCCGCCGCGCCGCCAGTCATACCACACCGCATAGATAAAAGCGGAGCGGCTCGCCCTAAAAAGTGTTTAAATCTGTTTTTTTAAATTCTTTATAAACTGCGCCACGCGCCTGGCAGATATTATATTGAAATAAGAAATTGGAATCAACAAATAGAATAGTGGAGGTTAAAGGCATGGTGTTTTCGACCTAAGAAAAAGTCATCAAATTTTCGTATGTGCCGCTGCCGCTGATTTTTTGCTTTATTGATTGATGCCCATTTTCGAGTTTAGCTTCGTTTTGCCGCCCCTTTTGTGTTGCCGCCCGGGTGTTTTGAACCCGCTGCACCCGGGTTTAGCCGGCCCTGGCAACGGGGTACCGGGGCAGAACGGAATTGGCTTGAAATTTCCCGCCACCGGCGACCGATATTACTAGCGCCCTCTGCTATCATTTACTAGATCGCCTCGCATTATTTGACCACAACAATCAGGTGATTGCAAACCGTTGATAGTGTTTTCGACTAAAATTGGTAAAATTGTGTGTTCTCGTAGAACTTTTCGGCATTTTTAACACAAGGTAAGTTAATTCTTTGCTTGTTTCGAGGCTTGCTGTTTACTTCACCGGATACTGCATGTTTTTAGGTATATTTTTACATAATACACTTCAGGATATAGGTAAAGAAGTCTGGTGAAAGGTTATGTTTTGTTATTAAAAGTATCTGGGGCAGAATGGGGTGGGGCGGGATGGGGCGTTCCCCATTCTGCCCCGGCTATATTCAACAATCTAAATTTACGTTTTAATTATTTTCAGATGGTTCGCAAATCGCAACTATGTTAAAAAGACCAAAAGACAGCAGTGGAGTACTAAAGCTGTGGAACTAGCAGTAGATGCGGTAATCAGAGGCGCAATGGGCTACAAAAAAGCGTCAGACCAGTTTGAAGTTCCGCAAACTACACTAGAAAGATATGTTAAAAAGCGCAAGGATAATCCAAATTCTGTGGTTGACAAAACAACTGGTAAATATCAATGTGTTTTTACTAAAAATCAAGAGATAGAACTTGTTTCGTATTTAAAGGATATGCAAAAGAGACTGTGTGGTTTAACAATTAAAGAACTAAGAAGGTTAGCCTTTCAACTGGCGGTCCGAAAGAAATGGTTGTAGACAGAAGAGTGGGCACAAGGTTTTATGAGACGCCATCCGGAAGTAAGCTTGAGAGAGCCCGAAGCTACTTCGGGAGCGCGTGCGATGGGGTTCAACAGAGTAGCAGTCCAGCAGTTTTTTACATTGTTAAATCAAGTTATTGCTGAAAACAATATTACTGGGGAAATAATTTATAATTGCGACGAGACCGGTATTACGGTAATTCCCAAGCAACATTCCAGAATTATTGCAAATAGAGGACAACGTCAAGTGGGCGTATTGACTTCTGCTGAGCGTGGTAATACGGTAACGGCCGAAATTTGTTGTTCTGCTGCTGGGAATTTTATGCCTCCCATGTTTATTTTTCCCAGGAAAAAGAAACAACAAGAATTTGAATTAGGTTTAAAGCCTGGTGGTTGGGCTGAGGTTAATGACTCTGGATGGATGACTATAGAAGTGTTTTTAAAGTGGTTTACAAAGTTTATTGAATTTTCTAATGCAAAAAAAGAAACTCCTATCCTTTTACTCTTTGATGGGCATGCATTCCACACTAAAAATCTCGAAGTAGTCGATCTAGCTCGTGAAAATGGCGTTATTTTATTGTGCTTTCCACCCCACTGTTCGCACAGACTTCAGCCTTTAGATGTGGCGTTTATGAAACCTTTGAGTCTATATTACGAAGACGAGGTGCGAAAATGGTTGCGGTCAAACCCAGGTAAAGTCGTTACTTTATTCCAAATATCAACCTTATTTGGGCCAGCCTTTGTTAATGCTGCAAATATGAAAACTGCGCTAAAAGGTTTCGCGAAAACAGGTATTTGGCCAACAAATGAGGGTATCTTCAGTGATGATGATTTTTTACCAGCTGAAACAACTGATATTCCCATTGCTGAAACCGTTTCTGAGCCTGAAACACAAGCTGATCCTACTCCAGTCAATGAGTCTGACACACAAGCCGATCCTACAGTCGATTAACCTTCAGAAAATAAGGATTCCTCAACTCCACCTCCCAAACTCACGGTAAAAATAGAACCGAAAGTCTAAATAACCCTCTACCCCAATGTTCCTGGATGCCTGACGCTCCTTATGCACCAATAAAAACACCTGACAGCTCCAGTTTTCCAGCTATTTCTCCGAAAGTTATTATGCCAATACCAAAAGTGAACACCACCGTTAAACGAGTGCAAAGAAAAAGAGGCAAAACTGCTATTCTTACATCGTCTCCTTATGAAAAAGAACTGACCGAAGCAATAATGAGAACAAATCAAGCACAAAAAAATAAAGTTAAAAATAATTTGTCTGGTAAGAAATAGAAGAAAAGAACAGAGAAGCTGATGTATATGCCAAAAAAGCAAAAGATTGAAGTTATTGATAGCTCTAAATCTGAAGAGGAAAAAGACGCTTTGTGTTTATATTGCAATGATCACTATTCGACTTCTTCTGAAGGTTGGATTTCATGCCTTCAGTGCAAAAAGTGGGCTCACAACTCTTGTGCTGGGATAGACAGTGAGGACGACGAGTCTGCACTGGTTTGTGAACTTTGTAAGCTAGATGGTCGTAAGTACCCCATCCTGCCCCGTAGGCGGGGCAGAATGGAGTGAAGGACACTTTTTTTTTGTATGAAGAGAAAAAAACAATAAAGCTTTTCTGTTTATTTCTTGTTTGTATTGTGTTTACAATAGTTTAATAAATAGTTCTACATTTTTTTGGAATTGGTACCACGTTCCTCCCCCACAAAAAAATTAATGTTAGAGACCCCATTCCGCCCCGGTCTCCCCTATGTATGTATAAAAAATGCTTTTTTTATACATTTGCAAAAAAACTGGTCTAAACAACGAATAATAAAATTCTTTCATTTTATTCTAATATTCTCAAAAAAAAAGTTTGGGTTTTTTATGATGTGATTATAGTTGAACTATTTTTTCAGTAAAATAGAGAAGTTACTACCGTTAATAGTTTAAGCAATAATTAATTAGCCAGGCAACATTGACATAAATGACATTGGCAGATGTTATTTATTTACAATCAATGATTATTATTAAGGTGGAATTATCAACGTCATTCAATTTATTGCCAACCTATAACCTATTTCGCATTGTTTTTCTTAGTTTATTATTTTATTGACTAAGATTTAAATAAAATCAATATCGTCTGCACATTATTTAGGTAATATCTGATATATTACAAAAATATCAATTTATTTCATTGCTTATTTTGGGAGAATTGTATACTGAAATAACAATGACATAATAATGTTAAAAAAATCTTAACCGATATTTTTCGATATACAATTCTCCTTAAATAACTTACGAAATTCCTTGATATTTATTTAACATGTTAATTATTCTCCTGATTGTCTTTTGATTGCCAGTACCTATAGAATATGAAGACGATATTGATTTTATTTAAATTTTGTGTAAAAGTTAGAAAAAATAAATAAATCTACGCGAAATAGGTTAAAGGTTGGCAAGCATGTTGATACTCCAACCTTAAGGCAACCGGGGGTCACTCTGATTGTGACAATTTCATTTCGGCCAATGTCATTCATGTCACAGTAAAAGTTGTCAGTCAAGTCATCAAAAAAATTATATTTTTTACACTGGCTGGTGACGTTAAGCTGTATAGTACCATAGCCTTCTTGATTTTAAAGGAGTGAGCGAGACAGCATATATTAGACTATTTATAAAGGCACTTTGACAGATCCATGTGGGGGGGGGGGCGTCTCCGAGGGTTGAAATCCACGACAGGTGCCGTCTTAAAGTAAGCGGCATGAAGTTTAACTAAATAATTGACATTAAGTTAATTTTGCTTGCCAAGTCTGACACGTTGACATCGTTTGGTTTGGTTAATGTTTAAACGACTGCTGTACTTATTATTTTGAAATAAAAGGGTTTAAATTCAAATCTAAAAGTGTCGTATTGCTTTATAAAATACTAGCGTGTATCCTGCATGCGTTGCAACCCGCTGGTATAAATACAAACCCGAACAAACCCGATATATTAGTACCCGGCATGCCACTTTCTGAAATTGCACCCGTGCGAAGCCGGGGCGGGTCGCTAGTTATACATAAAAACCTTCCTCTTGAATCACTCTATCTATTGAAAAAAACCGCTTCAAAATCCGTTGCGTAGTTATAAAGATTTAAGCAATAGGTAGGAACAGACAGACAGCGACAGCGACTTTGTTTTATACTATGTTAGAATAAAGCTAGGAAGCTGCAGTCTTTTTTGAAATCTTATGAAGGTACGTTGAAAATAATTGCCAAAATCGGGAAAGTTATCGAGAAGATTCAATCAACGTTGCCAAATTGAAAACAGTGTTTTCTAGCGATATCTTTATTGAGAAAGCATAAAATATTTTAAAGACATAGTGATATTTATTATAAGGTATATTCCTTTTGTTTCTTTTAAACAGCAAAGCAAAGTAAAATTCTTTCCTGAGCTAAGGTGTTAAAGGGACGCTTCGTGAACAACTTCGTATAGTTTGTAAGGGCAATAGAGAGGGGCATACTGAACGAGGAAGGAAGGGGGAGGAAAAAATCTTTGCTGTGCTAAATTGAATTTTTAAAGGAACGCTCATCTTAGCTGTTGGCTTTGCTTTGCTATTTAAAAAAAAACTTTAAAAAACTCTGTTTGTAGCTTTATTTTACTGGTGAATTTGTTCTGGTCTAGTAGTCTATTAATAACACATAAACTGTATTCTAATATTATTTCCAGTATATTTTCAAGTGACTGAAATTTAAATATCATTTTATCATCACATCATCATCACTGCTATCCGTCCCGTCTCGTCTCCATGAATTCTGTGGCGCGTGACTTTACGAAATCTCCTGAATGTATTCGATGTTGATTTTGCATTTGCACTGATTTTCTTTTATGCATATTAAATAATAAGTGCATCTCTCTTGTCTATTTTATTGAATAATAAATTCCTGGTTTAGTTTTTCAAGTTTTATAGTGAAAATGCTGTTGCGTTCCTGGATGCAAGTCTAACTATATAAATACCGGTCAAAATATTTATGTTTTAACTTTGAAAAAATAAGTAAATACTTATATTTACTACATAAATAACAGAAAAGTAGGTAGGTATTTTATGAAATAACTTGGATTTTCTTGAATATGGGTAAAGAGACATTTAGAACAACGTTTTTAAACTTTAAACCCTGATTAAAAACCACACAAAAATTTGAAAAATCTCGACAGGATTCAATATACATTTTTTATTTTGAGGTGTAATTGTAATGAAGCTATATTAACACACATTATAGTACCTATATTATTGGATAATCCAAAAGAACAGGTTTGTAGCAACCAGTATATTTCTACATTAGTCTCTTCCCGGGCCTCTCAACATCGACTGAGTAATTCAGATACGAGCCCCTTCATTACCGTTCCTTCAAAGTACCGACATCGATAAAAAAAAAATGGCTCATGAATGCTCCACGAAGTTAAACGTCAAACTTTATTAGATTTAGAAAACTTCAGACCTATCTTAAGTATACTTGCGTGTTGAGTGTATTATGCCCACTTGCACCAAAATAAACTTAAGTTTTTCTTAGTTAAGAGTATTTTAGATTCTAAGTTAAACTTAAAATATTCTGTTTTGCACCAACCATATTATTTCAAAGAAACTTAACTAAGAATCAAAAATAGCGACAACACTGCTTTTTAACATATGATTCTTTGGTAATAGACAAACGTAACACCATTATTTTGTTAAATGAAATGAACTAGAAACAATAAGACGTGTCTTTAGTTTTCACTGGCTATGCGTAAACATATTATAGCATAAAACACCAAAAGTGTGCAGCAGTTCAGAACTCAGAAATGCGATGCGATTTCCTGAAGAACAACATGGATAGTTGGTTTGGTTAAGCGGAATCTTTTAAAAAATGTCATATATTGTCCGTGTCTTCAAAGTAGTTCGTCCTAGCCTAGGAGGAAAGTATTTATTTAAAATCATTATTATGTTGTTATATATAGGTACCTTTATTTAACAATATTGCAAAATTTATTATAATACAAACAACATGTTTTATAAGTACCTATACATTTTACCTATTATATAGCCTTCTAGGAAATCCATTTTCTATTAATTCTAAAAATTCCAAGTCGTTAAATGTATCCATCGTCCCCAAATATCAAAAATTAGTATTTATTACAGTTCGATTGAGGTTAGGAATAATAGACATTTTTTTTTAATGAACAGTATTGAACAGGTATGTATTCTGTTTCACTTAACTTCTTTTTAACTCCCAGAAGGTCTTGTTACAATTCGGAAAAAAACCGCTTGCACATTCATTTCCAGTTTTTAATTTGTAAACGTACTTTTCTTTCCTAGCGCATTCGCCACCTTGTACTATGCTTGCAAGTACGATGATGTAGCTTTTAGTCCAAGAGCTAGTAACTTGGGTGATAAGTTACGTATATATTATCAAAATACCAGGGGTCTTAGGACAAAAACCCTTGATTTTTATCACGCAATAGCATCTTCAGATTACGATGTAATATGTTTAACAGAGACTTGGCTGCACAGTGGAGTGTTATCATCTGAACTATTTTCAAGTGACTATGATGTGTTTAGAAGAGACCGAGAGGACTCGGCCTCTTCTAAAGTGGACGGCGGTGGAGTTTTGGTGGCAGTCAGGAGTGTTTTGCAGTGCAAGAGGTGTCCCGAGCTTGAGTCCGACGCTGAAGATGTTTGGGTATCCATCGATTCAAAAAATGGTGAAAAATTATATTTGCGTTGCGTTTATCTCCCTCCAGGTGACAATTCTGCTTTTTCATTATTTACAAATCAACTATATTTTCTTGAGAACTATCTTTCGGATAAGACAGCAACCATTCTCGGAGACTTCAATCTCTCAACTGTTTCTTGGAAATCCATTAAAAAAGAAGTTTATTTTCAGCCCTCAAATGTTGATATCAGGTCTGCCAGCATGGTTGATGCTCTCTCCTACTTTCAGTTTATGCAGTATAATAATATAGTAAACAATAATAATAAAATACTAGACCTTATTTTGTGTAATCAGGATTGCATCAGGGAGGTGACTAGGAGTAATGAATGTCTGGTAAGGGAGGACCTTCATCATCCTGCATTAGAGTTTATTTTAATTAATTCTCCTTATGTTCCACTACGTCACAATATACTTAGAATCCTGAACTTTAAAAAGGCCGATTATGTGGCTATAAATGAGAAATTGGCCAATATTAACTGGGAAAATATTTTTACCTCATCTGACACAAATAATATGATAAATAAATTTTACTTAGTAATTGATAAGCTTATTGATGCACACGTACCTTCTTTTACCGTTAAAGGTAATTTTCCTGCTTATTTTAAGCCGGACACTATTAAAATAATAAAAAATAAAAATATGTATCATAAAAAATACAAAAAATTCAACAGTGTAGAACACTACAACGTTTTTTCCCGGTTAAGGACTCTTTCTAAACAACTAATTAGGAGAGATTATACCGATTTTGTGAATGGTATGGAGGTCGAAATTTTAAACAATAATAAAAAATTTTGGAATTACGTTTCATCTAAGAAAAAAACACAAACTTCCATACCCAGTACAGTTCGTTATGGAGACCGGGTCGCTGGAACTGGACAAGATATATGTAACAGCTTCGCGGACTTTTTCAAAAGCGTATATATTCCAACCACAATATCGTCTTGCCCAGTTTCTTTGTGCCCAGGTCCTACTGTTAAAATTAACAATAATATAATTTTGGACCTTATTAATCAGTTGGAGCTAAAAAAAGGTGCAGGACCTGATAAAATACCTCCTATTTTTATAAAATCCTGCAAGGAGAACTTGGTTTATCCACTTCGAATTATATATGAGTCGTCGTTAAAAACAGGAATATTTCCAGAAAAATGGAAAATATCTCATATAACTCCTATATTTAAAAGTGGCCCAAAAGACGACGTTACGAACTATAGACCAATAAGTAAAATTTGCATCTTTGCCAAAATATTAGAAAAAATAGTCTATAACGATATTGTGTCAACTGTCAAAACCATCATTATTAATCAACAACACGGCTTCTTTCCTGGCAGGTCTCTAGAAACAAATTTAATGTGTTACTCTCAAAATATTTGCAGCTTAATAGATCGTGGCATTTAGGTAGACTCTGTATACACCGACTTCAGTAAGGCATTTGACAAGATTAACCATAAGCGGTTGATTGAGAGACTTGCTGAGGTTGGTGTCTGCCAGCGTCTGCTCAGGTGGATATGGTCCTATATCTCAAAGCGTTCCCAGATTGTTTCTGTAAACGGTTTCCAGTCCGAGACCTTCTCGGTCAGCTCGGGGGTTCCTCAGGGTAGTCATCTGGGTCCCTTGTTTTTCATAATTTATATTAACGATATTGCAAAGTGCTTTCATCACACAATGTTCCTACTATATGCAGATGCCGTAAAAATATATCGCCCCATAAGGGGGCTGGATGACTGTCTGAAAATACAAGCGGACCTCAACCGACTGTCCGAGTACTGTGATAGGAATAGTATTTTCTTAAACGTAACAAAGTGTTGTTTTATAACATTCACTAAAAATATTTATACTTGGGAATACTGATATAGCATAAATAATTCAAATTTAAAGAAGGTAAATCAAATAAAGGATTTAGGAGTCATTCTGGACACCAAATGGTTATTTCAAGAACACTTTAATAAAATCTTTACCGAGTCAAACAAAATGCTGGGCTTTATTACTAGAATCTGTAAAGACTTTCGAAATCCCAAAACAATGATCTCACTATATTTTGCTTTTGTTCATAGTAAGCTCTCTTTTGCCTCTGTCATCTGGAATCCTCAATACGTCACACATGTTAATAGGCTGGAAGCAGTACAAAACAGGTTTCTCAAAACCATTGCATTTAAAGCGCATTGCATAATAGATCTTGTAAAAGAAAAATATAAATTTATTCCTCTGTCTGACCGCAGAAAAATGTCTGACATATCGTTTCTATATAAAATAATTAACTCGAATTTCAGCGTCCCAGAACTATTATCAGCACTAAGCTTTAACATTCCCACCAGAGAATTAAGACATACAACCTTATTTAATTTACCTTACAGACGAACTAACTTGGGTTTAAATATACCATTGGATAGACTGCAAAAAACTTTTAATTCATACTGCCATGAATTTGACATTTTCAGTGCAACCTTGCAGAGTTTTAAAAGACTTTTAAAAGGACATTTTATACAACAAGTGTTTGGATAGCCGTAGATAGAGTTAGTTAGGTTAAGTACCTATTGCTATGTTAATCAGTAAAATGTTTTCCGCATAAACTGTTTGTTGTATATAGTGGATGCTTTTTTGGAACTTCTAGTTCTGTCTGCATCCCAAATGTAATAATAAATAAATAAATAAATAAACACCCGTTTCATGAAGTGTTTGATGCACTTTAAAATTTTGTGTCATAGTATCTACTGGATAGATAAGCAGGTAAGCAAGTGTTGGCTAGCTCTACCTGGGGACACCAGGTACTGCGCATAGGAGGAAGGTGTCCAAAAATGTTGCTCAAAAAAAGTGTTTGTTTCAGAGGCAAACAAACAGAAATCAAAATTTTAAATGACACAAAACACAAAAATTAATAAGGCAGACACTTTTGAGGGGGTTAACATTTAATAAAAACACCCCCAAGTTGTTTTTTTAAAAATACAAAATGAAGTGTTTGATTCACGCTGACATTTTAACAGTGTCTTAATTACATATAATAAAAAATAATTACGAAAAGGCAGACACTTTTGAGTGGGTTAACATTTAATAAAAACACCCCCAAGTTGTTTTTTTAAAAATACAAAATGAAGTGTTTGATTCACGCTGACATTTTAACAGTGTCTTAATTACATATAATAAAAAAGAATTACAAAAAGGCAGACACTTTTGAGGGGGTTAACATTTAATAAAAACACCCCCAAGTTGGTTTTTTAAAAATACAAAATGAAGTGTTTGCCTTTTTGTAATTATTTTTTATTATATGTAATTAAGACACTGTTAAAATGTCAGCGTGAATCAAACACTTCATTTTGTATTTTCAAAAAAAACAACTTGGGGGTGTTTTTATTAAATGTTAACCCTCTCAAAAGTGTCTGCCTTATTAATTTTTGTGTTTTGTGTCATTTTAAATTTTGATTTCTGTTTGTTGGCCTCTGAAACAAACACTTTTTTTGGCAACATTTTTGGACACCTTTCTCCTATGCGCAGTACCTGGTGTTCCCAGGTAGAGCAGGCCAATACTTGCTTACCTGCTCATCTATCCAGTAGATACTATGACACAAAATTTTGAAGTGCATCAAACACTTCATGAAACGGGTGTTACTAGCTCTCCGGCTATTTTGTTACTAGGCGGCATCGATAGCAGAATCATCTGTGCATGTGCCACGAAAATTGGTGCCGAGGTGACCCTTTCGTGTCTTTAATTTCGTTCTTTTTTTGGGTACTATTATAAATAATAATTTCTAATAGTATTTCTTAAGTAATAAATTATCATGCTTATTATGTGACTTTTTTACCGCCTGTTCCTATTGTGGGATAAGTTCTGAGCTGTTTGTATGTTTATTATACATAGCATGGTGAATTCCTTTAAGCTAGAGGTAAGCCAAAATTGTTTTCCTGGGTTTTCCGAACGTTTTGGTTATTTAATTGTTTTTTGCAGGGTATGTGTTCATGGGGTTTAATCTTCACATTTCCACTTAAATCCCAAAAGTATAGTACAATTCAGGGGTAAACCGCTTGCACATTCCTTTCCTTTTTTATTCTGTAGAGGTACTTTTCTCCATGCGTGAAAGACTGTGCCATTTTCTTCATTCCTTAAGGGCCGTCATATTTATTTACTAGACTAGATGGGTGACTGTCCGATGATACGGTGACTTCCTACCACCTAGATTTAGCAGTTTGGGGTCCTATTTTATCACCACTAAGATGTCCCATTGCTCCCGGATCTAAGGCTAGTTTACTCCTTTTTAAATAATAGTGCTAATATTAAAATTTTTATTAAGTAACTTAAACTTTATTGCATAATTTAAACATTTCACTTATAAAACACTAAAGGTTACATAACATTTCACAGTTTCGTCCCAATTTCCTTTATTATATTATTGTAAGCGAGTTTGCTGATTTATGAGTTTTTCTATTTTTTTAGCATGTTAACTTAAGTACAGGTAAAATTCTGTAAGTATACATATTATGGTGGAACGAAATTAATGATTTTTATTTTTTTATTTTTAAAATTTCATTTTATAACAGTGCGGAAAAGTTGCCTATTAGGATAGTCTACTACGCTCCGCAAAATAACCGAGATCAAACAACATCTTCCACTGCCCATATAGTATGAAATTTGTTGTAATTCTATCATCTTTTAGGTAATGCAACTTTTTGCATATTATGTTTTTAAAGTGCTGAAAATCGGCGTTGTGGTCTATTGGTCAGTGCAGCGGCCTCACAGATCGAGGTTCCGGGTTCGATCCCCGGTGCCGGCAACGTCGATGTTAAATTTGGAATTTGGTTTAAGAGGTGCGCCGTCTTTCGGAAGAGACGTTAAACTGTGGGTCCCGTGTCATGGATGTTGGCACGTTAAAGAATTCTACCTTCGACAAAGAGGGATTCGGCAAAATAACCAGATAGTGTGTGACAAATTCCCTGGCGTCGGTGATTGGCCTCGTTGCAGAAATAGGCCGACGTAAAATTAAAAAAAAACAAAAGTGCTGGAAAATATGCCATAATGGACGTTCGTTGCCGTGTAGTTGAAAAATAAGCCATTGCAATGTTTACCACCGTATTTCTCTAGCAACCTCAAGACTCCACCCTTCTATCCCGTGTTAACTGCTGTTCCATCACACTCAATAGCCAAAATCTTCGTCGTATTAATATGACGTTTTTCTAAATAACTGACTATATTTAATTTTATATTTACAGCTGTTCAGACAATGGTGTTACGTGTTCTAGATATTTGGATCCTGGTTCTTGAACCAAATCATAATGTTCTTCAGTCATAGTTTTGCGGTGCGACGTTGGTTGGTTAAAGGCGAGGGTCGGGATCTACGTGTGGCCCAAGCTTCTTACACTGCAGCCTTCCGGCTTATTGTGCGCCCCAGTCTTGTTAGAAAAGGTTTGTTCCTTCTACGAAGTCCAGTAGTTTTCTTCCAAGTTTATCATGCGGAAGGTTATCGCCGCGTGGAATGTTTCCGAAGATTTTGAGTCTTTTACGGTTTAGCGTTTCGCAGCTGTATATGATATGGGAGGCGGTTTCGTCCTGTTCACCGCAAAGTCTATTTACATTCAATGGGTCCATTATAGTGATGTTAAAGAACAGGTAAATTGCTGAACAGGTTCGAACAGTTCGGTTCTCATTCGGGAACCTGTTCCGTAAACCTGTTCACCTGTTCTTTTGATTATAAATTATTGTCGCCCACTGACTTGGTAAAAAAAACAGAGTAAAAGTGAAAGTAGTAAAAACCACATTTTTGTTAATCACTTTCTAAAAAAAAAAAAAGGTCGCTAGTTCCGTAAACTAACAACACGGAAGAAAGAACACCGCTGCATTCCTGTTTCCTTCTAAGAAAGAACAGCCTGTTCTTTGTATGTGTAATTGGTGATTGATGAAAGATGGCTTGCGGGTCATCGTTTGAGAAGAGAATAAAAAGAACAGGCTGTTCTTTGTTTCTTCTTTTTTGGAGCAGAACAGGGAACAGGGAACAGGGAACAGGGAACAGGGAACAGGGAACAGGGAACAGAGAGCAGTGAGAGCATACACGCGGACGCAGCGGTGTTCTGTGATTTTAGTTTGTTTACGGAACTGACGACCTTTTTTTTTTTTTTTTTTTTTTAGAAAGTCAAAAAGCGCGGTTTTTTACTACTCTGGTGACCTTTTATACCTCTTTTTTTTGTGACAATAGAACAGGTTCCCGGGTCAGAACTGCTGAACTCCCGCAGCAATTTCCCTGCTCTTTAACATCACTCGACCGCAATCATCTGTCATAAGTCTATGTAAAGAACCGGTTCAGTTCTTTTACAAAGAACAGTTCACTGAACAGGCTATCTCTAACCTGTTCTAAAGAACCTGTTCCGTTCTTTTCTTAACAACTCTAGTCCATTATAGACTCCCATTCGTTGAAGGTGTTTTCTTAAGTGACAATGGCCTGTTAGTAGGCCGGTCACTTGTTTTAACTGGGTGCGCGTCAAGAGCAGCATTCCAGCTGATAGCTTCTTTAAGGGTCCATCGATAACGGCCCGTGCGTGTGCCTGGCCAGGTGTACCGTTCCAACTAAGAACACACTAATATTCTTTACAAAACAGTAAAACGCCACTGTTATCACTCGTTCTTAAGACAATAATCTACCATTTCTTGTTTAATAAATTTGATATAGTATAATAAGAATATAAATATTCCCAAACACGCTATTTTCATAAAATTATGAATACGTTAGCAACAAAAAACAAACAAAATTTTAAAAAATAGTCTAAAGAAATTGCTGGATATCACCTCAATTTTTCTTTATTAAAGAAAATCTTAACCTTTGAAAAATGTGTGGTTTCAACCTGAACTGCTGCCACCTGCTTGATAGATTCTTTCTATTAACTGACTCTCGCCCAAAATCGGAACCATATACAAAAAATATTTAATACACCCCCATCAGACTGAATATTCTAAGGGAGTAAGGTCTGAGGATCGGGGTGGCCATTTAACAGTAGGATCACCAAATATGTTGTCGTAGCACTAAAGGCAAATCATCAAGTAAATGGGGCAGTGCGTTTTTAGGAAATAGTAAAAATAAATGGCCAGTCAAAATTCCTGATAAAATTGATGTTATGTGAAGAAGATTAGCGATAATAAGTTTTTAGTAAGGCAACAAAATTATTTCATTTAACTGGTTTAGTACTACAGGTTTTTATCTGTACGCCACTGTCCTTCCATTATTTTTGGTCTGTCCTTTGCTTTCGGTCATCTTTTGCAAAATTTTACTTAATTATATCTTGTGTCCATGGTTATGAAACAACGGCTGACTTCATTTAGTATTTGGAAATTATGAGTTTACCGTATATATGCCACGTTGGCATCAGTTAACACTCCATTGCTCGCGCCTATAGTGTGACATAGGTGCTCGCGTTGTATCTTGGAGATACATAAATGGCTTTAATAAAATAAAATATTTATTTTTATGGCAGGAGAAAAAAAGGTAAATTATGGACATTTCTAAAAAATATATATTTAAATACAAATACTTTAGAATAACAAACTTTAAACGCCTAAAGTCTAAACTTAAAAGTCTAATATGTATTCCAAAAGTAAGAAAAGTGAGAAAAAAAATTGACGTTAAAATAAAAATACTAAAACTGCACTGACTAAATCGGTGCCTCTAGCTGGGCAAATAGCAGGAGGGAGTGACCAATCAATCCGAAAGAAACCGAAATACGACGAAAGTAAGTCGGTGTGTATCCCTTAGATTCTTAGAGAAAGCGCGAGCAGTGGAGGGGTAAGGTCCTATACTTTTCAAATTACCTCCAAAACGCATCATTTTATCAAAATTCTATGAGTCAAAAAATAATCAAAAACAAATGGTTACCTAAAAAAATATAGTTTGGAGCACGTACTAAAAAATAGGGTGGTCAGACTGGGCTCCCCCTATTTTTGAATATCTGACAATTGTTTTTTATTTTGTTTTTTTTAAAAGATGTAACTCTTCATGGTGAAGCAATGTACCAAATTTAAAATTTTTAGCTTATCAAATACTCAAATTATTCAAATAAATCCGTTTTTAATTTAAACCTGTATATCAAACATGAGGGTCAAAAATAAAAAATGGCATTATAAAAGTCATATTAATTTTGCTCAAGGAATATATGGTTAACGGATTGATCACCTTTTTCCGGACACCCTGTATATATTACTAAAAGGAAATGACAAGTTTTCGTGTATTTTCCCGACCCTGTAAATTTCATAGTAAATTTAATGAAAAGTCAAACTCGATTAACCACAGTTTTTGAAACCCCTCCCTGGCCCTTCTATTTCATTTCGATGTCTCGGCGGCAAGAAGGGCGTGTAGTAATCATTAAGCATTCAAAACGAGAGTTTTCATTAAAAATGCTTTTAATTTTTACATTTTTGAGACCGCATTTAAATTTTGGGTTAATGGCTATACAAGACGTGCCCATGTTATTAATTTTGTGGTGAAAAGTGTAAAGTAAGAAGACGAATTATCATCTTTGGTGACGGACGAACTTCATTAGTATTCAATTAAATATTAATGATTCTATGGAAGTTGGTTTTATCCAAGGCAAAACACTGTTAACACGCGCATTATACAATAGTTTATCTATAAACATTAAACTGAACAAACAAATTCATAACTATTCTACCAAATTTAAAATTAAAGCCCTGCAAATCCAAAATCAAGTGACTTACCTTATTTCGTGGTTGTGAGCTACACGGCAAATAACTTGTATTATTGTTAGTTAAGGAAAAACTCGCTGTCAATAATCCGTAAAATTTGAATTTTTGCGATTTTCGATGTATAATCTGAAAGAAAACGATCCAAATGTAAATAAATGAAGCAGCTAGTAGAGCTACCTTTCAATTGTTGTTGAAAAAGTCCAAGGAACATTAGAAAATTGTTTATGGGAAATTTCTACAGTGGTGCGATTAGTGTTTCACTTTCATCAGACGAGAACGAGACGAGAGTTTTTTCTGCGAGAATCTCGTGAGACGAGACAAAAATATGCGAGAATAAGAAATCTCGCAAAAGCTTAAGATTTTGATTAGGATTTGCGATCAACTTTAAAAATAATCCAGTTAGTATAACTCGATAAAAAACTATCTTTATTACCGATATTGCAAGGTGGCTAGGAAAATATCGGGACACGTTGAGGAAAAACAACAGAAAAAGGGATCAAAAGAAAAATAAACCTTTTTTTATAACGTTTATAGTTTTTGTCGAAATGTTTAATACATATAACCATTTATTGATAAACGATAAACGTATTCGCGAATTAATTATAATATTATGTCACTTTCAACAAAATGTAGGGAGTAAACTACATACTATTTTGATGGTGTCCAATTGTCTCTGGGAATTGCTTTTAATTATCTTTTTTCTATAAATCCTAACTGGTCGAACATTTTAAGGTACCTATATAAAGTTTCCTACATTGATTTAAGGACCTATGGTAAGTTGATTTGCACCCTGGAACACTGCAAGTTTTGTTTTCAATATGATTATTTTAAAACAATGCCGTTGTCAATCAAATCAATCTACCTTCATTTTCACTATACAGTGTGTTTCATTAAGGGTGGCCACCTGCCATATCTCGGAAACTACTAAGCATTGAAACTAGGGGAAAAAAATTTTTATGATTAAAGTGGTCATGAGAAAATTCTGGAAATTATTTTTAAGTTTCGCATTTCGCCACAAGGGGGCACAATTGAAAATTAATTTTTAAAATTCTAAATTTCTCCGAAAATTCCTATATTATGGTATACCTCTGGTTACATCATTAGAAAGAATAGATACTTCTGCATCATTTTGGTTTAAGGCTCATTGGCGTACCGACCTTGGTAACAGTGGGGGAAGCTATTGAAAGTGTCATCATTAAAATCGCTATAACTTCTAAATGACTTATCCGATTTTACTAAATTTAAGCTTGTTTGGAAGAGAAAGGTAAGTACTTTTAATTGTCGTATCCAACGATACACGATAGTTTGTGCCCCAATCATCATCAAACATTGAAAACATTCAAAATATATACGGCAAGCCTATAGTGTTGATTAGGTAAGAAGTAATTCAAAAAGAATCAAGGAGAAACTTTTGTCAACACCTATCAAAATAAATCTGCCGACTATCTAGATTTATTTTTTAAAACATCATATTATGCCTAAATTAGAAGTTTTCCATGATTATGTCATTAATTCTAAAGTAGTTTTTGGGGCATTGGAATAATGAGTAACAAACCTATACATAAAAGTTTAAAAATATTTTTTTGTCGTGGACACGACGCTATAAAAACAATAATTTCTTCGATAAAAGTGTTAAAAATTATTGTTTTGGCAATAACTCTGAAACCAACAAAGATATCAAACTGCAGTTTTAATATTTTTTCTTGCAAACTGAATTTACTTTCCGAGTATGATGTCATAGTTATACCGTATGATTTGAATTTTCGGGATAAAATCGAAAAAACTGGTATTATTATAAATTGCGCCCTCTAGCAATTTTATTAGAAACTATCGTGTATCGTTGGATACGGAAATTAAAAGTAGGGGAGCGGAGGCAATTGCCGTACAGTTAAGCAAGAATTAGATTTTTGTGCAAATCATCTACCTTCGAAACTCGATTTAAGGCTTTATGGAAGTCTTGTTTAGTATATTGTTAATACCTAATAAAGTGAAACTTCTAAACGTTTTTCAAAAATATATATTAGTGTGTTAAACAAATATGGTAAAGTACGGTATTACACGAAAGCGTCGGGTATTACCGTATAATGGTCGTGTAAGTCCGTACAGGTTTTTAAAAACTTTAACAAATAAAAAAACATATTTTAACGCTATGCTTAAGAATGAAACAAGATTAATATTGAAGCTAGATTGATTTAGGCGTCCTGGTATTCCATTAATTTTAATTCCAATAGAAGGAATAGTTCAAGAGTGAATAACGTCAGTAGATGTTACAATTAATCGTACACTGTACGGCATTGCCCAACAACAAACACAGAAAAAAAAATATTTGAAACATATTTTGGAAGGCAATACATGCGTATTTCTTAAGGTTATACATCAATCTTTTAAATTAACCAAGATCCAAGTTAAAAGTACAATGATTAAAACATTTACTGCTTATTGCGTCAGTGATGTTTCTTAGAAGAACGACAGCGGAAAGTTTATACGTGCACTCACTGGACCGGACTACTGGACGTCGATCCACTGGTGTTTTGGAGCGTTGAAGCAACTGCTCGACCACCTAGCAACGTAATAAACAAAGACAGACTTATATATACCTATTTTTGCTGTCAAAAACTGCATGTACGGTATTGGGCTCCGCTCCCCTACGTACCTTTCTCTTCCAAACAAGCTTAAATTTAGTAAAATTGGATAAGTCATTTAGAAGTTATAGCGATTTTAATGATTACACTTTCAATAGCTTCCCCCCACTTTTATCAAGGTCGGTACGCCAATGAGCCTTAAACCAAAATGATGCAGAATTATCTATTATTTCCGAGATTATTTCTAATGATGTAACCAGAGGTATACCATAATATAGGAACTTTCGGAGAAATATAAAATTTTAAAAATAAATGCCCCCTTGTGGCGAAATGCGGAACTTAAAAATAATTTCCAGAATTTTCTCATGACCACTTTAATCATAAAAATTTTTTTCCCTAGTTTCAATGCGTATAGTAGTTTCCGAGGTATGGCCGGTGGTCACCCTTAATGAAACACCCTGTATACACACAGATAATACACAACTAAAGTCGATTCAGCCAGTAAACCTGCAAGATGGCGGCGGATAATCCATGTCCGCGTTCTCCAATCACAAATAAGTTAAGGCAAAAAGTTACTATGATTAAAGTAAAATTATTAAAATTCAATTCCAAATATAAGTAAAAGCAACTATTAGTCCCTAAATCGTATATCTTTCTTGTTTCTTCGTATCGAGTTAAATGCATGATAGAGAGAGACACATACCGGTGCTAACCAACACGAACCGTTATAATATGATCACAGGGCAGGCCACGCATTGCCGTTGTAAAGGGCAACGTAGACGCCGTTTCCGGGGTTTCCAGGAGTAGCAACACGCAATACGTCTTGAACGGAATATAACGTGTTAGACAGAGATATAATTATAAAGTAATATTCAAGTTAATGTTTAAGGTTTTAGTTGACATTATTCAGTTTTGGTGTTTTGATTTGTCGTTTTAATTCGTTTTTATCCATTTTTGTGCCTTGAAACTTTATTTAATTCTAAAAACAGTTATTTTCAGAGCTATTCCATTGTGCTATTGTGTTGCCTGTAAGTATTTTTAGACATTTGTAAATAATTCTCATTTCTGACCTATTGCTGCCAATATTATTCTTACTAAAAATTAAATAGCTGGAATATGACTTTTGTCATATGACATATCGGCCATCTTGCAGGTTTACTGGCTGAGTGGCTGAATCGACTTTACAACTACCTACTAACAAACTACAATATTATAACAACGAAATTTTTTTTTGCCGTCAGGTTATTACAAACACAAATACGAAACGAATATTACGAGCAATAAAAACTTAAATTTCCACAATGGTTTATGAAAAAAAAAACACAAGTATAATTTATCCAAAGTCAGTGTGATGACATTCCAATCATTCCATCTCTTTGAGACTGTTTACCGCCGTTTGTATGCCGTATGGAATGATTGGAATGTCATCACACTGACTTTGAATAAATTATAACCAGTTAAAACATAATTAAAAATATAAATTTTGGGTTATTTTTTGAATCTTCAATTATTGTACTTTCTATGCCGGTTGTAATAACATTTTTAAATCTATATTCATTTTCTTTGGACTCACAGTGATATTTTAATTTCCTCAGTTCCCTTCTAGTCGCCTCATTATCCCTTTTTAGTTGAAGTAATTTTTTGTTGTTTTCCTTTTCAACCTCGTACTGCTTTGCATAGAACTTTAGATTATGCCAAAGATCCAGAATTTCTTCCATAAGCTCTTTCATACACTCCATAATATCTTCATTACTGCTGTTATTGGATTTATTATGATCGCCTTTGAAAGAATTCATTGATCTTATTCGGTTCTCTACTATGGTCTTCACAGTAAAATTTATTTTTTAATCCTCTTAGGACTTTAAGATCTACATCAGTTAAACCAATGCATTGACCATGAAACCAGTTTTTACACTTCTCACATTGGATAGATGCTTAAGACTGTTACGTTGGTAACACATTTAGCACACTTATGATAAACTTTTGGTTTAACCATATTTACAAATTATTCACTTTACATATCGATGACTTAGATTACAAACCGTCTTACTCCACTTTTTATTAAAATTTCGATTTTGTGCAAATAATTAGCTTAATGTTAGGTCTATCGATACCCAAACCAAATAACTCCAAATAATATTTTTGCAGTTGGCCGATTTGCAATCTAAGCCGTCGATATGGAACGGACTATAGATTTATAAAATCTTTAACTACCTAGTAGAATTGGATTTCTTATTAGCAATAGGTACAATGAAATGAGGTGTTTTATGCCAAATGTTTAAAATATTTATGCCTTTTATTTAAATACAAATTTGATTTGCAGAAAACTTGAAGCAACCGAAATGGACGTTTTCAGACGATCACTGGGAATATCCAGAAGAGAAAAAAATTCGAAATGAGGAGGTCCGACGAAGAATGGGAGTAGAGGGATTATTTACAACCGATATCGAACGAAAACAATTAATATGGTACGGTCACGTCCAACGAATGGATGAATCTAGACTGCCCAGAAAAGTTATGCAATGGATACCCCCAATTGGGAAAAAACGAGGAAAACCTGAAAAGAAGGTGTAGCCAGAGCAATGAGCTCAAGAGATCTGAGAGATGGCAAATGGGATGACAGAAACTCTTGGAAGTTAGGCATTGGACAACGGCGAAAGATGTTTTGAAACCGATCTATATATATAAAACTTATTTCGCTAGTTCAATCTTACGTGATATATAACTTTTCCGAAGATGAACAATTTTTATCAACACAATTAACCAAAAAAAAAATACAATAACTTAGAGAGTAATCAGTTCGGGCCCGACCGACTTAACCAAATATAAATATATTAAGAAACATTAAAAAGTAACATTATAAACGACGTTTAATAGTCTATCTGAAAAGGACGAAAAAAAATATAGGACACAAACAGAGAGAAAAGAAATAAAGAGGTTAAAGCTGTTACTTGTTCGCCGGGACACGCTTGACATAGACAAATGGCCATTCGTGTACAAGTACGTAAATAACTTAAAACTTTTTACAGGCCCGATACCGAAATTGAATTCGCATTATCCAGAGGGATGCGAAAGGTTGCTCGATGCCGTTTTTCGAGTCACGTTTCGATAATGTGATAAAGTCGCGCGAGGGCAGCCCCCAGCGCCGCCTGGCGACTGACAATGAAGACAGTATCATTAGTTTCAATCAACATATTAATCGGATTTGGATTCGGGACGTTCCGTTTCACCCTCCATTACTTTGGGATTACTTCCCGCTGTTACACAATTTGTCGAATGAAACTTTGTGCATAATTTTAAGTAGTTCGTTTGTTACACCAAAACATTTTTTGGTAAGACTGAGGTTGAAATTTTTAACAGCGATGGACTAATGGTGCTGGTAGCCATTGTCCTGTTGCGGCCATCTTTAATAATATATACAGGGTGTTATTTAATAAGTGTCCGATATTGTACAGGACGATTCCCCTTTTTTTTTCATGTCAAAATGGAATAAGCCTGTCTCATTTATCTTACGTATTTTATTTAGAGGGTAAAATTAAACGCAAGTAAAGAAAACAAAAACTAATAGTTAGTATGTCTTTCTTGAATCGTATATGACCCGCACGATAAGACCAGATCCGACTATAGAACAAGTTTTTGTTTTGTTGGTTTAAATAAAATAAAATAAATATAATTATTTCAGGTGTTTGTATTAGTTTAGTACCTGCTTATTTTAGTTCCATGATGACAAAATCTAGAATGATAGCGACAACCTCGCTTTCCTTTTTCACGCGTCGATCATTCACTGTTAGCAACAAAAAAAGCTGTAGTAATCGAACAAACTCTTCTATTTTTGTGTGAGTAATCGTAGTATTTGTTTTTGCGATATCGTGGTTAGTCGTCGGAATACTCGTATTTGCACGTGTTTGGTGAAGTTTTGTATTTATTGTAAAATATTTTTTATTTTATTGTTAGGTATATCTCCCCTTTGGTTCACTAAGGGCGGATGTCACAATTTTGAGAAAATAACATTAATATCATTTTCCACTAAACCAAAGTCGCTCTATACAATGGACTAAAGCTCTATGTCCTAAAATTAATAGTTTTTAAGATAGTATTTATATAAAGCCAGTTGTCCACTATTGCTTTGGAGTACTAACGGCCTGTGACAAAATTTGGACAACCGTCTTTATCGCCCAGCACCCGTTATACCGAAGTCGCACATACGTCTTTTGTGAAAGCTGCCAACACTGGACTTGTGGCTTTTGTCAGTCAACAGTGTACTGTAAAACCTGTAAAATTTCAACAAACTGTGATTGATTTACTTGTGTTGACACTGTTTTTGCCACTTTAATTCAACAATAGAGGGTAGAAATAAAAAATTTGTTTCGTCAATATCGTTTTTTTTTATACTTGACAGGAGAATTTTTTGCGTATTTTTTCCGTATTTCTTGGGCCTGTCTATACGACCCGCTATTTTTTTTGACAAATATAGAAAATTCCCAAATTTTACATTTTGACAGGTATTCTATATACCGCTTGTCAATAAGATTTTGACAGATCTGAGATATACGTTTTGTAGTATACCACTACCGTAGCCACCATACCGAATTTCGTCAAAATCGGATAAACTATAAGGAAGCTAGAGCGAAAGAAAATTTTGACAAATAGTTTATACAGGAGCTGCAGTTCGCACGGTACATACGATTGTTACGATTTTTTTTCCCATTTATTTTTCCAAAACGTCGTCGTCCGAATTGTTTTTTAAAAATTAAAAAAAAAATTTTACATTGACAGGTGTCAAATTTTGACAGTGGAATTTTTTGCTTATTTTTCCCGAAATCTCCGCCCTAGAAGGAATACGCCGAAGACCACTTTTTTGCCCGTTTCAGCTCGCTCGCGTCATTTTTATGGTAATTTTTTTTATTTAAAAAAATTATTTTCGTTTAATTTAGTTACGTTCACAAAATGTAGAGCTTGCAATATGTTCAGTGGACTATCCAGTTTATATTTGAAAATGTAATAATTCTAAAATAATTATAATAACAGCAAAATCTAAAAACAAAGTCACTTTATTAACGTTTTTAGCTCTCCTGTAAAATACCTTTTTTTGACATCCGCCCTTAGTGAACCAAAGGGGAGATATGTACTTAACAAAATAGTGCTTCAGTGTTAGATTTGTGGAAAATTGGATTATTTTAATCCAGAATTATCTTTTAACAGGTAAGGTTATAAAAATATAGATATAAAACAACAGGTAGATTGATAGTTCAGTAAAATGGCATCACTATTTAAAAGAATTTAAGAATAACGGCAACTCTCAATTTCCCATACAACCCGTTTTTTTGGATGAAACCTGGATATACAGTAAAGGGGCTTTTAGGTGAAGTTGGCAAGATGATACAGTTAAAAAAAAATCGTCACAGGGTGAACGGTATATTATTCTACATGCTGGTTCAGAAAATGGATTTGTGAATAATGCAAGTTTGATATTCAAGTCTGGCCCGAAATGTGGTGAATATAATGATTCCATGAATAGTGAAAACTTTGAGAAATGTTTCGAAGAAAAATTGTTACCAAACTTGGAAGAACCGCTTATTATCATGTATAACGCCACCTATCGTTCTGGGCTAATTGAAAAAAAATCCAAATATAAGTTGGTCAAAAAGATTACTTATTGTATGGTTATAATAAAGACAAATTCCGGTTTCACCATTTGCAATGAAGAATCAGATCTGGATAATAGTGAAGCAGCATATCCCACCCAAAAGTTACAAGTAATCTGGAAAGCGCGGTTGGGCGAACTAGCATTGCAACATGGACATCGAGATGTAGGACGTCCTCCATATCATTGCCACTTTAATCCCAATGAAATTATTTGGTCGGAATGTAAGCGCTATTATGATGCAAAAATAGCGATGAATGAATCCTGTAACAAATGAGGTAGTTTTGGGTCTGTGGAATGAAGTTGTAGAAAAGGTAACAGTGGAAAAATGGAAATATGATGTAACACAAACTAATAAAATTATAAATGATGTGAGGGAACGGAAAGATTTATCGATGCTTTAGATACTCTTCCTTTTATTTTTAACTTGGACGTATCTGATGATGATGACGATCCTTGCGGAGATGATTTATTTAAATTATTTAAAAACTAAATTTTGTTGTGTTGTTTTATTATATTTTTTTAAATGATTTTATAAATAAAATGACAATATTTTAAAGAAAATGTATAGACTGACTGATGTACTAGAGATGCACTATACCAAAAAATGTATGTATTATTCAATTTTAAATTTCAGTAAATTTAAATTAATTAAAAATTTCATACTAACTTTTAAAAACAAAATGTTTCATCCCATTATACCTTGTACCCCAAAAAAACTATTTATTTCTGACTTCATTAACAGTATAAAAATAGTAATTAAAAATTTGAATAAACGCGCTTGTAATTGCACTTGTCGATATCCATCCGTCCTTATATAGATCAAGCCTAAAAAAAATCATAAGCTTTAACACCAGAAAGTCAAACTGGCTGAATTAATGTACGACGCTCCGTAAATGTGGAGAATATAACGTATCGGTCAGCGGTCATTGAACATACTTTAGGTATACTGCATACCTCTAGAATATGTTTACTGAATGTAGATACACTTTATTCAATAATTTAATAAATCTAAATAAACCGATTGTAGTAATTTTATTTCACTTGTTTTAAATGAACTAAATTACGATAATAAATGAAATATTAGCCAGTTTATGTAAACTTTTTCCAGCTTACCATAGGTTAATTGGACCTATTTTCTTAGTCCATTTAAATAATTCATAGGTACTAATCAACTATCTACCAATAATAATATATCAGAGGTTTGAAGTACATAGAGTGTATTATAGGTAGGTGGACTAAAGAAAACCAGATACAAAAATAAATTAACACTTTTTTAATTGCAGCTCAATTATGGAGGAGACTTTTAAAAACTAAGTCTGGTGAGGTTAGGTCCTAAATCACATTAAGATGAGCATATGCAGGGTGTTACAAATTCGATGCATTAGCATTGCTATCTCGATTACTATAAAATAATGGAAGTTGGTTAAACGAAGGCTAAGTTGCACATTTTATTGCTGCATAATTTTATAAAAAAAAATAAAAAAATTCCAATGACTTCTGGAGATATCCGAAAAAATCCGAAAAATTTTTAGTTTTTATTTTTTTTATGACAAAATACTGATTATTTTAAAAACCCACGGGCACTTTCTTAAGGCACTTTCTTAAGGCACTTTCTTAAGGCACGTTTTATGTTCTTTAAGAAAATAATTTTATTTGTCAGGTAAAACGCTTCGTTTGTTAGATACCCACATCAACTTAGTTTATTTAAATACGGACCTGAATTTTTATTTTTATTTTTGAGTAGTTTTTGACCTGTTAATACTAATGATGTATAACACATGTCACTAGATTATTTGCTATAGGAGTTATGTTTTTTTTTTTAAATTAAAGAGTAGGCATTGACTTTGAAAATAACAATGTTTGACAAAAGACAATAGTACAATAGAAAAATGTACTTTACTACCGAAGAAAAATGCTGTATTATGCTCAATGTTTGCTACCGATGTCATTTAAATACAAAAAAGGCTTCCGGGTGACGCGGAAAAGAGATTAAATTACTGTACGCATTTAAGGGGGCAAATAAATACGGATGGTAATTTCTTAAAAAATATTTTATGGTCCGATGAATGTAAATTCACAATTTGTCCAAAAAATTCAGTGTATCTAAGTCAACGGCAATCTTTTTGAACATAAAAAAAGGCATTGTTAATTTGTTGGAAATTTGATACAAAAGGTTTTGTCAATTTTAAAAAAGTTTCATTTTAAAAATAAAGTTTAAGTGGTTACAGAAATGTGTTTTTTAAAACCCACCAGAAAATTTACACTTTCTGGACAATTTTTCGTCTAGAAAATAACCTTTTTCCGATCGCAATACCGGAAAAGTGACGTTAGAGACCGGAAAAGATTTTTCCGGTCTCTGTTTTTTGTTTTTCCAATCGCTCTTTGATGATACAATCTACCTTGATTTCGTTACTATAATAACAACATTTCGATGTACTGTCGAGTGACAGTTCGTTGATTTTTAATTTGTTGTTTATGTCAAACTTTTTTTTGCGAGTGCGCAAATTTAAAAATATTAATTTAGATTTTGAATTATCCGACACGGAAAATGAGAATCCAGACGAAATTTTGGAAACAGCAAGGAAAGCGACTTACGATATATTGCCAGTAAAATCAAAAGCCCGCTACGAGAAGTCATACGACGCCGCGCGCCGACGCATTTAAAAATAATATAAAATAAAATAAAATAAAATAAAGAATTAAATGTATAAGTATCGAAGTGTCGGTCTTCAAAAAAAAATTGTACTCGCCTACGGCTCGCCTGGAAATGCTTGTCTCAACCTGAAAAACACCACTTTCCGGTCTTGTAACGTAAATTACCATTTTTTTTTTAATTAAATCACGAATCTGCACAAAATTTAAAAAAAAATCGGCCTTTTCATCTGCAACTTAAAACTGTGAACCTTATTAAGACCTGACTTTTAAAATTTATAAAAAAATATAAGTGGAATTTAAATTGTATAAGTTGACAATATATAAAGCACGAAAAGTTGTAGGTATTTGAAAAAAATATATTGTTTTGAGAAGCATAAAAATTGCTTAAAGTAAGTGCTGTTACAATTTAGTGACAGTCCGATGCAGTATTAGTTTTGGGAGGTCAAAAGCTACTTAAAAATAAAATAAAAAATTTAGGTCCATAGTTAAAAAATTAAGTTGATTTGCGTATCTAAAAAATGGAACGCCGCAACTAAAAGATTAATTTATTTTTTTGTAGGGCATAAAAAAGTGCCTTAAGAAAATGCTCTTAGTTTTTCAAAATAATTCGTATTTTGCCGTAAAAAAATAAAAAGAAAAATAGATTTTTTGGTCATTGGAGTTTTTTTAATTCCTTTTAACAAGGTATTCAGCATTTAACCAACTCTCTATATCTTATAGTTACAGAGATAGCAATGCTAATGCATCGAATTTGTAACACCCTGTATAGCACTGCAAAACTGTTAGCAAAGTAAAACTCTATTATCGGCAAAGGAAAGGGAAAGGTGCAGGTACGGTTCGTTGTTCAGGTCAGTTGATTACAAGGGGTCTAGTCTTTTAATTGCAATTAATAAAATATATATTGGTCAATCTGTTTAAAGACAACGACCAAACTTAATCCAATTTGTGAATCTACACATTTATCTATCAATTATGCGGGAACGTAACTTAATAAAGTACCTTGTACGTGGACGACCGGTTCAGGTTTATAGTTTCCAGGTGTCGTAAACATGCCTTATTATCTTCTTTACGAGCGAAACATTTCCATTTGGTCGTCCGCTTTTCCGACCTGTTTTCCTGCCTTATTCGTTCGTTACTTATTTCGGACGGCCATAAACTATCCCGCAACTTTCTTGCCCTATCCGTGCGAATTCCATTAAAAATTTATGCGGGGTAAGTGAGTTTTATTTTTCTTTCGACGCATAAAATGACACCAGCGGTATTATTAGCTTCGTTCGTACAGCGGTCAGAAACCGTCAGCAAATTAACGACGCATGCGCACGTCAGCGGCGTAGTTATAGCTTCCGCAACGGGGGGTGGGGTCCGACACTGTCAGGCGCGGATAAAAGAAAATAGCGCCGAAGGCGCAAAAAAAAATTGCACCGCAGGTGCTTAGTTTTGAAGTGGGAAAAGTAGAAAACACAACACAAAATCATCAAGAAAATTACAAAAACAACCCGGTGCGTTTAGGAGGGGGGTTTATTATTTGTACCTATCAATTTTTACTTCTGAGCAGTTATTGGAGTCGGAGCTGAATTGAGATGGTGATGGTTTAATCAAAAGCTGAATCTACAGTATTATTTGTTTTATATTTGAATCAAAGATTATAATGTTTAAAAGAGATTGCTGACATTTTCGCTTCATCATCTATTTTCAAACAAAAATCTAGCCACAGAGAAGTCTACCCTTATTACTCATGCATGGAACTGCATTGTTGCCATTGCATACAAGTTATTAGTATTATGAAACTTTGAGGGAAATTTAAAGTTACTTAAAAGTTCACTTAAAGAAGCACGAGTCACGTGGCTTTAGCGTCAATGGGGAGGGGGTCCGGACCCCCTAACCCCCCCCCCCCCTTATATACGCCACTGGCGCACGTGTTTAAGAGCGTTCCCATACGACAAATCCCAAACCGCTGGCAGAAAATCCGGTTCGCAGAAGCCAAATTGTTGGTTGAGGATTCGTTTCTAACGTATTAATAATAATAATAAATGTCTTTATTGTAATTAAGGATAAACAAAAGGCGAAGTTGAAGCTAGGCTTCCTCACTTAACCTAAATTCGCAAAGCAAAAAATTTCCAACCAGTGTGCAACCAGTTAAAAACCATGCATGCGCAGAAAAAAATTTGACATCGGTTGACAATTTGCTTGTAAGAAAGAAGCTATTATTTGTAGGTAGTATTTCACGAGACGAGAAAACTCGCACTTTTCAAGAAACTCTCGTCTCGCAAATCGAGGGAATGTTTTCTTGAATCGTCGTGTGAGAGTATCGCGATCTACCATCACAAAATATCAATGGACGTTAATTATTGGCCAAACTGATTGTGTAGATTGAGTCGAACACTAATGTTTGTCGACCTGAGTCGGTAAACTAAGACACATCAAAGGATTCAAATAAAAAATGCAATTATTCAGTTCTAAAAGTGTAATGTGTGGATGGTCTCCAAAACAAATATTCGTACACTATTATTTGATACTAAATATTTGCAGAATTGCCGAATATTCGTATGAGCTTCATATGTGGGTTTTAGTACTACCACGTGGTCATTACGAACGGATCCTTTTTCGTGCCTAGTGGACATCAGCTGTACCTAATAATACTCACCCTTCCAAAATCCACCTTTAGGTACTATGATTTTCTATAGCGGTTTCCGCGCATAGGCGTATAAACAGTCAGACCACTCGTTTTAGTATTTCAGCTCTGCACGCTTAATGCGTGCTTTGCGTCGTACTCGCCAACGCTTTGGGTACCGATGTAGTACTTAAGCCGGCTTTGTCATCTAACTAGGTAGGAGAAGCTTACTGTGTTAGTGTTTGTGTTGGTGTTTGTGCTCTGATGGTCTGAGCGGTAGCAAGCTGCTGCTTTCTGTGTTAGTGTTTGTGTTGGTGTTTGTGGTGTTTGTGCTCTGATGGTCTGAGCGGTAGCGAGCTGCTGTTTTCTGTGTTAGTGTTTGTGTTTGCGATGTTGTGTTGTTTGGCTCAGCTGAGATGCTATGTGCCTACGCATTTCTGCAATAGGGACCCCGCTATTTCTGGGAGAGAACCAGCAGCGCTGGTCTGAGCGGGAGTAAGCTTTATGTAATTTGTTACTAGCTAAGAACTTACTTATGTTGGTGTAGGTATTGTGTGTAGTAAGTTCTTGTGTGGTAGGTAAATTTTTTTTGTAAGCTTTTTTTTTTTGGTTTTTTGTTTACTAACTACGTAGTCACACGGACACTACGCGAACTAATCACTCGCCGTTTTTAATTCTTTTTCGAGATAGTTGACTAATTTCATTCTAAAAATTACTCTACCTCTCGACTGCATTATAATTATTATTATTATTATTGTTGGCGAGGGGACTGCGGTGGTTCACAGTCTAAGCGATTACGATCCCTAAACTATAATGGGTTTTTAAAGCGAACTCTGATAGTAGCAAGCATGCTAATCAGTGGCGTAACTAGCCCTCTGACCTGAGGGTGGCCTAGGGTGGGCCTGTTATTGTGACTTGCAGTGGCGGCTCGTGCAGGCGAAATTTTTTTGGACCACGCCCAAATTTTAACAAATTCGGTCAATAATCAACAGTAATATCATAAGACCTCGTTTTTTATCGGTTAGATTTTTCAGCAGTCACGAAAACTTTTTTTGGAAATTTTTCGAGTTGAATTTGAACATGTTTATTCTGATTAGATCCCGAGAGCGAAGCTCGAGGGATTTAATTTTTGAATAAACAAGCCCAAAGTTCAACGAGTATTGCCAAAAAAGTTTGAGTGAAAAATGGAAAATTTAACCAATAAAAAAATTATGGTCGAGTGATATTTGGCAAGATTATTTCGTACATCGTTGAATAAACATGCCTAAAGTTCAACGAGTAAAATTGCCAAATAACTTTGAGGCTGACAACCAAAATACATTTATTATAATTTCATTATTGTATGTTTGGTTGCCAGCCTTGCAGCAAAATATGTTAAAGCAAAAGCAATACGTCAAAATTTTTGATTAGTTATATAATAAATGACATCGATATGCATTTTAAATATTGTGTAATTTATAAACAATAACAAACTTATTGGAATGAAAATATACATGGGCGAGCCTTTTTTTTCTGGGGGGGGCCTAGCGACGTCTGGGGGGGGCGGCCCCCCTAGGCCTCCCTGTAGTTACGCGCCTGATGCTAATCCAATCAATTAACATAAATATCTCCGAAACCACCCAAGTAATCTTGTGAATACTAACTGGTATTCAGGTGAATGTACTTTTCTTTTCAACAAACTAAAAACCTTTTATAATATATCGGATGCTACAAATTCTTGTGTGTATAATGGGGTATCAAAAATGGTAAGAGAAACAAAGGTGGTTAAATTGAGGCAAAGCTGCATATTTTGGGGCCTAATAATTTGGCCAAAGAAAATTAGAAATATTCCGCATACCTTCGGAGATATCCGGAAAAAACCAAACTTCAGTTTTAGTTTTTAAATTTTTGTCCATCCAAAATCAAAATTAAAAATGTGACGGTATTGTTACGTGATGTCATTTGGTAAAAAAAACCTCCTTGCCGTTACTATTATTTTAGGACGCTAATAAAAAAGAAAATAAAACAAAGAAAGGAAAAATAAGCCCATATAAATCAGACATCCTACAGGTGCTGATAAAATAGTATTTTTATGACCCGTTTCATTGCCGGAGTCCAGGATTAAGGTCCAGTTCGTCCTAAAGAAACACGAAAGTCCGCTAAAGGGATTATAAGTTTACAGTTTTTAAATCTCCTAGGAAATTATTAGTGTTTTATGAGGACCTTAACACGCCGCCTGGAACCTCATAAAATAAAATATTACGACTAGTATACCAGTAAAACTAAATATTTATATACCTAATCGTATGTAAAAATTAAAGTTACTTTAAAGTACCTTTGCTCGGCACTTTTCTTGTTAATATAGTTATACTTGAAGTGCTTTGCCCCGTATTGACCAGACTCAGCTACCTATTTTAAGAATATATAATGCATGTTGTTAAAGTGTATTTACTACATTACCTCATAGTCGAACCTCGAGAAGATACTGGACAGGCATATGAGGGACGGAGTATTAACTGTGTGACCACTCAACATCCACCAGTATGCTTATCAAACAGGCAAATCAACAGAACTAGCCCGTAACATCCTTGTAGCGGATATAACGAAGTCCTTAGACAACAAGGAGATCTTCCTTGATATCGAAAGAACATTTAACAATGCTTTACCAAGCTCCCTATATGAGGCCACAATCTCCAAGGGAATTGAACCTTTAATTTGCGACTGGATACACAACATGCTAATGTGAGAACAATCACCACTAAGCTACGGGGGAAAGATGTCAAATAAAAATATTTTTGACTTAATAAATATTACTTTCTTTTCAGGTTTTCTTATCTATTTTATCCTTATACCAACAATATGACAAATTTTAATTATTGACTAAAATATTGGATCTAAGTTTTTCTTCTATCACTTATGTGCACCCGTCTATACTTTGTTTATTGTCTTTTAACGAAAAAATGTTTTAACATGTCAACCTAATAATCACCTCAAATACAGTTAAAAACTCCTCTCTCGTATTGTACTTTCCGATTCTAACAATAATTCGCGTACCGTTATTCAAAACCTTCAACTTTTTACTTCCTTTTGATACAATATTCTTCAACAGATTCTAAACGTTACAAATAATCTTCCTTTATACTTACCATACTTACATTTCTTTGTATGTTTGATTGAAAGTTTCTTAAAGAAACCTTTTAATTCGGGTTTTTTTCAGCATCTTAACGCTGTGTTTAGATCGTATTATGTATCTTTATATTTCTTCTGTTATTCTTTGTTTTCCTGAAGATTTTTTTTATCCATTTGACACATCGCACCCTCAATGCAATACTAACTCAACTCAAAAAACTAAGTTTTGAGAAAAATGCGTTTGAAGTATACATACTATACATATATGTATGGTGTGAATAAGCGTACGTAGTATTAGGACTATAAGATGCAAAGTGACCTAAGCCCAAAATACAACTATAATGAGAAAAACGACTTTGAAGTTTTTGATATTTTCATACTTTTATAACAATGTTAATATAAGAGGTATATTGCAACATTTGTGCAAAACAAGATACAATTTTTGAATTCATTAATTAGGTGTTAATGAAAATATGAAAAACCTAATTTTTTTTTTTTTTAAATGATGGTTAGGCCACATTGATTTTTTCATATAAGAAGCAATAAGTGGTTTAGGCCACTTTGGCACACTGGGTATTAGGTAAAAAATTCTTGATTTTAAGGACTTTAGGAAGGGATAACAGATAAAATCAATAAACCAACAGTTATTATTGAGAATTTAACTGAAATAATAATGTAAGTACATTAAACAATTAAAAAAATTTGATGGGGTAATGTTTTTGTTCTGGCGTTTCTTCTGTATCCCTAGAAATGCCAATAAAATCTTCAGATACATCGTCGGCGGTCTTGAGGTTTGCATAAAAGTTGTGATGAATTAAACTGAATTAATTCCATTAGGTCAGCATTTTTTTCACATCAATACACTTACCAATGTTTTCTGCCATTTTCCCCGATAACACACTTTATATATTTTAACATCTTACCTCCTCCAAAGAACTCAAAAAGTGTCATTTAATTCCCAGTATTCTCCCTTGTCTGCAGTTCTATCAGGTGTTCCCCAGGGATCTGTGTTGGGTCCCTTACTTTTTTCAATTTACACTGCAGATATTGTGGACAGCGTAAATTACTCAAACATCCAAGCGTTTGCAGACGATATTAATTTATTTATTGGATTTGATCCAGGTGGTGCCATCACTGCTTGTGCTCAATTAAATGCTGACTTGGAAACCCTTAGAATCCTATCGTTACGACACAACTTGAAACTTAATCCTACAAAGTGCAACTTAATCCTTTTTAATAGCAATAATTTGCTCGTTGATTTTAATATTGCTATTGATAATAATGTCTTACAACCACAAATAAGTTCCAGAAGTTTGGGATTGGTTTTGGATCTGAAACTGCAGTTTACTCAGCATATAAATGGTCTACTTCCGCGTGCATATCTTTCCCTGAAGCTTCTATATGCAAATAGACATTGTTTTGATGTAAAACTTAGAAAATTGTTGTGTGATACCTTGGTGTTGTCTCTGTTCAATTATGGTTCTGTTGTGTACGGCAACTATTTAAACGCTTTTAACAAATATCGTATACAAAAAGTTCAGAATGCTTGCTGTAGATATATTTTTGGTCTTCGCAAATTTGATCATGTTTCGCCGTACATAGCACAACTTGATTGGCTTAATATGGAGAATCGGAGAAAAATGCTGTTCTTAACGTTTGTGCATCAAATAATAAAATCAAACAATCCACCTTATCTTAGTAGTAGACTTTCTAGACGACGGGATTGCCACACTGTTAACGTTAGATCCCGCTCTTTGTTTCACATTCCTCGACATCGGACTGCTATGTTTCAGAGATGCTTTTCGTATTGTTCAGTAAATCTCTACAACAAACTTACATTTGTTCCAAACAATTTAAGTATTGAATCGTTCAAGAAGAAATTGAAACGTGAATTATTACTGACTCAGTCTTGACTGCTAGCCTCCTAATTTGGGCCTAATATGTATATTTGTTGTGTTCACTTTAAATTATGTTAATGCGTATTATTATATGATATGTTATATATATCTATATGTGTGTGTGTGCCCGCTTTTATATTATGGTTAACACACTGTTATTAGAAATTTATATTGCCATAGATTTATATTGATGTTTTTGATTATTACTAGGAAAAGGTTAAGTGTAAGAATAGCAGATTCCCATGGTCTCTGCTAAACTTCGCCTTACTATACTACAATATTTATTGTATCCCTTACTATCTTTAATAAAGTCGATTATTATTATTATTATTATTATTATTATAAACAATAATAATAATATAATTTGCATACTGTTTAGGGTGACAAGTTAGAACATAAAAATATTCACGTGTTTAATAACCGTTGACCGCTTTTATATAGGCATAGTGGCCTAACCCACAGTACATGTGGGTTAGGCCAGCATATGGAGAACTAGAGGGTAGGAGGCCGATCGCAATGCATTGGATTCGGTCACAAATTAGCATCGGTAATTCAGCTTTACGAGTCGCCGTAAGATGGCGCTCGTGTTCGAAGTAGGCTATCAAATAAGTGGTTTCTTATGAACGCAATAACTATTTTTATTTAAGTTAGTTCTTTAAGGCCAGAGAACAGGCCCCGCCCCTATTGAAAATGGGTATAAAATAGCATGCAAAACAGGGGTACTTGCTGATCAACATTTCTCTTAAACTATGGGTTTTACATACCTAAAATTTTGGTGAGGTGTCACAGAAGGTTGGTGGATTATCATGAAGTAAATCGCTTTTCGAAAAAAGGTATAAATAATAAAGAAATTACACTTGAAAAATCATGTTTTTGCTTTTCATGACCTCGACAAGAAAATCACTTATATACAGAAGTCCACATAAAAAACACAAATTCAGTATACTTCTTAATATTCACTACAACTTTCTGTTCCCCTAAAAACCTATTTTTTTGTTAAATGTTCGCACAATTTCGATAAATATAAAAAAAACTTGCTCAGAACCTGGTTTACTTTTAGGCAGTCAGCTGTTAGTAACTTTTAGGGATATTTGGTTTTCACCAATATAAAATCTACAGAAACCTACCATTTAATCGGTTTGAGGGGTCTCCGCTAGGTGTCGGCACCGCGAATGTCCCATTCTATTATTTCATTCATAAAAATCCGTTATGTCGGCTTTACACCATAATAACGCAATTTTCTATATTGACCCAAGTCGATGTAACTGGAACATAGAATTGAACTTACGATAATTTAAAAGTTATGGCGTTTTTGTCGCTTTTAATTGGTAAAACGATGGTAGAACATGCATTTACAACATAATATGCATTTACCACTAAGCTTGTTATCTCGGTTTTAGTTATGTGAAAATAAGCTAATTTATTTTTTTTTTAAATAAAAAAATTAAAACTATAGAGTAAAAATGTACTTTAATATTTTATTTTACGATAATAATTACACTAGATATATTTTTTGTTATGTTATCTTCATACTTCTTTAATTATTATTCTCTCATCCATTTTGTTTTGCCTCTGTCAGTCGTATGAATTTTTAAACCATCAGCATGTAGATATGTGTTTCTGTAACTGATCCTAGAAAAATATAGGCATGTTTTAAATATAGGTAAAAAATACGTATAGCCAATCACATATTGCTGCCCTTTAATATTTTAATAGTTTGTTGAGAATAAGTAAAACAAAATGTATAAAACATTGATTCATGTGTCAACCAAGTCATTAATTCTTGACAAAATATGTATAAATTTACAAGAAATATCTATGCTGTACAGGACGTGGGACAGAATTATAAAGTACTTTAAGACTTTTTTTTTCACTGGATACCTCCTCGAGAGCAAAGTAAATCATCACCATTTTCAGATAATTGGTGTAAATTTTACAGGCACAAGCACTGTCATTATCAATTTTTCTGTATTTCTATTCTTTGAAAAATTCCTCAAATAGGTAATACCTATTTAAGCCAAAAAAAACTATTCAAAATCCCGTTAGTTGATTTTATATGTAGTAAAAATCAAATAGCAGGACTCTGAATAACCTTTTCGAATCACGTTAAAATAAAATACTCTATATTATTGTTTGTCTAGCCTCGAAGAAAATAAAAAATAAAACTCGGACATGCAAATGACATTTTCATTAAAATATTAAAAGGAAATCACAATTAAGTACCATTTGAGTCTGTCTTAGAATTCCTCGTAATCTGCTGATCGAGTGCCTCGTTTACTAGTTTTTCATTCATTCTCTACTTGAAGCTTTCTCAGCAATGTGTGTATTTTCAATAAAAATATCTACTTCCATTGTCAGCCTGGAAAAGTGGAAAGGCCTGGGTAAAATAGCTAACCTAAAGGTGACAACAAAATCTTGTCTCCAAAATTCATTCTTTCACATCACATAACGAACAGCTGATCTAAAACAAAAATACCACAATGCAAAAAACACTTCAGATTGGGTTAAAATAAAATTATTTCCACTTGAGTTTAGCAGAGAATCGACAAGGTTTAAAAAGAGCAAAAAAATAGATCGTATAATATACATAGTAAGCAAGAATCAGCAAGATTTAAATTAGTATCGTAGGGTTTAGTAATTAAAATATGCGTAGGTATTTATACATTTACCAAAACTTAGGAAAAAATAGTCAAACAAGTGTTGGCACATTTTGGTTAATAATGAGTTATAAGTATGGGATGACTTGTATAATCATAAAAATAATTAATCAAATTTAACAAACTTACCTTTAGCAGAACAAAATGTAAAAAGGCTCGTGTTTATAAACAATATTAGTAGAAAAGATAAACAAACTTTTTGATAAACTCTGTCAGCCATTATCACTTAGCTTAGGGCGAGGTTGGGCTGGGCGATTCCATTTTTGTGGCATTGTGGCCGAGTCCAATCCAAGAAGACTCTGAACAATGCAAAACAATGCTCGGGCCCTTCGTAGCCTATATTTGTCTCCGTCTGCATTAAATTACCTTCGCTACGTATAAAGAGAGACATATATAGCTCGAACGAAGATAGGTCTCCTTGCTTAGTAAAGACGTTCAGTTTTTACAAATAACGACGTAGGAGTTATAATTAAGTCATACATGATGGGGACGACGGTAAACGTAGGGCGTCTACTAGCGGCAAAAGTGCAATGTTGCCAGAATGTTCTGCAGTGGCAGTTTATACTTTCAGGGTTTATTTCTGCGATTATTTTTTAAAATATGGTTAATAAGTACCTAATTTCGCAAGTATGGATGCAAAAATCCTTATTTTAAACAATATTCAGGACTTATTATTTTATCATTTAGTCAGTTACCTACATAAATTGTATATTTACAAAAAATACAAGTACGCTTTAGCAGGTAAGTGAATGGGGAATCAAATCAAAAAAATTGTATTTAATTAATTACACAATAAATAATTGCAGGCAATTTCAGAGATTTTAAAACAGTGGTATTATTGTTTGTTTGAAGGTTGTAGACAATGATGTATCTTGAGTAATAGATGTGTTTTGGACTTCCATTGCCTTTAGTTTTTCATATCACAACGTTTCAACTGGAGATACTTACCAGTTGAAAGTTGAAACGTTTGTGATATGAAAAACTAAAGGCAATGGAAGTCCAAAACACATCTATATTACTCAAGTGGTATTATTATTATTATTATTACGCAAATATGAGAATATTTATTTAAAACGGCAACATTGCACTGCTTTTGGAGACAGAAAAATAGCAAAATACCTATAAAATAAAAGTCCATCAAAAATTATTTTAAAATTGGCATTCTATTTTAGGAGTACAATTCTCCGAAATCTTGAACTGACTGCGATTCCAATAGACCAGTAAATTACAGTATATTAAAAAGTGACCATCGGCGAGTAAAGAATAATTTGTCAACTAGCTGTTGCATTGTGTTCATAAAAAGCGCTATGTTGCCATTATAAATTCGTTCGCGGCTCGGTACAGCGCCATGTATTACAAACCGCTGATTAAATTCATAATAAGCGCAAGGTTTGGCAACATCCTAGCTTTGTAAGGAAAATCACACAGCAGTGCTATTATTGGAGAAGTAGCCTTAAATGAGATCATAGAATTTTACTATATTTTACAACTCCATTCAATATTTTAGGCAAGTAAAAATATATTGCAAATCGGAACGGTGGCGCCGTCTTATTAAGTTTTATGAAAGTATTTTGTGATGACGTCTGTGATCATATGATGTGTGGTGGAAAGCACGTGGATAATGTTCCCTTAAGGAACAAATAAGGATTTTTATATGAATTAACACTTACTTTGTTATACTTATTAGTAAACTCGGCCTGTATAAAGTTCCAACGATGCTTGGTTTTTAAAATACAGGGTATAAAAACATTCTAGCTATACCTTTGGAGCTAGAAAGATACTTATTTGGCTGCGTTTCCTCTCTGAAAAAGATCCTGTCTTACACCCCGACACAAAGCAAACTCTACTTTTATAAATTGTACCATTATTCATTATAAATATGGAAATCAATTACATCAATACAACGTTATTTGTCTTGTCTTGTCTTCAAACGTTATTTGTTATTTCGAAAATAAAATGTCAATTTGGTCAATTTGTCAAAAGTAAAAAACGAAGAAGAAGAAGACGACACCATCCCACTTGCGACGCGAGAGCATCTATCGGCCAATAGCGAACTAACCAAAAAACCGGGACAGAATTGGAAAATGCTGCCATTGTCGATCGGCATCCTACCCTCTAGTTCTCCATAGGCCAGCATTACCTTTTAAATTATGGAAATAATTTTAAATGCCAAAGAAACTTACGGCGACATCTACCAATCGGTAGCTGAAGATTGCTTGGGCCACTTTGCATCTGAAAATACTTAAATAACAGATAAGTTTGCTTTCATAAACGCAACATTGGCAACTGAAGTTTGCTAAAGTCTTGATTGTCGGTTTTTGACTATTCAATTTTTTACACCTCTTGTACTCCTTTGAAAGCTCCATTACGGCTCAATCCCACTATTATTTTCTTTATTGCTAACAACATCAGCATTATACCATTCACTTTGTTTTCCTGATGATGAGTGTTTCTACACTCGAAACATGTCGAATTTAATTATAATGAATTATTCTGGGTTCGCCAAGTTTTTCTAATAAAATATTGTGGAGAAAGACTTTGTGCTTTTTTCTATACATTTAACACTTTAAGTACCTATGGACTACTTTTTCAAAATTATATTAATTAAGTTAAAAAAAATATATTGTTGTTTAATTCCTTTCCATTCTCTTTGTTGTCAACCCCCACCCCCCAAAAAACCAATTTCTAACTGCGCCACTGCCTTTTGACTGATATCCAACAATAAGACTTTAAAAAGACAAATATTCGAGGATATTTGAATTTTTCCAGAAAATTTCAAGTGCAACACGTATAACTCGGATATATTTACATATAAATTATTGTCACAAATGAGATTTGCAATATAACGTCTCTGGCTCGTTCTTACTCGGAGCACGTTTCGTACAATATCCAGAGACGATCCAGTGACGGGATCCCGCCTTTGCGACACGTGTTCTGCCCCGCTAACTTGCTCCAAGTCAATTTTTTACACCGAGCCGTCGCGTCGGGGCGCTCTCCACTTTGAATGAGGGATGCATGGCACGCCTTCATACTCGGCAACGTATTATTATACGAACTTTCTTAATTCGCACGTCATCCTCAGTACCTCGCTTATAAAGTAATTTTTGGAAGAAAAATGAGAATTTTTAGTACAAAAATCAATAAATTAAAGTTGTTTGAGTAAGCTCGCGTTATAAAGTACGTACAATATAAACGTAAAATTGTCTCATCCTTTAAGTTTTAGAAAACGGAAAACTCTCGCAAAAACATCATGTAAGAAATATAATAAAAGAGCCGAAAATGCCACCTACAAATATTGCACAGGAGTATATTCAGTATATTCATTAATAGTTTATTTGCTATAAAATATACAAATATTTTTTATACTTTGCAATTTTTTGGTAAGGGATTGATGTTTTCTTGGACAAATTTTGAGATGTCTGCTTTTCGCCTAGATTTATCAGGATCTTTTTGAAACTGCCTTGAGAATAAGCGCAAAATTTGTCGGTGCTTGGTGAGCAAAAATTATTTGCTTCTAAGGACGTAATGCTTAGCCGTAGAGCTTAATACCTGTTGGGTGTCAGTTAATACCTGAACTAACAATCAATCAGTTATTCCGTCATCTTTAACATTCGTTACAAGTAATTTGATTCATCGCTAATTTTTCCAGTTTCTTGAACAATTCAGACAATGGGCTTTACGGAACAGCACAAAACATTTATAGAATAAATTGTGAGTGGCAATACAATCCGGGTTTGCGCATGGACGATTTCCACGAACATTTTCCTAACGTTGCTTTTATTACTGGGGATTTTTATCATTGCCTGAAAAGAACCGTGGTTGTGTTTAGGGAAACAGGTTATATACAACACAAAAAAGGAGCAGGAAGACCATATGTTGCAGAAGAACTTGTTGCAAACGTCCGTGAAATAATGCAAAATACGCCAACAAATTGTATAAGACGCCTGTCCCAAGAAGTGGGAAGATCTTATGGAACATGCAGGACTATTCTTAAGAAGCAGCTAAATTTATTTCCTCATAAAGGGCAAGGATTGTCCACGAATATGGTAACATTTCTCCAGAGATGCTGGTCAACACTTTCGAAAATACGAAGGGACGTGTAAATTTATGCTTGGGGCATGGCGGTGGCCAATTTCAGCAATTTATGTAAACATTTTTCTTTTTCTTTTTGTATATTATTACTTAGTTAATTTTGTAAACAACAAAAATAAATTTGTATTTGTCTACTTATTTTATTACTTATTAGTTTGGCATATCATATATCATGTCATAATATGAATTTGACAAAATTTTAACCTAGAGTTGGTTAAATATATCGTCCCCATATCATTGTGATCTAAACCAAGCCCTCTTTGATGCAAATAATTTTTGCTTGCACGGTATAATAATGGTTAATAAAGCATTCATACCACTAATTTGGTCTATATTTTAATTCATTAATTGCTCTGCTCGTCTGGTTTTGAAATGACTGGTAGCAGAGAGGTGTATATCGAAACATGATAATTGTGTTTTTTGATAAAAGTGTTTTTCATACAAATGGAAAAAAAAAGTAACTCAATAATTTAATAGTAATATATTAAAAAAAAAATTTTTTGTAACAAGACAATGTATATTTTTAGTAGGCACCTTACAGGTGGTAGGTAAAGTTCTTATTATATGGTCGCCAAATTTGAGACAGTTCTGCGAAGAGTTAATTGCCATGACTGTAGATTGCACGGTAGAAAATAAACAAACAGTCGTAAGTTCCTACAAGGTTAAAACTACAAAACAGGTAACTAGGTAGGCAAGGTAATTATATACCAACATACGAGTTTTCAAACATAATAATATAATTAATTACGCGAATTAACACTACTAATATTTCAACTCAGATATCAATTAACCAATTTAGCAACTACAAAAGGTAACGATATAAACATCCACAAATACTACTCTGGAAGTCCACGTTGACTAGCACTATTGTTTTTAGATCCCAGTACTTAAATTCTCATTGGCCAAATAACCTCACTTCTCGCAACTGATTGGTTAAAACGCAGTAAAATTAGGGTCTTGTTACAACACTCAACTAATTAGCCCACCCAGAAAATCAACAAATTTTACAGCAGCTTATTGTCTATAGTACGTGTCTTATCCATGTTTGTCTATAAGACAAACGAAACATATACGATCACGTATGTCGCGTATTATATCACAGACCACTTGTCTTTAAATTCCTATCTGGTAGACGAGCGCGCCGGATAATCCAAAGTAACGTAATATAAAAAAGTATTGAGTCATTTTAGGACTACATTATGTATTATAGAAAGGATCTAAAACATAAAAAAATATTGAAATAAATGTCAAACTCTGGTAGTAAAATATTTATATTTTTTTTTTAAAAATATTATATTAGATTTTTTCATGAGCATAAATACATATACCTTTACTCTTTGTTTTAATACAAAGGACCGACAAATTTTGGAGTTTTATTGTATACTTACTTTACCGGCTTTTAATAAAATACAAAAATTGTCATACTTTTGCCAATATGAAGGATAATATAATAACCAAATAGTACAGCCGAGACACAATTAAAAAATAAGCAATATGCAATAAGTGATAAGAAATAAAAAACATAAATTATAATGGCACAATACAGTGTTTTCTCCAATCTCTTTCAAGAAAGGTCGACCAATGAAATGGATAAATTGCTAACTGTCAATAAATCGACATCCTAACCTTATTTTTAACAAAAAAGTTGATTCCAATATAAAAAATAGTTACACACTTGTCCGATATGCCACAATATTTTCTTTTTCATTTAATTATTTTCGCGGACACTATTATCATTTTCTAAACATTTTTATTGCTCAAAACTTAAACGGATTGCGCGCATTCTGGTGGGTGCCAGCGTTGATCTGTTTTCCGGTCTGCAAAATGGCTGATGTTTTCGGTGAAAAGGCGATTAGCGTTCCCTATACTAGATTGTGATGCACTTCGTGGTTATTTAGTTGTCTACCTTTCGTTTGTACCAGTGTAACTACCTTTATATTGAAGTTAATTCCGCCTGGATGGCGCTACGATGTATTGATGGCCGCCTTGATTTTGCAAGGAGGCTTTTAGTACATTTTTCCATCGTTCTTGGAATTGTTTGGGTTATGGCTGCCCGTAGAGTTCTAACAAGGACGAAACGGCCGTCGTGGTCTACCCGCCCCAGGGTATCCATTAAACTTGGATCCCTGTGTATTCCAATATAAAAAATAGTTACACAGTACAGTTGTCCGATATGCCACAATATTTTCTTTTTCTTTTACTTATTTTTAACTTTTCGTTTTGTCCACAGAACAGGTTATTTTGGTGTGCGGTTAAAAAATATGATTATTTTTGTAAGCTAACCGGTTTGATCGCAAATACATAAACAAAGTGTTAAACACAAAATAAAAAAAAATATTCTTGATAAAAATGTGTCCGTCCGATTAAACTAACAAGACGCGTATTAAAATTGAAAAAAAAACTAGAGCATACAAGGGAGATTCAATTTTTTAAAAGTTCCTCAACAGTAAAGTACTCTTATTTTTCATTTTAGATAAAATTTTCATTTGTTAAAGTTGTTTAGAATTAAAAGTTATGTCCGAGCACGAAGTCATGGACTTGTATTCCAAAAACGAAAAAAAATACTTAGGTTTTGTCTTATCCTGTATAGGGGATGGTCAAAATACTTTTACAAGTTCTTTCTAATGTGTCCTTTAAAAATATTGGTCAAACTTTAAATTACTCGTTATTTCTTAAAACCATTCAAAAAAATTATGCCAAAATTCGTTCATTTTTAGAGCAATCAGGTTTAAACCAAAGTTAATATCTGCAACATCCAAAAAAACCTGACTAATACTTAAATTAGATTTTATAGTTATTAGGAACACCAGCATTTTTTAAGTCATTTAAGAAGATCCTAAATATATTGTCTTAACATTATTAAGTCTTGAAAATATAAGGAAAATGCAGGATTTCGCTTGTTTCATAAATTAACCAATGGCCATCGTCATTATTTATGAAACAACTTAGAACTCACCACATGGAGGTAGATGCAGAAAATGAGTTCCTCCCGCTACCTGTTGCTCTAGCTTTGATAGATCTATTTTCCTAATATTATTATATATTTCTAAAATATTCTTGTTCAAATTAAACCATATTTTTCTTTTGTCTTGGAAACTAACATGGAAACTTCAGTTACTACTCTTATACACCTTTCTACAGCTTGCATGTGACAAGGATGCTTCAGAATGTCAAGTTCATCTAAAACTGTTAAAATCATATCTGGCAATACATCATACGGTATTTTTTCGGTTAAAGGAGGCTCAGTTCTTAGAACTGATTGTATCGTATTGAGCTTCAAAATTAAGCTTTGAAACTCTAATTTGTCAAATTCTACTTTTTTTAAACTCCTGCCCAGTTCAATTTCCCTTATATGCTTTTAACTGACCCTTATTAATGTAAGAAAAATACTTTCTTACAGATCTAAGTTTATTTAAATTTTTCAGGTAAATATCGGGATAATATGAGTTCAAGTAGATGCTTACGGCCTTGCGGTTTCTGTTTTGTATTGAATTTTGTTGCGAAATAGCACTTTTACCCTCATACCATGTAGATATTATAAGTTCTTTTGATGGTTTCTTTAATTGTGACCACATACAATCTTAAAACCCTGTTAGCGCTAGACTGAGAATGCAAATTAGGAACAAAATTGATTTTAGCAGAACGGCGTGATGTGTTTTCTATTTCAATATCTGTAGAGTCAATAATTGTTTCTTGAATTTTATTTTCTTTGTTTATCTTACAACTCTCTTAGATTATGGTTTTAGATGAAATGGAATGATTGACGTTTATTTTTTGATAAAAAAATAGCGAATTATATTATAAAGCAATGATAGCATTTCTTAAATATTCAAAATAGACTGTAATTAAATGAAATAATGCCACCTTATTGATGATATGCATTTTGTATAGTTTATAATTTAATTAACGACTTTTAATTAAAACGCCAGAACGTGTGTTTGTCATGCCCACGAAATCTGCATTTATGCCGCGTCTACGCAAGGAACCGACGGTTTACCGAACTGCTGGTCGTGCTACCGCTTGTTTGGAACTTTTTACCGATCATCTTCGTTAATGTTAACTGCCCGCGCTACTTTTCGCAAGTAGTTTACCGCACTCCCGTCCGCCGATAGCTTACACCGACTGCGGTCATTTGCAGTTTCTGCAAGTCTGATTACCGAATTACGTTTCCTCTGACCAATATCGTTAAAGATAACCGCAAACCGCCCTTGCAGGTTGCTAACGCAAGCGAACGTTTGCCCCTACGTTTTGACAATTGCTACAGCTCTTACGAATCTGAAACTACGCGCCCAAACATTGTAGGTATTAAAATTTTTAATGAGAGAGCGGGGGAGTATAGTGCGCTCCATGAAGTCGAAGACTACAACCGAAGGAGTACTTTTTGGCCCATTTGGTTAATTACTAAATAATTTTGGAGCAAGCTTTTTCTTATATTTTTTTTTAGTAAAAAGTATAGTCGTAGTTTTATTTTTCTGGTATAAAAGCACAAAAATAATTTACTAATTCATTTTTTTAAATTCTAGGTATCAAGAGTTTAAATGAGAGGGTGGTAAGAAAGAGTATAGTGCGCTCCAAGGAGTCGAAGACACCACAGCCGGAGGAGAACTTTTTGTGCATTTAGGTAATTACTAATTTATTTTGGAGCAAGCTTTTTGGAAATGTTTTAAAACCGATTGCTTTATTTATTCCATCCGCCAAGTCTCTTTTTCAGGATGCTCAAAAGGAGCAACAGGTAGACGCTTCCGTAGTTGAATCCTGGCTTAATTTTTCTCGACTGTAACAAGCACGTGGACCCCGTACCACCCTATTCCAAGGGGTGACGCCCGAGATACCGTTGGAAAAATAATATTTCCGTCTGCAACATAACAAATACTGATTTGATAGTTTTTCAATATTTAATACAGAAAATAAAAGTCCTTTGTTACAGTAGATTAATGACACTTTAAATACATTGAATTATCAGATTATAGTTAAAATAAGCTAATTATTGTAATGGTATTCTGATAGTTAAAGTTGCCTAGGCACAGTTATCTATAATTTAAGTAATATCGTCAATATCTTTGATAATAAAAACGTTAGAGAGCTACGGTTTTGACTGACCTTTAGAGCATCTATTTTCCTAGTCTTTTATTAAAAAATAAATATAGCATTTCATTGGATTTTTTTAAAGCACTTTATTAGTTGATAGATATCGCCCTCTAGCGGGAAAAGTGAGCTTCACGTAAAAATTGACTAAAGCACAATGGATAGAAAAAGAACAGCTCTATTAATTAAGACTAAGATTGTCAAAATCCGTTAAGCCCAAACGAAGTTAACAGTTTTAATGGCAAGCCAATTTTGAGCACTTCATTTTAAAGTAAAATATCTCTAGAGGTATTCTCACGAACTTGAGAATAATTTCCAGCTATTTCTCTTGGCAGTATTTCCGATAATATTTTCTTTGGAAAGCTGTAATGTTAACGGTCTCTATGATACGGCCGATGGCCGTTCTTATTTGTTCACCCGGTAAATAACTATACAAAATAGTGTTAAGAATTTTAAAAAAGAAAGATTACGATCTTTAAACTGAAAATCGAAAATAAGCTTCTTATTTGCATATCAGTAAGTTTACTCAAAACTCAAGTTCCTAAGAAAACTACTCAATGGTATTTTCAGTAATAGGTATGCATAAAAAAATTTCGGAAATTTTTAAAAATTTTGATGAAATTCAATTTTTTAATAAAAGCATATTACTGAAAAATTCACGAGCCGACGAGCCCCCTTAGGGCGAGGGATATTTTCTAGCAATATGCACGAATGCATGAAGTATTTTCAATATGTCGGATGTATTTTTGTTATTTGAAAAATGGAACATTTGGCGTTTATCGGGTAAAATTGTTAAACTATGATAACTTTGCCACAGCCGTGTCAATTTTTTTTTATAATATAAGCAAGCGGCCTAATATCCATAAAGTTAACTTACATTATGAAAAAAACTTGCTAATTCGAAAATACAGAAAAAAATTCAACTTTGTACTAGACAACTGAAACTTTGCACATAGCCTAAAATTACAGTACAAACAACTTTTTTTAATAACATTTTTTAGAAATTTGGTACAAATATGCCATTTCGCAGCATTTTATTAAAAAAATAATAATTTTTGACAGGTACCGGATGACAGATGCTGACAGTAAAGTACATAATTTTTAATTCGAAGAAATAGTCCATGCTTAAAGTGGAGTTGAAAGTATGGGAAAGAAAGAAAAAGCTAAAAGTCTTCCTCTACAAAATTTAATGGAATAAAAAATTCTTTATGTTTATGTTTCGAACGTAGAAACGTTCATCATCAGGAGACAGAAAATTTATTTCATGCTCATGGTTTTAGCAGAAGAGAAAATGGTGTAGAACTTTAATGGAGCTTTTATGGAATTAAAAAATTGATGTGTAGAAGTGACATAATATAAAGAAATGGGTTACAAGGCTTTAACCCTCATTACCCCACAAAACACTTAGTGGATAGTATTTTATTGTGATATCTTCGTAATACTATGACTAATTTTATCCTTATAATGTCTTACAGACATACTTGAAAAAATATTTTATTAAAATTTTAAATAACCCTCGACACCTTTTTTTTGGAAGGGTTTTTTCTTCTTCCCCAGTTTATTTGGTTGGTTTAGACCCCTTTTACTGATTTTTTCACATACTCAGTATGTTTTAACTTTTCACAATTTTCTTCATATCATGTCACTTTTACACATCAATTTTTTAATTCCATAAAAGCTCCATTAAGGTTCTACACCATTTTTTGTTCTGCTAAAACCGTCAGCATTAAATACATTTTCTGTTTTCTGATGATGAACGTTTCTACGTTCGAAACATGTAGAGATCCACAAAGAATTTTTTATTCTATTAAATTTTGTGGAGGAACACGTTTAGCTTTTTCTTTCTTTCCCACATAATTTTTAGTCCAATTTGAAGCAAAAATGATTACTGTTTAACTTGAACAAACCTTATTATTAAAAAAAAGTTTCATAAAGTGCAGCGAAGCGGTATGTATTATACAATATTTTATTTTCATGAGGCTAGAGACATCTATGTTTTCATTAAATTATAATTAATTTGATTTTACACTAGCAGCCAATGTATACTGCAAAATGGTATCGATTGTGGCCAGTCAGGAAAATATATTTTTATTACTGTTAGTTAGATGGCACTGCCTGTTTATATACAATGAATATGAGAAGATGATACAGTTGTTGAATAATTTTATATTTTTGAACCATTGAGCCACCGCATAGTAGGCATACTTATTTATAGGGTTTAATGGTACAATTCCGTAACGATATTTATATCTCTACGAAAGAAGAATGTAACAACAAACTGTCTGACTTATCTGTGACTTGATTTTATGCACCCAAGGTACATAAATAAATAAATAAATAAATAATGCCTTTATATTACAAGAGAAAAAAAAATATTACAGATTATTTTACCTACAGAAACTTAACTCTATTTGTTGAGGTAGCATGGCGCAGTCTAGCTTTAGTAGCTACTCTACTGAACCATACCACAACAAGCAAACCTAATAAAATAAGTTTTTTAAATAACATCCAATGAAAAATGTATAAAGAAGCATAACAGTAATAATTTTAAAAAAATGTAAATTAGTATTATTTAAATAAAAGAACTATAATAATTGACAGCCTGTCAACAAGCAATGGGAAAATTAAAACTCGAAAATTCAACATATTGTATCGTATTAACGTAAAATAGGGTAAACCATTTCCCAAAGGATATATATATATATATTTTTATAAAGTGAGACAAAAAAAAACTTTAAAAAAGAAATAGTTAAGTTTGTAAAGCTAAAAGATGTTTTTTATAATTTATTTTAAATAGTTGAACACTCAAACCAATCAAGTTATTAGGTAAGGAGTTATAAGCTCTCACCGCGTTATAGGTAAACGACCTCTGAAATAAGGCACTCTGATGGTGAGGTTGCGTTAATCTACCTCTATGGCGAATGTTGACGGAATGTACATTACAGCGGGGGACTAGGCGTTCGCGGACAGAGACAGGAGAATTCGGCTCATTCAAGATTTTGGAAATAAAAGTGAAAAGATGTAGAAGCCTACGGGAGTCCATCTTTAACCAATTTAATTCCAAAAAAGTGTGCGAGATGTGATCATATTTTTTAAGACCAAAGATGAATCGAGCACAAGCATTCTGTACCTTTTGAATACGAGACTTACTTACGTTATCTAAACAGTGACCGTAAACGAAATCGCAATAATTAAAATTTGAAAGCACTAGTGATTCGCAAAGTGTCTTTTTTAATTTAAAATTTAAAATATGTCTATTGTTGTAGAGTATTTTTAGGGCCATGTAAGACTTTTGATATATTTTTTTTAAATGATCACGAAATCTTAATTCGTTATCCAAAACTACTCCTAAGTTTTTTGCAGATTCAACTACTGCCAGCTTTATACCATTTAATACTATATTTATATTAGTCTTAAGATAATCAACTTTTTTCTTATTACCAAACAACATAAGATATGATTTTGATGGGTTCAATTTTAAATTATGAGCAGAAGCAAGGCGAGTTAGAGTTAGTAAGTCTTCATTAATAAGTGATTCAGCGTAAATATATTCTTCAAAATCAAAACAAAAATAGATCTGTGTATCATCAGCATACGCCTGGACTTTACATGTTTTTACTATTTACATAGGTTTAGTTCCTCCCGCATTCTTATACAGATAGATAGAAGTTCTTATAAAATGGCTACTGGTAACCAATATTCTCAATCACACATTTTAAATAAAAGTAAGTTAACATTTTTAAATTCGTTTTTATTTTTATTTGATTTATTCTGGCGAGGCTGGTCCTCATGCCACCGATTATCGACTAAATTATTAATTTCCTCCTACTAGCTATAAATTATTTATTTACAGAAATTATACAAACATATATTATAATACACTCGTATTAATTCTACAACTTACTTTTAATTACAGCCAAAATTTTAAAATATCATTTCATGGACTAACACATAACTTAAGAGTTAGAGCCAGTTACGCATTCGTCATATAATTTTTTAATAATTAAAAGGAAACACTAATGTCGCATTCGCCACTTCGTTTTTTGCTAAATATTTCGTTACCATTTCATCCAAAAATCGACCATCTTTGGAGTACTTTTGCCTACAGTCTTACGATAATAATAGGATTTATAAATTAACAAAACTAGAAAAAGAAATATGGGCAAATTGGACGATATTATATGTCCTGTCAGAGTTCCTGTGGAGATTCTCAGCTGATTTATACTCATCAAAAGTAGCTGTATAGTTACTCTAGTTCGTTTCGGGTTTAGATTGCCAATGAAATATTTGTTATATAATCCATGTCCCTTGTTTTAGTAGATTCTGTGTTCAAGCATTTGAAGCATTGTCCATCGTTTTATGGTATCCTGTACTATGCACCTTGGAACTCCGAGTGTATACATTGGGTTCCTGCTTGTATTCCCGTTAAAAAAAAATTTTAAAGTTAAAAATCGCCTGCCTCACAATGGCCTAGCAAGATAACGCTTAGAAACTACCTGACTCATTAAATAGTTTTAAAATTAGTTAAACGTTACTTGACTTATTCATGGCTTGTCATTTTAAACTGAGAACTGTTTATTTCGCAATGTTTTAAATTGATACCTCTTTAGTGAATACGGTTGTATAGAAATTTAATTCTAACATGTTACAATTTTAAATTACTCGATGAGGAAATTTTATAACTTTCTCCCAATTTTACCAAAGTCATGTCCCTGAAGGTTTCCTTGAGCGCTATGCTTTTCTTAGGGTGCGGTCCTCGTATATACAGGGTAAAAAGAGGAGAGATGAACCACCATTTCAAAAAGTAAGGATAAATGATTTATAAAAGAAAATAGAAATCTGAAAATTTCTGTATTAAATATATTATTATATGTATAAAATTTTGTACTTTTGGCAGAGTTACAAAATCAAAGCAACAAAAAATTAAATTGTAAAGTATGACATTATTAGACTTGTGAACTGTAAATTTATCAGTAGTGCAGCCTATACATTCATTTTATGTGAATAATTACTTAATATTACATCGTCTGCTTCCTCGTCAGATCAAGATTCCCTCAACAACTTGTATTTTTCTTCTTTTACCGCGTTTTTTGCCGGACTATGACCAATTTTTTTGGCATTGTGCCTCTTTTTCCGTTAAAAAACTCCGGTAAATTGATATATCCTAATTTTACGAAATCTTTTTACAGTGAAAGTTATGTCAGATGCAGGGAACACTTTATCAAGTACTTTCCGGGAATGATATCTTTAGTAGTTGTTAATTTGTTATAGAAGTAATTTGAGGAGATTCAGGTCCCGGTCTTTTAGTTATAATTTTGGTTATTCGAAATGGTTTGGAGGCTTCGTTAACACCCATTTGGCAATCTCCGTCATGTCTTAAACAATCCAAGACCCTCTTTCAGGTACTTGATTCTTTTGTATGTACTTATTAGGTATAGAACTAAAACAAAAATCTATCGGTCCAACTTTTCTCCCTCTTAATGGTCCATCTATATTCAATTGAGAGGATAGATGGACTACTTCATAACTACGAAACAAACAAGAAAAGTTTTTTTGCTCAGAGATTTTTAAGAAAATAATATCTATATATTTACCACTTTCAGTTACAATAATAGCTTAAACTTACCTAGACGTGATAAAAACCAAAATTTATATTCTCTAGATTTAGTTTTCACACGGTTAAAATATGTTTTTTTAGAAATCATAAAAATAAATAAACTCCTACACTTATGACATGTCTCAAGGTATAAACTGATGAAAGGGCATAACGTATTCCACTTAAACGCAGCGGTGTTGCCTTCCCTTACAAGATATTGTCGATTTTTTTGTCTATTCTTCGGATCCATCTGTTCTCCCTTTACCTCTGCCATTCCTAATTATTTTTTTTAACTTAATTAATAATAATTATTCTTAATATCATTAATTAAACTTACTGGCAAAGTACACAAATAGTATATTACATAACAAGTGTTGAAAGTGGCAATTTTTAAACGAGGAGATATTTAGCACGAGGCGTCAGCCGAGTGCGGAAATTCTCCGAGTGTAAGAAAACCACTTTCACACGAGTAATGTACACAATTTTTCCTACGACCATACAAAATAATCAAAAAGATTTTGTTTGGTTTTTAATAGTTTGTACACCATTGTGTTAAAAAAAATTGACAAAGTTCAAACGCAATAAATGCAAAACAAATTTCAAGGCGGATTTCAACAGAAGCGTCTACATTAAAACAAAATAAAAACAATGCCTACTTACAAATTTTAACTTACCTAGAATAAATAATAACTTTTTCACCTATTTTCTTACGCACATCATACCTAGTATCTATGAACAGTGAATAAATTTCGTTTCTGATTTTTTAGCTGCTTGCATTCTTTCAATAAAACAATAATATACCTAAATATACATACAAAAACAAAACACAAACACAAAACATAACCTCAACATTGTCTTGTTCTTAATGGCTCTGCTCCCTGGGGGCAATTTGCCAGCACATTAGGGGTGATCGTGATGTCTGGTCTGTACCATATCACGACCACTGACTTTTATTCTTTGCGTACAATGCGGTTTGGACTGCTTAATATGAGTCTCTGGATTTGTGTATTTGACTTTTTCTTAGCTGCTATTTTAAGGGTCAAGAGTTTAGTATTGACAATTACAACATAGGATAGGAGTGACATTTACTAAAAAGAAGGGATTTAGGGGTTAGTAGACAGTACAATCATTTACTGAGTAGAATCTAACTAGACACTTCACTAACTTATTTATTTATTTTTTTTATTATAGTTTTATTTTATGATAATTAATGTACCGCATTATTAAACCTCAACATTATTGAAAGATAGAGATGGAGTTAAATATCGATAGCTTGCTAATTATAAAAGTTCTGTCTATATTCGATTTGTTTTGAATATTGCTAAAATAAATTTACTTACATAAAGCACTTTCACTTACACCAATATAATTAAACATCCGAGATAATGGCAAAATTATAAATCGGTATTACCTAGGGTATTCTATTTCTGCTCTATAGCTGCCCCTTTTTTTTCTGTGGTTCAACTCAGTGGACATAAACCCTTTATTTTTCTGTGAGTATAAAAATTGGCTGGAGGCTGAAAAGCTAGAGGCCATCGCAATCCTCGAACAGAACAGAACAGAACTTTTCTGTGAGTTGACATGTAAACATTAAACATGACAGTTGGTGGGTTGCCTGACATATTATTATTTTCCCTTTTTGATAATATTATTTTTATCATAAATAAGTACTCTTCGGTTCCCAAAAATAACGAAAAATTTGCAGTAATGCCCTAGTGTACTTTACCCCACCCAGCACCCCAGTTCACTCCACGTGTCCCGTAAGTTTGTTATGTTTAATAAATAGTTTGGTCGTCAAATTGACACCTGTTTAAATTAAATATCTTAGTGTGCTTGGTATTTCCACACTCGTGTTGAAATAGTTATTTACCTAACAAGTGCGGAAAGTGGTCCTTTACCGCACGCGACGGCAGTTGCACGAACGACGCGAAGCGGAGTTCGGGCAAGCCGTTAAGGGCGGTAAAGACACTTTACGCACGTGGTAGGTACACAATTTTTCCTTCGAGCAATAATATTTGGAACAAAAATCAAATTTAAAAGAAAAAATTTATAAAAAGTAACAAATATTAATTGTTAAAAGCTATAAATATTTTTATATTATGCATTGCGCGAATGCAAGTACATCAATTGCATTTTTTGAATAAAATTAATACAGTGCGGTAAAGAATCTTTACAGCACTGAGTGCGGTAAAGAATCTTTACCGCACCGGTAAAAAAAAGAATTATATTACAAAATTAATACAAAAAGAAACAATATTTTTTAAAAATATTTATTACATACAAACATTATAATATAAAAATATAGCTAACGATAAATATTAAAATTAAATGTACAATTTGTAGCGCAATGCAAATTAAGTGCTGAGCGAGCTTGATTTTGTTCATCAGATGTAGTTGAGCAGTTTTTGTAAATTACAGAAGCGTTATTTTCTTGCGCCATGCATGGTACAGTAGATTGTTGTGACCTGAAAATTGCTAAAGGTGTAGGCGTTGGGTACCTAGTAAAAATATTCGTAATGATGTGATACTTATCGCCGTTAGTTGTGGTTAGCATCATAATGTAGTAAATTAAATAGAACATATTACGCATATAATAAAATTTACAAGAGTGCGGTAAAGAAATTTTACAGCATTGGGTGCGGTAAAGAAATTTTACCGCACTTACCGCACTGAGTGCGGTAAAGTACTACTTACGACATGAAAATGAGTGCTGTAAAGTGTACTTTACCGCACGCGAGTAGGAAATATTTTTTTCCTACTCGCGTGCGGTAAAGTACACTTTACAGCACTCATTTTCATGTCGTAAGTAGTACTTTACCGCACTCAGTGCGGTAAGTGCGGTAAAATTTCTTTACCGCACCCAATGCTGTAAAATTTCTTTACCGCACTCTTGTAAATTTTATTATATGCGTAATATGTTCTATTTAATTTACTACATTATGATGCTAACCACAACTAACGGCGATAAGTATCACATCATTACGAATATTTTTACTAGGTACCCAACGCCTACACCTTTAGCAATTTTCAGGTCACAACAATCTACTGTACCATGCATGGCGCAAGAAAATAACGCTTCTGTAATTTACAAAAACTGCTCAACTACATCTGATGAACAAAATCAAGCTCGCTCAGCACTTAATTTGCATTGCGCTACAAATTGTACATTTAATTTTAATATTTATCGTTAGCTATATTTTTATATTATAATGTTTGTATGTAATAAATATTTTTAAAAAATATTGTTTCTTTTTGTATTAATTTTGTAATATAATTCTTTTTTTTACCGGTGCGGTAAAGATTCTTTACCGCACTCAGTGCTGTAAAGATTCTTTACCGCACTGTATTAATTTTATTCAAAAAATGCAATTGATGTACTTGCATTCGCGCAATGCATAATATAAAAATATTTATAGCTTTTAACAATTAATATTTGTTACTTTTTATAAATTTTTTCTTTTAAATTTGATTTTTGTTCCAAATATTATTGCTCGAAGGAAAAATTGTGTACCTACCACGTGCGTAAAGTGTCTTTACCGCCCTTAACGGCTTGCCCGAACTCCGCTTCGCGTCGTTCGTGCAACTGCCGTCGCGTGCGGTAAAGGACCACTTTCCGCACTTGTTAGGTAAATAACTATTTACAACACGCGTGTGATATTTGGCACTTTCTAGCCAAGTTAACCGTGTTGTTATTGTCATTTTCGTAGGTGGTCGTAGGAAAATATACAAAACAGTACACTTGATAACAACATATTCAAAATTTAACCAAACATTAGGTCTGTGGTGAACTTCTTTCTTTTGCTTTAAGCAGCTGACCCCATAGGCACTTTTCTATAGCTTTCCTCCATTGCACTTGGATATACTCAGTTGGAGCTTCTAATTTGAAAGTTATATCTCTGTGAAATTTCACGCTGTTGACATGGTCTTTTAATTCCAGTATGTTCTTTTCTTTTCTGGGGGGCAACAGACCCAATTGGTCCATTTTAATACTTCCTATATAATAATATGAATCTTCATTTGGTTGTTTCTAAAATAAAAATATTTTTTTAATACGTCAACTCTCACTTATAAAATTATAAGAGTGCACTTAAGTTGCATGTGCTTGGGATATAAATGTTTAGAATATTGATAATTTGTGTGACCTAAAATTACAATTTGGTCATACCTAATACAATTTCCGTGGTTATTTTATTCATCTTTAAAGATAAGAGAAAGAGAAACAAACAGTTTTTTGCGACCTACAAAAATTTAGAAACGTCTAAAATTCTTCAAGGGAAATGAAATTTTTTATCTTCAATAACTGACAATCGCAAATAATAAAGCGACCTAATTTTAGGTTTTTATTTTAGAACAGGAATATCCTAAAGAACTAAGACTTTTTGCTCATTTCGGTAATAAAACAACACTGCACAGATCATTTTAAAAAGTCATAATATCCCATGTTTTAGCCGCCGATATTTATATTAGGTATTAGTTATTTAAATTTTTACTGAAAAATGTTTAGCGGCGTGCAGACAAATTTTAAAATTGAAAAAAGTTTTACGCTTCTGCTGGGATATCAGCCAAGAACCTCTCGATCATTAGTAGAGCGTTCTACAGGTTGTGCCACGCCACCGAGGAGACTCTGAAATTCTCTCACCAACTTTGGCCATAAAACTTATTCAATTTTCTGTTAGCAACATACAGGTTTTCCTGCGATTTCAAACTGAGAGAGGGGGTTATTAGGAGAATTAATAACTTCGGTTAACGCAGACCGAACTTACAGCCTTTTAAGTACTTTTAGTCGCTACCGTTATCCCCGCTGTTACCACGGTAACTACAAAAAAATTTTAATTACAAAATATCCGTTGTATTGCAGTTATTATTAAAAATTAAAGACTTTGTATTATAACATAGCGACTACGCACCCTAGCGGTAAAATTTGGAACTTAAAAAGAATTTCAAGTGAATTTTTTTCTCGTCGCAGCATGTATGGTTTTGGAGATACAGCCGCTCGCTACCAGTCGTGGATTACCCTGTATACTACTTTAAATACCACAAGATGGGTAACGCGTTTCGTGTCAAATAAAAGTAGTATTTAACCATCCCAAAACATTTTGTGGTAGTACATTCGATAACACACATTACAGTTTTTGTAGCAAAGGCAACCTGTATAGGTAGGGGAACCCCCGCGTAAGCAAAATTGAGAGACTCTCTTACTTCTCACTAAAAGGATGAAACCTGTGCTAAATTAAATCTCTACTTTATTAGTATTGAATATCTCAGTCAAAAAGGGAGGGAAATTAGGAAAATATTGATCCAACTTTAAAAAAACTGCACAACAGCAGGGTCATTGAGTTTATATAAAAGGAAATTTACTTTATATAAATGGCTACCCCTACTCTCACGAAGACCCAGAAAAAACTCCAGCTGAAGACGAGAAATTAGAAAAGAAAATCTAAGAAGGATAAACAGCGCTCCATCTACACCAACAGTAGAACATAATATACTATATTTTATAAGTTCGGATGACGAGACCGATGTTTTTGATAAAGAATGACAAAGAAGAAGATTTAGGAGAAGTACTTGAAAAAATATACCCCAACGCGGAAAAAACCAAGCAGAAAGAGACACATATTGAGGGACCAATTACCGGGAAAACCAAGTAAAACCTACTAAGATATAAACAAGTAACCCAATTGACAGCTTTAGCACGGGACGCACCACTACAATGTGTTGAGTTGATACTTCAAGCAAGGCGCACTTGGCGGCAGTGTCGCGCCGCCACTGTGTTAAATTAATTTCTTGATCTTAAATTAATTTAGTTTTCTAGCAGTTTAAATTATCTTCAAGAATGGTTAGCTAAAATCTTATTGAAAGGGAGCGTTTTGTAGTGGCTGCGACGGGTTACTATTGTTTGAAGGGTTCGTCTATTTTTCTAATGTTATATTTATCTGAACCTATCATCTACCTTGCTCTCTGGTCAAAGAAAATAATAACCCAGAGTTATACTGAATAAATATATATTGTAATAAATTCCAAATCATTGTGTACAAATTTCAAACGGTACATTTTCATAAATCCATCCTTAATAAAGATTATATAATTCTTAAATAAATAAAATGTCTATATTAAACGGCACTGCTTCTCGCGATTTTAAGAAAGTCAATTTACGTGATTTTATATAAGCCAACGGCACTGTGTTCCGCGTTTCCTGTGTAATATTCATAACGACAACAATTTAGTTCAAAAATGTTCTAAAATATATGCGAGCGGCACTGCATCCCGCTATTTGCATAACGAAACAAAAACAGTTCATAAAGTCCATATTTCCTAACCATAGTTCATTAGTCTATTTCTTTTCGTACAAAATTACAGTTCATCATTACACTTGGTTTATGAAAGTCAATGCCTATACGATTATTATAACTTACATAATAAACATAGGAAAACAGATATTCCCATCTCTTTGCTTTTTGGGTAGGTCACCACCCTTAGGTGTTCAAGTAGCACTTAGCGATAAGAAAGAAACACTTGTTAATTTTCATACCGACACTAAAACGATAGGTTGTATTTTTCACTTTATCCACCCCTTAATGAATTTAAAACACCCTCTGTTATAAACTTAGAAAGCATCGTGGGAAATGTATCTTTCCCATAGTTACGCGATGTTGTGTGTTTTTAAGAACTGCAAATTTTGTCTATTCTTCTTTTTTTACTAATGCAAATTTGGCGTTTTTATACGATTTTTAATTCCTAGGCCAATCCTTTTTTATATTTGAAGGTGTGGTTAATATGAAATAATACTATTCGATTGGTTGTCCAAAATCACCAAAAATCAGCCATATTTGTTTGATTCCCAGACAACAAAGAAAAATCGGAAAGATGTATCGCTAAGTGCATTTGGTAATAAAATTTTATAGCAAAAAAGCTTTTAAGATTCCTAAGTTAAGAATGGGGGAACAATAGGTGGTACCTTTAATTTTTCTTAAAGCGTTACTGTAATTGTTAACACCCACTATTTGAAAGAGATAGAAGTATAACTGTCTTTGTCTTTAAATTTAGTTTTTTCGAGCGATCGTCGAGCGTCTTTCTCCTTTACATTACCTTGAATTATTTTCATTTTATTTTTATTTTAATAGTAAACTTAATAAAAATATAAAAGGATGCTCGAGGCTCGACAGCAGCGACCAGTTGGGCACGCGGCCAGCGAGACCCTGATCGCAACGCCACGACCATTGTCTTCTTAAGGTGGCATTCTCAACGTCATTTAATCCATTACCAACCTATAACCTATTTCGCGTTGCTTTTTTTAGTTTATTATTAGATTAACTAACATTTAAATAAAATCAGTATCGTCGGTATAATATTTAGGTAATATCTGACATATATAACAAAAATATCTATTCATTTTATTGCTAATTTTGGGATAATTGTATAGTGAAAGAACAATGACATAATAATGTTAAAAATAATCTTACCCGATATTTTTTGCTATACAATTCTCCTAAAATATTTAATGAAATTCCTTGATATTTATTTCATATGTCAATTATTACCTATGAAATATGAAGACGATAATGATTTTATTTAAATTTTGTGTAAAAGCTAGAAAAATTAAATAAATATATGCGAAATAGGTTATAGGTTGGCAAGCATGTTGATACTCCCAAATTAACATACTATTTTCTAGCAGCGCGACTCTTGTCGCGTAGTGCGCCCCCGCGTTTAAAGCTAAGCGAAGTATCATCCCTGATTAACACTAAACTAGCTTAAAAAACGAATAGGCAAAACCAGAGTTATTTATTTAATTCATAATATAAGATTATTAAATGCATACCTATTGAAATATATTGCAATTTGCTACTTCTAAATAGAGTAGTAAGATTAGTGCTATTTATTTTTTTTTGTATGAAATTTAAACTTAAGCCATTTTCCTTTACAATCTATAAAATGAATATATCATTACTTACTTTACTAAATTATTATAATTATTTACGTATATTATTTGAACATTATCATTTGGACTCAAAACATTATTTGTTTATTTACATATTGTTACAATAGATGATCCGCAATTTATAAACTGACGTTTAGTGAAAATAACATATACTTTGTTATATTTTAACCCGAGTCCAGATTAAGATTAGTTCTTTGTGAATAAAGTATAATTATTATTTTATTCAGTGGCGGCTCGTGACTAGCGAGTCAGGGGGGGGCGCTGACTTTAAATTTTAAAAAATTTAAAATGCCTATTATTTTCGAAAGTACGTGGCTGTTTTTTTTAACTTTCTCGTTGTGAATTTTAATTTCATCAGCATAAGCAGCACTACTTAAAGAAGTTAAAGTTTGTCCTAACATCTGAAAACTTACCACATTATGACGATGTTGTGCACTATTTTCATGTTTTTTTTATTTTCTCTGAAAGATTATTGAAGTCCTGCACCCCATTTATAGTCCAATTATCATCCCCGTCAAAAAGAAGACACACGATCACAAGAAACAAAAAAAAAATAAGTTTTGTCCTCACAACCGCATATCCAGAATTTTTTATTATATGTTTCTTTGTCAAACTTACGCGTAAACTGTGCTTTACTTTTACATTTTGATTGCACTTGTACTATGTTCAATATTGGTAGTGGCCGCTTTGCAATTTTTAAATCACGTTTATCACTTAAGCTCAGAGAACTAAACACAAGCTTCTGTAAATCACTGACCTTCATATTAGATGACATTTTCCAACTATATAACGTAACTAATAAATCAAATCAAACAAATAAACAAACCATTAGCGGCATCGACAAGTCGCATCGTCAGAGTACATAATATATCGATTAATCTACCGTGGCGTGGCATCGCGATTCGCGAACAGCTGTTGGGCGCGGAGAATTGGAGCTCATCCGTGGCAGCTCGTTGTGCGATGTGTAGGTGACGTCACGCCTCTGTACTCGCGTTGAATCGGGACGAATAATCGGTCGCCCGCGCTTAGTACAACCTTGAGAGCGCGCAACTCACTTGTATACGAGTATAGCCCGTCCGTTGGAATAGGGCTACGTTTGGTTTGAATTATTTTAATTGATTGCTTACATACATTGCGTTCTTGGTTTTTTAAGTAAAGTATTCTTCGATTTTGTTTGAAATAATTGCAGGGAGGGCGGCGCCCCAGAGCCCTTCATTAACGAGCCGCCACTGATTTTATTATAATTCTTATTATTATATCAGAAAAATACAGTTTATACGCGTTATAACATGCACTAAATACTTGTCTGTGTCAGATACAACCTCACATTTTAAAAATGTGTATCCCCTTTGTTGTTAAATAAAGAACATTTTATAAACAAGTATTAAACACAAATGCAGAAACATATGGTGCATATTATTATAAAATTAAATATATATTGGGTGTCTTCAAATTAAAATCCAAGATAAAGTTGTATTTTTAAAATGGAACACAATACATTCTTACAGGGACTAAATCTAAGATCGACCTACCTGTCCCTAGACCTTTAGTGCTGTAATACAGGGTGGCCCTTTAGTGTGGCAAAGTACAATAGCTCCGTTACTATTTCAAATACATTAAAAATATGAATACAAAAGTTGAAGGGCAGTAAGTGACTTATAACGTAAAATTATTTTTAACTCTATAGGGTGGCTCAAAAAAGCGGAACAAGAAAAAATGTACTTTTTTCAAATGGAACACCCTGTATATTTTTACATTTTTAAATTCCACATAAAATTACAATTATTTTTTATTAAATACATTATTAGTCTATACTTTATATTTTCCGAGATATTGACTCTCGAAAAGTGACATTTTTGAACTTTGACAGCTTCTAACTTTCTAACACTACGTCTTAGAGCAAAACGGCTTACATGTCCCTATCTTTAATTTTTATTATCTTCCCAAAAAAATCAAATTCCAGTTAAACCGGAACAACTATATTTCCTGCTTTCGAGTAACATCCGGTTTAACCGGAAGTTGATTTTTTTGGGAAGATAATGAAAATTGAAGATAAGGACATGTAAGCCGTTTTGCTCTAAGACGTACTGTTAGAAAGTTAGAAGCTGTCAAAGTTCAAAAATGTCACTTTTCAAGAGTCAATATCTCGAAAACTATAAAGTATAGACTAATAATGTATTTAATAAAAAAGAATTATAATTTTATGTGTAATTTAAAAATGAAAAAATATACAGGGTGTTCCATTTGAAAAAAGTACCTTTTTTATTGTTCCGCTTTTTTGAGCCACCCTATAGAGTTAAAAATAATTTTACGTTATAAGTCACTTACTGCCCTTCAACTTTTGTATTCATATTTTTAATGTATTTGAAATAGTAACGGAGCTATTGTACTTTGCCACACTAAAGGGCCACCCTGTATATAAGCAATGCATGCATCTAAAAAAGCCCTTTTTAAACTGGTGGAAGTAAAAAATATAGAGATAAAAAAATGTATGTGTTTTTTGAAGTTAAAGCTTATCTTAACATAGTATAAAACAAAGTCGCTGTCGCTGTCTGTCCGTCCCTACCTATATATGCTTAAATCTTTAAAACTACGCAACGGATTTTGAAGCGATTTTTTTAAATAGATAGAGTGATTCAAGGGGAAGGTTTTTATGTATAACTAGCGACCCGCCCCGGCTTCGCACGGGTGCAATTTCAGAAAGTGGCATGCCGGGTACTAATATATCGGGTTTGTATTTATACCAGCGGGTTGCAACGCATGCCGGGTACACGCTAGTTTAATATAAATAGCTAAACGCCTCGTCTCCAAAACTCTATTTCCTAAATTAATTAAAGGTCTTTAAAGAAAAAACGGTTTTAGACCTTACCTTCGTCAAAATTATAATTTTCTCGTATAGATACACCATCATGGTCATCTTCTTAGGCTTGCGTACAGTGAACTCATCCATAAGTAGAAATGATCCATATCCGTTAATATCGAAAGGGCAACACTGAATGGAAGTCTTTGGAAACTCATATTCCTTCTCTGAAATAATAACTTTACTATAATTAAGAGGCCCGGAAATGTCGTTTTTCATTAACTCAATATCATTATTATTGCCCGGTGTAGTATGGTGTCTTCTTTTTTTAATTTTAAAAGTACGTCTAAACGCCGAATTGAAAAAGTTATGTATTTTTGACGTCGAGCTCGGCCTAGGAACGTCTTGGTTGGTTCGAGTTTGTTCCGGACGTAAATCAACCTCGTAGAAATTAGTTTCTCTATCGTCATTTTTATCCATGTTTACTAAACACGCGTTTGGAAAAACTGTTTTCATGACATGTACTTTAGGATCACTGGCAATGGTTTAAAAATAAACTTTCGCAACTTTTATAGATGATGTCAATCACCCATACTGATGAGATATTTTAAATACGACAATAGGAATACAAAAATAACACAGCTGCGCTGTGGTATGAAAATTTTACCTAATACTTTATTATAGGTAGGTACCTTGTTTATCTTATCACTATCAGGTATTAAAAGATAAGGATTACGTTTCCTTTGAATTTTAATTTAAGGACGATTGAATTTCTATGTATTACTCATTGGGTAAAGAATAATACGTAATAAAATTTTAATTGTTGGTATTATCTTGGCTTTCACATCAGAAAACAATAGGTATTTAATTAGTTCTAGTTATGAAACCCAACTAGTATCAGCAGAGTAGGAATCTACTATCAACTGCGTTAAAAAAATGTAGTTTTATTTCACATTGTTTTCGGGACCCACACGTATCAGAACAACTTAGAATCATAGGCGTAGTTAGGGGGGTACTTGGGGGTGCTAAGCACCCCCGAAATCTAAATTAGCACCCCCAAAAAATTTACAATATATAGGCTAATTTTAGAACTAACCTATTTTTTTAATATACATTATATTATGTAATGAATTTTTCATATTAATATTTCAAGCATTCGAATTTTGGTACAAATTCAAGTATATTTAGGTAGTTGCGGATTCTGTTCAAAATTTCTCTCCGTGTACCGTGTAGTTCACGCCCAGCTTACTTGTCAGAGCGGGTCTATGATCAAAAAAATCTCGTAAAATACGAGAGCGGCATAATAGCTTGTGTATGTCATGTTCTGCAATTCTGCATTAATTTGATAATTTAAATTTAACCAGCCGTAGTCGTTCAAATTCGCGGAAATTTTTAGCCGGTATTTTGACTATTTTTTTTTTGTTTATTAAGGTTTAACATGGTTTTATTGAATTCAGTTAAAGTTTAAAGTTAAATAAACACGAAAAAACAATGAGTGCGTCGTCGGATATAAAATACACCGTGGAATTTTTGAAAAAATCTTTTAGCAAGTTACCGTTGAAGAAGAAAGTGATTGTCAACATTAAAAGACCTAAACCTGCTATTAACATCACATTAAAATATTTACTAAAAATTATTTACCAAATTTGGGCTTGGTCTTAAAAATTTTTAGCCTGCGGCGGGCTTTTTGTGCACCCCCACGTTAACATGTCACGAGCCGTCACTGGACTTCAGCACCCCCAGTGTTGACTGTCTAACTACGCCTATGCTTAGAATGTATAGCAATGCAACTATATTAAGCAGTCTTTTTCATAACACCATGTCGGTCACCTTCATAGGGCAATTTTGTATGTAAAATAATGTTTCATTACAAACTATAGATATCCAAGTTCGTGAGGTGTCCGCTAGGGGCTAGGGGTTATAACAGACAGGATCAAATAGAAAATTTGGGCTTTTACTTTATGTTGCCCAATTAAGAGGTACTAAACACATTTATTTTTTGCTAAATCTTTTTTGTTTTAAATATTTATTATTTATATCTTTTAATTTAAAATGGTGAAGGATGTCAAAGTTTGCCTTATATAAAATTTGGTAACCTTGTTTGGGCTTAACGGATTTTAACAAACTTGGTCTAAGTCGATAGAATTTTTTTGTCTCGAGCCATTACGCATTGGTTAATTTTTACTTGAGCCGCACTTTTCCCACTAGAGATCATTTTTCAAAAAAAAAAGGAATTATATTTATTTTTTGGTAAACTATTAGAGGCTAGAGAAGGTGTCCGTGCCTAGGCTCTTTTAAATAATATAATGTAATAATTACAATAAGCTTATTTTAACTATTATCTAAATAATTCTACGTATCCAAAGTGTCAACATTCTATTGATGACATATCCCGGTGATAAATTAAACTCATAAATTGCAGATTTAAAGTAAAAAGTTAAATTAAAAATATCCTACCAATCAAAATAAAATGCCTTTTAAAGATAAGGGTGCTTTGAAAAAAAGTCGAATCTTCATTAAAATAAAATGTCAAATAACAGTATTTCGTTGATGTTATCATTTTGTCGACGATATTAGGAAAGTTGTTATTTAAGTATATTAAAAAATATTCAAAATACGTTTTACCAATGAAGAGATAATATTTGATTTGATTGCGGTCTATTTCGAACATTAAAGAAATTCTACCTTATCTATACTTCTAACTTTTGTCGCCAATATATTTGGTAACGTTATATAGCTACGGTTTTGACAGAAGTTAACCCCTTACCGCATACCGTCCCATATTTGGCACGTGAAATCTATTTCATTTTTTCTGAGTATTCAAACAGTTTATGACTATAACTCAAATTTTCCCATATCAGGCACGTTCGCTTCTATGATGCTGACAATATATACCCCCCCTAAAAGCCATTCTCGCGCGTGTGCCGCGCTATTTGTATTCAGTTGACTGGAAGCGTGTAAATAGTAATAGATATAAGTAATTATAAAACATTTTTATAAGAAGCAAACTTTGACTTTCCTCCCTCCAGTGATTTTTCTTGGCAGCGTTTACCAATGACATTTTTTTGGAAAGCTAGGTTCCGAAGATTAACTGACTGTCTAGGGCCGTTCTTACTTGGCCACATGATACAAAGCGATTATTTCTTTAATTTGCTTTTGTAGGAAGGTGATGTTATTTTTTTTTCAAAATACAACAACGTCGTTTTCATGACGTGTAAACTACAGTACCTAGCCTTAATAAAATAAACATAATAACTGACCGAAACGTTGTGTTTAGTAATAAAATAAAGACAATAGAAGTCCGACAAGGTAATTTTCTTCTTCTGACTACATTTGACTCGATATACGAGTATATCTAGAGAAATTTTCAATAGTTTACATAGCTCGCCGCAGGGTAAAGTATTGGATGTACAATTTTAATAATTTTATAGTCCTTAATTTTTTTCTAACTTTAAATAATTTTGAAATTTCTGAATTGCTCTTAGAAGCGCTCCCATTTTATGTATAAACCTGGAAAAATTCTGAATTTTAGATTGTACAAAGGTTAATTTTGAAGTACTCCATACTCAAAGTGTAGTTAGTTAAATGATTAGAAAAAAGAAAAGCACAAAGTTTTTCTCCACAATTTTTTATTAGAATAACTAGGCGAACCTAAAATAATTCATAATAATTAAATTCGACATGTTTCGAGTGTCGAAACACTCATCATCAGGAAAACAAAGTGAATGGTACAATGCTGATGTTAGCAATAGAGAAAATAATAGTGAGATTGAGCCGTAATGGAGCTTTCAAAGGTGTACAAGAAGTGTAAAAAATTGGATAGTCAAAAAACCGACAATCAAGACTTCAGCATACTGGAAAGTCAGGGATTAGTGCAAAGTCTCTGTCTTGGGCAGAAAAATGGAGAGTGTAAAAGAAAAAATAAGGGACTTTTAACAGACTTTGTGGAAAACATTTATGAAGTAGTGAAAAATCTTAAGTTTTATTCAGCTTTGTTACAGACATGTAAAAGTATTGAAATAAGAGGGAAAGAAAAAAAAATTGTTTTTCTTTAAAGTCAAAGCATCATTTAGCTTGAAATAAAATACTCTTGGGGTACCAGGCTTTTTACGGCCTGACAATGTCAAGTTCAAGTTCATTTCCCTTCTGACACGTGCTGGTTGCAGTGGAACTTCTTTAACAAAGATGTTCTAGTAAAACAAAAACTTTTTAAAACCTAATTTTGCACATAATGTGTATGTTTTGACTCCGGCCGGGGTATCCGAGCCGTAAAAAGCCTAGTACCCCAAGAGTATTTTATTTCAAGCTAAATGATGCTTTGACTTTTAAGAAAAACTATTTTTTCTTTGTCTTTCCCTATTATTTCAATACATTTAGATGTCTCTAACAAAGCTGAATAAAACTTAAGATTTTTCACTACTTCATAAATGTTTTCCCCAAAGTCTGTTAAAACTCCCTAATTTTTCTTTTAAACTCTCCATTTTTCTGCCCAAGACATGGCCTTTGCACTAACCCCTGACTTTCCAGTATGCTGAAGTCTTGATTGTCGGTTTTTTGACTATCCAATTTTTTACACCTCTTGTACACCTTTGAAAGCTCCATTACGGCTCAATCCCACTATTATTTTTTCTATTGCTAATAACATCAGCATTGTACCATTCACTTTATTTTCCTGATGATGAGTGTTTCTACACTCGAAACATGTCGAATTTAATTATTATCTATGAATTATTCTAGGTTCGCTAAGTTATTCTAATAAAAAAATTGTGGAGAAAGACTTTGTGCTTTTCTTTTTTCTAACAACGGTTAATGTTAAGAAAAATGTGTTTTTTCCAATTCGAGCTCAGTCACGTTTAAAGCTCATTTTCAAAATTCGATCCTGATAAAAAAAAAATTGTGTGTGCTTAAGACCACACGACAGAAGTGAAAACGTCAGCAAGGTGAAATTAACAATATCAAATACAATTTTTCAATTTTGTTCCTTTTAGGTTAGTTTCGTAAGCAATCATAAAAATAACATAAACTTGGAATACGGGATAATTTTACTGCATACGAAAAAAGATATTTCCTAAAATTGAACAACCCTTGAATTTTTACATCTTCAACAGAAGTCAGAAATCATAATAAATTAGGTCCACGGAATAAGCAATTACGGTAAACCTTACTTCACCCTACGTAAATATATATTTTAAAAAATGCCAGAACATACCTGAGACGCAGACGAGTGTCTATACAACGCACACTGTTTGCGGCATGCTTTTGCATATAACGTTCATTCGGGTCAGGGTCAGTTCGGATTGAATATAGCAGTTGAATTCGAGCGTGACACAGCCGAGTCTGACGCGTGACGGCGACGCGTGACGGCTCAGTTTAATCCAGTGCCCACAAAAAGTGCTAAACGCGCCTAAAGAAGTTTTCACTTCAAAAAGTTGTACACTCTCTATTTCCATGCCCTAGAGTGTTTTCTACAAGATGGTATAGGTTTCATTTGGTTATATCTCCGAATCACTTAAAGTCATAATTTCATTGTGATTTTACTCTACTACTTTGCCGGTGTCGAAAAATTGGCGTCCTCCGCTGACGTGTCACGCTGCAACTATCTGTCTCAAGTAGCAAAGTATCACCGTATTCCGCTCTTAATACGCAAAGTTATTATTCTTTCCACCATAATAACATAAATTAAAGTTTTTGCAGATTTTTGCAATAAACAACGTATAATGTATATTCATATAAAATAAAACAATTTTTTTAAAACTATTTATTGCAATAAATAAATACACAAGTACATAAATAAGTAAGGCGTTTTTATTAAGATTAGGTTTTTAAAGTTATCTTTTTTTAAACATCAATATAAATTACAAATCTTATAGGCAATGCATAACTAAACCTTTCGTCATCTTTCAAATTGGATGGCATAGTAAAATAGTTTTATCCCAGACGAACAATCGAAGAAAAACAAAGCTATTTACATTCGGCGAGTGGTCTTCGCAAGTAGCAAGTAGTATCTTTTGCATTTATTCTTACCTCAACTTTTATAGGTAGCTTTGTATATGAATATCTTTGTTTTTATTTTATTTTTCATCTGAGATTTTTACTAACAAAGTTGATGTTTGTTCGGGTTTGTTATATTGGTTTACAAAATAATTTCTTGTGGACTTGGCAAAACATTAAGAAAATAATTTCGCTCCCGTATATTATTATCTGTTGTTTGTCATTTATTAAACAAAAATCTGCAAAAATCGATCATAACAAATTGTTTTTAGATGACGAAAAGTTTGTATTTTATATTAATGTATCAGAAAAAAAAAGAATTAACACAATTTAATTGTAGGTAAAATCTTGTATAAGCAGAAATTATTTACTGGTTTTATATTAACAAGAATTACCAGTTTTTTAAACAATTTTCTTTATTCTTTTCTGATTGAATTCTGACAATCTAAAGGTGCTTTCTTTCAGGCCAGTTTTTAAAAATATTTTTATTTTAGAAACGATTAGAAATGATTCCGTCATTTTATACAACTAATATCACTAAGGAATTTAGTTATTGGCAGTGCATACGTACATTTATTTTACGGACAGCAGACATGTGAATGTGAAATTTAGATAAAATTTCATATTGAATAATTTAATTGACGACCAACTACTACTTGTTGTTGTAAAAGAAAATCTTCGTAATATCAAAAGGATTCAAAGATATGGAAAGCCCTTAATGTAAATGTAGTATAGTTTTGTATTACTAATACCTACCGCATGTGGTCTATTGGTAGACCGAGGCTACGGTTTCGCCAAATTAAGTCCAGGCAACCTTTTAAATTCAAATACCTGTTAAATACGTAAATATTATTCAAATAGAAACAAACACATTTGAAATTTTTGTTAGGAACATCAAATTTAACATGATTCGAGAAAACCTTTGCCCAGCGTTAGGAAATAATAGTAATCAAATATTTACTCTAAATACAAAAGCTTTTTTTTTAAATATAATTTGTTACGTAAGGATCAAATTCGAAACATCGAAAATAAGCGCAAGTAACATGCCTTTAACTGGTTTATTTACCTTATTTTGGATTAAATGCACCATTTAGTGGCAATTTAAGCCCTATTATCCAGTTTATGGCCTTGATTTTCAAATTAACTTTACTTAGCTTTGACCGTATGTTTACTTAACTTGACAATTTGATCTTTACCTTTTTCTTGACGTTACGAAGATTGTCTATTTATTTTTTAGCCGAATCTGGCCAAATGGCATTAGTAACAATTCTTTTAAAACCTGATGTTGGACAATAATAGCATTTGCAAACTGCCCACGTTAACTTACAAACTAAGTGGCAAGATTTTTGGCAGGATTACTCAACATAGAACACAGAAGACCCTGAAATTATTTATATAAATAAAATATATATTTATTTGGGGTTGATGGTGGTTTATTACCTGTCGACTTGACTCTATTACGAAAAAACCTTTTCGGCATCTTTTTTCCACTCTGGTATTCCTTCAGGGTATTTTCTGAAATAATAATTTAATAATCAGAACCTCTAAAGTCTTTTGAAGGGTCACACATTGAAGATGCTTTAAAAATTAATTATACTTATAAAAACGGGACTTGGTAAACTAGTTAACTTAGAGCCTATAGATCAACTAGGTAGTAGGTACCTAAATGCAGAATAATCTTAACTTTAATATAATTTTAAAAAAATATGGCATTTGTGAGATACATCCGGCATTGATAACGATTGACCTTACGAGTATAGCATTTTTTCGTTCACTTTCTATATTTATTTTCTAAAGTGTGATATAAAACATATTTTTTAAAAAAAATAATGATCTTATCATATAGGTACATACAATGTATTGCCAAAACAAGCAACCGCACAAGGTAGCCATATGGATCTACATGGCAATCATATGGTAATACGGACTGATGAAAATTAAAGTAGATTCAAAGAATTGCGTGCCTTGACTTCACTGACGTTATGAGAACCACACCAACGAAACGGGAGCAAGGGAGGTAATTTTTATCTAATTTCCCTTGACGTTTATTTTAAGGAAATCGCTTTGATAACTTTTATACGCACTACGCACAGTTGGAATCGAACCTACTGTAGGTACCAGCTCACTAGAGCGACGAATCTGAACAAAATCCCTTTTGTTAGGTTTAGGTTCCACTACTACGTGCAAATACAAACTCTACAACGCCGAAATGTGTCCGAAATCCTACAGCCTCAAATCCTATAGTGTAAAATCCAAAGGCATTGAAGATGCGGATGTAATAGATGCAATTAACAAATACACAGACGGATCGAAAACAAAAACAGGTTCAAGATGTAGAATATATAGTTATATGCCAAATTCATGGATTTAAACTTATATTGGGCTACGGAAAAATATGCAAGCGTAAATCATATCAAGATCGCAAACAATGGCCGCAAAATAGATCACCAATAGAAACATAGAGCTGATCGTAACGTCCACATACGCACGGACAGACAGTAGACTACTACTATCTCTAGCAAGACCACGAATCACTTAACGACTAGTACTAGAGTGTCACCATGTCCATCAAAAGACACGAAATATCAAGGGAACGTCGGATTGGTGTCTCACTAGAGCTGCCGGACTCAGGGCGTAACGACATCAACGGTCACAAATTTAATGCAAGAACACCCCCACATAGTTTTAAAAAACAATGGGATGTAACAACAAACTATGAACTCTCGAAACAGTTATTTAATTTCTCAGACCCAATCAGAACCAAGAAATACCTAACGACATCGAGGAAAAATCTACAATATAACCATAGTTATTCATATAGGACTATGTCAGCTATGTAAACATCTTTCTAACATGAAGCTATTCCACGCGACCAAAACTGATGGTAGTTACGCATTTGTGAACTGCCCTATATGTTAGCCACAGCATGTCGTATGGTATAAGCATAGGCGATACAACTTCGTGTGGTGAATGTGAACAGGAAGATGATGAAGTCGAACATATCCTTTGTGACTGCCCTGCTCTCTCATCCACTAAAAGATACTTGCTTGGCGAGTACCGGTCGACATTAAGGAGATATGCACTAGGCGACGTCGTCAACTACTTTAAATCTGTAGATAGGCTAACGAGCTAAACACATCCCCTTTATTTTTATTTCCTGAAGGAAGCACAAGTATAAATGTCGCCTAAGTGACGTGTAGCCTAGCTTACTCTTCACACCTTCTAAATCCAGATTCAGGCAGCCGCACAATGAGAAAATGTACCTAATATGTAATTTGAATTGGGCTAGTGGAGTTTGCACAGTAGGATAGAAATCGATCACCACGAAATAAAGCCATAGACAATTTACCTTCAGATACGTACAGTACAGCTTATCTCCTGCGCAAACAAAAGTTACGTTTTATGGGTGAAAAAATGCGTCCGAGTGCATGACTCGCCGGACAGCTGCCTTCCCTCTGGGCACCTTCGGGCATGCGCATAAACCTCGTGTTATCGGCCTGTCCTACTTTAGCGACATGTTTAAAATACACTCCAGAACGACTCGGCCGCCATTTTTGTTGTTGTGTTGTAAGGTTTCTCTATTGATTCCTTGTAGTTTTCTTAGCTATTGTGGATTGTGGGTGTTTAATATTTACGGGTTTCTAGTTTTTGTGTAGTTTAGTGAATTGTGTCTGATTGTGAGAAAATTAATTCTGTCAAAGTTACTGGTTGGTTAATTTTTTGGTTAAAATCTGTACACCCCGACATTAAGCTTTTAATAAAGCCAGTATTCCACAGGTCAAGTTCTCGGGCAAACACTTTTCAAATTCTTGAACAAAAAATTTTGCTTGAAACTGTTTTACACATACCTAAGTTTTTGCCAAATTTTAAAAATCAATACCCGTTATATACCAACTAATATTTGACTTGAGGTTAGGTACGTGATAACACCGTTTGTTTTTATATTCGATTTTATAAGACTAGTTTAATTCACTTGTTTTTTTTCTCTTCCTTTTCTCACTAAATACACGACAACGAATCATTTTTAAACAAATTTTAAAAACAAAACCTTAAAAACAATTTTCTATCCTTAAAATCTGATAGGTTTGCTACTACTAAAAATGCCAGAAATCACTACCTTTTTTTTTCCAACTTGATCAAAAATTGAGAAGAAAGTTTAATTTTTTGGCAAGAATTTTAAAGCCCGGACTTGTCTATTTTCCCATTTGTCAAACGATAGTGTTGCTGTGCGCATGTCTAATAGTGTCTTGCTTTGTTTACATGCGCGAGGCCATAAATCTGCCACTTTCGTGATTATTGTTTGCTTATCTAAAGGTAAATTGTCTATGAACAAAGCAAGTGAACAGAACTATGTGACAGAACAGGGCCGGCGTTGTTTATCGTATGTTGTTATTATTTTGGTTCTGATCTTCAGTGTGATTGTGGCAAGGATTGTGGTGATTATTTTCAAGTTACCGGTGCTATTTATTTGTAAAACTACAGTGTAGATATTTTTATAGAATCTATTAGTGATTATTACGAAGGCGTAGAAGGGCCACATACATTTTTTTTTTAATATTCCGACTTTAAACTCGGAATTTAACTAAATTCCGACTTTAAACTCGGAATATTACTAAATTCCTACTTTAAACTCGGAATTTAACTAAATTCCGACTTTAAACTCTGAATTTAACTAAATTCTGACTTTAAACTCGGAATATAACTAAATTCCGACTTTAAACTCGGAATATTACTAAATTTCGACTTTAAACTCGGAATTTAACTAAATTCCGACTTTAAACTCGGAATTTAACTAAATTCCGACTTTAAACTAAGAATATAACTAAATTCCGACTTTAAACTCGGAATATTACTAAATTCCGACTTTAAACTCGGAATATTACTAAATTCCTACTTTAAACTCGGAATATTACTAAATTCCGACTTTAAACTCGGAATTTAACTAAATTCCGACTTTAAACTCGGAATTTTATAATCTCAAATTTTTTTGCCATTTTTTATATTTTCCTCAATACCTCCCTTATTACGGCCTTTGGAACAAAAGTCAATATAACCTTTTATGTGGAATAAGACAACTTTTTTATTTGAAGAGTTTCCATCTAAGTTTTATCAGTTCCGAGATAATGTGAAAACCACTTTTCAGTCAATACCTAGAAAACTATGAGACTTACCAAAAATTTCTAAGAAGTAGAAGTGAAGATCTCATAGAGATGCTACTTAATAGTTATATACATTGTTGCCGTATCTCTTACAGTTTTCGAGGAAACTTGCCTTTTATGGATTTCATAATATTTTCAGACCATGCATGGAAAAATTGTCGAAATTTAAAATTCTGTCAAAACTTGAAAATATGACAGAATATACTTTTAATATTATATGAAAACTTGAAATACCGAAAAATAGTGTCAAATAAATATTTTACACCATTTAAAAAAAAAATTGTAGTTAAATGTTTTTGTTTTTTAATATTTTGGCATTCATTTCAAGGGCAGAGAGCTATCCTTTCGTTTAAATTTTCATCCATATATTTGGCTACCTATTTCTCTCTTTCTCTCATCTTTTCAATTCGTAATAAATATATGTAAACACGACACTATTTGCGTGTGTGTCATTTTTTCTACAACCTAAGATCGTTGCATACTTGTGACAATACTGTTGTGCCGAACCCTTCGGGCACGGCACTGTTCGGGTGTCTGTAGTTTTTCACAATGGTATAGTTTTTTCATAACCCAAGATCGTACTATCAAATATATATAGTTGTTTCACAACCCAAGATCGTCCTATCAAATATGTATAGTTTTTTCACAACCCAAGATCGTCCTATCAAATCTGTATAGTTTTTTCACAAATCCATTTCGTTTGTCTGGTACCGATAATTGCTGCTTAAAAAAACGAAATTTAAGAAATTGTCAGTACCTAACTAACGAAATTTTTTACCTGAGTTGTCAAATTATGACAGGTAGGTGTCAAATTTTTTAAAATTTTTTTATTGTCTAGTATCGTAGGTGCAAGAATGCGATATCAAAAGTAAGGAAAAAAAAGTTATAATTGAACTGTCAAATTTTGACAGGTAAGTGTCAAATTTTTTTTTCATTTTTTTCTCCTCCTAGATCATTACCGCAAGAATCCGATATCAAAAATCCAAAAAAAAACAATTAAATACTTGAACTGTTAAATTTTGACAGATGGGTGTCAATTTTTTTCTAATTTTTTTATTGTCGCCTATCGTTGCTGCAAGAAAGCGATATCAAAATTAAGGGGAAAAAAATTTATACTTGAGCTTTGACAGGTAAGTGTCAAATTTTTTTATATTTTTTTCTTCTCCAGGATCATAGCTGCAAGATTGCAAGGTTAAAAATTTACATAAAAATACTTTATGTCACTGCTGTCACATTTTGACAGGTCTGACATGTCAATTTTTTTTACTTTTTTCTTTTGTCCAGGATCGTAACTGCAAGAATCTGATATCAAAAATATGAAAAAAAAATTATACTTTAGCTGTCAAATTTTGACAGGTAAATGTCAATTTTTTTTACATTTTTTTCTTGTCTGGGATGGTAGCTACATGATGTCTAAATGAAAATTTTTATTTAAAAAAACTTTTAAATCAAATTTTTTTTATCTCTTTAAATAAGAAAGTTGATGTGACACCTGTCAAAATTTGACAGATTGACATATAAATTTTTTCAACTTTTTTTCTTATTAAAAAATAAAAAAAATTGACGTGTTTTTTGTTTTTCTCTCAAATTAACGGTAGACCCAGCTCATGTATCGTATTGAATTATTTGAATTTAGTAAAATTCCGAGTTTAAAGTCGGAATTTAGTAATATTCCGAGTTTAATCTCGGAATTTAATAAAATTCCGAGTTTAAAGTCGGAGTTTAGTTAAATTCCGAGTTTAAAGTCGGAATTTAGTAATATTCCGAGTTTAAAGTCGGAATTTAGTTAAATTCCGAGTTTAAAGTCGGAATTTAGTAATATTCCGAGTTTAAAGTCGGAATTTAGTAATATTCCGAGTTTAAAGTCGGAATATAACTAAATTCGGAATATTAAAAAAAAAATTTATGTGGCCCTTCTACGCCTTCGTAGATTATTGATTTAAAGATGGCAGAAAAAAGGTGTGAGCTTGTAAAATAGTTTAAAGTCGGTTGTGTGGAATATTTAAATAAACAAGGAAATTCCCGCACTGCGCAAACTCGACGGGCCCTGATCGGATGCCAACATAAGATACATAATTAAAATAGGGATATTAGCAATATATTATTATAATGTGAAATAATCCTATATCCAATTTTAAAACAATCATTATAAGAGAACAATAGGCACACCTTTTTGGACACAATTTACCCAATCTAATAAGTCAAAACGTAGCCGATAATAGTAGGTACGTTATAAAATAGGTACATCTAATTTTACGATATGGCCTCGACTATTAAAAACAAATACCTTTCACTTTTTTAAGTTGCCTCCATAAAATATCCTCGATTTCCTGTTTCCAGTAGTTTTTTATCTTTTGCGTTCGTGCGTCCAAAACAAAAGTGAACTTGGAAGTATTGCGTCTCTTCGTTTTGGTATAGTCAGTCAAATGAATTGTCGTATCATCAAAAGTAGCTATTCTTAGATCCTCTGTGTTTATACTTTGCCAATAAAAAAACTGTTCCATGCTTCTCTAAAAAATAGAGAATATAATTTATAAAAATTGTCTGACTGGGTACTTAAACATCTCATTGACCTATAGTAATCTCCTATTAACACTAACAGCAAGTTAAGAAACCTTTATTGCATACAGGAGCGGTTCTAGACCCAAAATATTGGGGGGGGGGCACCACATTGGCGCAGCCACAATTTTTGGTAGCCTTCAATTAAATGTATTTCTCGAGATATTTTAAAGTTTTTTTCAAAAATGTTGGGGGTCCTGGGCCCCCCCAGGACCCCCCGTAGAACCGTCCCTGATTGCATACAACATTGATATAGCCTTCCTTAACCACGTAAGATTAGCAAGCTTAAATATGTAAGTAGTTTTAATTAATAATTGGTATAAAATGTTTCCAAAAAAGAATACAACATTTTTAATAACTAATTTCTCAGAAAAATTTAGTCTGAACGTTGCTGTTTGACTCACAGAAAATAAATATATATTTCATGTACCGGGTGGTCAACTAAGAATTGCCGCCGGCCATATCTTAGAAACCGTTTACCTTACGGCTTGCCCAAATTTTTTTTTTATTACCAAATTAACTAAGAGAGATTGCTAAAACTGATTTTTAACTTTCTAGGTTGGCCGCTAGAGGGAGTTACTACAGTGACAAATCAAAAACGGGATTTGTTCAAAAATCCTCATAGTAAAGTTGTATCAAAGCTGTCATTTTTTTAATGTAATAAAATGTCTGCATCCCTTTTGTATTTAAGTTGTGGCTCTACCTTTTCGTTTACGGGGGGGGGGGGATAGGAGGGGACAAATATTGCTATGCAAACATATTCATAACTTTGGTTTGGCTGGAATTTCACAAATTTGAGCTAGCTAAATGGTGATTATTTTCTTTCATTAAGTTAATAAAAGAATTACGTTGTTTTAAATTCTGTTCCGACAAGTAGAGTGCGCTATTTAGCAGAGTCAACAACTAGGTACATTATTTTTCTCAAAAATTTTAAATACAAGGCGGGTTTCTTTAACGGAACAAATTACAGTAAAAGTTAAGTGGACTCTGAAACTAAAAAGGATGGCCAGGAAAACATGAAATAGTACGTGTCAAACTTTTAATAAGTTAAATTTTGATTTATTTTATAAGAATTTGTTCTGCGTCGTATTTCCTATTTTAAATCCAAAGCTTCTTGCATTTTTTTGCTTCACAGCCCATTTAAAATTTTCTATTATTGTTGTTGTAAATAATTTAATTTTACAGAACATTAATTTAAAGAACTGTTGTTATTATTATTACTTTGTTGATGACACAATAGTATGATATTTCTAACTTATTGCCTACAAATAGGTATCATATTAAAATACCGTTTGTTCTTATGGAGTTTACTTTTATATCATATTTCCCATATCTTCGGTTTAAAGAAAGATATTGACTGGTTGTTTTCACACTTATTCATCTTATTAATTCTTCCTTTAGCTTAAGCTGAAAAAAATGTATCGTTACATTTAATATTTTTGAGAAAATGATTGATTCCGCTAAATAGCGCTCTCTATCTTAACAAAATTCAGAATAACTTCGTTTTTTATTGGCAAAACAAACCCTATTTAGCAAGTTCAAGTTTGTCAAATTCTGATAAGCCAAACTAAAGTTAAAAATATGTTTGAATAGCAATATTTATCCCCTAGAACAAAAACGTAAATACAAGATTTATTAGAATAAAAAAATGCTTTACTATGCAGATTTTTGAGGAAATCCCGCTTTATGATTTGTTACTATACGCCCCCTTGCGTCCAACATAAAAACCTACAAATTCTTCCAGCAATTTCTCTTAGTCACTTTGTGATAAGTATTTTTTTCCGCAAGCCGTAAGGTGAACGGTTCCTGAGATATGGCCGGCGGCCAATCTTAGTTGACCACCCGATATGACAATAAAGCGAATGCCATGTTATTTTTTTTTTAAATTAGGTCAAAACTAATTTTTAAAGTAGCAACATTTTATAAGAAAAACTTATTTGGAATTTTTTTTTCTCTCAAAGTGTCTTTCGTTCCTTTCACATTTACACTCCACTTAAAGAATGGGCTATTAAGTTCACAAAAATGTGTTTGCAAACATATTGAAAGCCTACTTTCCCAAAAAAAATTCCAATAAAATCTAACTAAATCAAGAAAGAACTTTTGCATATTATGACTGTGAACAAACCAATAATTTATTTATGATTTATTATATTTTAAGTGATTTAGACCGTGGCAATGTCATACTTATATCATAAAAATATAAATTATAAAAACAAACAAAAATTGCAAATATTACAAAATAAATGTATAAGAAAGAAGAGAGAAGAGACCAGCCTTCAAAAATACGACAATGTTATGTTATAAAACTTGAATTTAGACTCAAACTGTTTTATTCCTAAAATAATTTCTACTAAAAAACAGATTATTTTTAATATAACACAATATGAACACTAGAAACGAAAATAATTTGTCAATACCAATACATCATAAAGACAAATATAAAACTTCTTTTAAATATAATAGTTCAATAAGATATAGGGTGAAATTTTAACTTTTTTTAAATTTGTCTTCAATTGTTTTATTTTTGAGTTTTTTATGCAATGTTTATTTGTTTTACTCGTTTAGGTCTGATGATGCCAGTTTAAGGCGAAACATGTTACCAAACTAAACAAACAAACAAAAATAGTTTTAATCTAAGGTCGAAACTTTGTGTCATTTTTTGTAATACAATTAAATTAGGACTTTTTGAAAAAAAAGGACGATTTCTTCCAATAATTTATTTGTTATGCTCACCGGGTAAGTAAAGTTTTTCATTTCTAGTCAAACGATTCGAGTAAATAATTTGGACTTGAGCTTACCAAGTAAGAATTACAAATTATAACTTATTAGTTCTTTTACACAATATGCGAAGAATTGGACCCTTTCATGATTTTCATTAGAGAAAAAAGGTCACGGAACGTATTTTAGTTAAAACTTTGAAATTATGACCATTAAATTGAACTATTTAATTACCGTAAAACATCGCTACTTCGGACATGCCGGGTAATTTCGGACATGGCGGCAATCAAGGTTAAAAGAATAATTGGTAGGGAAACAGAGAATGCAAAAGCGCCGTTTTTTTTTCAGAAACGTGCCTAAACAGTTAATAACTATTTAGTTATAATATATTTGGTTCTTCGTGTAATTAGAAGCATTTAGAAGTAAGTATCTTGTCGCCACGTGTGATTGTATTTTGTAGGCATTTTTGGAATTTATTTAAAAGTGGAAAAAGTAATTGGCGCACAGCCATGACATAATTTTTGTGTCTGTGAAAAATAATTAAAACCAACATAATAGTGACATAGCGGACAAGTGTGTAATTGTCTTTTGTATTGGAATACACAAGGATCTAAGCATAATAATAATTGATACTCTGGGGCGGGTAGACCAGGGCGGCCGTTTTGTCAACCTTTCGATTTATTACCAGTGTAACTGCCTTTTGTCTTGAGTTGATTCCGCTGGGATCTGGGATGGCGCTACGGTGTATTAAAGACCGCTTGAGATTTGCGAAATGGCTTTTAGTACATCGTGCCGTTATCTGTGGAGTTGCTCGGGTTATGGCTGCCCATGGAGTCCTAATAAGGATGATACGGCCGTTGTGGTCTACCTGCCCCAGGGTATCCATTATGCTAAGATGCTGTGTATTCCAATACAAAAGACAGTTACACACTTGTCCGCTATGCCACTATTATGTTGCTTTTAATAAATTCTATATTATATAATATGGTAAATATAAAAGCTTTGTTTTTTATTATTTTTTTAGCTTTTGTGCTAAATTTTTGCAGTAATATTTATAACAAAAACTTAAATTATAGGTGTCCAAATTTACCCCACAAGGTGGGGGAAAAATATGTATAGTAGGGGGAAAAACAACTTTTTCGTTTTAGAAGTACTTTAGCAAGGATGTAGTATCCTAAATAAAAAATATGAATTACATGACGAAAGGTCTTACCCTTAAGAACTGCAGAACACTTTAAAATATGTCCAAAGTAGCCCAGTTTTAAGGTGCATTAATTGATCTTTATTAATATTTTTAAGAGTAAACCTTAATTTATTGAATTTGTAAAGCCCTGTTAACATAACTCTAAATCCTATATAAGAGAAGGAACACAGCAAAATTTACTTGATCCTCAGTAGTAAAAACAATAACTTCTTGAAATAAAAACACCATCAATTCCATTCTTTTCGGCTTGAACAAAGTAAATTTTTCTCTTGTTACGAAGGAACCATAATCTTTAGTATGTAATGGACTGTGTAATATTGAAGCAATGGCAACAGCATCGTTTCCTCTACTCATATATTTTTTTATTATTTCTAAAGCCATCTGTACAGCTCCAATAGGCTTATCTTCTTTTTTTAGTTGCTTAGTTATGTTTTCTAAAAACAACTTATATTTTCCAAGTCGTTGAAGTGGTGTCAACAAATACGCTGAGATGCTAAGTTTATGGTTTAGTTGTTCTTGTTTTTCCTAAAAATAATCAGTCTGGTAGAAAAATGATTTTTGAAATATTACAATTTATATAATACTAGCTATACCCCGCGCGCGTTGCTACGCTACTTACTAAAATAAATTTGAAGGAAAGACATTACACAAATATCCGGCATCCCGACATTCCGGCATCCCGGCATCCGTTGCGCCACTTTTTTTTATGCCGAAACCTTCGTCGGCCTGCACACAACAACTCCCCAAATCCCGGCATCCCGGCATGCGTTGTGCCACTTTTTTTATGCCGAAACCTTCCTCGACCTGCACAAAACAACTTACCAAATTTTCATCGTAATCGGATAAATGGTATAGGAACGCATGCGTTACATACAGACCGATATTCATTTGGATACCATTTGGTACCTTTGGATACGACAATTGAAGGTACTTTCAAACAACCTTAAATTTAGTAAAATCGGATAGGTCGTTTAGAAGTTACAGCGATTTTAATGTTTACACTTTCAATAGGTTCTCCTACTCTTATCAAGTGAAAGTGTAAACATTAAAATCGCTGTAACTTCTAAACGACTTATCCGATTTTACTAAATTTAAGCTTGTTTAAAAGAGAAAGGTTTAATTGTCGTATCCAATGGTACACGATAGTTTCTAATAAAATTGCTAGAGGGCGCAATTTGTATTAAAAATTATTATTTTGGCGACAACTCTAAAACGAACAAGGATATCGAACTGCGGTCTTCACTTTTTTTCTTGCAAATTTCATTTACTTTTCGGTTATGATGTCATAGTTATACCGTATGATTTAAATTTTCGGGGTAAAATCAAAAAAACTGTTATTACAAATTGCGCCCTCTAGCAATTTTATTAAATACTATCGTGTACTATTGGATACGGCAATTGAAGATACTTACCTTTCCTTTCCAAACAAGCTTAAATTAAGTAAAATCGGATAAATCGTTTAGAAGTTACAGCGATTTTAATGTTTACACATTCAATAGCTTCCCCCACTCTTATCAAGGTCGGTACGCCAATGAGCCTTTAACCAAAATGATGCAGAATTGTCTAAGCTTTCCAATGATGGAATCACCTTAGTCATCACCTTAATATGGGCATTTTCGGAGAAATTTTAAATTTAAAAAAATAATTTTCAATTGTGCCTCCTTGCGGCGAAATGAGGAACTTAAAAGTAATTTCCAGAATTTTCTCATGACCGCTTTAATTATATTTTTTTACCCAAGTTTCTGTGTTTAGCAGTTTCCGAGATATGGCCGGTGGCCACCCTTAATGAATCACCCTGTATATATAGATAAAACATTATCTGAAGTATAGAAAGGTTTTTTTCTTTCATTTCGTCAGATCCATCCCAAGAATCCCAATAATATAATATTATATTATTTGTTGAGCCGTAATGACTTATTAAATAATTAGTATGCACCTTAATCAAATCTGCTAGTTCTTTAACAGCAACATTGGCTTTTGGAGTATTTCTAAAATATCTGGGGTACAGTCTGAACAAGTCCTCCTAAAACACGTGTTCGTAAAAAAATTGTCGTTCAACAAATTCAAAATTAGCATTACAAAATCTATAAAGGCTTGTACGACATCCTTAATTTCATCTTCAGAATGGTCCAAGGTTTCAAGAAACTCAATTTGCTTAAGATATATTTCTTCCATGTTTCCAAAGACAACTGCTACTTTTTCCGGACATCTTTCTTCTAAAAATGGTCTATATTGCTGTAAGTAAATAAAAAATAATGAGAAAGAAAGAAAAACTCAAAGTCTTCCTCCACAAAGTTTAATAGAATAAAAATATTCAACAAAAGTCTCTACATGTTTCGAACGTAGAAACGTTCATCATCAGGAGACAGAAATTATATTTGGTGCTGATGGTTTTAGCAAAAGAGAAAATGGTGTCGAACCTTAATGGAGTGATGAATTCACCTGTGCACGTGGACGCGTACAGCTGCTTTTCCTTTAAATTTTTTTAAAAAATGTGCAAATTTTTGACAATTTTTACGGTTTTTAAATTAAACCCCTACGGGTACTGAGCCTGAAAACTCAGTACTCCACTAGACACCTCTATGGTTTCTTCTATTCATTACCTTACTTTCTTCAAATTTTTTTTCCCACAATGTCTTATAGGCACATACCCACTTAAATGTCCTTTTTATAAAATAAAAATAAAAAAAAAAAACAACTTTCGACACCTTTTTAGAAAAGGTTTTTTCTTTCCCAGTTTATTTGGTTTAGACCCCATTTACTGATTTCTCACATACTCAGTATGGTTAAACTTTCTTCAATTTTCTTTATATCATGTCTACTTTAAACATCAAGTTTTAATTAAATAAAAGCTCCATTAAGGTTCGACACCATTTTCTCTTTTGCTAAAACCATCAGCACTAAATATAATTTCTGTATCCTGATGATGAACGTTTCTACGTTCGAAACATGTAGATACTTTTGTTGAATATTTTTATTCTATTAAACTTTGTGGAGGAAGACTTTGAGTTTTTCTTTCTTTCCCATACTTTCAACTCCACTTCAAGCATGGACTATTTCTTCAAATTAAAAAATAATGAGTTGAAAAAACTGCTGCTGAAAACATATTAGCAACTAAAAAAAAACCAAATATACCAATGGTTAATACCTCCTTTTGTCGAAGACTACTCTAAAAAATGTGTTTAATAACTTTTTAAATAATCGTGGCACGGAAAAAGGTATAAAAATGGTGTGTTTCTTTTTATTTGAGGCCAAAAGTTATTATTATAGATCTTGCATAAAGTTAATAAAATTTGATATAGAAGAAAAATACAATTTTACCCCTTTTTTTCAAATTGGTCTTGATATATCCCTATTAATTGTAGTAATATTACTTATGGAAATTTAAATCAATTTTATTGTAAGCCAACAACGATTAGGTAAAATTGACAAATCATTTTATTAATAAACATACTTTTGCTCGATGCAAACAACACAATATTTTTATTAGTATGACAGGTATATGAACATTTACTTCTAAAATGACAATCCCGGTACTGATTTAGTTACTTTACAGACTTAGTACTAATCTTATAATATTAAATTATTGTGATGTATACAAAACACTTAAAAACAGTTCTTTTTAATCAATTAACATTTTGTTTAGCCTATATCATCAAAAATGTCATTATATATTTTTAATTGTCAGCGCTAGAAGACGAGCTAGTGTTTCACGAGACGAGAAATCTCGCACTTTTTAAAGGACTCTCGTCTCGTCTCGCAAATCGAGACAAGATTTTTACCAAATCTCACCTCGTTAATATCTCGCAGGATGTTTTCTCGTTTCGTCCTGCGAGAGTCTTGCAATTTCTCGTTAACGCAATATGACATCATAAAGAAGATTCTGCAAAAGCTCCAAGTATATACAGGTTTTTATTATTAACATTACCATGTGAGTATTATAAACGCATCACTCGGAAACGATTTTGAAAAGTGTTTCTAAAGTTAAAATGTGGTAGTTCTGGCACAGTGTTGCTAACACTCAACTCACACATGACCAATATATACGCATGCGTCACTGGAATGAAACGAACAACTACGGTGCCCTTCGCGCCGTTGCCTTAAAATTTGAATAATGTTTTTAGGGTTGCAGATGTATACAACAATAGAATTTTAAAATATTAAAAGTAAAATAGACCGTTTTTAAGTATTCAAGGCACAAAACGACAACGCTGGTTGTCTGCACGTGGTGGAACAGAATATACGCAACTGCAAAAATAGGTCAGTTTACGTCGTCAGACTTCTAAAAACACGTGTCAGTCTTGTTCATCTATATTTTTCTCTAAAAAATGTGTATAATATATTTAAAATATTGTTTAATGTTGTTTTCACTAAATAATTTATAAACCAGGACGTTTGTTTGTATTTTTTTCCATAAACCATTGTGGAAATTTAAGTTTTTATTGTGTTATAATATTGTAGTTTGTAATAATATAATTGTCTGTATGTAAATAGTAAAATTGAAGCTAGATTCTTTTGATTGACAAGGGCATTATTTTTAAATAATTGTACCAAAAACAAAACTAGCAGTATTCCAAGATGCAAATCAAATTACCATTGCTCCTTAAAATATTAAAACAAGGTAAGAAACTTTATCTGCCTTATAATTTTCGGCCAGTAATAATTAAAAAAAAAAAGAATTAAAAGCAATTTCTAGAGACAACTAGACCCCATCAAAATAGTATGTAGTTTACTCCCTACATTTTGCTGAAAGCGGCATTAATATAATAGTTAATTCGAGAAGATTATATTTTATCAAATGGTTCTCTGTTTCAAACATTTCGACAAAAAGTATAAACGTTTTAAAAAAAGGTTAATTTTTTCTTTTGGTCCTTTTTTCTATTGTTTTTCGGCAACATGTCGATTTTTTCCTGGCCACCTTGCAATATCGGTAATAAAGCTAGCTTTTTATCGAGTGATACTTTGTGAATTCATTTTTAAAGTTGATCACAAATCCTAAACAAAATCTTAAGATTTTGCGAGATTTCTGGTTCTCGCATATTTTTGTTTCGTTTCGCGAGATTCTAGCATCTCTCATCTCATCTTGCAGGAGATCGGACCACTCTCGTCTCATTCTAGTCTCTTTAGGCGAGAAAAAGCGAGATGAGAGTGAAACACTAAGACAAGCGTTACTCAGCGTTATCACGTTTCTCAAGCGATTGTGGAAAATAATATTGTTAATTAAAAACTTTTAATTTGATTAAATATATATAGGGTGGGGACTTTAACTGGAATAAATTCGATATTATTAAAACCGCTGAGGTTGCGCCTACAAAATTTGGTTTGTGTATGTTTTGGACCATGCGGAACTAAAAAATTATATCGGCGCTGTTGCCAGATTTCCCAGTTTTGCGCTACTCGTAGTAATTTTGTTATTTTAAATGGAATGCCCAATTTATTTTTATTGCGGTAAATTGGGCGTGTCAAATTTAGTACCATCCCAAATTTACAAAATTTTATCTTCACTAATTGCTGAGCTATGGCAACACTGTATTTCCATAAGTACCGGGACGCTTATTTACCTTAAAGTAGCGTTACCTTGGTAACATCTCCATAGTTATAGTGTTTCTTAGGTCAATTTAATGACATTAAACTGTGGGAATTTCCTAACCATAGGCGTTCCGCACAAATAATTAATATGCGTATACACACTTATAAGTTTGTTTTACATTAGGTGTTTGTACATACTACACTTTATAAACCCACTGTATATATAATAATATTATATTAAAATAATAAACGGCACGACACTGCTCAGAAAATGTTTTAATTTTTTTACCAGAACTTCATTCTCGTCAACCAGACTCCGGCCCGTTCATCAAGGCATAACCACGTATATTTTTATCTCCGTCTCTTCCACGCCATCGGCGGTCACTGGCCTATCTCTGTCTGGCAGAATCGATCGTTAGACGGGCCGGGTACCGGTTCAGCTTATATCCTGGCGCTTCCAACCGCAACAAATTACATGCTGTTGCCAATTCTTCAAAATTTTCGGATTTGTAAGCACAATGTAAGTATATACGAGAAACAAGGGTTTGTTAATTAGTTGTTTTTAAACACTAAAAACACTTTTTGTCTTGATTTCAGTTATATTGTTTCTTAAGGACTAAAGAATGTATTATTATAACAATGAATGGCTTGTTATTTGTTTCTGTCACACTCAAAACTCCTCGGTTTAAAGTATATTTGCAAACTAGCTTTCAAAGAAAGTTACTGACTAACAATTGAATACTGATATAAATGAAACATCTTTGATAAAAAAACTTAAAGAATTGAAGAAGAAAGATCTGACAACCCTGGTTGTGCGGTCGGTCTCTTTGAGACTGTTTACCGCCGTATGGAATGATTGGACTGTCCGTAAACTGAGATTGGATAAATAATACTAAGTTATTGACAAGCTTCAAGAAAAGTTCTTGTCGTGTCAAAATTGCTTATTTAACTAAAACCTTAAAAATAGAAATTCTCATGATGATCGGTTTCGGGGACCACCAACGTAACAGGGTCCTAATTCTTGAAACTGGGGAACACTGTTCTCAGGAGAAATGAGGGCGGAGTTCTCACGCAACGCATGAAACGGTATTCTTGATGACATGGGACCATTCACATCACCGATTTACGGGAGAACGCGCTTCTCCTACTATTTTTGGTGGGAACGACCGATCCCATGCAATTCTAACCCCAGTATTATATTTACGTCGTAATAATATTTGACATTGACAAGTTTCATAATCTTACCTTTCACAATAAAGAAAAACCCGCACTAACAATCTCCACCTCAATTTACCGTTAGATTTCGTTAATATTTTCGTCAAAAGTGGCGGCCCTTGCCTTGAAAATGGTTAGCAACACTGTCTTATCACCTCCCCGCACGGAACATATCGTCTGCGTTCGAGAATACCAAATTTTACTAACTTATGTTCATAGGAGAACTGCCGCGGAAGGGAATGCACCTTTGCGTGATGTGATCGTTCACGTTCTCTTACGCTCGAGATTTAGGACCCAGGTGAAAGATATTTGGAATTTTTGCAAGAAATTTTAGTGGCAGAACTCATTGAGTCATATCCCACCGAAAATAATAACTTGGAAGAAAGAATTTTTTTCCAGGAGGATGGGGCGCCTCCGCACTATGATGCGGAATTACGTGAATACCGCCTTTCCTGGCAGGTGGATTGGACGACGGGGAGCTATTGAATGGCCAGCAAGGTTGCCAGATTTAACACCCTTATATTTTTATTTATGGGGTGATTTGAAACATAAAGTGTATGTTATAAAACCTACAAATATTGAAGATCTAAAATATAAGATTAGACTAGAAATCAGATCTATACCACCTCAGGTTTTACGCAGCCTACAAAATGAGTTTTATAACCGATTGGCTTTTTGCCCAGAAGTCAATGGAGCGCATTTTAAACAACTTTTGAAATAATAAATTGATAGAACTAGTTTCGTGTTTTTGTGATTTTTTGTCAAATTTGTTCGAGTTAAATTACCGCCTGTAGCACACAGCTGAGAAATCTGACAACATTGCCGATATCAATGTTAATTTCTGCATGCCCAGAAACCCCCAGATAGTAAATTTTGTAAGCGCAACTTTAACGGTTCTAAAGGTAGATAAGCGTTCCTGTACTTTTTAATGGAACTACAGTGTTGCCATAGCTCAGCAACTAATGAAGATAGAATTTTGTAAATTTGGGATCTTACTAAATTTGACAGGCCCAATTTACTGCAATAAAAATAAATTGGGCACTCCATTTAAAATAACAAAATTACTACGTGTAGCGGAAAGCTGGGAAATCTGGCAACAGCGCCGATATCATTTTTTAATTCCGCATGGTCTAAAACCCCCACATACCAAATTTTGTAGGCGCAACTTTAGCGGTTTTAATAATATCGAATTTATTCCAGTTAAAGTCCCCACCCTGTATACACAGAGTTGTTAAAAGTATTTTCTTGATAACTCAGGACAATAACTAATAAAAGGGGAGAGTCTTTGACAAATATGCAATAAAGGAGTATAAAAAAATTGACTATACGCGAGTACATTTTTAGAAACCTTGCAAGTTCCATTTAGGAATTATTTAGAAATTAGCTGACATTTGCATTTGAGCTCATGCATGCCCTGCATTGGTCATATTATAATAATGAAAATAATATCTCAACATGCTGGGTTCTCATTGGTACTAGGGTTAAATTTAGAACTGTAATGGATGGTGGTTTCCTTTTTATTTTTTTATCGTAATAGAAAAAAAATTATATGTAAAATATTTTACGAGTCTAGTATATACAGGTGATCCACGACGGGTGGAGAGCTGCACTGAGAGAAAACTCTATGAGCCGTAGGTAGAAATCTATTAATGATAGCAAAAAATCTGCTTTAAATAGGCGCCGGAAAAACAACTCTGTTGTAGCTACTAGTTTTTTTTAAATGACTTTTTGACCTCAATATGGTCGTTTTTTATTATTTATTATTTATTTAAATATTAATTTTGCAGATCATTGTTTTAAGTTAGTTCGTCCCTTTCCGTTCTGTTGTAGTAAGGAATAGACTATATAGCGCTCGCTGAAAGTTACCTAAACGATTTCTCCATATTTTAAAAAGGAACTATGTAGTTCCAAAAAAGTATATTTTAGTTTTAAAAAAAAGTTTATTTTAGTTTATTTTTTTGTGATAATTAGATAACCTTGTAGGAATTAAAAAGTCATCTATTAAAAATATTTTATTCAATACCTACATATTTTAATGGTTAAACGGTATTTTGTTACCGGAAAAAAATATCGAATAGGCGCAATGTTAATAATTGTTAAATTCGGTTGACGCAGACCAAAAATATAGCCTCCTAATTGTTTTTAATTGATAACCTCTTTCACGCCATTATCGTGGTAACTACAAAAAAATTGTTATTACATAATTTATAGTATAGTAGGTATAGAGGATACTACTAAGATTATAAAATCTTAATTTCTGACTTACATTGTATTAAAGTTATTAGTAGAATTTAAGGACTCATAGCATAGCGACTACACCCATAAGAGGTAGAATTAGGAACTTAAAGATTATTTCCAGATTTTTTTTTTTGGTCATTTTTCATATTAAATTTTTTACCCCAAAATCGTAGCATGTATGGTTTTGGAGATATAGCCGCTCTCCACCCGTCGTGAATCACCCTGTATATTGATAGTTTTTATCACATTTTTGCGTTAAAAATTTAACTTAGTGCTTAGTGCTGCATTAACTTGAGGGGTCATTGAATAACAAATTGTGTAGGTACTATGTATTACTAAATAATATGCTATTACAAATTTATTTTTAATAATTTTATACTTACATTTAAAACGCCTTTCATATCGTTAACGTATTTCCTTTCTGTTGCTTTAATTTCCTCAACAATATACTGAAGCCTAAAAAATATTAATCATCAACAGGGTGTTATAAATATGACTTAATATATTTAAATGGGTGACTCCTTGGGTGCCCTAAAGAAACAATGCATTTTTTTTATTCGACCATCTAAAGCAAGCACTTCTAAAGTTTGCCGCGCTCCAATGGGAAAAAAATTAACGACGATTGGATCGCCATTGAAAAACATAACATTCTCGAGTGAGAGAAACAGGAAAAGCAATATAGATTTGAATAGAATGGTAGTTTAATGTTAGTAGTAAAAACCTAGGTTAACATTGTCGGGTTGGGTAGTGATATTGACTTGTTAGTGTTAGAAAGTGATTAACTAACAGGGAACATAACACGTATTAATTTGAAATTTTTAATATTAAGCCAGTAACGGCACCGCATACCAAGAAAACCAATGATGAATTTTATCGTTATTATAGCAAAGCGACTTTTAAAAATATTTTTCTACGATATGCTTTTTAGGGGTTAAATATATTAAGTCAATTCCATAACACCCTCTATCTAAGGATCAAAAAGAATAGATGATATTTTTGATTTGTAATGCTCCTACTTTAAATTTTAAATAAAAAAAAAATATTTACATTTTTTTTTTCAAATTTGAAATGCTTATTAGGGATCTTACACACTCAGTATCATATCTGTATTACTGTCAACACTAACAAATTAATAACATTGTTATTGTAGGTAACGAAGTTAGTAACAATGACTATGGCCCCTTAAGGTTTCCTTAATCACTGAACATGAAAACATTGATAATTTTACAAAAAAAAAAATGTTTTTTTTTCAACTACCTAAAATATATTGCTTAATTACTTATTGTTCTAGAGAAAAATTAAAACATTAGTCCTACAGCGCCTCAGACGAAAATGTCCGCGAATTGTATCATTTTGTCAATACTGAAAAAACTAAGTAATGAAATATAATAATATGCTCCTTAATCTGTCAAATCTGAAGAGATCTATCTTACTGATAAATACTTATATTATATTTGTGGTAGGACAATACAATTAACTTTTTGATATTAATCATAAAATATGGCAGTGCTAATTTTAATTCATATAATATTATGAATATTTTTTATTATTATAAACTTTCAAACGGCAACTAAGGTATCAAGTTGTTCATTTACCTTGGACCAAATTTCAGGAGTGTATTATACACGCAAAAACAATGTAAAAAAACCCTTGTTCTTATCGGATATTCATTTGTTTTCAAGTTATAGCGCAATATCAAATTTTTTTCTACGTTCAACTTTTATCAAAATTTTCACGTAATTAGAGTATGCCATGCTCAAGACTCTAAACTATTTGACATCTATGTTGTGTTGACAATGTGTCAGTGTATTGTAAAACGTTTATTTTCAAGTTTGAGTAATTAAAGTGTTACAAAATGCCAATTACTTATTCAAATTTAGAATATGCAAATATGGTGTTTATTTATGGTTTCGGTAATGGAAGTGCTACAGCTGCTGTTGAAGAATATCGTCAACGGTATCCACCTCACAGACATCCAACTAGAAACGTGTTTATCAGAGTTTTTAACAATTTGTGCGAGAATGATAAGCTTCCCAGAGCCAACATTACATCTAAACGAGCTACTCGACAAGGTTTAGGAAAAGTAGAAAATATTCTGGATTTAGTAGAAGAAAATGCAACGACCAGCTCACGAAGAATTGGTACTCAATTGGGCTTTCCACAAAAAAGAGTATTAAACACACTCCACATACATAACTCTCATGTATGGTCAATCGAAAATCCCCACGCAACAGTTGAAAGTAATTGTCAACATAAGTTTTTGGTTAACGTGTGGTGTGGTATGCTCGATAGCTATTTAATTGGCCCTTTCATTTTGAAGAATCGCCTCACAGGAGACAACTATCTAAATTTTTTACAACATGAGTTACAAGAACTACTAGATGATGTTCCTGTAAATATTAGAAGGCAAATGAATTACCAGCACGATGGAGCTCCTGCACATTTTGCTCGTCAGGTCAAGCAACATTTAGACGAAACATTTCCAGGTCGTTTGATTGGTCGCAGTGGTCCTATTAATTAGTCTCCAAGATCTCCAGACCTTACAGCACTAGATTATTGTTTATGGGGCTGGTTCAAAAATGAAGTGTACAAAGTAAAAGTGTACACTCGGGATCCACTAATTCGACGTATTAGAAATACTGCAGCCAATTTTAAAGAAGAAAGACATGAAGCAATTAGAAGAGATTCGTAGACGAAGCAGAAAATATTTAGAAGTCAATGGCGGTATTTTTGAACATTTATTAAAATAACGTTATAATTAGGAAACGGTTAATATATGAACTTTTCTTTATTTGGTATTACGCTATAACTTTAAAACAAATGATTATCGAATAAGAGCATATGGATTTTTTCAAATTATTTTTGCGTGTTTATTACGCTCCTAAAGTTTGGTCTGTTCCTCCCGACTCACCCTGTATATGTACATATATTACTTACGTATCTTTTTTAACTTGAGGTACACAAGCAGTTATTTCATGCTCCAATCGAATGGTATCGTAATAATTTTCTTCCTCCTCGTCTTTAGGATTAATAGTATAATAATAATTTGTTGTGTCCATATATTCTGCCGGTTTCTCAACATGTTTTGGATATGGAGCTATTCTTTCTATTCTTACAATACCTTGATCATCGCAATAGGTTTCTCGTCTTGCTGCGGTATAGCCATATGAACTTGATGAAGTTTCTATGTCAATACCTATTAAAATAATTATGTATACTGTGTGTCAAATTAAAGGCGCCCCTTTTTTGGCAAATAAACATTTAAAAAGTCTTAGCATTACCTACGAACTATAAACAATAAAGCATTGGGTTTAATATTAATAATTTTAAATAATATGTGCTGCCAGAGTCTTCAGTAATTACCGTTTTGTATAAGTTATTATTCAATTACCTTCATCATCAGTTAACCTATCCTCAAAGCTATCCCCAGAAGTCGTAGAGTAGATAGTAGTCCTCTTAGAATCGGTTCCAGTATTGGAATCGTTGAATGAAGGTCGGCGATTACTGCTTTCAGCACTTCCCATTAAAATCAAGGTTTTTTCATCATCTTGTTGAGCCAAAAGTTTTGATTTTGAATGCGATTTGACTTCGTCAAATTTATTGAGGTCAACACTTTGTCGATCAATTTGAATACTGCACATGATTAGTTCCTTGCCATCTGCATTATATGTTTCCACATAGTAAAGGCCATGTTCAAGGTCTTCACTGAAAAGAGTTTCACCAAATGGATCATCATCAACAAATACGTACGGATTTTCTAAATTATTTTCATTCTCTTTTGGGGCTGGAAGAAACATTCCTGGTTGAAATGGCAAACTATTATCTACAAAATAAAGAATTAAATGTTTATTATTAAACAAATGATTAATGTTCCGTTCAAAAATAGAATTATTTCAAAATGTAATAACATAACCAACCATACGCAAAATTTCTTTAATTATACCGGGTGTTTCTCAAAAGACGTTTACCCCTATAAATTTTATATTTCTGTGGTACTAAGGCAGAACCCGATATGTCAAGAAATATCCATTTTCCGTTTTTAAAGCCAATATATGCAGTTAGTGGTGACGGATATGATGGCAAAACCCGATATGGTTCTGTTACTCCTATACAATGTGGGTTAATAAAATAAGATCCCGATATGTTTGATAAATGAAAATTGGTCGCTGGCAAAACCCAATATGCTAGACATATCGGGATGTGGTGTCGGGTTTGTTCGGATTATTTGTATATCCCGGTATGTCTGACATATCGGTTTATGCCACAGTTTCAACTTGTCGGAATTGGTTTTACCACGCGACATGTCAATTTTATTGGTGAAACTAAAGAGGGAAAAACACGATATGTCCAACTAATCTAAATATCTTCGTTATCCGGAAAAATTTTAACTTGAAATGCTACAAGCGAAAAGGATGTTTATTGTAAAATATAATACTGGACGTGCCAAGTTACTGTAAATGCAATCTTAATTTTGGCGATATCGCGAACATTAAAATTCGTTTTCTGAAAAATCAAGTATTTTGACATATCGGGTTCTGCCTTAGTACCACAGATTTATAGATATCAAAATTAAATTTTGAGATTTTGCATAAGAGATGAGTCTGCATTTATTGGCATAATTTCAATTTGTTAGCACTTCCGGTTTGACCGGAAGTGACCTGGACTCTGATATTTTAAATGGGACATCTTGTATATTTTTACTTATTTGGGTTCAGCATTTCTGTGTGAAATGACACCTCACTTGTAATTTTTTGACGTGTTATAACATTTTTATGTTTATTTTTTATTTTCAATCTAGAGTGCTACAAATTAATTAAATCTGTTAATTTATAGTCAAGTAGTATATTAAAATTAAAATTATGTCATAATAATTGACTTTCTAAGTTTCACAAGCGTTTAAAAAATGAAATTTTGTTTTCTTGACGTTTACTCCATTTTTCCAAATGGAACGATGGTAGTTCACTAGGATATTTAAAACGAGCATTTTTTTTCCAAAAATTTGATACCAGACACTCCTATGCTATTTTAAAATTGAGACTAAAAAATTTGCCTTAAATCTCAATCGCAAATTTAAAAGCGTTATGCATTATTGCCGCCCTCTTTTTTCTAAAGAAATATAAAGGCCGCTTTGAAAAACAATGGAATGGTTTTGAAAAGCAATATGGCTTTAATTTAAAGTTGTAATGTCATTAGTTTATAAAAGATATACAATACATACAATCTTGCGGCTTTAGAAGAAATTTTCTGGTCACTCTAAAAATTAGGAGCATATCAATTTGTTTATTTCTAGTAAAACTAACCATTTTATCTGATTTACAATGTAAGTTTAATAAAAACGATTGACATTACAATTTTAATTTAAAACCATATTGGTTTTCAAAACCATTCCATTGTTTTTCAATTTCAAGAGTGGGCGGCAATAATGCATAGCGTTTTTAAATTTGCGATTGGGATTTAAGGCAAATTTTTCAGTGTCAATTTTAAAATAGCATAGGAGTGTATGGTATCAAATTTTTGGAAAAAAAAATGCTCGTTTTAAATATCCCAGTGAACCACCATCGTTCCATTTGGAAAAATAGAGTAAACGCCAAGAAAACAAAATTTTATTTTTTAAAGGTTTGTGAAACCTAGAAAGTCAATTATTATGACATAATTTTAATTTTCATATACTACTTGACTATAAATTAACGGATTTAATTAATTTGTAGTACTCTAGATTGCAAAAAAAAATAAACATGAAAATGTTATAACTCGTCAAAAAATTACAAGTGAGGTGTAATTTCACTCAGAATGTTATGCTGAATCCCAATAAGTAAAAATATACAAGATGTCCCATAAAAAATACCAAAGGCAATGTCACTTCCGGTCAAACCGGAAGTACTAACAAATTGAAAATTATGCCAATAAATGCAGACTCATCTCTTATGCATAATCTCAAAATTTTATTATAATATTTATAAACACAGAAAAGTTATAGGGGTGAACATCTTTTGAGAAACACCCGGTATACTTATAAGGCTACGCAGGTCTTGTATTGTAGTATTGTAATATAAACTTCGCATTATTAATAGTATTTTGCAACGTTTATCGGCGGTAAAAAGACAGTTCAGTTATTTGAAGAAACTAACTACTTGGTTCTTGTGTCAGTTATTAATATATTTATCCAGTGTACAATTAAGCTAACAATGTTAATAAATAATGTTTTTCCAAACCAACATACTTAACTGATATATGGGTAGTTTAAATTAGCAAACAGGGTCAAGAATACCTTTATGAACTGAAAGTAGGAAATTTTCATTGATGCAAAAATAAATAAATTTATCCTAACTTGAAAGTATAAACTAAAAAAAGAAGCAATATCGACATGCACAAATAAAAAAGACAAAACGAACATAAATATTTTTATCAGTTTCATTTGCGTTGTTTTTTAACACAACGTCTTAGTCAATTGATACCTCTAATCGTTGTTAGATGTTTATCAACGACCGATTAAATCAGACATGCTTGAATCATCTACCCCCTTTCAAACAGTTTCTGTTAATATACTAGGAAACCAGTTTCTGTAAACATACTAGGTAACTACAGAAAAAAAAGTAGTTCCTAAATATCATGTAAATACGAAAAGGGGTAATTCTTTGGCTTATTTAACTTGACTAAAAATTCATATAAACATAGGTCCGCAAACGCTTCGTTGCCGATCTACAGGGTGTTGAAATTTCAAAATTTTTTTAGTTTTTTCTTTATAGCTCTTGTAGTTTTAAGATATTTAGATCTAATTTAGAATATAGGTTTCGCTGTAGGACTTACATCATTGGGCATACCAAATGGTTTTAAGAATCTACAGGGAGATATTTTTTCAGGAGTCATGCCTCCTTTTCTCCCCATGAACTTTTTTTCGGTGCGCCGCTCGTGGATTCTAAAATACAAAATGCATTTTCTGTTTTGTTCTAAAGCATTTTAATCTCTTGTAGTTTTTTTGTATTTACCACCGTTATCGAGAAAAAAAATAAAAGGTTTTCTCTCTTTCGCTAGATGAAATTAAAATTTTTTATAACCTTTTGTTTGTATTTATTTTAAAAATATCAAATAATAACAATAACAAGGAAACTACGTTATAAAAATTGTTGAAAGTGAGTCTTATGCATGCGCCCGCTCTTCTTCTCATTGATGCCCGTACTTCTTCAAAGAGTATTTCTTATGGTTTCAAATCCATCTAATATTTAATTTCGCAAATCATCAACGGTATTAACTGGTGTTGTATACACTAGAGTTTTAAGGTGCCCCCATAGGAAAAAATCTAGACTATTTAAGTCAGGGGATAGGGGGCCATGTCTGAGGCCCACCCCGACCTATCCACTTGGTCTCATACACTTCATTTAAATACTCCCGAGCCAAAATAGAAAAATGTGCTGGGGCGCAATTATTTTAATTTAATTTACAAACACTTGTGTACAAAAATTAATATTTCAAATGCGAACTGTCAAAATTAATAATAATAAGAGATTACCCAAATAAAGACAAGGCATACTAGACCAATTATTTAAAAAAAATTAATTTCATCTAGCGAAACAGATAAATCCTTTTATTTTGTTTTCTCGATAACGGTGGTAAATACGAAAAAACTACAAGAGATTAAAATGCTTTAGAACAAAACAAAAATGCATTTTGTATTTTAGAATTCACCAGCGGCGCACCGAAAAAAAGTTCATGGGGAGAAAAAGAGGCATGACCCCTGAAAAAATATCTCCCTGTAGATTCTTAAAACCATTTGGTATGCCCAATGATGTAAGTCCTACAGCGTAACCTATATTCCGAATTAGACCTAAATATCTTAAAAACTGCAAGAGCTACACAGAAAAAACTAAAAAAATCTTGAAATTTCAACACCCTGTAGTTCGGCAACGAAGCGTTTGCAGACATATGTTTATATGAATTTTTAGTTATTAAATAAGCCAAAGAATTACCCCTTTCCGTATTTACATGATATTTAGGAACACCCTGTATATACCTTCGTCCGAGCTGTAAACCCGATCTGCACCAATATATTCCTGTTTTTTAATATCAGAAGCTTTTTTGAAAACCTTATTGTCATCATCATCATCATCAGCATCATCATCATCATAATCCAGAACTGTCAAGTTTTCAAAAGACAAATGAAAATCATCCTTAAAACCATCATTCTTCATATTCTCAAGCTCCTTGTCCATCTCATCAATAAAACTTTTACGGTAATGCTCTGTTTCTCCTTTATCTGCTGCGTCTTTGAAACCTTCGAAACGTTGGGCAAGATCTTTGACATTTCCCGACTTTAGTAACACCCCGGTTCTTCTACGATTGTTGCGTTGACTTTGTCTAGCAGCTTGATTTTTGATAAATCGCCTAGGTTTCTCTAGTGTATTGGTTGCCGATTCAGAAGATATATCATCATTTTCTTCATTTTTATCTACTACAGGTAAAATACTTTCTTGAGTGGCTTCTGGTGTGAGCAGTAAGTGATTATTTACTTGTACAAATGATTTGTGTTTCCACCATGTTATCGAATCAACTTCAGATTCGTCGTTAGAATTTTCAGTAAGTGTTTCTTCATTGTCTTTTTTAATTTCTCTTCCTTTGTTTTTATTTTCGTTGTCATTTCGTTGTTTGTATATATTATTTTCCCAAAAGAATGATGATACTTCTTCCCAATCGTTTTCCGGATTATCGGTTTTAATTTTTTTTTCTACGTTGAGTTCCTTTTCACCTATAATTAAGATGAAGAATAATTAGAAAATGACAAGTTTAAATACCATTAACGTCAGTGGTCAAAAAATGAGATAGTACGCAACAGGTTAATACATGATTTTATTGTATTTATATTTTCTAAATAGAACAATAAAGAAAGAAAATAGTATGTATCCACCAGGATAAATGATATTAATAAAAATGTCATACATTCAGTTAAGTGTAAGCAAATGGATTAAAATATAAAACGTTTTATTGTATACGCGTATGATAACAATGTTATGTTGCAACAGATGTTGATAAAATAAAACTTTAAAACGAGTAGGTATTGTGATGTCAAACTTAAAAACCAGCCATTATATTTTTTTTATTAGTATTATTAATTCCAGCTAATTATTAGTGATTAATGCTCCAATTATTATTTTATCAATTAGATAATATTTTAAGTATTACAATTTAGGTATTTTACGTTATTTTTAGTTTTGTCCTAATAAATTAAAAAAGTTGTTGTACGTGAAAAAATTCGTTGGTAAAATCATTAGATCGTTTTTTTGTTGGCAAGTGTTGTTCCTCGTTTAGAAGGCGACAATATCCATTTGTTTTTTCACCTATGGGCATACCAAATGGTAGTTTTTAGAATAATTGGATTGCCTAACAATAATTATAACATTTCCTTCATGTTAGCTGGTTAAAAGTTGCTATCATTTAATATAACCATATTGTTATATAAATGGTGAGTAGCCAGACTGGCCATTGGAAATCCCATGTAAGTTTTGCTACCCCCAAATATAGGCTCCCCTCTTAATTTGAGATTAAAGTTGTATTGAACCTTTTTGAAGGTCCTTGTATGATGGAATTGTATACCAAATTTTATTGTTTTATAATAGGCCAATTAAAAGTTATTTGGAAAAAACGGTTGTTTTTATTAGAGGTTTTATTTTTTATTAGTTTTAATCTCTTTTACAGTTTAAGAAAAAATAACAATTATAAGGTGGTACTACACGGAAAATAGTTCTTAGTAATAATATTAAATAATGTTCCCTGCGAAGTTTCCTGACAGGCCTTTATTTATATTATATTAACATATAAAAGGGTTACACGTGTTTCGCCCTTTCGGGCATTATCAGGCCTTGCAGTTCTAAATTAAAAAAAAGAGTTTTATATGTTATTATTAAAGATCGAAATATATGCAAAATGCATATACAGTGTGTCCCGGATTTCATGAATACACCCTGATATCTCAGTTATTAATAATGCGATTTTCTTCAAATTTTGGTGCTGATTGTATGTTAGAAAAATGAAGTATTTGGCATAGTGAACAGTTTTATGCATCATAGGCGTGCGGTCTTGGGGGGTAAAAAAGGGTTGATTTTTTGAGAGAAGTATATTAGGGCTTATTTTAAATAATTTTTTCTATCAGATTTAGCATCAGCATCCCAAAAAACCCCTTAATTAATATTTTCGAAATCTCAAGAGCTGATTTTAGCAGTAAAAAAATTATTTTTTATTTGGCACTGTTTTAATAACTCCTTTATTTAAAACTATGATATCAAAATTACAAATTATATTATTTTAGATTTCTGTATTTTCAACATAACTACCTTCTAAAACAATACACTTTTCAACAATTCTTCTTAAACTAAATTCACTTTTCTTAAAGTTTGGGGAGTAATTTCTTATCAAAATTTCGAAAAAAAAAACTTAATCATAGTAGCTGCGAGGATAATGAATTCAACGAAATGACATGGAGGCGTTTGAAACGTAATAGGATCAGGACATTAAAACCAAAAAGTTAGCAATTAACAACCTATTAAAAAAAAAGTACCAAATTAAAAAATAATTTTGTTACTGCTAAAATCAGCTCTTGAGATTTTGAAAATATTAATTAGGGTTTTTTTGGGATGCTGATTCTAAATCCGATAGAAAAAATTATTTAAAATAAGCCCTAATATACTTTTCTCAAAAAATCAACCCTTTTTTACCCCCTAAGACCGCACGCCTATGATGCATAAAACTGTTCACTATGCCAAATACTTCATTTTTCTAACATACAATCACCACCAAAATTTGAAGAAAATCGCATTATTAATAACTGAGATATCAGGGTGTATTCATGAAAAGCGGGACACACTGATATGCATTTTTTGTGAATTTTATTATAAAATGCATATTTTTCATAAATTATTTTTTTAAGATTATATTTTTAATTTTTTGGGCTTTATCAAAAATTTAAAACGTTAAAGGTTTAAGTCCAGTTCGGTACTTATTACAGGGATTTTCCAATCTGAAGATTATAGCAATTATTTTTACATTTTGGTTACACACAAGGTATTTATTGGGGGTTTCCGGGGGTTGCTTATTGTGACTTAATAATGCGTTATTATTACCTGCTTAACAAACTGCATTTATATCGATTTGTAATACATACTTCTGTTTTAATTTGTTGGTTTCAGTATTTTCAAAATGAAAGTTTAAGAGACTCAATTAGTATTGCTGAAACTTTTTCCGCTGAATGTAACAACATTCCCGGTAAAGTAGGAGGTCAAGTAAGGAATCAATTGGATATAACTGTAAAAAAGAATGAAGGATTTAAATACTTATTGTACCTATTATTTTATAAGTATTTGTTGTTTTGTTGAAAATAGCTAACCTAAACTATTGAAATTGATAGGTAATCAGGACCTGTACCCTTTCAAAAGGCAACTTATTTATGGCTGGATTTAAATTTTATTGCGGTCGAGAAATCAACGAATTATTGTGGAACGGAGTATAGATGTTAAAAAAGCTTCTCTTTGTATAAACATATTTTTACTAATAGAAGACAATCCCTTTTAGTTGGAAATTTTGAAAAATATTCAGTTATAAGTGCCTTTTGTTTACCTTTATTTTTCTTTGTTTCTGCATTTTTTTTTAAATAAACATTTTTTTAACCCAATGTGTTTTTTATATAATAAATTAGGAAATATTGCATACCAGTATGCATATTTGGCAAAAAGAATGCAAATAACTGCATATCTTAAGGCAAACAAGGCATATCACTGCGCATATTAAGGCTGAATTTAAGTGAATATAATCCGCACTTTAGCTATTATACAGTTTCGAGACCGAGATTTGTATCTTCTTCAATTATAAATCAGTCCCGAATATTAATCGTAATTTTGAGAGTAAAGGTACTGTAATTAATAAATGCAACTGCTTAAAATAAATATTGATGTACCCGATGTTAGAGCACAAGAAAATAATGCATATTTAGAATTTTTACTCCATGTAGAAGAAAATAAGTGAATTAGCACCAGGTTTCTTGGTAAATCTAAAGAAAAGCATCGCTCCACCGTACATAAGTATAAATATCATCCGTATAAATATCAAAAACATCCGGAATTAAAGGATGATAATAAAATACGAAGAGTAAACTTTATTTTAAAAATATGGAAAAGGTAAATAACGATAGGGAACTCTCACGCAATGTTTATTTTACTGACGAATTAAACAATGAACCGAATCAAATCATTAAAAGTGTAGATATTAAATTACAGAAAATAAATACAGACCGTTACAAACAAGGAACAAAGTTTGAAAAAGGAAAATTTTTTGAAACTTTTACAAAATTAATTGGACCTGCGTAAGAAGTTGCTTTTGAGAATGAAGATATTTGGTTTTACATGTAGGTACGGTTTGTCCTGCACCCAATGCAAGAGAAGTAAGGGAATATGTCCAAAACGATTTCGATGGATGCACAATATGATTAAATTACACCATAATTTTTCTGTGGGATCACATTAAAAGTGTTATTTATAAATACATGCGTTATCAAAATTTGAAAATTCAGGGGTATACAATCAAATCTCTGCGTATCAATTTAATAATGTATGAACTGAAAGTTGTGACCGTTTAGAATATTGCTTGGCAGTAAACGGAGAACTGTTTGAGCATCTAATTAAAAAACATTAAGTTGCCATTTAAATTAGTTGTTGTCTTAATAGTTATTTTTTTTATAAAAGTGTTATTTTCCCACTTAACTCCAAATATTGAAATAAATAAAGTACTGTTTCGTTTTTTATTCTTCACCTTATTAAATTAGTACTTACAATCATTATTTTTTCTTGAATACAGTAAAACATGTTCTTTGAGTATCAACGTGATATTCTAAGACATGTTAAAAACGTCTACTTGACATTATCACAAATGTAGGAAAGAAAAAAAACTCAAAATCTTCCTCCACAAAATTTAATAGAAATAGATTCTTTAGGGGTCTCTACATGTTTCGAACGTAGAAACGTTCATCTTCAGGAGACAGCATTTTTTTATATAGGGCTGATGGTATTAGCAGAAGAGAAAATGGTATAAAACCTTATTGGACCTTTCATGGTATTGAAATGACGTATATAAGAAAATTGAGGAGAGTTAAAACATGCTGAGCATGTGAAGAGTAAAGGAAGTCTAAACAACCAAACTAAATGAGGAAGAAAAAAAAGGGGCCTTCCAGAGAAAAGGTGTCGATGATTTTTTAAATCATTTCTGTAAAATTTTTAAAAACATTGATGTCAGTGAGACAGTATAAAGATAGGAATCTTCAGTCGAGGTCATAGTATGTAAAAATAAAACTTGAAATTAAAATCAAAATTGAGAAAAGAATCTTTATATCTTTTTTAAAAAAATTTTTAGGTTAAAGAGAAAGTACTTACGTCAGGGTATTTGAACGTTCGATTTTTGGGGTATTGGGGGTTAGAGTCCAATAACCCCTCGAGAGGTTAATTTCGATAATAATTATGTTGAAACAATAATTTTAGGACACCTACAACCACTTAAACAATTTTCTTCTACATATAAATAGTAATTTACGTTACAAGACCGGAAAGTAGTGTTTTTCAGGTCAAGACAAGCATTTCCAGGGCGAGCCAAAAAAATATTTTTTTTTTAAAACCGACCAGAAAATTTACACTTTCTGGACAATTTTTCGTCTAGAAAATAACGTTTTTCCGATCGCAAGACCGGAAAAGTGACATTAGAGACCGGAAAAATCTTTTCCGGACTCTAATGTCACTTTTCCAGTCTCTAATGTCACTGGCACCCTGTTTTTTGTTTTTCCAATCGCTCTTTGATAATACAAGATACCTTGATTTCGTTATTATGACAACAACATTTCGATGTATTGTCGAGTTACAGTTCGTTGATTTTTAATTTTGTTCTTTATGTCAAACTTGTTTCGCGTAGATTATAAAATATATCGAAGTGTCGGTCTTAAAAAAAATATTGTACGTCACGCAACCGAAAACTAGTGTTTTCCAGGTCTCTCCAAGCTTCCAGGACTCGCCTATGGCTCGCCCTGGAAATGCTTGTCTCGACCTGAAAAACACTACTTTCCGGTCTTGTAACGTACATTACTATTTCGTTTTCACATCTTAGTTTTTAAGCTTTATTGTTTAGTCTAGGCTATTGGATTGTCGTATTATATCCCCCAATCCTTATTGACCTTTCCCTCTCTAAACAATCTTACTCTCTTCATTTGCTTAATTTGAATTTACCGCCATATGATTAGTTTTAAACTTGATATTCTGTCAATTTTATTCATCTTTCATTCTCTCTCCGCTACACGTGGACGTGAACATAAAATAAAATAATTTTTACTCAATTTTTTAAAATATGCGTTTCATTATTAATTTCAACATATTATCGAAATTAACCTCTCGAGCGGTTATTGGGCTCTATCCCCCAATACCCCAAAAATCAAACGTTCAAATACTCTGACGTAAGTACTTTCTCTTAAACCTAATTTTTTTTTTAAAAAGATAAAAAGATTCTATTCTCAATTTTGATTTTAATTTCAAGTTTTATTTTTACAGACTATGACCTCGACTGAAGATTCCTATCTTTATACTATCTCACTGACATATCAATGTTTTAAAATTTTTTATAGAAATAATTTAAAAAATCATCGACATCTTCTCTCTGGAAGGCCCCCTTTTTTTCTTCCTCGTTTAGTTTGGTTGTTTAGACTTCCTTTACGAACTTTCTTTACATGCTCAGCATGTTTTAACTATCCTCAATTTTCTTATATGCGTCATTTCAATACCATGAAAGCTCCATTAAGGTTTTATACCATTTTCTCTTCTGCTAATACCATCAGCACTATATAAAAAATTTTCTGTCTCCTGAAGATGAACGTTTCTACGTTCGAAACATGTAGAGACCAATAAAGAATATATTTATATTAAATTTTGTGGAGGAAGGCTTTAAGTTTTTCTTTCTTTTCTACATTTTTAACTCCACTTTAAGTATGGACTACTTCTTCAAATTATCACAAATGTTACTGGTGGTTTTATTGAGGTATGTATCAGAGCCGTATTTAATAATAAAATAAATATTGATGTATAAGTCCATCAGATAAAGACCTTTAAAAGGTTCTAAAACAATTTCAATGTAAAATAATAGTGGAGCCAATATTTGAGGGTAGCAAAATTTCCCATGGCCAGTTTGTGTTTATTAAAAGCACCAACATTTAATGTACAAAAATTACTTCAGTATTTTTCGACAAAAAATATACCTTAGAATAAACCAACACTCATAGCAATGATGAACATTAAAAAAATCGTACCTTCAGTGTCACCATCTTGACTGAGCGTATCAATATTCCCATGTAATTCGTCTTCACTGCTTGCACTTATAGAATAAATCTCACTACCACTATAAACATCATACTTTTCATAGCCTACTTTTCTTTGGTTTTCCATTAAGTCTCCATTTTCCATAGAACTGATGCTAGTTAGCCTAACTATTGTATCACTACTTAGTCTAGTGCTAATTCCGTCACTATCCTCATCTCTCATTTTATCACGTACTTCGATTTCTTCTTTCCATTCGTCTGCGCTATGGAATACACTTTCATTGTCTGGTTCGAAATTGTTTAAAGTTATTTCTAGCTCAGTGTCGCTTTGTTCTATTTGTTCGGTTACGTTTTCTATTCTGCCAACTCTGCTGCTGTTACTGTTCAAATTTTCAACAATTTTAGTTTTATATTCTTCCATAACATCCTCCAAGTTACTTTCGGAATCACAGTTTCGTCTCTTGTTTTTTCTTTTCTTTCGAACAACAGAAGGAGTTTTAGTATTTTCTTTCGACTTGTTTTTTTGTTCTATCTCTTCTTTTATTCTCTGTACTCGTCCGACTTCATTTTTGTATCGTGTATTCATTGAGGTTTGGGGTTGAGTAATGGTTTCCTCGTCTGTATCTAGTACAAATACAGGACGGCTGGTTGCTGGTAACGAGTTTGTTCGCTGTAAACCTCGTTGTTTGTTCGGCCGTGGAATTTCAAACAAACTTACGATTCTGTTAACTTTGCTGCTTTTGTTTGGTCTGCGTCGAACTTTAACACTGCCCGTGTCGCCCATATTAGATTTTTAGGCCAGTTTGATGTTAACAAATATATTTTGGAGACATTACAAATTTTTTATTTTTTACATTGATGCTAATTCATTACCTACATACTAGAATAAGCAGAATGTGATAATAACGTTTTATCTGTGTTATCTTATCTCCCCAAGTTTACTTGGAACTCGAAGTGTTTATTCTCATTTTAGTATAATGGACTTTTTGGGTACATATTCGCAATTTGTATTTTTTATACCTATCATAGTCTAGGCGCTAATGCTAATACTGTCTAATCTATACCGTATGTACCGGAGTTTATAAAATACAAATAAACATATTACAAGATATTTCAAAGACAATGGAAGAAAATAACATACAATTACTAATGTACCCTGTATATCTGGTTCAAAATACAGGTTAACTTGCGGTGTCCGTCCATTAGAATATTTCGAGAAGTAATGCGATTTTAATCCTGCAAATTTGAATACCAAGGTTCTCGGACACGCCCTCTTCAAATGAAGTAACAGCGTCCATATTCCACTTTCGGTTATACTGGAAGCTGTCTCTTACTTGCTTATTTTAAATGGACCTGACCTTATCAGGATTGCCAAAATTAAATATATTTGCAAAGATGAAAGAGTAAAACTGGAAATTCGGGTTGTGAAATTAGATAATATTATTTTGATAATGCATTGTCGGAAAATGAAATTTTAAACTTATTTACAGGTTTTCTGAAAATCCTCCAAATATCAAGTTACAGTTCTGAAAAATAATGTCCAAAATTTAAAATAATTTAATGTCACTACTATTTATCAAATAATAGATCTAAAATTACAAGAATTTCAAACGAATTTCTTCATGATGTTTCAAATTCATCAAAGGTATTTTATTATAAGGTTTCAGAACTTTCGCCATTTGAAATCTATTTACGAGTATATTTTCTCATAGCAGTGTTCGCGGCAAAGATTCTGAACCAATTGAGGAGTATTCGCATGCGCAGTTCAAATAATGATGTTCGCGGATCACATAATTCCTAATTTCTAGTTATAGTTCCGTTTTCGCGGAAAAATAATATTTGGTTCAAAATACATTCTGAACTGATACTTTCGGTTCTCTGGATTTAACAAGAACGTTAGTTCGGTCACGCCCCCTTTCAAATGTCACTGTCACGATGGTTTTTGTTTGGTTATGTTTTGAATTTTAGTAATTTGTAAGTTAAACAAGAGAATTTACTTTTTAGTTTAACTCTGAATAAATTATATTGTCCAATTTCGTTATTTTTACAGCCAAATTCAAATATGTATATCAATTTTAAAATATATTTGGCAGTTGACAATTCAATATTCATCAGAAATCGTTCTCGTTAGAAGCAAATCCCGAATCGGTTAATTCAGAAACATGCTTCGACAGTGCTTACTGAATTAATTTATTACACTTGTTCTGAATCAGTTCAGAATCCTTGTACGCCTAATCAAAACAAGAAAAAACTGTTCAGTTTGGTTCACATAGTTTTTATTCTGTGGTAAATACCGTTCGAGCAAAAATTATTTGCATCAAAGAGGGCTTGGATTAAGAAACGTAGGGCTTGGTTTAGATCACAATAATATGGGGACGATATATCTAACCAAATCTAGGTTAAAATGTTGTCAAATTCATATTATGACATGATATGCCAAACTGATGAGTAATAAAATAACGATGGTTAAAGTGCAAAACCTCGTAAGTCAATTTTTATAAATTTTACAGGAGAAGCGAAAAACGATTAAACTCTTTAATTGAGAAATTTGAAAAAGTATTTTAGACATAATTATATGATTAGCTGAAGCATTTTCTGGGGATATACATACTTTTTGTTAATTAAAATTTGTTTTTTGTCAATTAAAAAGAAAATCTACATACGAGGTTTTAACTTTTAATATTTAAACTTTTCAGAATAACTTACGAGGTTTTGGAACGAAATATCTATTTTTAAAAACAAAAATTTATTTGTTAACAATACTAATAAAATATGTGGGTTAAATAAATAAAACGACATAATTTAACAAACCTGTTTATTCAGAAATTACAAATTAAATCTTAATTTAATCTTATCTTAGTATAATATGTGATATCAAAACCTCGTAAGTCGAATTAAGAGATTTCTGCATTAAATGCTGTCTGGCAAATTAATTTTACGAGGTTTTGGCAGATGGCGCCAGGGGTCCGTAAAATTAATAATGGACTTACGAGCTTTTGTAAGCTTAAAGAATATATTTTTTTCTAAGTGTTTATCAAATAAAAGGTTAAATGAAAAAAACCCGACTTACGAGGATTTGCACCTTAACCATCGAAAGTAGACAAGTACAAATTTATTTTTGTTATATACAAAATTAACAAAGTAAGAATATGCCACAATATTTTCTTTCTTTAATTATTTTCGCGGACATTATAATATCATCTTTTAAACATTTTTATGGCTCAAAACTTAAGCCGATTGCGCGCATTCTGGTGGGTGCCAGCGTTGATCTGTTTTCTGGTCTGCAAAATGGCAAATGTTTTCGGTGAAAACGCAAATAGCGTTTCCTATACTGGATTGTGATGCACTTCGTAGTTTATTTAGTTGTCTACCTTTCGTTATTACCAGTGTAACTATCTTTTATATTGGAGTTGGTTCCGTGGGATGGCGCTAAGGTGTATTGAGGGCCGCCTTGATTCTACAGGGAGGCTTTTAGTACATTTTTCCGTCGTTCTTGGAATTGCTTGGGTCATGGCTGCCCGCCGAGTCCTAACAAGGACGAAACGGCCGTCGTGGTCTACCCGCCCCAGGGTATCCATTGAACTTGGATCCCTGTGTATTCCAATATAAAAAATAGTTACACACTTGTCCGATATGCCACAATATTTTCTTTCTTTAATTATTTTCGCGGACATTATAATATCATCTTTTAAAGTAAGAATATACAAAAAGAAAAAGAAAAATAATTACATAAATTGCTGAAATTGTCCACCTGCTTGCTTGCTCCAAGCATAAATTTATACGTCTCTTCATATTTTCGAAAGTGTTGACCAGCATCTCTGGAGAAATGTTACCACATTTTTGGATAATCCTTTCTTGTAATTGTTCTAAATTTGCAACTGGCGTTTTAAAAATAGCGTTCTTTAAATGAGGAAAAACGAAGTAATCCATAACCATTAAACAAGGTGATCTAGGTGGGAATTCAATGTCTGATCGAAAACTGATCAATCTGACATCGAAAAAATTGCGTAAGTAGTTAATAGTTTCGGCGGCTGTATGGGCGGTTGCACCGTCCTGTTGAAAATATCCAAAACGTAGTTCGTCGTCAAGTAAATGCTCCACAAATGGATTCAAAATATTGTCTCTATACCGCTGTGCTGTAACTGTGTCATGGAAAAAAATAGGAACACCAATTTTTTGAGGGTGCAATGTGGATTCTATACAAAAAAATGGGGATTTTCACTACTCCACATGCGTGTATTCTGAGAATTCACATAACCGGAGAGATGAAACCATGCTTCATCTGAAAAAAATGTCAGGTATAATAAATTATTTCTTTCCAATAAATTTTGGGTAAAACCTGCGTCTTTTAAAATCTGCGGCTTGTATTTTCTGGAATACTTGCACTTTATAAGGAAATAAATGTAGCTGCTTCTTAAGAATAGTCCTGCATGTTCCATAAGATCTTCCCACTTCTTGGGACAGGCGTCTTATACAATTTGTTGGCGTATTTTGCATTATTTCACGAACGTTTGCAACAAGTTCTTACAGATGATCTTCCTGCTTCTTTTTTATTTTGTATAAAACCTGTTTCCCTAAACACAGCCACGGTCTTTTCAGGCAATGATAAAAATCACCAGCAATAAAAGCAACATTAGAAAAATGTTCGTCCATGCACAAACCCGGATTGTATTGCCATTCACCATTTACTCCAACCCCGTTTCGAAAATACGCTTCAACCATGAATGTTTTGTGCTGTTCCGTAAAGCCCATTGTGTGAATTGGAAAAATTAGCGATGAATCAAATTACTCGTAATGACTGTCAAGGATGACGGAATTACTGATTGATTGTTAATTCAGGTAGTTACCGATACCCAACAGGTATTAAGCTCTACGTCGTTAGATGCAAGGCCCTCTTTGATGCAAATAATTTTTGCTCGCGCGGTACATTTTTTCCTTCTATTGAGAATCTAGTTCTAGCGTAAGTAAATTACGTTTAAAAATCCATTAGCGGGTTTACTTAAAGTCTTCATCTTCATCATTGATGGTAAGCTCCTGGAGTATTAGTGGCACCAACAGTATTTACCTAGAATTATATTGGCTTCAATCGTTTGAATATCTAATTTTCAACACGTTATAAATTTGTCGATGTCATAAGTTAATTCACTATTATGGAAGTCAATTTTAGGATTATAGTTGGATGATTCTTGATATAGACAGGGCCGGATTTATGGTAACCGCTGCCCTAGGCCCAAAGAAATGTTACCGCCCCCCAGGCGCGTATTTAGCTGTCAGTTTTTTGGGGGGGGGGGGGGTAAGGGAAAAAAACAGCGCCCATTTTTCGCGAAAATTTTTTGGGTGCCAAGCCCTTTTTTAACGATGTGACGTGGTTTTAAAGCAGAAAAAAGGAATAGTAGCGCCGCAGGCGAAAACTTTTTGGATGTTACGCCTCTTTTTACTCATTTGTCAGTGTTTATTTTTTGGGATGGGGTGGTAGCTACCCCCATTACCCCCTCTCAAATACGCGCCTGCCGCCCCCATCTAGAATATCATATTAAATGAAGAAATAAAAAAAATGTATTCTTCAATTTCTTTGAGTTAACCATATATTTCTAAAAAACAATATTTCAAACAAAGAAACAAAAAGCACAGACAGAAATATGAAAATTGTTCAAAAACGAATGCTGTGTTACGTCATTATATAACATAAATCGGTCTTTATGTTTAAAATGCTTTGACGATACCATTAATAGCATCATACAGCAAAGCCAAAAGTAAAAATTATTAATTTTATGTTATGTAAATGCAAATTTAGAAAGATTTGCGACGTACAATTATATTTTAATATGTTTTCTTGTAGGGAAAATTTAAGTCTAAAACAAGTTAAAACAAAAGAATAAACACAAGCAAACGCAGCGCGCAACCGGCGCAACGCCTGGTACCGTGCACGTAAAACCAACACGCGAGCGCAAAGTCAGTCGTGTCTCGTGTCGCCATGCGGTAATTGCAAGTGGATAAGTATTTTAAAAAGTCAATTTTCTTAGATTTTCCTCACGGGCCTCGTTTGAGGGGGGCCAGGTGGGGCATTCCCCCCCCCCCCCCCCCCCTTACCCCTGGAAGTTGACTTATTGACAAAAGTTGACTTATTGAGGTTTAATAGGTATGGTTTGATTGAATGTATGAATTTATTATTTCGAGTTTTCCTTTATATTTTTGTTATTATTTTGGGGTAGTAAAGACTTATTTTAATAAAAATAAACAGTTTTAATGCCAAAACGACTATGAATGTTTGAGAAACAATTTTAGCTCATTAAGTATTGAGCAAAAAATTGAAAGTAAAATTAAGGGAAGACCAAAACTCTCGAAATTAACTTGATACATACCACAAAGTGTAAATCTAGGGACTTTATTGTTATTGATAAGTTTGCTGCAAATAAAAACAGATGAATGAACTTTACTTTTAAACAATGTACCCACTAATGAAAAATAAATTAGCCTTTTATTTTTTATCTTATTTCATTTTCAATAGAATAAGAAGGTAATCATAAATTTTTAAAATATTTACTATAATAATTATTGACCAAATTTGGGCGTGGTCTTAAAAAAATTTCGCCTGCGGCGCATTTCGCCTACAGCAGGCTTTTAGTACACCCCCAAGTTAACAAGTCACAAGCCGCCAATGCCCCCCCCCCCCCTAAGAAACCGTTTAACGACTCCCATGACTAGGCTATTGCGATCTTCCCTGCAAGAGTACCTGTTAAAAAAGCTCCAAAGTTCTAGAAAAATGCGTAACTTAAAAGTTTATTAAAAAATTTGCTTCCAGCACTGGTTGGCGCCCCCCCCCCCCCCCCCCTAACATAAAATTCTGGGTGTGCCGCTGGACGAGCGGATTTGAATTAGATTAGGTGAAATTAGGTAATAGGCTAGAGGGCAGCGCGGGTTGTCATTTTTGTAATTTGAACTGTAGTTAAAATGTGTAATAAGACTCAGTGATATTCGAATTGTCTGGAATTTGCCACCCCTACGAAATTTGCCGCCCTAGGCCTGGGCCTAGTGGGCCTAGGCGTAAATCCGGCGCTGGAAATAGATATTCATATTTATGATTCTAGTTTATACTACTTTATACTTCCTTGCATTTTTCGAACAATATTTATAATTTTTATTTGCACTAAAAGGGTCAAAGGTTTAAAATAAGGAAATTAACAACCGCAAATTCATCAACAATTCAAAGCTTTGGCCAATTTTTCTAAATTCTATATTGTAACTACATTAAAGTTGTATTAGACTTTCTTGAAGGTCCTTATTGTATGATGGACTGGCACAGCAAATTTTATTATTTTTTAATAAGCCAATTATAAGTTATTTAGAAAAACTTCGTAAAATTCTTAAAAATTAAATAGGGTTTTGATACATCCTTAATGAAACCACTAATAATAATTATGATAATTTCAAATGTTAGGTACTAGACGTGTTCTTTTTTATTAATGTATTTAAGAGAAAACATGATTGTACTAATTTAAAAAACGCAAATACTTAAAACGAAATAATGGAAATTTGTGTGTTCCATTTTGAAAAATGTATCTTTTTATTGTCCTGCTTTTCTGGGCCACACTGTACATCTAAAAATAATTTTGGAACGTATATCCTATTAATCCTCACAACTTTTGTTAAATCTGTTTTTGGATAACTCTTATGGTCCGATTTGGCCACTCTGTATACAGGGTGATCCACGAAGGGTGGAGAGCAAAACTACATTTTTAAACAATTGAAAATACGTTGCTCACATTTCATAGACTTCTTAAAAGGCATTTTTTCTAAAAAAATATTCCTCACTTTACAGAAATAGACTTAATGGCCGCGTAACAGTAACTGTTATATAGGTGGAACAACATTATTTTTTTTATTTCATTTCGTAATTGTCCACGGCCGCCTTGGCATTAAATGTACAATTTGAATGATTATTGCATTTTTTTGATAAATAACTAAAATAAATAACAAAATATCATAATTTATTTTTCAAAACACCTAAAATTAATAAATATAGAAAAAAGGATTCCTGTGTGATTTCAATGTTTCAATAAACGGAAAATTGCAAAACTTTTGTTAAAAGCATTACACTGTTCCACTATTTTTGCAATAACTTTTAAGATATAAGAAGAAACGACTTGCGGTTTTTGCAGTTCTCTTTTACTACTATAGAATAGAGTTAAAATGGTTTAATGATGATGATGAAATTGGAACTAGAAATATATTTTTTAAAAGTGCCCTTCATTATTAAGCGCACGCATTAATTTTAATAATATTGATAACAACGATAAATCAGGATAAAACGTTCTTTAAAATAAACCATAGTTTGTTAAATTTGGTTAGCGCAGACCTACAGCCTTTTAAGTACTTTTAACTGTTACCCTTCTCCACGCTGTTATATTGGTTACTACAAAAGAATTGTTATAAAAAAATCTATAGAGAATATTACAGAGCATATAAAAACTTAATATCTGACCTTCATTGTATTAAAGTTATTATAGTAGGGATTAGGAACTTCGGTAGAATTATAAACTTAAAGGTTGTTTTCAGCAATTTTTTTTGGTCATATTGCATATTAAATTTTTACCTCAGAGTGGTAGCATATTTAGTTTTGGAGATACAGCCGCTCTTCACCCTTCGTGGATCACCCTGTATATTACAACCCAATCCGATATTGTAGCCTCATTATTGACAGCATGGCGAAGGAATCAATAATTATTATCTCTATGTTTTGCTTTCTACGACTTTTTGAAGCACATGTGCACCTGTTACCAGATAAAATTTGTGATATATAGGCTGTGAAAAAAAATAGATATGATTAAAACACCGTTAAAATTGCAGTAACAATAACATTGTCAAGCTGTAGCAACTTTGTTCTTTACGATTAGCTATTAATAATATTACAAAAGCGGCGTTTGATCTGAGATATTTTTGTATATAATTTTATGAAATCTTTCAAATAAAAATGTCAACTAATTTACCAAAAAAATGTTAAATATTTTTTATAAATAGAACGAATTTAAATAAAGTTGTAAAGTAAGATATTATAGAATTAAAGAGGCACAGAAATTAAGTTTTTGTTCAGGACAAAGTATCTGGTTTTCTGTGGAAACAATATAATGGAATAAATAAAATAATGTTTGGGTTTTATTGCGTTGTCACGACATTTCCGTAATAACGATAAAATTGCAAATTTGGTAACATTTCTTTTTTACTTTGCAGGAAATGCTTCTTAAAATAGGTACTTTTAAATAGGAATATTCTGCTTATTCTGGGACAGACTAGCCTTTCACTAGCAGTACTTATTGACATATTTATTGCTAGCCTTTCTATAGAAACCCACTAGCCATTCCTTTGCTCACCTTGTCCTTGTCTTGGTTGTTTTTTGGCTTGTGCCGCCGCCCAGTGGCGGATTTAGAGGGGGGCACAGGGGCACGTGCCCCCCCTGTCATAATAATTTCGCACGAACCAACCTAAGCGCAACACCCAAAATTTTAATGACAAAGCATTGTACTGTAACAACCAAATATTTTTTTGATGCCAAAACTTTACAGCATTTAGAGATGGATATTAAAAATCAAGTTTTCAACGTGGTTTGATAATTAGCCAAGAGATGGCGTAAAAGCACGTTAGATAAAAAGCATACATTTTAGGATTTTAGAATTTGTGTTTTGTTACAGAAAACTGTAATCTGTGGTTTTGTTTACAAAGAAAGTGTATTATTTTGGAGTAGTAAGGCCTTATTTTAATAAAAATAAACATGCCAAAACGGCTATGAATGTGGAATATTTGAGAAACAATTTTAGCTCATTAAGTATTGAGCAAAAAATTGAAATTAAAATTGAGGGAAGACCTAAACCCGAAATTAACTTGACACAGATCACAAAGTGTAGATCTAGGGACTTTATTGTTATTGATAAGTTTGCTGGAAATAAAACCAGAAGATTGAACTTTACTTTTAAACAATGTACCCGCTAATGAAAAATAAATTGGCCTTTTTTTATTTTTTTTATCTTATTTCATTTTCAATAAAATAAGTAGGTAATCATACAGTTTCAAAATATTTACTAAAAATTATTGACCAAATTTGGGCGTGGTCTTAAAAAAATTTTGCCTGCGGCGCGTTTCGTCCGCAGCGGGCTTTTCGTGCACCCCAAGATAACAAGTAAGTGCCCCCCTGTCAATTTTTTCTGAATCCGTCACTGCCGCCGCCAGTGCACACAAATATTTCTTCTCTTTAAAATTATAATCCGCCGTACACAAGTCAATTATCATCAAACAAGAGACACGGTTATTTTGATAATGGCCTTTTTCACTAAATTTCGATTTTTATCCCATCTAATACAGGAAGAAAAAATAAATTTTTCTACGGATTTAGTTTTACAAATGAAAAAAGAATTAAACACAAATCGTCTAATCGCAGGGATTGGGGCTTAACGTCAACCCTCCGGCACCTACCTGAATGATATATCGAGTTTGTCTCCTCTTATTTTCTATTTAAGTTATCGAAACATGGATATCATTATAATCGCGACAATAATGGCGACAGGCAAATAAAAGAATAGTGCGGATAATGGCATGACGTTCTAATTATCTGAACCATTGAATATCAAACTATAAGAATAGCGGATCTTCGAGAAAACTTGACAACCCTGTTTTAGACTGTATTGGAGACGGTTTGGCCGCCATTGTGGAGTTGATCGTAAATCGATAGTTATAAATGCAGCGCCTTGGCAACAGATGTCTCAAATTCACTGATGTAATGTCGTGGTGTTGCCGCATATCGTATTTTATTGAAATTTTTAAGGATTTAAGCATTTTTAACAGACAATAAAATAGGAGGTTCTCAATTCCAGCCGAATGTATGTTTTTGATAATAATATGTACGCTGATTAATCCGCGGTAATTGGACCGACTTTCATAATGATTTTACCGTTGCATTAGGTGTTAAATGTTATACAAATAAAAGTAGATAAAAGGCGACAGCAAGTATAACTAAAATAGGTTTTATTTCGTCGAAAAATAGCAAAATACGTAATACCCTAATACAAACAAACTGGATATTTCTTAAGTAAGAAAGTAAAACCTACTTATTTTAACCATTTTAAAAAGTAGTAATAATTGCAAATAAAAACCAAGTTATACAAACCGCACATTATTCATATTTTACCCATCATATACGTTGTAGCCTAGGTATGTATTGAATAGTGAGAGTCGTCATTTAATTCTGTTAGAAATAAAAAACATGGCAGTCAATATGTTTTCATGTAATTAACGTTGGAACTTCAAAAGGTTAATATAGTAGGTAATTAAGTTGTAGCATATATTAATATGCTACAACTTCGTAGGCATAAATTATTGCACATTTTTTTAATAAATCACTTTAAACTCCGCCATTTCTTAAAACTGGGTTTTACTCAAAACTGTCAATTTTGACTTGACTTATGGTAGTGGGGAGAGGATCATGCAGCAAGTCAAATAGACGCAACAATGTTTTAATTTAGCGGTAAAAAGGCTTGTCGTTAGTGGCTGCATCAACACGCTTTATTGTTGGTGACTCATTGTGCCATCTATGAATTTAACGTAGCAGATTTAGGGAATCTGCTTATATGGCGTTCTTATAGTTTGATATTCAATGTCTGAACTCATGTTTTTAAACTTTAAGCTTCCACGGAACGTTTTCAATTATTTCTTATTTCTACGACACTAGACACTTTAGGAATATTTGTAATATTAGGATGTATTATTAATAGGTTCTAATTCAGGATATCGGTTATAGTGGAAAAGTCCATTTGAGCGATATATTTCCTAATCAAAGTCTGCAGGATTATGATACAAACATCATACGATCGCGCGGCGAACCTAGCTTCGGCGAAAGATTTCAATCTATTCCAATCGTATTTCTTATTTAAAATATAGAATATTTTTCTTTGAAATGGCCATAAATATGTTTTATCGTCAACCGTCAGTAAAGCCGTACATTATCAGAGTGATTTTCGGAAGTAAACGAACACTTTATTTTATTGGAAAATAAAATACTTTACCTGCCGCAAATGCGGCAGATAAAAACTTTTACCCTCCGCAAATTAGGGACTGGCATTTATTAATCAAAAATCGTCTGTCACTGTCACGCCTTTCCCTATGACAGCTCGATAATAGTTTTCTCGCGATTTATTGCGATGAGTTATACCTCAATTTTTTATATTATAAATTCTGAATGGTTGGCGATAAAATTTTGTATGCACCACGTCAGTAAAGTGTCTTTATCGACTCGCCTGTTATTCGCCTCGCTCGCTCATCTCATAATTTCAGACTCGTCCGATAAAGAATCACTTTACTGCCTTGGTACATAAATAACTATTATCGTCAACCGTCAGTAAAGCCGTACATTATCAGAGTGATTTCCGGAAGTAAACGAACACTTTATTTTATTGTAAAATAAAATACTTTACCTGCCGCAAATGCGGCAGATAAATACTTTTACCCTCCGCAAATTAGTGACTTTGACATTTATTAATCAAAAATCGTCTGTCACTGTCACGCCTTTTCCTACGACAGCTCGATAATAGTTTTCTCGCGATTTATTGCGATGAGTTATACCTCAATTTTTTATATTATAAATGCTGAACGGTTGGCGATAAAATTTTGTATGCACCACGTCAGTAAAGTGTCTTTATCGACTCGCCTGTTATTCGCCTCGCTCGCTTCGCTCGCTCATCTCATAATTTCAGACTCGTCCGATAAAGAATCACTTTACTGCCTTGGTACATAAATAACTATTACACTCGTTTTCTGGTCAGCGGCCACGTCGACCTATTATTCCTCTGTTTTTTTTTTGTAATTGACAGACAGTTTTTAAATCGAGAGGTTTAGTAACGTTTTAATCAAGAAGCTTATGTGATACCATTAGACCTGATTTTAGGCTAAAACCATAAGTTTAAAATTAAACCCCTTTAGTGAATACGGCTGGAAAATGTTGTATTTTAAGCTGCTAAAAGAATAATTTAATAGGGAAAGCAATTTTGTTATAGTAAAATTTTAAATTAGAGCTTTTTGTTTTAATTGGGTAAATTGTATTTATTAGAATACAGAAAATCAACTATAATCATATTTTAAAGATTTTATTAAAAACAGTGTTTGTCATAAATCATAAAATAACTCTTTACATGTTAATAACAATCGTTATTTAGTATCTACAAATATCAATATTCTATAGCAAACGCCGCATAAAACACATAACAACTCAAGCTTACAAAACTAATAAATATATGTACAAAAATCTACATGGTAAAAAAACTCTTTTACTAACTATCAAATATCACAATCAGTTTATATATATACCTACAGTTCGTTCGGTTGTGTAGCATAAAACTGCATCAATTTCTCATGGAAATTTTCTATTTATTTACATTAGTACTGCCATTAAGAAAATACAACCGTAAATACATGCGAGTAAAGCTTAAAACAATATTATCAGCCATTTTGTGCAACAGTCCCGAACAAACCTGTAGATTAAATGGCAAGTGGTGCTTTGAACACCTTCCAATAAACAAAATGGTTTTGGTTTCTTATAGTAAAAATATAAGCTCTGTTACTAAAACATTTTACCAACCTCTTTTACAACAGACGACACAAGAAAATAAATAATATAACCTTTAATAGGTAGATTTGGTAGAGTATTTTGTAATTTTTTATTTAAATTTTATAAATGTCTTTTAACTAATGTGCAAAAAAGTTGGTCCACATTTATTTTAATAACTGTACAATAACATTATCAAAGATAGATGGTAATTTTATATGCATAAATAAACTTTCATGAACAGCTGAGTCCTAAAATTCTAATCCTGTTTTTGAAGTATAATTCATAGATCTTAAAATAGGATCACAAAATTTGTTGGTATTGACCGATTTTTATGGTTATCGTTGATATAAAAGTAAAAGTCAGCTATCTCCAAGACTAAGGTCAGTCGAAGAAAGTCATTTTACCTTTATACTGAGAACTACTTTATAATTTATTGATCGTATTGGTAAACGTTGAAATCCTGTCTTTCTTACTTTGAGAAGGAAGTTTAGACTTCTACCCTCAATAACCCATTATATCCTTCTGGAAAGCAGTTGACTACACCGTGATACTGGTCGATAAAGTGTATAGAAAATTATTAACGTTTATTAAATGTCTAATTATATATTTCTACGTTTTACATCTATGGAGATTAGAACTGCTATTCCAACAAGCTAGATATCACAAAAACCATTTTAAACTTGGCTACTTAAAAAAATTGTTTTTTTTTTGTATGTTAATCTTTATTAAGTTTAAAATTCGTCTTTCCAGCCAACCATCATCTGTTTCGCTATGATTACTATTACCTTTAAAAAACACTCGTATTTTACGAGAATTTTATGATCACAACCACGCTCTGCCAAATAAACTACACGTAACGGTCCCCGCAATATATTGGGTCCAAGCGAGCCTTGACCACGACTTCTTTCTATTTCCTCTACCAGACAAATTTTATAGCGCAAGCGTGCAAGAGAGAAATAAACGCATGCTATTACTGAGAGGAAAGATAGAGAAAAGAATCGGTTGGGGCCAAAAGCCATATTAAAGACTTAAAAAAACAGTAATACCTAGTTTGAATTTTTGAATTTTGATAAATGTTTTATGTTTAAAACAAATGGTCGTCCACAACAGAATTTATTAATTACATAAACAAGTAAGGACAAAAATAAGGAAGCATACTATATAATTTTTTTAACAGGTAACAAAAAATTTTAATAGGTAAAAAATAGTATATTAAAGTACGAGTTTCATAAGAAGCGGTTTTAGCGCCCGCGTCTATTTTAAAAAACGAGCCACGAAGTGGCGAACTTTTTTATTGACACGGGCGCTAAAACGCCTTATGAAACATGTGCTTTATACATTTTTTTCTATTTCACCTTTTATAATCAAGAAAAATACATTTTAAAAAGAAAATAAATCCTTCAAATTTTGTAAATTTTTATGTCTAAATTTTATGTTGGTAATATTATTTTTTATCATAGTAGCCTCTGGACAACAAAAATTATTTTACAAACTGTCATTTTTTGATTTATTGACCCATTTTCACCACGAGATTCTAAAGTTATTTTAGCGATATGAGATTTGAAATCGGACGGAATACGTTGTGTGATTCTTGTACATTCGGTACATATACAGAGCGTTCGGAAATTCGGGAGATTTTGCTACTTTTTTCCGAATTTCAAAAGACGTGATTTTACGTCACGGCATTGCAATTTAGTATAGGGAAGATGGAAAATTCAAATAAAGTTGAAGTTAAAATCGACATTAGAAGGTTAGTAGATTGAATTTTGGATAGGATTTGGCAGAAAATGATAGCTTGAAGCATCTACAAAAGATTGATTTATAGATTTATGCAACCAACATACATGACTGTTATCCACACAGAATAAAAAAGTAAGTTATCAAGCTAGTTTTCCTCTGCGAAAAATGGGTTTTCTCGTAAATCACAAAGGCCGCGCAAGTCAATGAAATAAAACATTTAAATGTTACCAACATCAAATAAAGAAAAAACGCGTATCGAAATAGCTTCATTACGATTCGCAAATGAGGGTCGTACTGAACTCATTATGAACGTGAAATAGAAAAATACTTTTATGGGCGTGGCACCAAAAAGTTTTTTTGCCCTGCAGCTTTTCTTGTTCGCTTAGAATACTAAATGACCCCCCCCCCCCTCCCCATTTAAAATATCCACGTGCCGCCACTATCTACAGGCTCTTCGAAACTCATGCAGAAATTGGAATTTAAATAAAAATGGATAGCACATATTAAAAAGATAACATTTTACACTTGAGTAAAATAAAAAGTACTAATAATAAAATTTAAAACTGGCAAACAATCATTCTACAATTATTTCAGTACAAAATTTTTTTCTAATATAGTTGTTATATAATATACTTAAAAAAGTCTACTAAATTTTATTATTTGTTTGTTAATAAGTAGGTAATTTTGTGGACAAATAAATAAAACGTACATTTACACATCTTTAGCAAAAATTTGATATTATTTTTGTTGCGGGTTACTTTACCAAAAATTTAATATGGTCCTAATTTTACGATTTTCTTCTAGCCTTTTATCTTTATATACTTCCTATAAGGTGTATGTAATAGACCTAACTCAAGAAGCTTTTTTGTAACTCAATACCAACAGGTAAATATGTCCAATTAGGCTACTCAGCTATCAAAAATCTTCAAACAACTTCAGTTCTTCGTCCTCCAACGTTCTGGTATTTTTCCAGTCGCCTTCTGGGTATTCGTCAAAGTTACTTGTATCTCCCTCATACATAATTTTAGGAACTATTGGAGGCTGAAACAAAAGACAAAAAGTTTATGTAATAATTAAGAAAAAATTACAGATGAATCATTAAGTTAATTAAAACTTGTTCTTAATTTTCCAAATACAAAAATATTTTACTATACAGGGTGTTTTTTTAAGGTCGACGTGCGGCCATATCTCGGAAACTACTGGGCATAGAAACTCAGGAAGAAAAATGGTAATTAAAGTGGCCATGAGAAAATTTTGGAAATAATTTTTAAGTTCCGCATTTTACCGCAAGAGGGCGTAATTGAAAAGTAAATTTTAAAATTTTACATAACTCCGAAAATTCCACATTAAGGTATATGTTTGATAACACCAGGGGCTAGAGGGCGCTATTTGTATTAATAATTATTATTTTGGCGATAACTCTGAAACGAACAAGGATATCGAACTGCGGTCTTCACTTCTTATTTGCAAATTTCATCTACTTTCCGATTATGATGCCATAGGTATACCGTATGATTTATTTATTCGGAGTAAAATCAAAAAATGTATTGTTATTGCAAATTGCGCCCTCTACCATTTTTTTTTAGAACTATTATGGACAACTAAATACGATTGGTGAAAGTGCATACATTTCTCTTCCAAACGGTCTTTAGTTTGCTAAAATCGGATAAGTCGTTTATAAGTTACAGCGATTTAAAGTATTACACTTTCAACAACTTCCCCCACTCTTATTAAAGTCGGTACGCCAATGAGCATCAGACCAAAATGATGTATAATTGTCCAAGCTTTAAAATGGTGTTATCAAACATATACCTTAATGTGGAATTTTCGGAGTTATGTAAAATTTTAAAATTTACTTTTTAATTACGCCCTCTTGCGGCAAAATGCGGAACCTAAAAATTATTTCCAGAATTTTCTTATGGCCACTTTAATTATTATTTTTCTTTTCCTGAGTTTCTATGCCCAGTAGTTTCAGAGATATGGCCGTTTGTCGACCTTAAAAAAACACCCTGTACAGTGTGCTACAAATTGGTGTGCGTACACAAAGATCCAAAAAAAAAAGAGATATGAAGATCGTTAAATTGAGGCCAAATTGCGTATTTTCAGACTTAATAATTTGATGAATAAACATTGTAAATATTATTATTATTAAATATATTATATTATTATCATTAACATTATAAATATTCCAAGTACCCCTTCCAAGTAAAATTGCACCAAGTTCTCATGAAAGTATTACCTTTTGAGCTCTTTTTTGACATATAAGGACTCCTAACATGTCTCTGCAACTCCCATACATCAATATGCCGTCTTTAATTTAAGATTCAAAGTTGGAATGATATATGACTGTTCTAGTTTCTAAACCTATATATCTACTTAAAATTCTAAGGGTGTAACACACAGCATTTACTTATTTACAACATATTATTATAGAACATATAATTAATTTGTGTTGGGCTACATATTGAACATGACTTTCCCAGGACATATTATCGTCCCCTTTACGACATACCGACGTAAGTGTCATAAATTCTAAAATTGAGTTACGCTGTCAGATTATATAACTTTTGTGTATTTTTCATATGTCAAACCGGCGTACCTGCATTCCTCGTACATTTTCCATAAATCGGTATCGACGGTTTGACGTATCTGAGAAAATTTTTATTTGTATATTACATACCGACGTAAGAACAGTTACGCTGCTTTGTCATATAAACCGAATGCCGAATAGATTCTGAACTGTGCGGCGTATCTGAAAATCAGCTGTGTTACCTACCACTCCCACTGCTACACAATACATAGCTAACGTTCAATTATTGTTTAAAAGTGTTTGGTTCGTTTAAATTTTTCTTAAAAAACGAAGAGGAGGAAGACGCAGAAGTGAAGCCATTAAAGAGCAAGAAAAAAAAGATGAATTCCGAAATAGAAGGTCATATTAATAGGTTTCCGCGTGTCGAATCGCACTATTGACGTGCTAAAACAACAAAAATGTATCTTCATCCAGATCTTTCCTTAAGAAAAATGGTTGACATGTTCCTTCATGAACTTAAACTCAAAGAAGAAAACAAAATTCCAAGCTATTCCTTATATAGAAAGGTTTTTTAGAAGCAAAAATTATCTTTTTTTAATTTAAGGAAAGACCAGTGGCTCCCTGTGTGTCACGTATCTGCAAGGTGATGAAAAAACCAAAACCGAATTAAAACACAGATATAATACTCATATTTCAGAAAAGACAATTGTGCGAGAGAAAAAAAAGAAGTTGTAAAGAGCAAGCTAAACAAAATAGTAGTAATCTTTGTGGTGTTTTTGATATGCAACAGGTAATTTACGTCCCTATATCAAAAGAAAGCTTAATTTTTTACAAGAGCCGACTTTCCAATTTTAATTTGACATTTTACAACTGGGCTAACAAGGAGTACTGTTTCGTCTGGAATAAATCGGTCAGTAAGCGCGGTTCCACAGAAATCGCAACCTGCATTTTTAAGGTTCTAGAAGAGTATACAGCCAAAAATCGAACGTAACTGCCGTTGATTTATTTGATTTTTTTATTGATAAGTGCTATGCACAAAATACAAATTCAATTATAGCTACCATGTTATTATACTCACTTCATAAGTTTTCCTCTATAGAAAAAAATTCTCTAAAGTATTTTGAAACCAACCATGGCAAAAGCGAGGGTGATATTGCACAAAGCGCCATTTCATCCGCATTGTCCAGTGCTGGAGTATTTTTATGCCATCACAATTACAACCGTATAAGGTTATTAGTATGAAATATGATGACTTCAAAGACTTCAAGACCTTGTGTAAAGATCTACGCGTGTTAAGTATGAGAGAAACCGAAAGCGGCAGCAAGATAAATTGGACTAATGTAATGGAATTCATGGTTAAAAAATGGTCTCCAATGAATATATTTTTCAAAAACAGCCATTTCCAGTTAGAGTTTGATTCAATTAGCCTCAAGCGAATAAAAGCCTGGATAAATAGTTTTAAACTTTGCAATTTAAACCAAGAACCTAATAAAATTACTCTTCAAAAATACAATGATCTCATGGCATTGTGTAGTGGAACTACCCCTGTAGTTAAAGAACTAGAATTTAAAGCATATTATAGAAACTTACCTCACCATTACTCTGATAAATAAAACACTTTGTTTTTTTTATCCAGTAATAAAATTATAGTTAAGCATAATTATATAATATAATGGTGCAAAATAAATCTTGTATTTTTTTATTATTTTTATATACCGTTAAAAAAGTTTTGAGTTTTTCTTGATTTTGTTTTTTCTATTGCAGTTTGTTATACTTAAAAAATAAAATATTTTGCAAGCAATTTGTATCATTATGTAAATTGTAAACCTGAAATTTTGCACTCCATCTACGCTCATGATTTTACCACTTTAAGTCGTATTTTACTCAAATATCATCTTCTTAACCAAAGACGTACCTAATAATTGCATATAAAAGTAGATGACAAAACGACGTATCCGATATTTTTTTCAAAAAACACAAAACTGGAAGGGTGTTTTATCAATTCAACTATTTTATTTGAATTCTTAAGTGTCTGAAATTATTACGTCAAAATTGTGAGCATATCAATATTTTCATTGCAACGCTATGGCAAAATCAACTTTAATCGATTTCGTTTTTTCGCTCTCCTGTAAAATTTACAAATAGTCAGATACGTCATTATGTCATAAAGGGGACGATATTATCCAATAGCACACCAAAAAACGTATTACTTTTACTAGTTCGTTTACTGTTGATCGGTTGGTCTTGAATAAGATTATACCTGTCTTTGAATTATTTAAAATTAATTTTTATATATGCTAGTAAAATATTAGTATCATCTGCATAGTTTACTATTTTACATATTTGTTGTATTCTACATAGTTCATTAATATTATTAACATACAACACAAATCAAATTGGGCCTATAGCACTTCCTTGTGGTACTCCTATTATAATACTTTTGCTTGTTGAAAGGACTTTGTTGCATCCCTTACCTATTACAACCCTTTGCTCTCTTCCTGATAGGTATGAACGATCGATTTTATCAATTCTGAGGCTGATCCTCTTACACCGTAAAGGTCTAACTTATTAAAAAGTATGTCAGAGTTTAAACTGTCATAATACACCTTTGAAAGATCGAGGAAGAAGCCCAACGGGAAGTCACATTTCTCTAATTTTTCCAAGATACTTGCCGTAAATTCAAATAATGCTGTGTGTTGTGTGTTGTTTAGAAAATTATTATCTTTCATAAATTAAATGATCCGGTTTACATGCTCAAATATCTTAGAAAATGACGAAAGTAAACTAATTGGACAACAGTTTTCTATGCTCGTTTCGTCACTCTTCTTAAAACTTGTTACCACCAATGGCGGCTTAGTTGATTAGGAAATATTCCAAAATATATGGAATTGTTAACTATGTACAATAGAGACTTTTATATTTCTGATATTACAAATTTTATTATATTGTTAGATATCTCATCGTATCCAGAGCTGTACTTATTTTTTAAACCTTTTACTGTTTCCAATATTTCCTTATCATTAGTTAGTTCTCCTTCAATATTTGCAGGATTATTTTCTATATTTGCAGTGGTTGGTTTATTACCCTCAATATAAATTTCGTTAATGTCTGATTTATCTTTAATTTCATTGACTAGGGCCCAAGCGGATTTACTGTTATTGTCAAAATAAATTTTTAGCCGAATATGGGACCAAGTGGGACAACTGCCTTTTAAAATCCAAATTCCAATGTACCGATGCGCATTCAGTGCTTCATTTCCACAATTATTGGTTCACTTCGCGCATCAGTTGAAAGACATACCCGCAATCGTATAAGTTGACTCAATTAATTACCCATATGTGACTCATGCATGATTCTTCTTTATCTTTAAAGATATAAATTATTTTTGACGAAATTGGGAAATTGGCGTTACATGTCTTTAACCTTAGAACGTCTGATAATTTGACCACATGTGAATCATTAAAAAAGAAGATTTAATATTTTACGAGAACATCAACCTACACCTGTTGGTGAGGTCTAAAAACCTACACCTACTCTTTATCAATAAATTATATAAATTGTATTTTACCATGTCTAACATACCACTTTGGGCGACATACTTTATCTTTTTTGGCACAATTAATATCACAATTCATGAATATTTTATAAATTTTTCCTGTATCTAGACGGAGCTACGTTAGGTGCAAGTGCAGCAAATTTATGATTATTTTTTAATGTAGCAAATGGTCTTTGCATCGTTTTGCAGTAGATACATGAAATAATTCAATTAAGTCACACACACTTCTGAAAAAGTAAATTGTACCCGTTTTGAAATTTGAATAACTTCTTGTATTAGTATAATTCAAATTAAGTAAGTGTCGGATTTGGATATAGTGTGAAAACTATGCTTCAGGGAATAGAATAAATGAAGTATCAGGTGATTTCGTTTTTACTATGATAAGAATAGGGGTTTGTCAAGAAAAAAATGGCAAAATTTTCAACAATTTGTACACTAAAACAAATTGCGTCTACATTACCGAACTGCAAAAGTAAATAGTGGGTCGTATTCCTTTTTTATGCCCTTTCCAACGAGCCAACCTTCATATTTCAAAAAAAAATGTTTGAGGGCGTTTCTACCACCATTTCATGAAGACACGAATAGTATGCCAAACTAAAAATAAACGCAGCCGTAGTTCTGTATTTTTTCAGCAAATAAAGAGGCTTTGTAATACTGAACTTAATCCAGTCAAAAATTCCACCCTGTATACTCTTATTAACCTAACCATTAACTATTTACTCTTACCGTTAGTTTTCTGAGAACGACTTCCTGCCAATCAATACCTTTAAACCAGCGATGTCTTTTGACGTCATCAGCACCACACTAAAATAAAAACAACATATTTAATAATAAATAACTACTTTAATTTCAATATTTAAAAAATATAGCAGGGATCAATCAGACTGTTGACATGGAATACCAAATGACTTAAGTTAAAAATTGTTAACGGACAACGGGGTCACGAGATGCAGTGGCGGATTCAGAAAAAATTGACAGGGGGGGCACATACTTGTTATCTTGGGGTGCACGAAAAGTCCGCTGCGGACGAAACGCGCCGCAGGCGAAAATTTTTTAAAACCACTTCCAAATTTGGTCAATAATTTTTAGTAAATATTTTAAAAATGTATGATTACCCACTTATTTTATTGAAAATGAAATAAGATAAAAAAAATTAAAAAAAAGGCCAATTTATTTTTCATTAGCGGGTACATTGTTTAAAAGTAAAGTTCAATCTTCTGGTTTTATTTCCAGCAAACTTATCAATAACAATAAAGTCCCTAGATCTACACTTTGTGATCTGTGTCAAGTTAATTTCGGGTTTAGGTCTTCCCTCAATTTTAATTTCAATTTTTTGCTCAATACTTAATGAGCTAAAATTGTTTCTCAAATATTCCACATTCATAGCCGTTTTGGCATGTTTATTTTTATTAAAATAAGTCCTTACTACCCCAAAATAATACACTTTCTTTGTAAACAAAACCACAGATTACAGTTTTCTGTAACAAAACACAAATTCTAAAATCCTAAAATGTATGCTTTTTATCTAACGTGCTTTTACGCCATCTTTTCGCTAATTATCAAACCACGTTGAAAACCTGATTTTTAATATCCATTTCTAAATGCTGTAAAGTTTTGGCATCAAAAAAATATTTGGTTGTTACAGTACAATGCTTTGTCACTGTGTTTGAAATTTTGGGTGTTGCGCTTAGGTTGGTTCGTGCAAAATTATTATGACAGGGGGGCACGTGCCCCTGTGCCCCCCTCTAAATCCGCCACTGGGCGCAGGTTATACCATAGTTTGTTCTAGATATTATTATATTATTAATATTTCTGGAAATTATGTTTTATTTTATTTTTTTCAAAACTCAAACTTATTATAGGTGGTCCATGGATAGGAAATCGCATGCAAAATTTAAGGTGGTGAAATATTGGCTCTTTTGTTTATTTTAGACCCATAATTCATTCTTATTTATTTGTTTTGTTTTATAATAATCTTTTTTGTTCTAATTAAACTGAGTGAGAATATTAGATACTATATAAAAATATAATTTCAACTACCAAACGCGTTTCGGTTAAAAACATCATCAGAGCTAGCCTGTAGTAAATAAAAGCAGGTCAAAACCTAAACATTAACAAACTAGTTACGTTACTACAGGTTTAAAAAAAATTAGTCCACTGGACAGTCAAGACACAACATTACAGGTCAAACGAAACTAATTTAAAGTAAAATTAAATGATGATGGTTTATAACCGAAACGCTTAGGTAGCAGAATTTGTATCTTTATATAATAAAGAAGGTGAAGGACGCACTTGGCTTCTCATTCAGTTCATAATGACCCTTCTAAAGAGATGATATGATTTTGTAACATAATTTAAATTATGTATTATATAAATTGTAGGTAATTCGTCATTGAAAAGCCGTAAAAGCGTATCTCGATTTTTATAAGTTTTCAGTAAAGCAATTTAAAGAAAACTGTTATCGCCATTTTCTTCATAAACCCTAAATGATTAGATCTATTATACTTCCATTTTTACATTTATTTTAAGCAATACCTATTAAACACCATAGGCCATATCGAAAGTTTGTAAATTTACTATATATATATATATATATCCACTTTTGTTGGAGATACGCCTTTACGTTTTGCTAGTAACATATTTTTGGTCACTGATTTATTGAGATACCTACGCCTGTTTAAATTAAGATGCAAAAGGATTTAATTTTAAATTTTAATGGAAAATAATCAGGAGAAGCAGGTTTTTATTATAATAATTTATTTTATAAGGGAAAAGCAATGACAGATTACAATAAATTTTAATGTGGTCTTCGGAATCCCTTTATTGAGACCAAAACGAAATAATAACATTTTAAAAACCGCAAAAAGAAAACAAAACAGTAAACAAAACATTATCTTGCACCGACAGGCATAAACAAGCAAAAATCAAATTGTAATAAAAAGGCGTAAGTCAAGATTCGCCGTAAGGCGATCAAAATATATAAAGTATTTTGTGGCGTATCTCGGGATACGCTTATACGTAAAAATATGTTCCTCGCATTTTTGAGATAGGCCAAAGAGGAAAAGTTTAATTTTATGGAAGCGGTATTAGATTTAGATACGCCTTTTCGTCACAACATAGAATACATATGGACAAGTTTAATGCCGGATCTAACTCAATTTCGCCAAAATTTGAGATACGCCTTTACGTTATAACAGCGACGAATTGAATTATTGTAAATTATATTTAAATCTAAAATTAACGAAATAAAAAAATACTGTTTTGAAACTTTTAAAACAAAGACAAAAAAAAATATTTGCTGAGTTTTGCTTTCCTATTTATAAGTAACTAAAAAGTAACTCGGCTGTTATCTGTTGCGCTCCATATCAGTTGTACAAAACGATGCGCTCGTCAGTTCCTGGACTGACAGTTGGACCGCCGGCGATCACATGTTACCAATTACCATTATGCTTCTCTTAGTCGATTTTTATTTGGTGTGTTTGTCTTTGATGTTACGTGACAGTGAAAGCAAGATGTATTTGTTTTGTTTTTTACCAAATTCACACTGGGATTTGATCGGCGGTTTAATAAATATCCAATAATATTTCGTACCTTTATTTTTTTCATGTCTATTTGAATATGAACTTACTTCAAGTTTCCATAAACTTGGCAACTGTCGATATAACTCTATACATTCAGCTGTAAACTCGATATTATTAATGCGAGCTGCCATATTCACGTAGACAGTATATACATCGGGATCGAATTTTTCCAATAAACACATTTTTCTTAGCCATTTTGCTTTCACTACCGCGTGATATCCGAGACAACACACAGAATAAAAATCGACTTGGATCTTAAATCTCAACATGCATATTACTATGTGAGATCGCCGACTGATCACTAACGAATGTCAAATTTCTCTAAGAACACGCTACATCGTGGCTAAGTCATTTGTCATTTATGGCACCCTGTTAAAGTCTGGTCTATTTTCCGATAAGATGTTGGCGACAATTAATTACTAAAGAAGAAATAAAAAAAACAAATCTTATAAATAATAATGTAGATATTCAGTAGAGCCAGTTATTTTACCATCGCACTCACTATATTTTAAACCTGTACGGCAGTCTTAATGGTTTATTATTAAAACATAGAAATACATTTGACATGCACTAACTTATCAATGGAAAACGCTATGAACAATCCTGATAGCATAAAAGAGTTTCGCCGCCCAAATATTGTAGAAAAGCTAATCAAGCGGCAAGCGGTGTGTCCGCGCATGTTTCGCGTTCAATGCTGCGTTGCCATGTTATAATTTACGTTCGCGGCGTAGTACAATGCCATGTGTTGTTAAATACAAACAGCTTGATTAGTTCTCAGTAAGCGCAAGGTTTGGCAACCTCTTGTGCCGTAATAAAAAATAGAAACACTAATAATAGTAAATTTATAATGGCAAATGATGATAAATGAGATGTTTTTTATTGGAAGTAGGTGAGTTAATTAACCTAAACTGGTTTATTCTACTCATCGTTCAACTTAAATAAGAAACACCAAAAAAATTTAGTTTTTGAAACATGACGCGTGATCTTGCTACGGCTCACTCCTGAACTGGGAACTTTTGGGAATAAACAAGTATAAGCTGTTAATGTTACACGTGGATGTCAACTGTCGAAACGCTTTGTTTTTAGAAAAAGTTGGCTCTATATCAGTCCAGAAACTAACGAGCGCATCGTTTTGTAAAACTAAATCATGTATGCATGCATGCAACAGGTAACATCGTCAGTTTAAATCTTACAGTCCTGGAATTGCCCAACGACTGTGTATGAATGGGTATCTTTAATTTTGCATGGGATTTCCTATGCTGCGGAAGACTAAGCACCTCCCTGTATATTATGACATAACTACTAAATTAATAAGCTTTTGAAGTCAACTGTTAGAATATTTAAATAACTTTTAACATAATTTTTAATTAGTTCACACAGCCCGTAGGAAGAATAAGATAATGTAGGTAGCAGGGTTGGATGGGACGTCTAAGCAACCGGGCAAATGCCCGGTGGGCCGGTACAATTTAGGGCTGATCGGGCCGCAGGCCCGACATGTCCCAAATTAATCATATATATATTTGACAAAGTCACCAAGAAAACCATGTCTTTACATCGATGTTCTTCAATCTCTGTTTATTATATCAAACAATCCGGATCTTAACAGTGATACCCGTGGAACAGCCAAAAACCTTTTGGATGGCTTAGTAAAATATGAAAATATTCTTTTAAGTCAAATATTTTTTAAAATATTCTCAGTTACTGATCCTTTATCGCGTTATTTAAAAACAAAAGGCTTAAACCTTCTTATTTGCAATTCTATGGTAAAAAACTCTATTCAAGAAATCAAATCCATGTAGAGAAATATGACTGAAGTAGAAAAAGCTACAAATGACTTTTTATCATGGGCAACATTTGAACTTGAAAAACGAGACTTGCAACAAATTGAGATAGAAGAGGATTTTCCTGAAATTCGTCACAGAACAAAAAAGAAGTTCTTTGGCGAGAAAGCTATTGATGAACAACCTCAAACACAAAAAGATAAGTTTCTAGTTGAAACGTATAATGTTCTTCTTGATGCCGCTTCTGAGTCTATGATGTCAAGATTTTCAAAAAATGGAGACTTATGTAGAGATTTTGCTATATTGGACCCTAAATATTTTAATGACTTTAAAATTAATGAATTTTCCGAAAATGCAATGCAGTACATATTACCAAAAATTAAAAAAATTGATAAAATATAAACTTTGGGTAGATTTTCCGAAGAACTTTCAAGTTTCAGTAATAACTGGGATCAATACAAACTAAGCCTAAACCAACATGAAACAAATCCGCTAAGTAACTTACAAGAATTCGAAAATGCCGATGGAAAAGAAAAAAAATGACAATATTTTTTGTAAAAATATTACAGAAACTTTGCCAAAATTGTGTAATCTGTTGTTACTTAGTTATACTAAAATATAACATGTATCAAGAAGCTTATCCGATGTTGGCACCAGCTTATCAGTATCTTCTTACAATCTCAATATCTTAAGTAACTTGCGAAATATCATTGTCAGTGATAAAATATATAAAATATCGGCTAAGAAATAGATTAGGGGATGACTTATTGAAGACATTTATGTTAATGAATATTGAAAAATCGATATTGGGTCAAATTGAAAATGACGAGATCATAGATAAAATTGCAGCATCAAGTTCAATATTAAAAAAATCGTTAACCTATGAATAACTAGCTTTGTGTATTAAAATTTTGTATCGTGTTTTTTACTTTATGTAAGTTGTCATTTGTAAAAAAATCAGATAATATTATTGATTTTGATATTATAGTGTTTAATATAGGTATGCATAACATGTATATTTAATACTGCTACATATTAGGTATGTATTAATTTCAAAAATAAAAATACCAATATATTGTTTCGTTTTCTTTACAGTGAAATTATTAAAACATATTTTTGATTCTTCTCCCCGAGGGAGGGCTGAATGAAAAAAAAAATGCCAGGGCCGGTTTGTCTGAGCCCATCCAACCCTGGTAAGTAGAACTCGAGCGGATTGTCCATATCACGCATGAAATTTTAACCAATTCGACGTTGATGCCTAATTTACTTCCTTGTGCGATATAGACAACATGATATCCACTTTTCTTATGTAAACTATTATTGTAAACTTGGGGTATCTATAGCATTAATTTATAAGATAGAAGAACTTTGGGCCAATCTAATAAGACTGATTTTGACTATATTATTTCTCAAAAATGACATAGCAATGCCAGTGGTACAAAATTATATAGGTACCTTCATGTTTCCGAGCCGTTTCGTTCTATCTTGAACCAAAAACTTTTTAATAAGGTCCTTTGCTATTGGATCAATGTGTTTTGCCCATTCAATTTTTCCACTGAGGATTTTCTCGTAAATTCCAAATGGATTGTCATCATAGAATGGCGGATAGCCAGCCAACATCTCGTAAATTAAAACGCCTAAAAATAATATTAAATAGTTGTATTTAGTAATATGTCATACGTCATAGCTGAACAATAAAATGCCGTTTTATATTTCAAAGTTTAAAATACACAAATATTTTGTCTTATGCGCCTGTTAAGACAGATGTCTCGAACTGTCGTATTTATGTCCTCTCTGACGTTGCTTTAATAATAGTAAATTATTTAACGAGCGTATAATGTAGGGCAAGCTACAATAGGCGAGGATGACTTTAACGCGAGTTGCTTGCGGCAAGTGTTTATACAATCATCCAAATGTATTATGGTTCATTATACGCGAGTCAAATACTATGCTTTGTCTACAACCACCCATCCTTTTTTTTTCTTGTTTATGCCTTTACCACTCATCTGTCTTATCTATAGATTTGTTTGTCTAGCTTTACAATGATTTTTTTTTTAGTTTTCCTAAAAACACTCTCAAATAATTCTCACATCACATACCAAAAAGACTATGATTTCCGGTAGTTACCTACCGAGTTACCTACCTATAAAAGTAAGTAAATGTCTGTAACAATTAATTTTTTTTTACATATTTGACAGTTGTATTCATAGTTTAAGTTTCTTTACAAAACCCGGTTTGTTTAAATATATCCTACTATTATCTGCTATCTTTAGTTACTTGTTATTTGTTGTCGTTATCTCTAAAATGGAGCTTCAATTTATCAAAAGTCAAAAAGGTAACGACATGTTACTATAGAACGGATATCATACCCATAAAAAAAGAACGTTTTATTGATAAAAATACGATATGGAAGTGTGCAATTTACAAGAAGTGCAAATGTCAAAATTTTATGCGTCCTTATGACCACGTCCTAAAGCTTTGCGTCCAATTTACTCCGCGTCTATTTGTCGTATGCGTCCTTTTGTTTCGCGTCCAAATGTCCGCGTCCTTTTGTCGCACGTCCAAATTTATGAGTCATATTGTCGGTGATCCGTTGACAGTGATTTTGTTTGGATAAATCGGCGTAGCTTTTTTTAAATTATAATGAGATTAATTTTATGTTAAAATGAAGCTAAAACACCAGCGATAGGTTGGACTACAACTGTCTGTAATTTGGAATAAATTCAGTAAATCCGGTACAGTTTTTTTTTTCTTTTAAATGCCTGGGCACGGGTATTAATATTTCAAGTCGTGATATTTTTTATAAAAAAATTTTTGATACAGTGTGTCCCAAATTAGAAATATGTTGATATCGATAATTTTTTAAACGCAACACTAGTTTTTTATTGGTTATTTTAGTATTGAAAATACTACTGGGTGCGTAAATACGGGTATATTTCATGTGAAAAATGAACGCGACATGCGACATGCACATAAATAACACGGCGGTGAAGTCTAAACAAACATCCGAGCAGCACAGGATCGATGACATCATCTGCTAAGTATTAATATTGTTTTGTTTTGGGTTTCGGCATTTATTATTATATTTGTTGATATTAAGATAATATGGCCGGGAGAGAGAACAGTAGAAGTCTGAGAACAGTTAGTAGATAGTTATTAATGATACTAGTTCGATATGAACACTATAATGAAACGTGTGCAACGTTAAACCACGAGGCGTCAGCCGAGTGGTTTAACTGCACAAGTTTCATTAAGAAAGTTCATATCGAACGTGTATCATTCAAAATTTAATCTACGACAGTGCAAATAGATGTTATTCCTCTAAATTTCATTGATATCAGATAACGTTTTCGTAATTTTAAAAATTTTCAGGTGTCCATATTAGTTGATATCATGGTAACCGCATTTTTTATTGTTTCAATTTCGATAAAATTGGAAAAAAATAAACAGTGAATGTCGCTGAAACAAAGCGAAATAGCGCGGCGGTCTTGGCGTATTACACAGAAAGTCGGGGGAGAATGGATATACCAATCCAAAAGATTTCATAGCCGATTTAAGATTTAGACATTTCATGAACAAAGAGTACAAGGACCAGCAGGTAAATGGCTGTGTATAGCTAAAGAAATAATTTTGTCGCTATTTTTGAAAAGATGGTTTTGAGCTCTCTTCAATATGTACAAATATACAGATTATCCTATATTTTTTATTTTAGCAAAACAGTCAAATTTACACATTTCTAAGTATAATAATTTAATTATTATTTCAAACTAAATCGGAGCATCCATGCCGTCATAATAATGCGTGATAGCGGCACGTTACATACTCACAGATAGGAGTAATCTGTGCTGTGACAATGGTTTTCTTCTCGCCACTGTATGTGGTAGGTATTTTCAATACGCCTATGATACTTGCGTAAGATGCAAGATCTGTGAATTTTTAAAGTGCATATTAAGTTATTAATAAGTAACAAATTTAAAATTTTTATTTCGCGTCATTTTTAAGATATTAAACAAACAAAAATTAATTTAGGTGGAAAATAAAAAAACCTTCAATTTTGTCAATAAAATGTCAAAATTGTTGTCCATTTACTATTTCGCAATATCCTAAACGCAAGTAAAACTCGTGGACATTTATAATTACTTCGGGAGAAATTAACTTGCATTCATGTCTTATTCGTGCTTTCAACTCTTCAACATTTGCCGGTTTTCTACAAGGAATAAAAATTTGAAGTTTGATACTTATGTATAACTTAATATGCACTTCAAAAATAGTCAAAAACTAGGGTAGCCATTGTACAGTACGAGCAAAAATTATTTGCATCAAAGAGGGCCTTGCATCTAAGGACGTAGTGCTTAGCCGTAGAGCTTAATACCTGTTGGGTGTCAGTAACTACCTGAATTAACAATCAATTAGTTATTCCGTCATCTTTGACATTCGTTACAAGTAGTAATTTGATTCATCCCTAATTTTTCTAATTTCTTGAACAATTCACACAATGAGCTTTACGGAACAGCACAAAACATTCATGTTGAAGCGTATTTTCGAAACGGGGTTAGAGTAAATGGTGGGTGGCAATACAATCCGGGTTTTGTGCATGGACGATTTTCACGACATTTTCCTAATGTTGCTTTTATCGCTGGGGATTTTTATTATTGCCTGAAAAGAACCGTGGCTGTGTTAAGGGAAACAGGTTCTATACAATACAAAAAAGGAGCAGGAAGACCATCTGTAAGAACAGAAGAACTTATTGCAAACGTTCGTGAAATAATGCAAAATACGCCAATAAATTGTATAAGACGCCTGTCTTAAGAAGTGGGAAGATCTTATGGAATATGCAGGACTATTCTTAAGAAGCAGCTAAATTTATTTCCTTATAAAGTGCAAGGTATTCTAAGAAATACAAGCCAAAGAAATGTGAAGATGCTTGGAACATGGCGGTGGCCAATTTCAGCAATTTATGTAATTATTTTTCTTTTTCTTTCTGTATATTCTCACTTTGTTAATTTTGTAAACAACAAAAATAAATTTGTATTTGTCTACTTATTTTATTAGTCATTAGTCATAATATGAATTTGACAAAATTTTTATCTAGATTTGGTTAGATATATCGTCCCCATACCATTGTGATCTAAACCAAGCCCTATATACGGTTTTTAATCCAAGCCCTCTTTGATGCAAATAATTTTTGCTCGCACAGCTTTGTCCTTCATAGATGTGCCGCTTTTAACTATATGGATGTGTCAATGTCAAAAAATTATATTTAGTAGTTTTTTCTGATTGCCTTTATATTATTAATTATACCTATCAGTGCAACCCCCGCATATCTAAGGCACAAGCCGCCACTTTAAAAATATATCCTGATATATATTTAAATGTATATTAAAAACTTTTTAATTTCATCAATTTGTTAAAATGTTCTAATATATTTGAAAACACGGTTGGGTCCTTGCCAATTTTTAGCAAATTACGATACGTATAATTAAAATTTAACACTAATATGACAGGTTGTTACAGTAACAAATCAAAACAATCTTAAATTGATTTTACGCCCATAAGAATAATTCAATTAACTAATAAATAAAAGAGGATCCATATTATTTTCGACAGAGGATGTCCATTATGAAATACGTCCCACTACTTAATTATTAGATACAGTATACAGGGTTACATTTATATCTATTTTTTAATATTAAACAGTGTTACAATAGTGCATTTTAAATAAAATTTACCTATTCATTTATTTCTTAGTTTTTATCCTCACATCCGGAATTTAAATTCAACAAAGAAATCTCAATATGTAATAAAAATATTCCTATAGCGGTGGTGCACCGCCAGACTGGCCATGGAAAATCCCATGTAAATTTTGTCACCCTCAAATATTGGCTTGCCTATTAATTTTACATTAAAATTATATTAGACTTTTGACTTTTAAATTATATGATATTATTTTCTAATAATCCAATTAAAAGTTACTTAGAGAAAACTGTTCGTAAAATTATTAAAAAGTAAATACGTAAATACAACTATGAAACATATCTCAATAAATAATAAAACCACCTGTAATAATAATTATAATAATGTAAACAGTTACTACGTTTAATTTTATTAGTTTCATGTTTTGCAGTATTTAAGAAACAATAACAATGATTAAGTGGTACTACATGGAAAATAATTCTTGGAGACTATCCGAAAAGTTTTTTGCGAATATAGATTGTATACTAACTTAATACAGGCAGGTACTTAAAACGAAAAAATGAGAACTTTGTTTATTTCAATATTTGAAGACAAGTGCAAAATTAACACTTAAAAAAAACATTTTAATACAACTAACTTACTAAAACTTACTAATTTAAATGGGAACATAATGTATTTTAATCAGATGCTCAAACAGTCCTCCGTTTACTCCTCGTGGCAGTGTGCTCAGGGCAAACATCCATTTGAAACCGAATCTGCATTATTTTGTTGTGCTCAACGCTCAACTACATCATTTTTTGCTCTAATCAATTGCATTATTTATTAATTAGGTACCACCTTTATTCTAAAAATTACGAACAATATTCAGGACTATTGTTTTGCTATAGGTCTGTAAGGAAACATCGCAGAGAACATAATATCGTATACTCTTTAAGAACTATTTTCCATATAGCACCACTTAATCATTGTTATTTTTTCTTGAATACTGTAAAACATGTTGAAACATGAAGGGTTTTTCGTAAATAACTTTTAATTCGCTTATTAGAAAATAATAAGATCAATAAAGTCTGATATAAATATTATGATGTAAAAGTTAAATTAACATGGGATTTCCTATGACCAGTCTGGCGATGCATTATCCGGTGAGTGGCACAGAACTTCTCAATAGAAGTAATAATTAAAAAGACTCCGCGAACGCAGAAGGTTTGTTCGGTTTCGTTCGTCGAAAATATTGGTTTCAAATACATGTGTTTTCTATAAAAACCAGTATTTATTATTTTTAACCGTAATTTTATTGTTATAGCACAATATTCTGTCAATTTGAATTTATACCGTCTCTTGCGGCCTGCCCTGTAAAGCGTTGGAAATGGTGTAGTTATGATGCAAACAAGTCTGTACACACTCTAAATGTCAAAAGTATATAGGGTGGCGTAGAGTCCTGCACTGACCGGGTTTTCGTCTCGTGCCTCTACGCGGCCCGGCTCGACACTCGGGTTAGGGTCGGGTCGGGCCACTTTATCAATAGGTTTGGGCCGTCGAGCTCTAATAAAAGGTTTTGGGGCCTAATGGGCTTTTTGGGCCGACCGGGCTTTTTACATTTTATACGCAAAGCTGATATGCCAAAGACAATACATCATAGATTTGTATAGTTTAGGCTTCATGTTTCATGTTATGGTATGTCACTTTACCAGTTAATGTCTTGGTCACCGGACCAGGTCGGGTCGGGCCGTAAAATTTCGGCTCTAGGGTGACATGGCAACTGTTGGCAGCTTCTAAACGGTAATTTGTAATTAATTTAGAGACAATGTGCCATATTTAAACCTTTTTTTAATCCGGTAACCGCATTGTCGAATGGTTTTTGGTTCATGAGCTACAGGGTGATTTTTTAAAAATGTCTAAAATTAATTTTTTTTTTTTATTCACGATTGAATGTTTTAATTGTGTACTTATTTTTAATGTAGTTGTTTTTAGGTAAAGTTAAGATTCAATTTTGATTTTTCTCGATTCCTATTTAGTTTTAATTCTACCTAAATAAAATGAAAATAATATTTGAAAAAATAAGCTGTACTGACAATATTTTCAAAATTTTCCAAATTACAAGTCGTATTATAAATCGGGTTAGGTGATACACACATCGCTTTATTTGGGGTTAAAGGTACTCTACAATTTAAGTTTTAAACAGTGGTGGTCCGAATTTAACAAAATTAAGTTGACGATGATAACTACTTTATAGCAAATGACATAGAAGAAAATGTTGTAGAGAAGGAAAAAATACGAAGTTTTTATTTGAAGAACGTTTTTCTACTCTTAAAACCTTTAAGTTATTTTGAATGTTTTTAGCAAATCTCATGAATTAAAAAAAACGCGACTGCTGGATTTAAAAAAAACTTTCAATATGACACATTTTATCGAATTTAATTAAGTTCGTAGCAATTGCCTTTTAGATGATAGAAATACTTGTAAATTAAATAAGTTGCCACACGTTGAATGCTGTAGATACCAAGGTACCTATAATAAGATTTAAACAAGCGTCCTTGAAGTATACAGCCTGTCTTTAATTAGTTCAGAATTGGACAGTTCTATTTTTCATTACCTAGGTGACCTTTCCAGAGTAATATTTTTAAGATATAGGTTGCCCGCTTTCCGACATACTTTGAGAAAGTTTTTTTAATCTTTTATTTTTATCTTTAGAACTGTCACCTCAGCCATACCTTCAAAAATACACTTTTTTGGTATAAATATGTCCAGCAACACTTACCTAATGCCCACCAATCAACGGCCTTATTATGTCCTTTGCTTTGAATAATTTCAGGCGCCAAATACTCCGGCGTCCCACACAACGTCCACGTTCGATCTGTCAATTTTTTTGCGAATCCAAAATCGGTGATTTTCAAATGTCCTTCTTTATCAAGCAGCAAATTTTCCGGTTTCAAATCTCTGTAAACTATATTTTTCGCGTGTAGATATTCCAGCGCGCAGACGATTTCGGTGGCGTAAAAGTTTCCTGTTGAAGTTGAAAATCGTCCTGCGTTCCTGAGATATGAGAAAAGTTCGCCACCGCATACGTATTCGAAGAGCATGTAGATGCAGGCTTCGTCTCGGTTAGCCCATAACCTGAAATAAAAAAAAATTATTAGGCATGCTACCTTTTAAAAAAACTTTTCTTATGTATTATGCAGTTATAGATGGTGAGGAAAATCAAGTTATGTCTTGGAAATTCACAAAAGCTTATTTTCACTAGTAAAATACTTTTTCCATGACTTTATCGCTAGGGAGATACGAAAAAATGTTATTAAGAAAAGATGTTCAGAAAGAAAAACGGAGTAAGAACACAACATTTTAAAATCCTATGCCTTCTTTGATATTTCACTTTTCATTCCACCCGCCCTGTTCAAGATATTAAAAGAATTTGTTAAGAAAAGTTGTTCAAAATAATAAATTACGTAAATTTACAAAATTTCAATACGACCACTTTATTTTTATCCGTCTATTAGACATTTTGATCATTAAATCATGATTCATGGCGGTATGAAAATAATGTACCGGGTGGTCAACTAAGAATGGCCGCCGGCTATATCTCAGAAACTACTAAACATAGAAACTTGGGGAAAAAAAAATTATTATTAAAGCGGACATGAGAAAATGTTGGAAATTACTTTCAAGTTCCTCATTTCGCCGCAATGGGGCACAATTAAAAATTATTTTTTTAAATTTTAAATTTCTCTGAAAATTCCCATATTAAGGTATAACTCTGATTGCATCATTGGAAAGCTTAGACAATTCTGCATCATTTTGGTTTAAGGCTCGTTGACGTACCGACCTTGATAAGAGTGGGGGAAGCTATTGAATGTGTAAACATTAAAATCGCTGTAACTTCTTAACGCCCTATCCGATTTTACTAAATTTAAGCTTGTTTGGAAGGGAAAGGTAAGTACCTTCAGTCGTCGTATCCAATGATACACGATAGTTTCTAATAAAATTGCTAGAGAGCGCAATTTGTAATAATAACAGTTTTTTTTGATTTTATCCCGAAAATTTAAATCATACGGTATACTTATGACATCATAATCGATAAGTAGATGAAATTTACAAGAAAAGACGTAAAAACTGCAGTTCGATATCTTTGTTCGTTTCAGAGTTATTGCCAAAACAATAATTTTTAATACAAATTGCGCCCTCTAGCAATTTTATTAGAAACGATTGTGTACCATTGGATATGACAATTAAAGGTACTTACCTTTATCTTCCAAACAAGCTTAAATTTAGTAAAATTGGATAAGGCGTTTAGAAGTTACAGCGATTTTAATGTTTACACGTTGACTTGATAAGAGTGGGAGAAGCCTATTGAATGTGTAAACATTAAAATCGCTGTAACTTCTAAACGACTTATCCGATTTTCCTAAATTTAAGCTTGTTTGGAAGAAAAATATAAGTACCTTTAATTGTCATAGCCAATGGTACACAATCGTTTCTAATAAAATTGCTAGAGGGCGCAATTTGTATTAAAAATTATTGTTATGGCAATAACTCCGAAACGAACAAAGATATCAAACTGCGGTTTTCACATATTTTCTTGTAAATTTCATCTACTTTCCGATTTTGATGTCATAAGTATACTGTATGATTTGAATTTTCGGGATAAAATCAAAAAAACTGTTATTATTACAAATTGCGCCCTCTAGCAATTTTATTAGAAACTATTGTGTATCATTGGATACGACGATTGAAGATACTTACCTTTCAGCGATTACAATGTGCGATGCGATTTTAATGTTTACACTTTCAATAGCTTCCCCCACTCTTATTAAGAGCGGTACGTCAACGAGCCTTAAACCAAAATGATGCAGAATTGTCTAAGCTTTCCAATGATGCAATCAAAGTTCTACCTTAATATGGAAATTTTCAGAGAAATTTAAAATTAAAAAAAATTATTTTCAATTGTGCCCCCTTGCGGCGAAATGAGGAACTTGAAAGTAATTTCCAGAATTTTCTCATGTCCGCTTTAATAATCATTTTTTTTTCCTAAGTTTCTATGTTTAGTAGTTTCTGAGATATAGCCGGCGGCCATTCTTAGTTGACCACCCGGTACAATATTAAAGAAGGCATAGAATTTAAAAATTTTGCATTCTTACTGTTTTTCTTTCTGAACATCTTTTGCTAATAACATTTTTATTTGCTAGATAAAAAGCACTTTACATGTGAAAAAAATAAGATTTTTGTCAATTTCCAAGAAACACTTGATTTTTCGAAACCAATAGTATGACACAACTTAGTTTCTACCCAAGCAGGGCTGAACCCCAGAAGATGAAGTTTCAACTTAAAAGATTTCAGTTTATTTTACCTATTCATGCGTCGATGCGGGACACACTATACTCGGAAGTTCTTACCAAATGGGAAACTTTTTAATTATTAACTCTACGAAAAAAATAGCCTCTTCCTAAAAAGTCCTGCTTGGTGAGAAAATAAATTTCCACAAGAATATTTATATGTTGGACATACTTCAAAAGTACCTAAAACTAATAGTCGTAAAGATTTGCGGTAAAAAAATTCTAGGCCACGGGGCGTTTTTTGCGGAAGACCCTGTTTTGAAAATAAGTATGGACTGTTTAGGAAGAGGCACTTTTTTTCGTAGAGTTAATAATTAAAAAGTTTCCCATTTGGTAAGAACTTCCGACGACGAAGATGAAAAAAACTGAATTTAATAAATATATTTTATTTTAAAAAAGTTTTGCATATCTATACAAGGTAAGGTAGAAAGAGATAACCGTAAATAATATGGCGGAGTAGTCAGTTTCAAAAATATGAAGGTATTAATTTTAATTATTTCACCATATTTTATTTTTTCAGGAATCAGAAGTATTTTATCTAAACTAAAATTTTAATATTAACCTACTTTCAATCGGTATACAGAATAGCTTGACTCACTTCGAGAGCCGATCAGAATATCGAGGAAACGAGTAAAGTTGTCTTTTAAATATTTTGTAATAGGCATAGGTAATTAATTGTAAACATTTTAGTAATTATATTTTGACATTTCTTTCATTGCCGGTTACACCTGAAGTTATGGCAACTTTCCTATTCTATTTTAAATATAATAACCACCCTATATAATTAAGCATTTTTGGACACCTTATTAAAACCTAAGTAACCTTTGTTAATAATAAAAATGTACTTATATAGGGTAAAGGGTACAGTTTTTGGCAGGCATCAGTTATTGGCCACCTTGGTTTTAAAGCTAAGGGTTCTGTACATGCGTTTGTTTATCAGTTGTCGACATTGAAACGTCGGTCGGTTGTTTATGTGTGCTCTACGAATTTGGTCAAATTTTAGTCAAATATTTCCTTACATTAAGAATTGGTGTACAGGGTCATTTCCTATATATGCTAGCCGCTTTATTAATAGAGATATCAAAAAACTAAAATGAAGAAAGTTGTAGATCTTGATCTTAACTTTTTAAAAAAATTATTAGAAAAAACAAAAGACTGTTGGAACTTTAAAATGTTAGCACAATTTTTTTTTAAATGGAACACCCTGTATATTATTACATATTTGGATAGAGCTTTTTTTCCCGATTTCAAAAATATATAGTTTGACACATTTCTGACAAGCCGTTTAGGAAATATTTAAATTAGATTTTGCTTTAAAAATTTATATTAAAATCGGGGTGGCCATGAATTAATGTATTAATTAAATAATTGTTTGTATTTGACACTTCATATTCATAATAATTGTTATTTATCACCCGAAAATGAGGTATAGCGTTTACGCATATGCTCCTAGTCTAATTTTTGCACAGGTAAGATCTTGTAATACATTTTCGGGTGATAAATTACAATTATTATGAATATGAAGTGTCAAATACTACAATTATTTAATTAATACATTAATTCATGGCTACCCCGATTTTAATATAAATTTTTAAAGCAAAACCTAATTTAAATATTTCCTAAACGGCTTGTCAGAAATGTGTCAAACAATATATTTTTGAAATCGGAAAAAAATCTCTATCCAAATATGTAATAATATACAGGGTGTCCCATTTAAAAAAAAAATTGTGCTAAAATTTTAAAGTTCCAACAGTCTTTTGTTTTTTCTAAAAAATTTTTTAAAAAGTTAAGATCAAGATCTACAACTTTCTTCATTTTAGTTTTTTGATATCTCTATTAATAAAGCGGCTAGCATATGGGTCAATATATAGGGAATGACCCTGTACCTAGGGTAAGGGATCATTTAATAGTATTTTATTATACCCCAAAACTTTTGGTTTTATAGCATGCTAAAAGGTTCTTTTTAACTATTTATAGAGGTTGGGCTACTTGGCAAGAATATTTTGGCTGTATTTTCACGTGGCCAACAACTGTAACACATTTTTTTAACAAATATAGTTATTGGCCGGCCGGCCCCCTGTAAGGATAGAAGCTGTACAAAACTCAGTAAATGAATATTTGGATTAACATCCACGACAAAATCCTTTCGTTGACTATCGACCTGGAGGATGGTGTAGGGATTTCTTCAAACGCCATAAGAATATAACACTTAGGAGTTATCATATTGTCTGTGCCCCAAAACGCTCAGAGACGGAGCAAAAAACTTCATTTTTATGTAGTGCTTGTAAAAATAAATTTGAAACAACTTGTTAATATGTATTATTATAAAATGTTAGGCAATCGTTTTTTATTATTTATTATATTTAAAGTGTTCTATACCTAGGTAGGCCATATTTTTAATTTTTAATTTGTATTTTTTAAAACTGGCCAATAATTATGTAAATGTGTTGGCCAATAACCATATATTTAAATAGGCCTATAATTAGGTTTACTGGCCAATAACTGTTGATTTTTGAGAATTTATTTTATTTATTTTTTAAATATATTTCTTGTACTTTCTAACTTTTAATAAAGATATGTATAAAAAAAATCATGTGTCTTCTTTCAGTAAAAAATACAGTTTGTAATTATATAAATATATATTTGAACTATCCTAAAAGGAGAAAATTTAAATCCTTAAATGGTCAATTACTGTACCCTTTACCCTATCTAACCGTTTGGAGGTAAAAATTATAAAATTACATTTTTATATAAAAAACATTCCGAGTTGAGTAACGTTAAAACTAATAAAACCAAATTTTTGAAGATTTGTTAACTTATGATCAAAATATAGATATTTTTATTCCATAACTTATCTTTTACATTTTTGAACTAGCTGTTAGGTAAGTAAAAAAGACCGATAGAAGTAAAATGTTCTATATTCTTGGGAAAATGTAGGCAAATAAAATAGAAATCTAAGTTTATTATAAAAGTTACGGATTTCGGAGAGAATTTCGAATCAAAGAATGCTACAGAGAAATATTTGAGAAAAACGGACAACAATGCATAGTTACGATGACACTTGACATGCATCGGTTTTAATAGTGGATTAGTTAGTTATAATCGGTTTGTGCACCGCCTGACGCCAAGGAAATCAATGTAAACTTTGCTACTCTCAAATATTGGCTCTCCGATTAATTTTACTTTAAAATTGTCATCAAACCTTTTTAAAAGTCCTTGTACCGTGCGAGCAAAAATTATTTGCATCAAAGAGGGCTTGGATTAAAAAACGTGGGGCTTGGTTTAGATCACAATGATACGGGGACGATATATCTAACAAAATCAGGTTAAAATTTTCTCAAATTCAACATGATATGTTAAACTAATGAGTAATAAAATAAGTAGACAAATACAAATTTATTTTTGTTGTTTACACAATAATTAACAAAGTAAGAATATAGAGAAAAAAAAAGAAAAATAATTACATAAATTGCTGAAATTGGCCACCGCCATGCTTCAAGCATAAATTCATAAGTCTCTTCAAATTTTCGAAAGTGTTGACCAGCTTCTCTGCAGAAATGTCACCACATTCTTGGATAATCCTTTCTTGTAATTGTTCTAAATTTGCAACTGGTGTTTTAAAAATAGTGTTCTATAAATGAGGATAATCGAAGTAATCCATAACCGTTAAACAAGGTGATCTAGGTAGGAATTCAATGTCTGATTGAAAACTGATCAATCTGTCGTCGAAAAAATTGCGTAAGTAGTTAATAGTTTCGGCGGCTGTATGAGCGGTTGCATCGTCCGCGTCCTGTTGAAAATATCCAAAACGCAGTTCGTCCTCAAGTAATTTCTTAACAAATGGATTCAAAATATTGTCTCTATACCGCTGTGCTGTAACTGTGTCATGAAAAAAAAACGACCAACCATTCTTCTTCGGGAAACAGCTAACCAGACATCAATTTTTTGAGGGTGCAATGTGGACTCAACAAAAAAATGGGGATTTTCACTACTCCACATGCGTGTATTCTGGAACCAGGCTTCATCGGAAAAAAATGTCAGGTCTAATAAATCATTTTTTTCCAATAAATTTTAGGTAAACCAGAGTAATTCCTGCGTCTTTCAAAATCTGCGGCTTGTATTTCTTGGAATACTTGCACTTTATAAGGAATTAAATTTAGCTGCATGTTTAGTCCTGCATGTTCCACAAGATCTTCCCACTCCTTGGGACAGGCGTCTTCTACAATTTGTTGGCGTATTTTGCATTATTTCACGAATGTTTGCAACAAGTTCTTCTGCTGTTACAGATGGTCTTCCTGCTCCTTTTTTGTGTTGTATAAAACCTGTTTCCCTAAACACAGCCACGGTTCTTTTCAGGCAATGATAAAAATCCCCAGCAATAAAAGCAACGTTAGAAAAATGTTCGTGAAAATCGTCCATGCACAAACCCGAATTGCATTGCCACTCACCATTTACTCTAACCCCGTTTCGAAAATACGCTTCAACCATGAATGTTTTGTGCTGTTCCGTAAAGCCCATTGTGTGAATTGTTCAAGAAATTGGAAAAATTAGCGATAAATCAAATTACTTGTAACGACTGTCAAAGATGACGGAATTGATTGTTAATTCAGGTAGTTACTGACACCAACAGGTAATAAGCTCTACGGCTAAGCAATACGTCCTTAGATGCAAGGCCCTCTTTGATGCAAATAAATTTTACTCGCACGGTATGATAAACTCGCATAGCAAGATTTTTAAAATTTTGGCATTATGGCTATGTAGATAATTGTGCATGTCAATTATCGCAAATAAATGTGTATTAACTGGACTCCGTAGCACCTTGAAAACGGGATTTCATTTGACGGGTTTATCAATTATTAGGAAATTAAGTCGTTGGGAAATAATAATAAAGCCATTCATGTGAGTTTATTTTGAATTTGTTGTATATAAGTTGGTATAATAAAGTTATTTAAGGATGCAAGAAATAAAATTCCGTGAAATTTCGAGCAGAAACCTAATAAATGTCCTCTTTGCAGTGGTTAAACCGTTATTAAGATTTACGATCGCATGTGCAAATTTCAATCAAACTTTATTTACATGCAGTCAAAACAAATGATTCGTTTGGCAATAAGGAATATTGGCAAAATAAAGATCATTGCACATTGTAGGTAAATACAGTGCGAGTTTGCAACTTGGATTTAATTCAGTCAATCCAGTAGAGTTTTTTTTAAAAGGCTTTGGCACGGGAATTATTATGTTAATTTCAAATTTATATTTTCTTGTTAGTTCAAAGTCGGGCCTTTATTTTTGTAAATATATTTGTAAAACCAAAATATGTAAACGCGTGCGCTGCGGGGATGGCTGTCCATTTGTGTTTGTTATTATGTAATTCCATTGTATGTATTGTATTTATAATTTTAAAATTTACATTAGTACTTGGTATCTTGTTGCTTTAGCCCTGATAATGGTGTGGACTGCTCCGAAGCGTTGGCACTGATTTAGGTTATAAAAACTGTCCAATCAGCTGAAATCCGACCTTTTATTTACTTACCGTGCGTGCAAAAATTATTTGCATCAAAGAGGGCCTTGCATCTAAGGACGTAATGCTTAGCCGTAGAGCTTAATACCTGTTGGGTGTCAGTAACTACCTAAATTAACAATTAATCAATTATTCCGTCATCTTTGACAGTCGTTACAAGAAATTTGGTTCATCGCTAATTTTGCCAATTTCTTGAACAATTCACACAATAGGCTTTACGGAACAGCACAAAGCATTCATGGTTGAAGCGTGTTTTCAAAACGGGGTTAGAGTAAATGGTGAGCGGCAATACAATCCTGGTTTGTGCATAGACGATTTTCACGAACATTTTCCTAACGCTGCTTTTATTGTGGTGACATTTCTCCAGAGATGCTGGTCAACACTTTCGAAAATATTAAGAGACGTGTGAATTTATGTTTGCAGCATGGCGGTGGCCAATTTCAGCAATTTATGTAATTCTTTTTCTTTCTGTATATTATTACTTTGTAAATTTTGTAAACAACAAAAATAAATTTGTATTTGTCTACTAAAGAAGTATCAAATTTATTTCTGTTCTGCTGTAAGTATTTATTTGTATATAAATAATGATACTTACCACACTATAAATGAATGCAGGAATAATTAAATGATAAGGCCCAAAATTGATATATTATATATATTATTTTAATTTTTATTTAATAAATTTAATTTAATTTAAATTAATAATTAATTATTTATATAATTTTATTTTTTTTCAATAAATTATGTTTAGAATTAAATGTATACGCATACATAGGGTTGTGGATTTGACCGGTCAATTTGTTTTTGGTCAATTGACCAGTCAATTGACTGAAATAAATTAAAATTTAAAAATGCAGTGGATGAACCTAACTATACTTGCCAAATTTCTTATTATGTATTTTGGAAAAAATTAATTTTTTATCACAAGTTTTGCTTGTTCTGAAAAGTCTATTGCCATACCTAAATTTTATACAGGGTGGTCAAATGGATGATATAGTTAGGTCCATCCAGGTACACATTCTATAAGTGTATATCTCAATAGTTGCTCCACAGTAGATACATTTTCCTTTTACTTTGTTTTCTTCTCTTATTTCGGTAAAACAATTCCAAATTTTGGTTTCGCATCGCATCGTAAATGCGACGTCGCGTCGTCAGTTCACAAAAATGCAATGCAAGTGCAAACCCTAACTCTGGCAAATACGAAATGAAAATAAATAGACTGAGAAGGAAATGTCTTTGAAAATGGTATAAAAAAATAATAACAATAACTTTTCTATTCCTTTCCTTTATTGTGATTGAATCCGTTAGGAGGTAATCTGGACAGATCACAAATGCATAAATAATAAAATAAAATTGATATATTTTGACCGAATTTGACCGGTCAAATGCGTCATGGTCAATTGACGGTCAATTGACCGGTCAATTTACCGCGGTCAATTGACCATGCCCAACTCTACGCATACATTTACGCTAGTTTTATTCTACTTTCATTAAAATTGGCAATATTTTTTTTCCACAATACCCTTTACTAATCAAGCTTTGCGTATACAGCATTTAAAAAATAAAATATGTTTATGGTTTCTTAAAAAATTGGAATGTAAAGAAGCTCATTATAAAAGAGGTGTGTAGAGGTGACAAGTGAAAGTTTAAAAATGAATTTTACGTAAAACAAAAACCACATTAAAAACAAAAAGATCACTTATGTTTTGGCTTACAACCCGTGAAATTTTCATACGTCAATTGGCGACATGTGATAAAATACTTTCAACATTTTTTATTCAAAGGAAACCAAACAACCATCCTAATTTAATATACTATCCAAGTCAAAGTCCTTGTACTATAACATGTTTTGATTTTTCCAATAACATAAATATACAGTTTTTATACAAAAATAAACTTAGCATAATATTACACAGGCGAGACGGTTGGCTGATTACCTACTTTTAGATTGTGTTTACGCGTAGTAATTTGGACCCCATGTTATTCAGAGTTGGTGGAAAATCAAAGTGCACCGAAAACACTACCGGTTCGCAAAAAAATGAGAAAAAAGTTACAATAGCACTATAATTTTATTATCGGATTACAAATAGTTCCAACAATAACTAACGGCACTATGAGCTTTGAGAAATACATTTAAAGATAATTCGTCAGAATGTAATCAAATAGAATTCTGGTAAATTTTACCATTTGTAATTTGGAAAATCATTACCTTTGCATCGCGTTGCATTTCTATTTTTGCTAAAAAATACATGACACGTTCGAAGAAAATGAAAACTCTTTGCTATTATCATTTGTGGAAATAAAAGCAGCATACCAGCCTTTTTTCCCTTAATTATAGTTGGATTTTCTTTCAGAGTATACTTTTACTACTTTTATGCACAATCTTTTGTGTACCTACATTTTAAATCAAGTTAGAGTGCAGCTAAACAAAATTACATTATTTCTTTCAACATTTGGAGATAAGTAAAAAAACAACACTAAAAAAATCCTAAGACGATAATATCAACTCATTTCAATGGAAACTTAATGTTTTATAATCATCCGTTTACTGCTAAGCAGTATCCTAAACGGATATAAAATTCAGTTCTTACATTATTAGTTTTAAACGCAGAAATTCAATGGTATACCTACCCCTGAAATGGTAATCTTTAGTTCTTCCCAATTTTGATAACGTAAATTTTTATAAATAACACTTTTAATGTAACTCCACAATAATCCTATTGTGCGTCAATTGGAAACGGTTTGGAAGCTTTCGTTCTTGTGTATTGGCGCAGTACAACCGCGTCCATTTGAAACCAAAGATCTTCATTCTGATAACTTTTCTAATGCGGTTCCAATTATTATGCGATCCGTTCGAACATTTACCTTTTGAGGGTCTGCGTCCCTGCTTGTACAAATCTGTGTTTTTTTTTGTTGATTTGGTTCATTGTTTCATGTGAAGGTGCATCTATCGGTAAAACAAACATTGCGTGAAAATTCCCTATCGTTATTTACACTTTCCGTAACTTCAAAAGAAAAGTTTGCTTTTCGTCACCTTCTCTCCATTCCTGATATTTTTAATTTCTACTGATCATAATTAATCTTTGCGCAGTACTGTGGAAGGATGCTACATTCTATACGTACAGGCCCGTTGCCCTCCTAAGTTTGCTTGGAAAGGTTGCAGAAAAGATCATACACAAAAGGCTTAAATTATGAAGTTAAATCAGAGAATACCTGCAAAACAGTTTGGATTTAGAACCGACAGGGGCAATCCCAAAAAACGCTAAAAAAATAACCAAAAGCAGTGCACGGCTCTTCTGTCACTCGATATAAAACAGGCATTCGATAATATCCAGTTCAACGGATTATTATACAAACTCATTACATTACACGAATTTCCACTACATCTTATTACCTGCACGTTTATACTTCTACCTTATACATAGAACCCTTAAGGTCAGCATAGAAGAGAGTCTCTCTGAACCGGTGACGCTCCACGCAGGTCTACAGCAAGGCACAGCCCTTGCAGGTCCTCTATTAAATTTGTACACGGCCAATATCCCGCCCTTTCCCAATACAAATCTGGCTATTCTTGTGTGCGATGCGATGTGCTAATTCATGCAAGTTCATTTTACGCAAATGTAGCCAGACAGCATATTTTTTAACACACTCCTCCCTTGGTGTAGTAAGTGGAAGCTGGAGATTAATGAAATAAATGTGAATGTATGGTAATCCCACGCAAACGACCTAACATACACATAAATCAACACATAACAGCAAACAACACGCCAATAGCATCACAAACAAAGCTGAAGTATCTAGGGGTAGAGCTGGATACATCATTACATTTAAAGAAAACGCAGAACGCACAAAACAAAAATATTGCATGGCAACACAAAATATTAAATTACAGATCACCACTTTAACCACAGAACAAGCTCATTATATACAACTAAATAACACGTACGCAGCACCATGGTGAAGGTGTAGTATGGCGGATTGTCATTTTAAAAAACTCCAAAGATTACAATACAAATCTGTAATACAAATTCTATCAATACCAATAGAATCACCAATCCGACATTTACATCAAGCCACAATAAACACCCCATACATAATACAGTATGTACCTGTATTTTTTATGTGGTACCACTTAATCATTGTTATTTTTTCTTGAATATTGTTAAATATGATAAAACCAATAAAAAATAAAACGTTTAATAACATTTAAGGATATCATAATTGATGGGCCCTGTTATGCAAAAAGCAACCAACTCTCAATATGTAAATTTGGAATAAATTAGCATTTAATCTTTTTCCTAACTATTTAATTTTCGATAAATTTTTTCAAAACTATAACTTAACTATCCAGTAGTTGAATTTTAATGTAGTTTTATTATGGTAACATCAAAAAAATCATATAGACATTTTCACCCAAAAAAATTAGATATATTGAGGGGTTGGTTTTTTTCCCCTGTTCAACAAACTACAAAAACTTTTTATCAACTATTTATCAACTTATAACCCTTGCACTGATATTGAAAAGTTTGCTTTTGTTTCAGTGATATCTACAAAACAGGAAGAAAATCTCTGGTTCATATTGGGGGCATTTTGAATTGATTCTTTAAACATCCTGTTGAAAATAAAAGCCAATAATATATCTAATTTCCCACCCACGCTTTTTGTGATTCATGATTAATTTTCAACAATGAAAACTTAAAATATATCGGCTTCCTATTGTCTAAATAATTTATGTTACTTTTAAAATAAATTAATTCTTGATCAATTTTACTATGTCATAGTATACGTAATTCCTATAAATTTTAGAAAAACATATTTGTCTAAATGTTTGGCTTAAAAATGCCGCTCTTACATGTTTCATAAGTTTCATTCAAAAATAAGTTTTAATGCATGATAATATTTTATATCTATTTGTGTTGACAGTGAGAATTATTATAACTGCGTATTGTTTTAACCGATGCCACAATGAAAAAAAACTTATTCTTCTTTTATAAAATATAATTATTATTCATGTCGCTAGCTGGTTCCTTTGGAAAAAACGATGTTTTAAAATTTTTTATTAAAATTGTAAAATTAAATTTTCTGTAAATAACTTTATTGTATATTTAAGTAAGTTTATTTTATTGGCTTGTTCTAGCGATTGGAAAACCTTTAACCAGGTGCTTTACATACATTTATACTTTTCACGTTTCAAATAAATTTACGTTGAATGAGTCAGAGAAATGCTCACCCATTGGCATGTACTTAATCGAGAACAATATTTTTCATAAGGTCGTTTTTATAGTTAAAATTATAAACCAATCTGTCGATACTCTAGAGGCAGTAGCGTTTCGTACCTTATGAATGCATATGTTTATGATGCCCATATAGATATAATTAATAATACCTAAATCATATAGAAAATGTTTTAAAAGTTTGAAGTCAGTTAGGTATCAGCTACCAAATATTCAAAAAGATAACCTTATTCATTTGCTACATCTTCTAATAGGCCACTCAACCTATCTCCCACCCCAGATTTGGATTTATATCCGTGCGATAATTAAAATTACTAAAAAACAAATCATTACTGACACGTTACGTGTCAATACGCTTTGACACATGTTAACGCGTATTACACAAATATCTATAACATCGCTTTAATTAGTAGCGTACATATTATTATTACTGTTATGTGACATCAGAGGACCCAAACACGCTTTAACACGACATACCAAGCAGGGGCGTCATTGGAGGGGGGCAGGAGGGGGGAGGGCATTGCCCCCCCTGAGTATTCATACACAAAAATCAAAACTTGGCTTTTACAAATAAAAACACCTTTTAACTTAAATATACCTACTACGGTTTACCTCATCGCATATAGTTTAAACACTTTGTTGCAGAAAAAATGTGTAGATACATGGAAAAGCAAAATACATGTGTGTCACCATTTAAATATATCGTGGGATTCATTATCTGTAAGCTATTTTTGTGCAACTGAGTGTAGGTACTTCTACAAACTAGTTGACGAATTTGCTGCAATAAGGCATCGCCGTTACCCACTAAACCATTAATTTAGTGAAAGAAGAGAAATTAGACACTTTAAGTCTTCCTCCACTGGTATTATAAAAGAAGTTTTATTGAAGGGTAAATTCTCTACATGTTTCGAATATATATACATTCATCATCAGGAAAATAGAATAAGAAAAATAAGAAATACAATAGGTGCGAACAGTCCAAACGGAGCTACAAGATGATGGAAAGGTCGAGTTAGGTATTTGGAGAAACTTAAAACATAATGATAGGCCAAGTATTTGTAATAAACAGAGAAAAAAGCAGATTGTTGAGATGGAGGAACAGAAAGAATTGAGTAAAATGAAGGGTCGTTTCAATTGACCAATTAAAGGGACTAATAAAGAAATAATTTTGTGTGAGGTCACATATTAGTGAAACAGCACTGTAAGTATGAGGAGAGAAAATTATATAGAAAATTTAAAAAGCAGTAATGTTATAAAAAAATTTTCATAGTAATAGGTAATAGTTTAAAATCTTGGCTCTCGACATTTCTTAATTAGAAATTAAAGTTTAAAAAGTTTTGAATGTGAACTGAAGCTGACAGTTCTAAAAAGACAAGGTAAAAAAAAAGATTTAAAAAAAATTATTAAATCAATAATTTAGTGTTTAGGTCTGAGCCTCTTTGTGTTTTTTTAATGTATGTTTTACCAAAAAATTCGTTTTGTTTTTTATGTTTATTTTTGTTAATTTGGCATCAATAAAGTGTTTTTTTTTCGTCCATAAAGTTTTTTTTTTAAAGAGAAATGTGAAATGACGCCCCTGATACGAAGTGTTCATTATCTGTTCAGTTGTTATAGATATTTTCATAACACGAATTAACATGTCTCAACACATTACCATGTTAATAATGTGTTCGTAGCTTGACTCGTTGTGTCGCCCGACGTGCCATGAAACCCCCTCGTAATGCAAAAGAAGCGGGAAAAACAAATGCAAACTACTTTACGTACCACGCGGCTCCGGTCGATAACCAAACCGTTCCGATAATAGAACGGACACATTAGATAGGGCAGATAATTATTTAAAAATAAATTTATTCGTTTTTGGGTAATGGCAAGCAGGGGAAACAGTGATTCCATCCCTTTCATAGACCGCACGACACTATCTTATAAGGATAGTTAATTTAAATTTTGAGTTAAAATCTCTTAAACTTCAATTATGCCAGTCCTGAGTGAGTTTCATTCCCATAATAACCCAGTGGCGTAGCGCTACTACCGCAAACCCCCGCAGTTGCGGGGGGAGCCGAAGGCTCCGAGGCCCGAAAGAGCCTATTGCTATAGCCCCGAAGGGGCCGAAGTCCTGGCCTAAAAAGGCCAACGCCCAGGGGCTTAGACTCGATGTGTGTCTGCGACTTTTCCTTTAGAGATAGTCGCGTTGTGTATGCCGGTAATGGAAAAAATTGCTTCCCTTCAAAATATTAAAGACTGCGGTGTTTTTAATTGTGGAAAATAACACTTTACCATTAAATTTTCCAATGGTAACAACAGCCTTATTATTATTTTTAACTCTTCAGTCAGTGTTGCTACAGCTGTAAGATCCTTTTCCAAATTAAAAATCATTACAAATTATTTACGAAATAGTTCCTCTCAGACAAGGTTAACTAACTTGGCTATACTGTCCATAGAGGCACAAGAGGCGGCCAAAATGGATAATATCCATTTGATAAAAAAATTTGCGGAGGCAAAAGCTAGAAAAAAAATAATTTACCTAATTTACCACCTTAAAACCAACAATGAAATAACGGCTATAATAATTGTACTAAAATAATTGTACAGTATAATTAGGATAGGCAATTGCCTCGCAATAACTATTGAAATATTCAAGATTTTCTCGCTTAATTTAAAATATTTTTGTTTTTATCTCACTGTTGCTTTCAAGTATTTAGTATCGCTACCTTAGCTACCTAAAGAATATTTTAGTTTTTGTCCCTTTTAGTTTTAAAGAATATTTTTTATTTTGTTCTTGTTCCTTGTTCAATAGTTCTATTTATTGTAACGTTATCTTTACATATCGTGTATTGTATTTTCCTGAGTGTTTTTATAGGCATTTAAGTTAAATTTTATATTAGGTTAGTAGTTTAAATAATAAACAGTATTACCTAATTTTGTTTGGTAACACAAACTTTATATATTATATTCTTAATATAGGCGAGGGGGCCCTAACACAATTTTCGCGGGGGGGCCCATAATTTGTCGCTACGCCACTGTAATAACCCCTTGCCGGTTTGAAATCACAGGGTATTTTAAACTGTATAATATACTATAATATTAAAATTGAAATAAGTTATATTGCCGAACTTGGTGAGAGAATTTCAGCGTTTCGATAGCGCAATTGGTTAAAGCGTTCGATCAGAAATCGAGAGGTTCCGGGTCAAATCCCAGCGGAGGAGTAAAACTTTTTTCAATTTAAAAAAACTTTGTCTGCACGCCGATTATTATTTTACACTTCTATATTTATTACAGACCTGAAAAACTACCATTTCTAAAAAATTAATTTTCCTGATCAGATGCTTTAAATGTTTTTTGAATTTTAGGCATACTTCATCCACCTACATTCACCATATCTTTCTCAATATTTACAAGAATAAAATTGAAATTTATTACCCAAAATGTTTACTTTTTCTTAAAATAAACTATTCGTATGACGATAATCATAACGTAATTGCTCTGTGAGTACCAAAAGCACATTATTTCTGGATGTGAAAGTTATATTTTTAATTTTTAATTAACTAAATTCTGAAAATTTTTCTTCCATGGATTATATCAAGTTAATTTTAGTTCCTAAAATATTAAACGATAAAAATGTTTGCGATGTTTTTAAATTTTTACAATCTGTGGTGGCTATAAATTCGATAAGTTTATCTTTGTATAAAAGTCTCTCAAATCAAAGGCATAAACTGTCGTCAAATATAAACATTAGAAAGTATAGCGCTGGGGTCCGTTGTGGAGAGAAGAAGCAAAAAATATGTTAATACCTATGTTTCAGAGTTTATATAATATGCTGCAGCAGTAAAAAAAGGTATATCCTATCTACATATAAATTTAAAAAATTTAAACAAAATCCGTTTAAAGCATTAGCGCGATTGTATATACAGGGTGACAATTTAAAAACTTGAAATGGCCATATCTTAGGGCTATAGGGTGAGATACACCCCTAAAATCTTAAATAGAAAGGGGGTCGAGTGATACATCATTTTGAAGCTCTTGAAAAATGCTTTCCAATGGTACCATAGAAAGCTACATTTCAGGAAATTCTTCTCTGTTTATTTAGGAAAAAACAATAAATGAAAACACAATTTTGAAATTTTTTATTATTATTTAATTAAATGTTCAAAATGATTTCCGTTGTTTTGAAGACAATAATAAAGCCTACTTTCAAATTCTTCACGTACATTTGCAAATGTTTCTCTGGATATAGCACGGCATTCCTGAACTATTCTATGCTGAAGTTGCTCTAGTGACTCAGGTTGCGTTTTAAAAACCACAGATTTTAGGTGACCCCACAAAAAGAAGTCAAGAGGTGTTAGGTCCGGGGATCTAGGTGACCATTCAACAGGACCTCTTCTTCCAATCCACTGATTGGGATAATTATCATCCAATTACTGCCTAACGGGAACTACATAATGAGGAGGTGCTCCATCCTGTTGGAAATGTAGTAAGCGTTCCTCTAACGATAAATTTCCGAGTATGTCCCTCTGATTTTCTAATAAACACTATTAGTGGTTCGATAGACCTCTGTAGCATTTCAGCATACCTGTCGCCATTTAAATTTCCTTGTATAAATATTGGGCCGATAATACCATCTCCCAATATACCAGCATAAACATTAATTTTCTGGGGGTACTGGGTATGCCCTTCTCTAAATACGTGGGGGTTTCCGTCATTCCAGTAACGACAATTTTGCTTATTAACACGCCCATTTAAATAAAAGGTACACTCATTAATGAAGCAAATATTTTTAACTAGTCGAGGTTCTGCCGTAATTCTATCTGTCATTATTTCACAAAACTGAATTCTTCTGTCCGGGTCGTCGTCACCAAGTTCTTGCAGTATGTGCAGTTTATAGGGATAAAACTTATGAAATTTAAGCATATTTCTTATTGATTCACGAGATAATCCATTTGTTACAGCTGCTTGACGAGTTGGTAAAGTTGAATTCATTGCAAACTATAGTCAAAATCAAGTAAAGTTTTAACGCGTTTAGGTTAGGTTCTGTCATATTTGACATATATTGCACACAATTTATGTCAAATATGACAGAACCTAACCTAAACGCGTTAAAACTTTACTTGATTTTGACTATACCCCAGAATGTCAATTTGCGCTGCTTCGTCGGCTAGTCTCGGTTGATTTCTCTTTTTATTCGCGACAGAACCAGTTTCTTCAAATTTGGCTACTAGTTGGCGAACATACTCCGGGCTTACATTTTGACCTGGATGCCTTTCGTTAAAACGTTGAGCTGTCCTTAAGAAACATTGATCCTGGGAACCATAAATGAAAATAATTTCTACACGTTCAGCTGTGCTGTACACAATTGTTAAAGATAAGAAGTGCTGCTTTTCGTTTAAACTGAACCGAAAGTCAACTGTTCTTAAAATAATAATACTATAGTCTATTACCAAAAATATAGGCAATGACGTAGCTCTCATAACCATGGAAATGACCAAAATACTGTATGGTCATTGGCGGTTTGCATTAGTTTCCATGGTTTCGAATAATACGTCACTGCCTATAATATTGGGTTTTGAGTATAGTACAAGTTACTTTTAAAGTAAATTCTGTGATAATAAAATGCGAATATTTATAAACAATTTTTTTTTTCGACAAAAAAAATCATAGCAAATAAACCAAAACAAAATACCTAGGCTTAAAATGTTTAGAATTCTTAAGAGATATCTCTTAATATGCCAGGATATTGGTAGCAATCATTTTGAACATTTAATTAAATAATAATAAAAAATTTCAAAATTGTGTTTTCATTTATTGTTTTCCTAAATAAACAAAGAATAGTTTCCTGAAATGTAGCTTTCTATGGTACCATTGGAAAGCATTTTTCAAGAGCTTCAAAATGATGTATCACTCGACCCCCCTTTCTATTTAAGATTCTAGGGGTGTATCTCACCCTGTTCAAGGGGTTGCAGATAAGGGTGGGATAATACGCTGGTTTTTGTTCCCCCTTCGTTTTATAAAAACTGTTTTTTGCGTTTTTTTCTTCAGTTTTTCGTTCCTAAGATATAGCCATTTCAAATTTTTAAATTGTCACCCTGTATAGCGGTTTCTACGAAGCAGCCGGCGAGGCGGCAGCAGTGACAAGAGACGTATTATAGCGGTTTCGAGGCGGTTTCTTTCGAGGCGGCGGCGTCGGCATTGGCAAAACAAATCTACCCTTTTTACTGCGTTTTATTCGTTGATCAGATAAAATTATTTGCTTCGGGTTTCTAAGACGCTCTAAAATCCACTGTGTCTGACCAGTCACATATTATTCCAGGTATTCTGACAAGAAAACAGCGAGCGGCGGATGTAGTTAAGATGCGGTTTAAAAACCGCGCGACGCGATCCGGTGTAATGCGTGTTTTGCATCGATTATAAATACTTACATGAGCCGACTAGGCGGCCGCATCAGCTGCCGAGTCGGCACAAACCGCTGTGTGAGTCATTGCCGTAACGTTTCACTTATTTGTGTTTTTTAACGCCAAACAGATAACTTTTCTACACAGATACAACTTTGCTCACGAACGTCTAGTCCAAGAGCTAGTAACACCCGTTTCATGAAGTGTTTGATGCACTTTAAAATGTTGTGTCATAGTATCTACTGGATAGATGAGCAGGTACGCAAGTGTTGGCTAGCTCTACCTGGGGACACCAGGTACTGCGCATAGGAGAAAGGTGTCCAAAATTTTTGGCCAAAAAAAGTGTTTGTTTAAGAGGCCAACAAATAGAAATCAAAATTTAAAATGACACAAAACACAAAAATTAATAAGGCAGACACTTTTGAGGGGGTTAATATTTAATAAAAACACCCCCCAAGTTTTTTTTTTAAATACAAAATGAAGTGTTTGATTCACGCTGACATTTCAACAGTGTCTTAATTACATATAATAAAAAATAATTACAAAAAGGCAGACACTTTTTTTGGGGTTTACAGGGTGTTAACATTTTAATTAAATAAATATTTTTTCATTGCCATTTACAAACCACTCTAGATATTTTTATGAAATTTGGTACACGTCTTTTGAGCATCGATAGGCATTTTTTGGTGTATTTTTTTTTAAATTTAAGCAGTGGCGTCCGTGCGGGACTACAATAATTTAATCATTTAATATTTTTGAAGAAAAAACTGGTGCGCCACTGCTTTTTCTTTAAAAAAAATTATTTTTGAAATTCCCGTCTAATTTAGAGCAAATTCGGTCTCTTGACTTATTTTCTTACGGGGCACCGTTTTCGAATAAAAAATAAAAATCATTTTAGTGCACATTCCCATAACCCATTTAATTACCATTAACACCCTGTATTTCGGGAAGGAAGCGTTTTTTTTAGTGCTGGTCTCCGGGTGTTTAAAAACGATTTATTTAATTACCTAAACGAAACTTATTTCTTTGAAAATGGCGTTGTTTGGATAATTTTTGTTTTTATTATTTCTTACACGTGCCATTTTAATTTTTAAATCGTAAGTTGTGTACAAATTAGAGTTTGTAAGGTTCAAAGGTGTTTTAGATATTCGTTATAGTATTGTTTTACCATGGCAATTTTTACGAATTCTGAAATGGCTGAGATGCATTTTATCTATGGTCTTGCAAATGGAAATGCGAGAGAAGCCAGACGTCTTTACATGGAGCGTTATCCAAATAGAGTAGTACCTGATCATCGAATATTTCCGAGAATTATTAAAACCTAAATGCTCTAAAGTGTTGTTAAACCTACTTACCTTTTTTAATTAAATGGGTTATGTGTTTCCAGGAATGTGCATTAAAATGATTTTTATTTTTTACTCGAAAACGGTGCACCGTAAGAAAATAAGTCAAGAGACCGAATTTACTGTAAATTAGACGGGAATTTCAAAAATAATTTTTATTTGAAGAAAAAGCAGTGGCGCACTATTTTTTTCTTTAAAAATATTAAATGCAAGCCCCGAACGGACGCCACTGCTAAAATTTAAAAAAATTATTTTACGCCAAAAAATGCCTTTCGATGCTCAAAAGACGTGTACCAAATTTCATAAAAATGTCTAGAGTGGTTTAAAAATAGCAATGGAAAAATATTTTTTTAATTAAAATGTTACCACCCTGTAAACCCCAAAAAAAGTGTTTGCCTTTTTGTAATTATTTTTTATTATATGTAATTAAGATACTGTTGAAATGTAAGCGTGAATGAAACACTTCATTTTGTATTTTTAAAAAAACAACTTGGGGGTGTTTTTATTAAATGTTAACCCCCTCATTAATTTTTGTGTTTTATGTCATTTTAAATTTTGATTTCTGTTTGTTGGCCTCTGAAACAAACACTTTTTTTGGGCAAAATTTTTGGACACCTTTCTCCTATGCGCAGTACCTGGTGTCCCCAGGTATAGCTAGCCAACACTTGCTTACCTGCTTATCTATCCAGTAGATACTTTGACAGAAAATTTTAAAGTGCATCAAACACTTCATGAAACGGGTGTTACTAGCTCTCCGACTAGTCTATTAAATGTATTTTATCTTTATTTGGCAAATTAATATTTTAACTTTAAAAACTTTGACACGTACAGGGTTTTCAGAGATATTTTCGGTCATATCTACAGTGGTCCCTATAGGAGATACAAAAAAAAATTAAATGTAGGAGTTGTAGGGTTTTGTCTGAACCTCCAGGAAATTAAAAAAAAATAAACAAAAGACGATCCGAAACATAAAAAAAATTAACCAATATGGTTTTTTTAAATGGTACACCCTGTATATTTTTATGAAAGATCTTTCTTCCCCGATTTCAAAAATATATAGTTTGTCTATATTTGCTGGAACCGTCATTAAATTATTTCTAATCAATTATTCTATACGGCACTATACAATAATAATTATTTTGAGTAGTGTGCCTTGGAAAACAATAATTGCCTGATGTAGTTTAGTTTTCAATAGGGAACTGTCAACATTTTGTATTTAAAATCATTTTTTTTTAAATGGGTTATTCAAGCGAAGAAAAATCGGATATGGTCCGTTTATTCTATAAGCATTCAAGTAATGAACCAAGGGCTCAACGTCAATACCGTGTTACCTATTCAGAAAGACCAACACCATGCGTTGACACAATTGGATACGTAGTGCGTTATTTCAAATACAAAATGTTGACAGTTCCCTATTGATTGAAAACTAAACTACGTCAGGCAATTATTGTTTTCCAAGGCACACTACTCAAAATAATTATTATTGTATAGTGCCGTATACAATAATTGACTAGAAATAATTTAATGACGGTTCCAGCAAATATAGACAAACTATATATTTTTGAAATCAGGGAAGAAAGATCTTTCATAAAAATAAAAAATATACAGGGTGTACCATTTAAAAAAACCAAATTTGTTAATTTTTCTTATATTTCGGATCGTCTTTTGTTTATTTTTTTTTAATTTCCTGGAGGTTCAGACAAAACCCTACAACTCCTACATTTAATTTTTTTTTGTATCTCCTATAGGGAACCCTGTAGATATGACCGAAAATATCTCTGAAAACCCTGTACCTACTATTTCATAATTTTGAATCAATGCCTTCTTGCAATTTTTTTGTTTCACAGCCCACTAACAATTCTTACTGCAGTTTGTTTCTTTAATGCAACCATCCTCTATTATTCTTCTTGTAAATAATTTAAATTAACAGAACAATAATTTAAACAAGTATTATGTTGATTTTAGCTTCGTAGGAGACACAATGATATGGTATTTATAACTTCTTGCCTACTAATACCGTATTAAAACATCAGGTTTTTCTTATGAAGCTCATTTTTATATTTTATTTTCCATATATCAGGGTTAAAAAAAGATATTGGCTTGCGAGTTTCACAGATATTCTTCTTATTTATTTTTTTTGATTAAGTTAAAAATTATATATCATTCAATTTAAAATTATTGAGAAAAATGAAGAAATTGTTGATTCTCCTAAATAGCGGCCTCTAGCTGTCGCAACGGAATTCAGCACGTCTTCATTTTTTATAAAACTGATAAAACAAAAGAATCCCTATTTAGTGAGTACAAATTTGTCAAATTCCGATAAGACAAACCAATGTTGTAAATATTTTTGCATAGCAATATTTGTCACCTCCTACAACAAAACAAAAGGTAAAGCAAAAACAACAAAATTCACTCTCCGCTACACGTGAACGTGAACATATAAAAAAATGTTTACTTAATTTTCTAAAATGTGCGAATATATTACTAATTTCAACATATTATCTACATTAACCTCTCGTGGGGTTATTGGGCCCACTACCCCAAACACCATTTTTTTTTTTAATTTTAAAAAATCCTCGACACCTTCTCTTTAGAGGGCCCCTTTTTTCTTCCTCATTTAGTTTGGTTGTTTAGACTTCCTTTACTAACTTTCTTCACATGCTTAGCATGTTTTAACTCTTTTCAATTTTTTATATACGTCACTTCTACATTTTAGTTTTTCAATGCCATGAAAGGTCCATTAATGTTTTATACCATTTTCTCTTCTGCTAATGCCATCAGCACTATATAAAATTTTTTTCTGTCTCCTGAAGATAAACGTTTCTACGTTCGAAACATGTAGAGACCCCTAAAGAATTTCTATATTCTATTAAATTTTGTGAAGGAAGACTTTTAGTTTTTTCTTTCTTTCCTTTAAAAACAAAAGTTATCAAGAAATTTTCATTACATTGAAAAATGCTATCTTTGATAGGCATGTTTACTATAAGGATTTTGGCTTGGTCACTATAATTACGGCTCCTAGCGGCCAACCTAGAAATTTAAGAATCATTTCCAGCAATTTTTCATGGCCACTTTCACTAAAAAAAAATTTTCGCAAGCCATACGAGTGACGCTTTTTGAGATATGGCCGAGGGCCATTCTTAGTGGAACACATGGTATATAATAATTTTACTCCCAGTTTCGGTAAACTTTGCTTTACATATTATTTTTTTATCTAAATATCGATTAGGTCAATAGGTATAGTTAAAATGATAATAACCATTATTTGTTCAACAGAAAGTGACAAGCCTACGAACGCCTAAGGTTAAGCATGTGACGGTGAATGACCAGATGAAAAGAAGAACGATCGTCTAAGGCTTGATTGTCACAATTTTTCCTGTTGTTGCCGGTACCTGCCGTTAACAAGGTTGCGGGTGGCGTAGAAAAAGTAAAGTTATAGCATAGCAAACTCAAATAAGACCATCATAACAAAAGATTATTATCCATCCATCCAGCTGTCCATGCAATATCGCAAATATTTAAACATTACATCATAATGTTTTTTCACCTTTATTTTTTTATATTAGGTACTACTATAATAAAAATGTATAAAATTAAGTAATATTTAATACTTCCTAATTTAAGCTACGATAAGTTTGAATTAAAGAATATATTGATCAATGTGTGCATTGTGCATTGTTTTGTTCTTTTATTATTTTCTATTAATGTTTAGATTGTGAATGTAATTATTTACTTAAGAAATTTATATATGCTAATTGTGTTTATACCCATTCAGTAAATTGATCTTCTGTAGAATGGTGTATTTTTTAATAAATAAATAATTAGGAATAGTGCACATACATGTATTTACTTACCTATAGGTGCGCCGTTAAAAATAGCTGTATATAATAAGGAAAAATGACAACACAGCTTTAACGGCATTTTTTTTAAAGCGGGCATTCGAAACAATTGACAGGGCTAGACTATTGAGTAAACTGTATCAGTATGGTGTTCACGGAAACGTTTTTAAATGGTTTAAAAATAATTTAAGTAACACAAAAAACAAAACTATTAAAAACGTAGGTATTCAAATAAAAAAATAAATAATATATGATTTCGTCAAGGAAGTATACTAGGTCCAGTATTATTTCTTTTATACGTTAACGATTTGCCTTTAGATTTAAAAATGTGTTAGTTACAAATGTTTGCTCATGATACGTTAATTTACATTAATAATTTAAATAATATTGATGGTGTAAATGCTCTAAATTTCGAGATAAATATATTATTAAATTGGCTTAAAGTAAATATATTAAAATTAAATATTTCAAAAACGAAATGTATATTATGGGAAATATGGGTAATAATTTAAATTGTCAAAATATAAATGTTGTGACTGATGGTGAAAAATTAAAATTATACTTCCTGGTCCGTTCCTACTAGAACATCCTGTAAACAGTTTTAAAGATTTAGGAATAATTATTGATTCAAAATTAAAGTTTTATAATTAATTTAAAAGTGTCATATCGAACATTGCAGGAAAAGTAGGTTATTTTTAAAGAATCAGTTCTAATTTAAATATGTTTCTATTCAGTACTATTATATTACCACATTTTCTTTATTGTTCTTCTATTTTATATTGTGCTAGTGAGGAAATCTTTGATAAATTACAAATTTTACAAAATAAGGCAATGCGGATAATTTTAAATTGTGACAAATATACAAAAATCAATTTTATGTTTAAAAAATCTAGATTGGTTGAATGTCACAAATTAAATTTTTTAACTAGTATTATACAGTGTTGGGCAAATGTTCCGGAACGGCTTAATTACAGGCGAACGAAAAGTGATATCGGATCCGGGTTTTGGGCAATCTATAGTACTAAAATTTTACTATTTGACTATTATACCATATGTCAGTAATGTCACCAACTGTCATGTGTTGACGTTATTTTTTTTTAAATGGAACACCCTGTATATTTTTACATTTTTAAATTCCACATAAAATTATAATTATTTTTTATTAAATGCACTATACTATACTTCATAGTTTCCGAGATATTGACTCTCGAAAAGTGACATTTTTGAACTTTGACAGCTTATAACTTTCTAACAGTACGTCTTAGAGCAAAACGGCTACCTGTCCCTATTTTCAATTTTTATTATCTTCCCAAAAAATCAACTTCCGGTTAAACCGGATGTAACTCGAAAGCAGGAAATATAGTTGTTCCGATTTAACTAGAAGTTGATTTTTTTGGGAAGATAATAAAAATTGAAGATAGGGACATGTAAGCCGTTTTGCTCTAAGACGTACTGTTAGAAAGTTATAAGCTGTCAAGGTTCAAAAATGTCACTTTTCGAGAGTCAATATCTCGGAAACTATGAGGTATAGACTAATAGTGCATTTAATAAAAAATAATTATAATTTTATGTGGAATTTAAAAATGTAAAAATATGCAGAGTGTTCCATTTAAAAAAAAAAACGTCAACACTTGACAGTTGGTGACATTACTGATATATGGTATAATAGTCAAATAGTAAAATTTTAGTCCTATAGATTGCCCAAAACCCGGATCCCATATCACTTTTCGTTCGCCTGTAATTAAGCCGTTCCGGAACATTTGCCCAACCCTGTATACAGGGTGTTCCGATGATCATGTTACAAAATTCTAGGGTAGATAAAACACACGAAAATAAGAAAAAAAGTTCATGTGAACATGGGTCCGGAAACGCTTCTTCAGGGAGCTAGGGCCCTTCGAAGATGACCTTCAAAAACTACTTTTCGTTTTATAGCTTCGGTACTACTGCAGCTATCGCAACCAATTTTGGGACATGAAATCTAGTTGGTAGGTTCATCAATTTGAGCCTTCCGGATTTTGTCACCTTTAACCAGGGGCGTACAAACCAAGGGGGTATTTGAGTAAATTTGACCCTACTCCTCTTAGGCTTTAATTTCTTACCATTTTTATATCTGATTATGATTCTCCAATGCCTTTTACATAAAAAAGGTACTCTTAGTAAAAATCGCTATCTGTCACAGTTTCCTCCGAAAATGGCTAAATCCAATCAATAATAAATTATTTATCTTAAACCAATTATTACGTTGAAATATGAAAATGAGGTTCAGTACAGATAGTTGTCAAAAATCTGTCAATAAAATATTGTGTCGCCAGTGAATCATGGATTATACTTTCGCCGAATATGCCGATATGCTATTAATTTATGGCGAAGTTCATTGCAATGGAAGAGCCGCTTCAAGATTGTATCAGGAGCGGTTTCCTGAGAGGCGTGTACCTGCTCACACGCTATTCGAGAGGGTAAATCAGCGCATAAGGGAAACTGGCTCCGTGAAAATAACGAGGCCAGATAATGGCGCTCAAAGAACTGTACGAACTCCAGAATTTGAGGAAGAGGTACTCCGACAATTCGAGGAAAATCCTAGTGTTAGTACCCGAGCTGTTGCAGAATCCATGAATGTAAGTCATGTACGTGTATGGGAGATTGTTAACGAACAACTTCTTCATCCTTACCATCGCCAAAAAGTACAGGAATTGAGACCAAATGATTATGCACCCCGCGTAGAGTTTTGCGAGTGGTTTCTTCAACAGTGTACACAAGAACCCCAATTTCCGAAATTTGTGCTTTTCTCTGATGAGGCTGTTTTTACGAGAGAAGGTATTTTTAATTCACGGAATAGCCATGTGTGGGCGGAGGAAAACCCTCATGCTCTTCAAATAAGAGGGTACCAACATCGATTCTCGGTGAACATGTGGGCTGGAATTGTTGGAGAACGTCTAATTGGACCAATCATGTTGCCTCCTCGACTAACTGGGACGGTGTACCTCAATTTTTTAAGATACACCTTACCTGAGTTATTGGATGAGCTGTCCATCGACATACGTCGGAATCTATGGTTCCAGCATGATGGAGCACCCGCTCATTTTGCACATGTCGTACGTGAGCACCTCGATGATCGTTTTAGAGGACGTTGGATTGGACGTGGAAGCGATGTCAACTGGCCAGCCCGGTCCCCAGATTTAACTCCTATGGATTTCTTTCTTTGGGGACATATGAAAAGCCTTGTATATGAAACTCCAGTTCAGTCGGAGGAAGATTTGGTGGCTAGGATTTCTGTTGCGGCTGAAATGATCCAAACCATGCCTGATGTTTTTACTGACGTCAATTTAAATATGCTACGTAGGTGTAATACATGTATTGAACGTGGTGGCAGGCATTTTCAACAATTGTTATTTTGAATTTATTTTGGTACGTACAGGGTCAGTCAACGACAGCGTTAGTAAATTCATCTTCAAGACAAAAATTTACTCTGCCTTATCCTTGACTCACTCGTTAAACCTGTTTAATTGTTTTTTTTTTTGAAATATTTTGTACACGTTCCCTTTTACTTTTTATACCCCCAATTTCGAAAAGGCAATAAATCTCTCTAATCTAATTTATTTTCATTAAAGAAAAAGATTTGACTAACTTATAATGCTCACTATCTGTACTGAACCTCATTTTCATATTTCAACGTAATAATTGGTTTAAGACCAATAATTTATTATTGATTGGATTTAGCCATTTTCGGAGGAAACTGTGACAGATAGCGATTTTTACTAAGAGTACCTTTTTTATGTAAAAGGCATTGGAGAATCATAATCAGATATAAAAATGGTAAGAAATTAAAGCCTAAGAGGAGTAGGGTCAAATTTACTCAAATACCCCCTTGGTTTGTACGCCCCTGGTTAAAGGTGACAAAATCCGGAAGGCTCAAATTGATGAACCTACGAACTAGATTTCATGTCCCAAAATTGGTTGCGATAGCTGCAGTAGTACCGAAGCTATAAAACGAAAAGTAGTTTTTGAAGGTCATCTTCGAAGGGCCCTAGCTCCCTGAAGAGGCGTTTCCGGACCCATGTTCACATGAACTTTTTTTCTTATTTTCGTGTGTTTTATCTACCCTAGAATTTTGTAACATGATCATCGGAACACCCTGTATATAAAATTAAAAATAATTAATTGCCTGATTGTTTAGTTTTTTTGTTCTTTCAATTATTATGACCATCATAATAATTATAGAAAAGAACTAATCAAAAATTTTTATGTCTAAAACAATCATTAACCTAGAAGTTTATTTTTCATAAAGGTTTGATAGAATATAATTATTTGGAAAATTCTTTTAAATCTCAAATATTATTAAAAATTTTAAAAATAACTTTAAAATTTCATTTAAATAAAAAACCAAATAATATTTGAAACTATTTGCAAATTGTTTAAAATTTCTGTGTGTTTTTGTTTAAAGAAGGTTGCGTTTTAAAATTTAAACATAAATCTATAAAAACTAGTTAAAAAAAAAATTTAACTGTAGCCTTTTGCTAAATAGAATACCTAACTACTACTCCATAAAGATTTTTTAATGAATTACAAAAATATGTGATTTTAAAAACAAATTTCGCGATTCCAGTTTAAAAATTAGGTGTATTAACAATTTATTGTTGTTGTTAGGAACTTATTAATTATATCTATTTACATTTTTTTTACGTATTTGCAAACTTAACAAATTTTGGGTAGTGCACAGCCAGGCTGGTCATGGGAATTCCCGTGTAAATTTTGAAACCCTCAAATATGGGATTTCCTATTAATTTTACATCAAAATGGTATAAAACTTTTTAAAAGATCCTTGTATGATGGACTCGCACATGAAGTGATGCGTTTCTACAGTTTTGCGAAGGAGCCTGTACCTACATCATTATTTTGATCTAGTAGGCCGTTACATTTAATAATTACAGTATCTTTAAAAGTTTTTTCTAAATATTTTTTATTTAGTTAATAAAGAAAAGAATAAAATATCGGGTACAAGTCCATCAAATAAAGGCTTTTAAATATTCTAATACAATTTTGAGGGTAGCGACATTTACATGGGACCAGTCACCCGGTACACCTATGTATATGTGATTACATTTTATTTAACATTATTAACTGGAATCCCTAACAATAATATCAGTAAATCGTTATGGCGGTATTTTTAACACAGTTTGGCAACGTATAAGATTGTGACTGTCATCACGTAGACGATAGGAAAAGAAAGTTTGTTGGAACAGATGAGAATTTGTTGCAGATCGTCTAGCAGCATCTCAGCGTGTGATATTACCATAATAAATCAAAGAGAAACGATAATGCTTGTCGTATTTCCTGCTGTTACCTGTCTGCGACAATTCTACTGTAAATTGAAATACGGGAAATTTCGACGAGTGCGCAAAATTTTTTTATTAGCGTAAAAATCTTATCATTCAATATTCCTATTTTCAATAAGGTGAACATACATACTTTATTTCTCTGCATACCCCTCGGCAACTTTACCCATTTCTTTAGCCTAAGCAACTGATCTCATTGGAAAAAAATTCCCGTTGGCCTCCAAAATAGGCGGTGGTGCAGTGAAAATGGAACCATTGGCATTGCATTAATGTTTCACGATAGGAGAAATCTTGCAAACCGTGGAGAGATTTTTCCAAATCACATAACGTTTACATCTCGTAAAATTCCTGGTCTTGTCTCGTCTTTCGAGAGTGGCTATTTCTCGTTCTCGCAATATGACGTCACAATTTTTTTTTAATTCTGTAAAATTGTCATTTGATTTACAAATTGGGTATTATTAGGTGTTTTAGTTACCTGTTACAGGCTTGTCAGCTTTAGCAAGATATCGCTATTTTCACGATTTTATCCAATGAACGCCAATTATTGGTAAAACTGATTGTGGTTTGTCCTTACAGAAAGTTCCATATTATACTGGTTTTAATATTATTACGTGGTTATTATGAACGGATTCTTCCGAAACTATATTAAGACTTTTTTTTGTACTTATTTAACATCAGTGATAGCTACAGGTAGCTAACTAATTTTTATGAAAGAGAGAATCGGTTGTAAGCCTTATTTTAACAAATTAAACATTTTTGTGTTTAGCGTAATTTTTATTACTATTACATTGCGCTATCGGCCATTAATAGGCCATCATTAGAGGTAAAGTTCTTCTTTTTCTTCTAAGGGTTGTTTTTCTTTTAGGAAGGCAGTATTTAATTAAATTTATCTAGAAAACGGCCCATCTATCATGTCTTACCATTAGTACTTTTTTCGTAGAATATGAGGTTTATCTAATTTGTCATAAAAAAGTATAAATGTTACTATAAAGTTATGTCTATTGTTACCCCACTATCCCCTATTTATGGCCACATTCCTTAAATATCGACATTTTTAAGACCACGGCTCTATTCAGCGTACAACGTTTACCAAAATATCTAAATTTTTACTTTGAATCTACAAAGGTTTCGAAAATGTTTAGGACAAACCATCTTCAGGGTACCCCCTTGAGGAGGCTGTAGCTTTGTAGTAAGTAAACATAGGACACAGTTTTATAAAAAGTTCTAACTTTATTTTTAACCAATCTACTCAAACCGAAATGATTGACCATACCTTTTAGGACAACCTGTTACGAAATTATTTATGGAAAATGTCTGCAGTGGTGCGATTAAAATGGCATTTCTCAAAAATACAATTAAAATATATTTCTCGCATGTTTCAAAGATACATCTAAGTTATAGAAGTCTTCATCTCTTTAATCTCACTATTCACTACTCAGCAATTCAAGCCTTGTTAAAGTTAAATTGCAATATTAGCAAATATTATAAACTTGTCGCTTTCTTGAAGCAGAAAAGAGAAGGCTGTGAATCTAAAAATCTCTGGTTGAGAGAGTCCAGAGAGACTAAATTAAGCAGTTCCTGAGAAATTCATCAGAAAAATATTAAGGAGAGAATTGTAAAAAGCCTTCTTTCTTATGACGTCGTCGTTCGGTCCTATTGTTTCCATTCCTTCCACAAGCATACAAAATGGCAATAAAACCTAATCAGGGAAAGTGCAGAGTGCAGAATGAATTCACATTTCTGGTTGCTCAAAATGGTACAATAATTTTTAATACGAATAATTAAAGTTTTAACTCTAGTGTTAAAGGCAATCTACTAGTAGCGTAATAAAATTACATTTTAAACACTGACAACAAACGTTAAAAAACTTTAATAGTGTTTGTAGATAAATACCTATTATCAAATGCAAGTAATGTAAAGTAATGGTCAATCATGAACCAAATATAATATGCAGAACTTTTTTTAAGAAATATTGTAAAATATGACAATTGCTTATTCTCTTGCTTGCGTTAGTAAGATTTTTTATACCCCAACCCCATTCCCCCCTTAGGGGTAGGCTTCTACAAGCCTGTATATTTTATATCAATGTACCACAGGACTCAGTGATCGAAAATTAATATTTATATTACTTTACTAACTTAGTTCCTGTTACCCTATATATTATCAAGGTTAAACACAATTGCTCATACCAAAAACAAATTCCTCTTTGCTCATTCATATATAAAGTAATAATAATTTCCCAACATAGCGACCCAAATCAATTTTATTAATTTAATTTAGTTTAAATATTATGCGGTATCATTAAAAATAACACTTATTGATAATAAACTTGACCTACAAGATTTAAATATTCTTTCAGTTTATTTTAAGTGAAAGTTTATTCACTTTTTATCGAAGTTGAAAGCATTAGGCGGCAGTGTGAAAAGTTATTATATGTATATCTATAATTTTAATATTTAAATTAGATTCGAAAATACAGGCATATCTTATGTATTTTTATGTGTAGTTAGTTAGGCACAGTGAGTGGATGATTATAAAAAAATAGAAATTGATTTTGTTTAAATAAAACAAAATTTGAGCTTAATACAGAGTTTCCATTTATATATCAACTTAATGGAGAAAAATTAAAAAATAATCTCTCTATAATTTACCATCGCGGCCAAAAAATACTGGGGCAAAGAAATTTGCTTGGCCTAATATAAATATACAGTAACAATTCGAGTAATTATTATGATATAAATTTCCATTGCTTCACTATAAACAGTTACATCATTTGAGAAAAATAAAACAAAAAACAATTGTCAAATATTCAAAATAGTCCAGTACCCGCTGACCCAACCCCCCTATTTTTAGTACGTGCGCCAGTGACTTCCAAACTATATGTCTTTAGGTAATCACTTATTTTTGATTATTTTTTGAAGCCTATAGAATTTCGATGCGTTTTCGAGATAACTTGAAAAGTATGGATCCTTCACTGATGCCAACGCGGCTTACGATAATCTCATAATTTTCAAATGCTAAATTAATTCAGTCGTTGTGTTGTGGCAGTACCATGGATACAAGATATACCTAAAAAAAACTTTGCAATAGGTGACAATACCGAAAGCAATAAAGGACTAGCCAAAAATATTGTAAAGACAGTGGCTTACAGAAACCTGTAATACTAAACCGGTAAAATGAAATTATTTTATTACATTATAGGGGGGAGGGGTCAGCGGTACCCCGATTTAGAATATTAGACAACTGTTTTTGTTTTCTTTTTCCCAAAAGATGTAACTCTCTAAGCAATGTACCAAATTTGAAATTTAAATGTTATTAAATACTCTAATTGTTCAAACATTTTCAGTTTTTAATTTTAAACTTTGACGCTGGTACCTATATCGAACATAAGGGTCAAAAATGAAAAATTGCATTCTAAAGTCATATTATTTTTGCTTAAGGAATATATGGTTAACGGATTGATCCATTTTCCGGACACCCTGGAGATTACACATAAGATATGACAAGAGATATATCCATAAAACTAATTAAAGTGGACGTTTTCCGCTTAGTGTTTGGGACTGGATTAGTGCTAGGGGCCCAGGAGTTTTGCAAATTGTTCAGGGAAGACTAATGCCTGCTGTTTATCCAGATATTTTTCTTTTCTGATGTCAGGTTGCACATTAGGCTGAAAAATTGGAAATTGCAAATGGTATATTTGCCAATACACACAGACTATACATCTAAAAGTAATTTGTGGAAAATTTTATTAAAATCCGTAAATGTTTCGCCGCGCCCCTGTGACCTTGAAAATTAGTAAAAAGGCCGATTTTTCAATATTTAATATTTTTTAAATCCAAAATTATAATTTTTTTGTGACTTCTTGTGGATGTGGGAATGTGTATAAAAATAATTTTTTCAATAAAATATTTTTCTGTTGGATGGAAATTACAAATTTGTCTCTGAAAACGTTAAATTACGTGTAAATGAAGATTTTGAGGACAAATTTGTAATTTCCATCCAACAGAAAAATATTTTATCGAAAAAATTATTTTTATACACATTCCCACATCCACAAGAAGTCACAAAAAAATTATAATTTTGGATTTAAAAAATATTAAATATTGAAAAATCGGCATTTTTACTAATTTTCAAGGTCACAGGGGCGCGGCGAAACATTTACGGATTTTAATAAAATTTTCCACAAATTACTTTTAGATGTATAGTCAGATATTGGCAAATATACCATTTGCAATTTCCAATTTTTCACTTTTTCGGCCCAGCCTATTGCACATAGATTAAAAATAAATAAATAAATATCTAAAATGCAACTTTAACTGTGACTTTTCTCCTTAGGCAATCTTCTTTGCTTTTTCTATATCTTCCTTTTCCTAATGAGATAAAGCCAAACAAACAAAGATAAAACAAAATTAACATGAAAATAGCCGAATTTTTTAAACTTGCTTTTTCCGCTTAGAGGAACACAACGGGCGCAAAACGATTATACCATGCAACTGACACTAGTTACACACTTCAACTACATTCAATGAATGGCGTAGAATCTATCGCCTAATTTGAAAAATCGCAGTGATACGATTTAGGCAATGGTACGATTTTGACGACTTTACCCTCCTAGCTCTTCCGACAACCCATAATTACAAAAAAACGTGCCCGGTTAATTAGTTATTGGACAAAACCTTTGCCATCCACCCTTGTTACGTCACTGGCCAAAGACTCTCCCATTTTTTGGTTTTTATCTTAACTTATCAAAAACTCAGTGGTTTGCAGTGGGTTTTTCTAACAGCAATATTTAGTTATTGTTCTTAAAATATACTTAAAAGTTGCTAGATTTATATTTTTAACCACTCCTTTTCTATTTATAATGTGTAGGTTTTGGATTGGCAATATCAACAATTTATAGTACAATTTAACAGTTTAAAACCTGGCTAATTTTAAATGAAAATTAATTTTTAGGTTGGTATAAGTGGTGTTAGCCAATTCGGAGCCGATAGAAAAACCTCATGACTCACTATTGTTTAGACTACAGACATTAAACAACTTCTAAATTAAAAGATCTGTAATTGGTTGTTATAAGCACGGAATAATAAATTACATCGTTTTGGGCCAATTTAACTAATAATTTTTTTGTGTTTATAAGAAACCCACAACCGGCAGAGCGATTTGACAGATCACTGATGTACTGTATTTCATTTGCAAAAAGTAACCAATTCACAGAATTTTATTTAAAACTTCCTGATTGCTATTTTAAAATAGAAATGTGATGCGTAAGAATGACATAACATTGTGCTTGTAAAACGCGATACTTTGTTCTGTTGTCATCCGAACGAAAAGGTAAATAAAACTACTTGGTCAAACGATAACGGTAAATATAAGAATTCTACAACTCACTATTATGTACCATTGTATAAAACAATTATGTAGTTTTATAGACACTATACACCAATACCCAAAGTCACCTAAACCAAAATTCAAAACTTTCAAAAAGCTTAGTTTGTGTTTTTGTCTAAAAGCTGGATTTATAGTTGCCGTAACGTAGGCCGTAAGAAGTAAGCAGTAAAAGACGTAAAAATTAAGCCGTAACGAGAAACCCATTTATAGATTCTATTAGTTAAGAAGTAAGAACAAATTGTTTGGTAAGTTAGGTTATAATTTAAAATTTTTGCTTTTGTTACAAGTCTGATTAAAAATGGATTTAACTGATGAGCAAGACGTAGTTGTTATATAGAAACAATATTGTATTGTTATTTATTAATAAAAAAAAGCGAACAAAAAACAACACCAATAAATAAAGGAAGAAGTAAGGTTATATCGTATGGTTGCAAACAAGACGGTTATGTACGAGTATGACCGTTCCCGGCCGATTCAGTAAGTAACGTAAGAAATAAAAATAAAAGAAACCATTTCTCTGTGCCATTTTTTACTGCTTACGTTTTGGGACCAATTCTTACTGCTTAAGTTTTTATGAACTAGAAATGGATATGTTACTGATAATATTGTTCATTTCTCTTACCGCTTATGTTACTGCTTAAAGCTTACGTTACGGCAGCTATAAATCCAACTTTATTAAAACGCATACAAAAATTATTAAAACTTTTTAAACAATAGGAATAGGTTATGTAGGAAGATACAAATCATTGTCGCAAAAAATTTTACGGAGTTCGTTTTCAGTATTTACTTTAATGTATTTTTATTTAATTACTTATAATCTCTTATTTAACTTATCATATTAAAATTTAATTTAGGTAACAATTAAAAATGTCAATTAATTAACTTTGTCATTTTATACCTCAGAGTTGAATAGCCTTGACGGTGACATTATTGATATCTTACAGAAATGATTTAGGTGCTAACAATTAAAGTGGACCGCTTAAAAATCAGGAAAACTAGCATGCTGTTTTGTGATATATATAATAATATACTGTAAACACAATATGTATATACACACATTGATAGTGCATAATTGTTTAAATAGCAAGTTTATGGCAACCTTTAAAAAGAAAATACTTACATATTTACTACAAATGGATATTTTATTTCTTGGAGGATATTTTTTTCGTTCTTCACATGTTCGACTTGTTTTAACCGTATGACGTCTGCAAGACACAATATTTTCATGGCACCATATTCGTCTGAGTGTTTGTTTTTACATAAGAGTACTCTTCCAAAGGTTCCAGTACCTAGAACAATGAGATTTTTATTAATAAAATAATATGATGAAACAGAAAGTAAACCGTATAATATCGGTTTTACAAATTTCACAGTTAATCCAAAAGTCGGCGTTATTTGTAAAACTGATAGCAATAACTATGGACCTATTGCCCTTACTAGAACTTAACACAAATAAGCCAATGTCTAATTCGCAATTCAGATTTAGAGAGGAAACGGGTTCTGATTTTGCCTTATATGAAGTCACTAATTATATTGTAAATTATTTTAACAATAACCAAAAACCTCTGACCATTTTCCTGAACCTGTCAAAGGCTTTTAATACGGTTGATTATCGCATTTTTTTTGCACAAATTGGAATTAGTTTTAATAAGGGGTAAAGTTATTTAGCTGTTTAATTCATATTTAAGTAATAGAATACAAGAAGTTGAACTAAATACAGTATGTAGCTCTTCTGAAGAGGTTGAGTTTGGTGTTCCGCAAGGTTGGTCCAATTCTATTCTCTATTTATATAAACGGTCTAGCAAATATGCAATGCCTAATTTAAAAACTGTTTGTTCTGCTGATGAGATACAGTTCTTCTGATTGAGGGTTTAACATGGCACAATGTATTTAAGAGAGCAGAGAGCTACCTATGAAAAAATTTGGATGGATCTTTTAACTCTTCATGTTAACAAAACAAACTTTACGTGTTTTTCAATGAATAAAAAAATGGTGTTCCCTAATGAAAATAAAATTATTGTGGTTTACTCAAATGTTTGTGACTTCTCTGATAAAAAGTTCATGTGGTCGTTTAGGTAGATCTGTGGAATGTACGAAATATTTGGGTGATTATTTTGATCAGTTTTTGAAATAATCTGGCCATGCAGAATATATAAAAGTAAGTAATTTAAAAAAGGTCGTTTATAAATTCTACGAATTGCGTAACATTCTAAAAAGAGTGGTTATAATTAATATCCATTAATCTTCGGCCGAATCTCCTGAGTCTCAGTTATGGAATAATCTGTTGGGAATCTGCTCATAAAAATATCTTAAGCAATATTAGTTTTGCGGAAGTAGTCCATTATCTCAAAGTGACAAATACTTATATTAAAAAAGTTAGATTAGTGTGGTGTATGTTTCGGTACTAGGAAGTACCATCATCAGCACCGAAGGGCCCAAGTGCCACTAATACAAGCAATGTAAAAGATTAAAAAAAAAATTAAATCTAAAAACATAATTAAGACGAGGTCATTTTGATTGGTTGGACGAAAACAGATTAAAAAGTTGAAAGTAAAATAAAATTATAAAGGAATTAATTGTAAACATGTACACCACACTAATCTAACTCTTTTAATATAAGTATTTGTGGAGACGACTGTGGGTTTATTTTCCTTATATAATATTATTAGTGCCCAAATATATATTTTAAAAATAGTTTTGTTTAAGTCTAGATGCTTTTCCTCCGAACATTTATTTTAACAGGCTGGTGTCTTCTCGGTTATTTAATTATTTATAAAAATATGCTTAGAATTTCTCTTACTACAAATATTTTTCACAATTACATTAGTCATGATATCTTGACGAGAGCAAATGTAAATCGTAGCTTAACTTAAAGCTGCACAACAATTCATTCCTTATGTGGCTACTAAAATTTTATATCTGTGCCAGAGCATTTTAAAAGAAAAAACATTCAGCATATAAAAAGGGATCTTAATACATGGATAATGAATAACACTGAAAAAATTTAAAATGTTGTTAGTTAGGTTTTTATATATTATTGTAAAAATAGGTTTACATTAGATATTAAGTATACAATAATAGACAGTATATAAGCATTAAATATTTGCGTGGGTTAACTCAGTGAATGTGTGCACACACAAACTTTTAGTCCATACACATAGTAGGTAGGTACTTAATTCTTTTTCTGCTACCTAGTAATTGATACCATGTATTGTAATAAATTTAATGGAAATACCTAATGTAAATAATACAAATAAATAAATAAAAAAATTATAAATTTCTAAAGCAGTACTTAAAATTCCAGGTCCGTATTTAAAAAACTTGACTTGACTGTGGTATCTGAAGAACGAAGGGTCGAACTTCGAAGCTACAACGGAGTCTTGTAGAACATAAAAAAGGCTCTGACAAAGTGTTTTTTTCCGAGTCAAAAATTACGATGTAAAAAAACAAACAAAAACTGAATTTTTCAGTTTTTATCGGATATCTTCTATTTGTATCGCCAAGTTATTGAGCCCCAAAATATGCAATTTTGCATCAATTTAATCATCTTATCTTGGTATCTATTTCCGTTTTTGAGAGCCCAATGTACGCACATGAATTTGTAGCTCCCTGTATGTATAGAGACAAATGTAAAAATGTTAGTAAAAAAATTTATTGTTTCCTTCGAAGTGCAATTTTAATCAATTTTCAATTCTTTCAATAAATCGCATTGTTGTAATTAACTATTAACACTTACATCTTTGCTTACTTATCTCAAAAATAAGGTCAGAGCGGTTGTGCAACGGAAAATTACAGATGTTATAATTATTTATTTATAAACAACAAACGCTTCTGTTTAAAGTTAACCCACTAATGCACAATAACGGTCTATTTCTAACCGGTCAAGTTTAACTATAATTTATTACTGTAATGAGGAAAACCGTTTACCACAAATATTATTGAAGACATTTTGTGGCCAATTAGGGATAGTGTAACAATCTGGAAACGGTAATGTTCAAATGCATTTTGTGTAATGAAAATTGTTGCTTCTGTTAGTAACACGGCTATCACTGCCAGTGCGATCCGTGGATGTTGGATATGGGAGGGCGCAGACCGTAAGTATATAGGCAAATAAAAGCACCCAAAAAATCAAACTTGAGCCAATCAAAAAAATTTCAAAATAAAAAAAATATTTTATTTGTAGTGAGCGGCGTGTGTCAGCGAACTAATCAGAGCCCCAGTCACCACAACTTATTATTTATTGGTAAATTCACCTCTCACTGATTAACAGCAAAAACTTTGAATGACTTCCATTGTCTTTATTTATTTTAAATCACAACGTTTCAACTGGTAAGTATCTCCAGTCGTCTTCAGGTATAGAATAAAAGATAATAAAAGTATTGAATACTAAATAAGTAAGGTAACTACAGGACTATTTATACTAGCTAGGTGCACTGGAGCCTAACTTAGGTGGGTGCAGCCATGCGTTCAGTTGGCACGCGATCTTATCCTAATATTACATATATCTAACAAAGGTTTCCAGATATTTCTTATGTCTAATGATGGTTTACTAAAGCAGCCTTGGTTCTGGTGAATAGCAGCAGCTTCCATGAAATTTATTTTCCTCCAGTGTGGTTCCTTATGTAGGATTTCAGCTTCTGACCACAATATGGTGACCATGTTTCCAGGCATGGTCAGCTTCACCTGACTTTTCGATCTCTCCTTTTAACGTAATGTTTTTGTGTTCTTTAATCATTGTTTCTATAGTGGTCTTACTTATATACCTAAGATTAGCCGCATTCGCAGGGATCTGGTAGACGCAGTGTTTCCTATCTTTTTGACTTATAGGCTTTGTCTTCGTCAGGTGGCTTCTTAGGGTGTCCCTCAAGTTTTTTACAATCAGTAACTCGGAAGAAGCACTTAAAAAAGAAACTCACCACATCAGGACCGACCTCAACAAAAATGGCTACCCCACAAGATAAGTTGACACAATATTGGAAAATCGTAAGAATCGACCCAATGCGCAAGAAGCAAACAGAGAGGCACAACCAACTTATCAGTTAAAACGTTGTGATTTAAAACAAATAAAGACAATGGAAGTCCAAAAGTCTTTCATCATTTAAGAAACATCATTGTCTCCAACCTTCAAACAGTTAGCAAAAACTTTAATGCTAAAAGAATAAATACATTTTTTTAATTAACATAAAAATGTATTCGTAGTTTTGTTTATTAGTACGATATTTGTCATGTGTGGTTGAGAAATTTACCTGCAAGTTAAAAACAACTTTAGCATATATTTATATTTAAAGAATTGTTTTTCCATTTGAAAAATTATTTGCAACAAGTCCCTATTGTTGAGTTGGCAAGTGCGGAAGTATAATTATAAATTATATATTTATTAAAATTGTTAGTAATATTATCTTTATTAGGTATGGGTTAAGTACATTTTCAAGTACATAAAATGGTTATTTTAGGATTTGACGATGATGATGGTGATGATGACTATACTGCAATTACAAGGATTGCATTTGGTTAGCTTAATATTACTGTTGATGGGAACAACAAATCTACACTTTCCGCCAGTAATCTGGATACGTACTTTACCAATGTGGCACATGAAGCAATAAAATCATTACCTGACCGCACGAATGATTATGACAATTTCTTGCCAAAACATTCTCCTTTGGACCACTGAACAATTCGCCTTCTTTTTATATTTATGATATTAATTATTAACTTTTAAAACATTCGTTCGATATAATGTCCAATCCCTTAGTTATGTTGATTAATCAATGGTTTTTAAAGGGGATTTTTGGGATGGATTGTTCCTCTATTTTGTAAAATCATTGAAAAGGTATTAAAGGATAGGCTTACTAGTCTTTTGAAAATAATAACGTTTTGTGCAATTCTTAGTTTGGGTTCCGACCGGGTTTATCCGCTACTAAGGCAGTTCTTGATGTGGTGGGGTGCATTGTTGGGGCTCTTAAGGGAGGCGAACACGCTGCGGTTGCCACGTGCGACTTGTCGTAGGCATTTGACTGTGTCTCACATATTATTTTAATCACTAAACTTAATTAATTGATTCAGCCGATACTAGGTGGAAATCCATAATAATAGTATTATGAGATACAGTAAAACAAGGTTGAACTTGTAAATTTCCACTATATTAGACAGAAAATGACATGTTTCGCTAACACTGTAGCTTCGTCAGATGACAATGATTTAATAAAGGTGAAAAGTAAAAATTGGGTGCAATAAAATTAAACTATTTAAGATGTAAATAAAACAGTGGGAGGGTTACAATTGCGGGGAAATCCAACAGAGGGTTTAAAAATTAAATTAAATTAGGTACAATATGGGTAGGTATTTACAAAATCTTAATTATATGGTTAACAGAATAAATTTAGCAAAGGTGAATTATTTAAATCTAATTGATCATTAAGTAACAGGTCCGTATTTTTAAGTTTATTTATTTCCATAGATTCTAACAAATTCAGTTTTAAGCCTTTGTTTTCTGTATGTAAGATTTTAAAGGAAGGATCGAAATTATGTCGATAATCATGTAAATGGATAGCATAGTTTGAGTCTGTTTTATTTTTTAGAAAACTGTTATAATGTTCCTGTATTCTTTTGTCAAACTGTCTACCTGTTTGGCCAATGTATGTTTTAGGACAATCTTTGCATTTTAATTTATAGACGCCTGACTTTTTGTTTTTATCGCTTTTAGTTTTATTGTTTTTGATGAATTTACTTAAAGAGTTATTAGTTTTGTAACACAAATTTATATCAAGTTTGTTAAGAAAATTGCCAATTACTTTGCTAGGTTGTCCAAAGAAAACTTGTCACTTTCTTTGGACAACCTAGCAAAGTAATTGGCAATTTTCTTAACAAACTTGATATAAATTTGTGTTACAAAACTAATAACTCTTTAAGTAAATTCATCAAAAACAATAAAACTAAAAGCGATAAAAACAAAAAGTCAGGCGTCTATAAATTAAAATGCAAAGATTGTCCTAAAACATACATTGGCCAAACAGGTAGACAGTTTGACAAAAGAATACAGGAACATTATAACAGTTTTCTAAAAAATAAAACAGACTCAAACTATGCTAACCATTTACATGATTATCAACATAATTTCGATCCTTCCTTTAAAATCTTACATACAGAAAACAAAGGCTTAAAACTGAATTTGTTAGAATCTATGGAAATAAATAAACTTAAAAATACGGACCTGTTACTTAATGATCAATTAGATTTAAATAATTCACCTTTGCTAAATTTATTCTGTTAACCATATAATTAAGATTTTGTAAATACCTACCCATATTGTACCTAATTTAATTTAATTTTTAAACCCTCTGTTGGATTTCCCCGCAATTGTAACCCTCCCACTGTTTTATTTACATCTTAAATAGTTTAATTTTATTGCACCCAATTTTTACTTTTCACCTTTATTAAATCATTGTCATCTGACGAAGCTACAGTGTTAGCGAAACATGTCATTTTCTGTCTAATATAGTGGAAATTTACAAGTTCAACCTTGTTTTACTGTATCTCATAATACTACTAAACTTAATTCTTATGAAGTAAATTGTGCTCCTCTATTGTGTCCCATCTTAAAGAAACAACTCAGCCTGTTATGTTTCGGGGTGAGCTCTCCGAAAGTGCAACTTTGGACCATGGCGTGCCCCATATACTGGGACTCTTACTCTTTATTATTTACATTAACGATTTATGTCAATATATGAATCCTACTAAACATGTATTATATGCTGATGATATTAGTTTTATTACATCTAACAAAAACTTGAATTGCTTGGATTCTGATTTGGGTTCAATAATTAACAAGGCTGAATTGTGGCTTTCAAATAACGAACTTTTATTAAATCGGGAAAAAAACCCTAACTTTAATAATATCGACTAGTAGTGGTATGACGGAGGGTTGTATTGTGAAGCTTCTGGGTATCACCATCGATGACAGCTCAAGCTTACTCAGAAGGATAAAATATTTTGTGGTTTTAAGTGTTCTTAGAATGTGCAACTTTGTTCTGTTTCACTCATGCATTAGCTTCGGAGTTATTTTGTGGGGTAATAGTTCCAATGCAGGTAATGTTTTCGTCTGCAGAAGAATGCACTTCGAATAATGACTGAAGCGCACCCTCGTGCTCATTGTCGACTGCTGATTAGATCTAACTAAATTATGCCCTTGCCGTGCATATTTATTTTCTGTACCTGTATTAAAATTTACAATGACAGGGGGTTTTCCCATCCTCAAGTGATAATCACAATTATGATTTGCGGAAAAATGTATTGAACGTAGGTTATGTAGGTACTAAAGTTGCGATTAACTGCCCCAAAAAAACTCTTAATTTACATATTTACGACAAACTTCCGAGTGAGGTACATGTATTGACTGCCAATAGTTTTTAAAATAAAATTAGAAATATGCTCGTACACCATTGCTTCTGTACAGTAACGAGATTTATTTTGCCTTAAAGCATAACTGGGTCTATTTAGTAGATACTTTTTTTTCTGAACTTTATTTCCTTTGTGAAATATTTGATCTTTTTGGTGATGTAAATTTTTTATATTATGTGTTATGTAAGGAACGATTTTAATTAATAATGTAATAAAAATAAAGGTCTTTATTTGCTTATACAAAAGGGCGAGGTTCAGTTTGACAGACACAAATGTCTGGCGTCTGTTCAACTAACCCAAGTACCGTGCGAGCAAAAATTATTTGCATCAAAGAGGGCCTTGAATCTAAGGACGTAATGCTTAGCCGTAGAGCTTAATACCTGTTGGGTGGTAACTACCTGAATTAACAATCAATCAGTTATTCCGTCATCTTTGACAGTCGTTACAAGTAATTTGATTCATCGCTAATTTTTCCAATTTCTTGAACAATTCACAGAATGGGCTTTACGGAACAGCACAAAACATTCATGGTTAAAGCGTATTTTCGAAACGGGGTTAGAGTAAATAGTGAGTGGCAATACAATCCGGGTTTGTGCATGGACGATTTTCACGATCATTTTCTCCTAACGTTGCTTTTATTGCTGGGGATTTTTATCACTGGCTGAAAAGAACCGTGGCTGTGTTTAGGGAAACAGGTTCTATACAATACAAAAAATGAGCAGAAAGACCATCTGTAAGAATAGAAGAACTTGTTGCAAACGTTCGTGAAATAATGCAAAATACGCCAACAAATTGTATAAGACGCCTATCCCAAGAAGTGGGAAGATTTTATGGAACATGCAGGACTATTCTTAAGAAGCAGCTAAATTTATTTCCTTATAAAGTGCAAGTATTCCAAGAAATACAATCCGCAGATTTTGAAAGACGCAGGAATTACTCTCAATGTTTTACCTAACATTTATTGGAAAGAAATGATTTATTATTATTATTTATGTAATTATTTCTCTTTTTCTTACTTTGTTAATTTTGTAAACAACAAAAATAAATATCTATTTGTCTACTTATTTTATTACTCATGAGTTTGGCATATCCTGTCATAATATGAATTTGACAAAATTTTAACCTAGATTTGGTTAGATATATCGTCACCATATCATTGTGATCTAAACCAAGCCCTACGTTTTTTAAGCCTCTTTGATGCAAATATTTTTTGCTCGCACGGTAGAAGTGTTAATAATAATAATAATGATGATAATAATTTAAAAAATTTGTTATGTTTATAAATCTCTAGGCATATAATATATAATTATGTATATATAATACTCCTCATATGACTTTCTTATAGTCAGAAACTAATAGTATGTACATTCGAACCTAATTTTATGTTCTAATTTATAATATGTGTTTACTTAAATTCCTGTTTATTATCTAAATAATGTTAGTAATTGATATTATAAATAATTATTGAACTAGCGAAATGTCATTTTGCTTATGATGATGTCGGTAAATTAGATGCATAAAATAAACGAAAATAGAAGTCAATGCTGCGATCTATTGATTGCGCATCGTAAAAGACCGAAGAACCTGTTTCCCAAATTTCATATTTGCCGTAATGCAACAAATGTTTTGCTATAAGATATGAAAACGATCGTTTATATAATGCAGTATTATGACTGGGAACAGTAAGCTTTCCCTTAGATCTGATGTTTATATTGTGAATGTTGGTTCGAAAACGTATTTTATTATAAAGGGTGATTTATTTATCAGTATTTAACTATAAGTGTTTCCGTGTATATATATCATATAATGTGATTTGTAACTTCTGCAAATTATTCTGTTTTTTATATGTACCGCATTTTGACCTGCTACAAGTGCTATTTGTACAGGGTTTTTCCGTATATTTTTGAGCACCCCTGGAGCTTTTATTTGAAGACCTAGAAAAAACTTTAAATTACCAAAGTTGCATGATTTCTCCTGAACTGTCAGAATTTGTTATCGAACAAAACAAATGAACATCGTAAATTTGTTTAATAATGCCAATGTCGATTTTTTTAAAATGGAACACCCTGTATATTAATTTTTTTTTAACTCCTCACTCTTTTCTGATTCCAAATATGTATATATGTTATATGTTTACTTGAGTCATTTAGGCAAAATTTCATTTCAAAATATTGCGATTTATTAATAATTATTGAATTTTTCATCTTTAGAGTAAAGGTGCATTTACACATGCATGGATTTAGTGGCGCCAATAAAAACTGGCGCACCAGTAAATAAAATTAGCAAGTGTAAACATCGACTTGCATAAAAATTTATTTTTGCATGCATAGACCAAAAGAGTCTGCATCCTTCTGAAATCACTGGCGCCAGTGGTGACAAATTCGTACAGAAAATCAAAACTTGCAAGTGTAAACAAGTGCTTGCACGTCGTCAGCGTCCGCTCGCCAGTTTTTAGTACTTGATTTTCGTTTCGGTTGCGCTTCTAATTTTTATTGATTGTAGTTTATATAGTTTGGCTAAAAAAAGTGGTCAGCAGAACTGACAATCAATCAAAGTTCTTGAAGGGTATGAATCTTATACGTGTCTATGGGATGTACATAGCAGTTCTTATAAAAGCAGAGATGGTCGTAAAAACGCTTATCAAAAACATTGCGAATTAATGGACATCGAAGGCTTCGGAATTGCTGAAGTGATCGCATCTCTTATGTGGGTATCCATTTTTATAATACGTGGTGTCACACAATCCAGAAGAGTATCAAAATATTGCTTTGGCATTCGAAGATGGTTTTTATAGCTTCCAGGATCCTCTGCTGAGAGTTCTACTAGAAGTTTTGCAGAAGCACCCAAAGCAGGCGTTTTTTTTCTGTACACACTGAAAGTTCAGCGACTTTTTTGAATTTTGGAAAATTATCTCGACATAGTGCGCACTGTGAAAAACATTTTAAAAATTAAACTGGCGTGCCACTTATTTTTGTTTTCTCAACAAAGTGTAAACCTTTACAGGCGCGCAAATAGAACTGGCGTGACCACTGGCGCCACTAAATCCATGCATGTGTAAACTCACCTTAACCCATTATACCAAGACAAGACCATTCAAGGTATGAAATATTATTTTTGAGACATAAGTCAGTTGCCGTAAGCGATTAATAACAACCAAATTGTTTCTCAGGGCAATCTAGATTTTCTAATCCGCAATATTTTGAAATGAAATTTTGCCTAAACGACTAAAGTAAACATATAACATATATACATATTTGAAATCAGAAAAGAGTGAGGAGTTAAAAAAAAAATTAATATACAGGGTGTTCCATTTTAAAAAATCGACATTGGCATTATTTAACAAATTTACGATGTTCATTTGTTTTGTCCGATAACAAATTCTGACAGTTCAGGAGAAATCATGCAACTTTGGTAATTTAAAGTTTTTTCTAGGTCTTTAAATAAAAGCTCCAGGGGTGCTCCAAAATATACGGAAAAACCCTGTACAATACGTAGTAGACTATCTTATCTTATGTCGTTTGTGCAATTCATTTTTTAATTCTCACTCTCATTCTTACTGCAATCGTGTATTGTAGATCTACACATAATTCAAAAAGCAACACACTATGACAACACATCTGTAAATCATTTTCTTTTGGACCAATTTTTCTTTTAAACCTTTTATGTCGGGTGTTAATGAATGTTACGTAGATATTTAAGGGAGTGATAGTGCTTCTTAAGATAGGAAAAAATACCTATAAAAAAGCGGTCGGTCAAAAATGTTTAATTTTTTGATATAAAGGGTGTAAAAAATACAGCATCCTTTATACTGCATCCGACAATTTTGACATTTTCGTGAGAGAATACCAAAAATTAGTAATTGTACCAAGTAAGCAATAATTATCTTTTATATCTATTTAAAACTTTGGCACGTTGTGCATCAAAAATAAAGTCTTTTTGACCACGTATTTTACAAGTTTTTTTCGTATCTTGGGGAGTACTATCATCACCCCCTTAAATATCTATACGTGATATTCATTTACACCCAGTATTTATGTTAAAAATAAAATATGCTAGAAAGTCACGTGCTGTAAGTTTTTGTTATTGTTATTGTTTCTTGCTCATAATTCATTTTATTTTTAACCCGGGGGCTTCAAAGTTTACATGAATTTCTCTTGTGCACAAATATTTTGAATCGGCTCATTGTTTGGCATCTCATTGTTAAGGCTGAGGACTAAAAATAAACTAAGTATAAAAAGTTTTTATGAACAAAGTTGTAACAATAAAGAAGATAGTAATAAAAAAGTAATGAATAATTAATTATGTTCTCAATTTTTTATTTATTTATATAAGTAGCACTAAAAATCTTCTAAAGGGCTTTTTTTGAATTAGAAGTAAATATTTATCAGACAATTATTAGTACCCATTAAACATACATTCAATGAACCAAATAGATTTCTTTATAATTTTGAAAATAACAAAGCTTGATACCTATAATTAGTAAATTCTGTTTAAATTAAAAGGTGCCTGCGTATATTTTATATATACAGGGTGTTTTTTAATTGAGTGCCTATACTAAAGGTTGTGAATCCTTGGGTGATTTTAAGAAGTAAAGGTAATATTAACATAATATGTCCTAAAGCATTTTTGAGCTACAGGATGTTAACATTTTTAAAAAAATATAACTTTTTTTATCATAATTATTATATCACTCTTAGATAATTTTTATAAAATTTTGTACGCACCTTTTAATTATTAAGTAGCATTTTTTGACTTAAAAGGTTTTTTAAAAATTTTACCAGTGACGTCCGTACGGGGTTTGAACTTAATATTTTTAAAGAAAAAAATGGTACGCCACTGATTTTTCTAAAAACAAAACTTATATTTAAAATCCTCATTTAGTTTGGAGCTAATTTGGTGCATAGACTTACTTTCGTACGATGCACCCTTTTTGCATAAAAAAATAAAAACAAAAACACAATTTTTTTCTTCGGTTCATTATTGAGACTGCTTTCGATATTTTGTTGAAATTTGATAGGCACTCACCATGAGTGAAAACACTTGCATACGTGTGGGTGGAGGACACGTCCAACAACTACTGTAATTAAATTGGGGGTTTTTTATTTTGTTTTTCGTCTCTTGTCATTTCGCTTTAGATTTAAGATTTGGAATTTATCGTTTTACTAAATGAATTGCGATTATTAAAATAAAATTTTTAAAAATCGTATTTTTGTTTTTATTTTTTTATGCAAAAAGGGTGCATCGTACGAAAGTAAGTCTATGGATCAAATTTGCTCCAAAATAAATGAGGATTTTAAATATAAGTTTGGTTTTAGAAAAATCAGTGGCGTATCATTTTTTTCTTTAAAAATATTAAGTTCAAACCCCGTACGGACGTCACTGGTAAAAAATTTTAAAAATCTTTTAAGTCAAAAAATGCTCCTTAATGATTAAAAGGTGTGTACAAAATTTCATAAAAATATCTAAGAGTGATATTATAATTATGATAAAAAAGTTATATTTTTTAAAAAATGTTAACACCCTGTAGCTCAAAAATTAAGAGCTTTAGGACATATGTTAATATTAACTTTACTTCTTAAAATCACTCAAGGATTCACAGCCTTAAGTATCGGCACTCAATTACAAAACACCCTGTATATAGGGTGGCCGAAATTGGTGCTGACAGTATTGCGATATCATGAACTATAAGAGACAGAAGGACGGTTAAATGGGAAAAGTTTTAGGCGATTATGTTAGAAGCTTATTGGTGCTTGCGAATCGATTCGGGTTCTCTCGGCTTTTGAAGTATTTTGAATGAATTAAAATGTTGCATTTCCTTAGATCGGCTGTAACTATGTTATTTTCCAATATTTTTTAAATCTATGAATTAATTTTCGTAGCAACTTTTTACATAGAATATGACTACTTAGTCATATTTTGGTTTCAACGGTTTGGTTTCCTGGAAACATAATCAATTTTCTTTTTTCTTATGACTACCATATTGGATTTTTTATTTATCGAAAAGTACTTAATTTTTCCACTAAGTGCCGTTTTACTCAGACGTAATTTTAACACAAATTTTGTGCTAAAATTTATGATAAATTTTATTAGCAAAAATTTATAACAAAAATATGTACAAAATTACATGGACTTTTAATGTGTGTGTGTAACAAATTTGGATGCAATTTTTGCAAGAAATCATGCGCACTAAAGACCAGTGACGCATTTTAAATGACAATGTCAAATTATATCTAACCCAGCATTTCGGTAAATAAAAATAAAGTAATTTAGGAAATGGCAAATATAACCTCCGAATGCCAATTTCAATCAAACTTAACCTTTCTTTTATTTAAATATTAATAAGTTATTTTAAATTACTGCGCATATTTTGGCGCACTTTTATTAATTTTTTGATAATATATAGAAATGTTTCTATATTTTCATAAAATATTATAATATTTTTCTAATGAAATTTGTAAAGTGTGTATTACACGTTAAAATTTAGTTGTAAACAAATTTTTGCATAAATTTATCGTCACATTTTCCTACTGTGTAAAACGATACTTACACAATTAAAAAATGTATAACCTCAAAATAACTAAAAATAAAATTTTTAGGAAAAATTGAACATATTTGGCAACACCGACATATAGAATGATCTTTTTACTTCAGAATTCAGTTAACAATATCTATTTATACTAATCTTAATTCGGGTAAAAATGTTATAACAAATTTTACAAATCCCAAAAATCTTAAATAGAATGCGAATAGAACTATGGATAATTTTTTTTGAAATATACACCAAACTACAACAACCCAACAGAACGTATTTTCCTAAACTGACTAGAAACTTATTAGAATTTTGTAGTTTTGAATATAGCCTCGCCCCAGAAAAAAGAAAATTGATTATGTCTCCAGGAAACCAAAACTTTTTAACTAAAATGTTATTATATTCTATGTAAAAAGTTGTTATGAAAATGTATTTATTTATAGATTTAAATAATATTGGTAAATAAAATAGTTACGACCGATATAAGGAAATGCAACATTTTTGATTGTTCAAAATATCTCAAAAACCAAAAGAACCGGATTCGATCCGTAACTGCTCTAACATAATTGCAACTTTTCTCATTTAATCGTCTTTCTATCTATTATAGTTTCCAAGATCGCAGTACTGTTAGCGCCAATTTCGGGCACCCTGTATATTCTTGTTCTGTATAATTATCTTTTGCATTTAATGGTGTTTTACCAGTTAGGACATAAAAATTCAATTTTTTCACGTTATTCAGGGTGTTTTACGTTAAAAGTGGCGTAATAAAATATCCCGAAAACGTGTAAAGTTACCTTTTTAAAAAGTTGGTAAAAAGTATCATTCTGTGGTACTAAGGCAGAACCCGATATGTCAAGAAATATCCATTTTCCGTTTTTAAAGCCAATATATGCAGTTAGTGGTGACGAATATGATGGCAAAACCCGATATGGTTCTGTTACTCCTATACAATGTGGGTTAATAAAATAAGATCCCGATATGTTTCATAAATGAAAATTGGTCGCTGGCAAAACCCAATATGCTAGACATATCGGGTTGTGGTGTCGTCCCACACCGCCAAACATTTATTTGTATATCCCGGTATGTCTGACATATCGGTTTATGCCACAGTTTCAACTTGTCGGAATTGGTTTTACCACGCGACATGTCAATTTTATTGGTGAAACTAAAGAGGGAAAAACACGATATGTCCAACTAATCTAAATATCTTCGTTATCCGGAAAAATTTTAACTTGAAATGCTACAAGCGAAAAGGATGTTTATTGTAAAATATTTTAATGGAATTGCCAAGTTACTGTAAATGCAATCTTAATTTCGGCGATTTCGCGAACTTTAAAATTCGTTTTCTGAAAAATCAAGTATTTTGACATATCGGGTTCTGCCTTAGTACCACAGAATTATTAACTTTAAACTGTTGAAATATTGTCAATTTTAGTTTTTTAAATAGAATACCCTGTTATCTAATATGCCTTATATGTCACTATCCTCATCTTTAATAGTTTTAGAATTATAGACATTTTAATACTACAATGTCGTGTTGCACAAAGCTTTCAACAATAATATAATAATTTAAAATTATTGTTTATACAATTTGTTTTGTGATCAACTTTGTAACAAAAATAACAAACATTTTTAATGCATATTTTTACCACAAGTCAATTTTAAAGTGAAGAAATAGTCCATGCTTAAAGTGGAGTTGGAAGTATGAAAAGGAAAGAAAAAACTAATAGACTTCCTCCACAAAATTGAACGAAAATGTTCAGAGGCCTCTACATGTTTCGAACGTAGAAACGTTCATCATCTGGAGACAAAAACATGTATTGCTGATGGTTTTAGCAGAAGAGAAAATGATAAATGGTATAAAACCGTAATGGAGCTTTTGTAGACTCAAAAATTGGTGTGTCGAAATAATTACTGACAACCTCACAATCAAAGTAACCAGGTTAGCTCAATTCCTGATTTACTAATCAACATTGATGTGAACTTTGATTGTGAATAAATCTTTTCTACCAAAGTCATTATTGTTGGAGTCAAAGTTGTCTGGTCGGTTAATTATGTTTTAAGAGTCTTCCCTCGCTTTTACTCGCGACATGCATTTATACCATTTACTCGAAACCCTCTAAACCTATCGAATTTATTTCAAGATATATTTGCTTATAAAAAAAAGTAATTTTTGTACATATTTGACTTCTATACTACTAACGATAGCCAAGATAAATATTTCAAAACTAGTTGCAGGCGTTCGGCTGTCACTAAATATCACCAGTAAAATCTAATTAAACAGGTATAAATTTGGTATCACTGGGTAGCTAAAGGTTTAAACGATGTTTGTTTCGAGACCGATTTTAAATTTTGGCTTTTTTTTGGGAGAAAATGATTTTTAAATTTGGCCTATTTATACCGTGCGATCAAAAATTATTTGCATCAAAGAGGGATTGGATTAAAAAACGTGTGGCTTGGTTTAGATCACAATGATATGGGAACGATATATCTAACCAAATCTAGGTTAAAATTTTGTCAAATTCATATTATGACATGATATTATGCCAAACTAATGAGTAATAAAATAAGTAGACAAATACAGATTTATTTATGTTTTTTACAAAATTAACAAAGTAAGACTATACAGAAAGAAAAATAATTACATAAATTGTTGAAATTGGTCACCGCCATGCTCCAAGCATTCCATTCTTCCCACTTCTTGGGACATGCGTCTTATACAATTTGTTGGCGTATTTTGCATTATCTCACGAACATTTGCAACAAGTTCTTCTGTTCTTACAGATGGTCTTCCTGCTCCTTTTTTTGTGTTATATAGAACCTGTTTCCCTAAACACAGCCACGGTTCTTTTCAGGCAATGATAAAACTCCCCAGCAATAAAAGCAACGTTAGGATAATTTTCGTGAAAATCGTCCATGCACAAACCCGGATTATATTGCCACTCACAATTTACTCTAACCCCGTTTCGAAAATACGCTTTAACCATGAATGTTTTGTGCTGTTCCGTAAAGCCCATTGTGTGAATTGTTCAAGAAATTGGAAAAATTAGGGATGAATCAAATTACTTGTAACGACTGTCAAAGATCACGGAATAACTGATTGATTGTTAATTCAGGTAGTTACTGACACCCAACAGGTATTAAGCTCTACAGCTAAGCATTACGTCCTTAGATGCAAGGTCCTCTTTGATGCAAATAATTTTTGCTCGCACGGTACATAAAATTTATTAATATAAAATTATAGTATACCTACAAAAACGAAAGGGTAATCGAAAAGTCTACAACATGAAAGAATAGAGTTTAATGATAGGTCTATTAATATTTTTTAATTGATGTAAATTCTATGATGTAATATAAAAGAGAGTTTCGAAGAATTTCGGCTATAGCCGAGGAAAAAATAGGTTTATTGTACCTGCGGTGATTAACTTTAAAATAATTTAATATCAGGATACTACGAGTAGATAGATAGATAGATATAATATAAGATTTTTAGATAGGAAATTTGTTTCTCTACATGTTAGTAAAATATAACATAGGATGTTCCATTTCCGAAAATTGATTTATCCACAATTATCTAGATGGCAACATTAGCGCATTTAAAAAAATGTGAAACTTACGTTATGGAATTCAAAGATCTATGTTTTGGTCAAAAGCTAACAAAATTTTAAATTGGTAGCCTTTATTAGCTTCAATGTTACTTTCTTCTCGGATTTTTTTTTTACAAAACAAAACAATTTTATAATTTTTATCTCACAAACGGTTAAAGATAGGTAGGTATAGGTTATGATTAACAGGGGCTGATTTTTTTTTATTAAGGCAATTAAAAAAGCTTAAATATACAGGGTATGTTATTTGAAATACCAAATTTAGCCATAACGTCGGGTAAAACTAAAAATGGCCGATATATCAAAATATATGTTTTTTAGGTTTTAAAAATATTTACATCATGTATATTTAGCGTATTTCAAGAAAAGATACATCTTTGTTCCTATAAATTATAAATTTTCACTTAACACATGATCGCAATAAAATGACGTTGTTCCGAAAACGGTTAGGATTAGCGACATGAATGAAGAGTACTTAATTTGTATTCAATAGTTAAAGGTATGTAAAAAACGTTGTCCAAAGTTTTTATCATACAGGGCGTAAAAAATGGATACATTAGTGTCACAGCTAGTCCGTGCCTGCAGCTGTGAGTAATTTGCAACACTTTCTGGGATAGTAATTTAAAGGGTCTTACCTGGTATACATTATATAAAAAAAATTAAATATACCTGTTGGTTTAATAAATTATGTGTCAAAAAATTAATTCCATGGGAGCTTTTGGGAGCCCATATCTCCGAAGAGGAGGCCGATACGAAGGAAGATTATATGAACTTGTAGTATTCTTTTTACGTGTTTTTTTCATATCCGGAAGATTTCCCACATTTTCCCGGACATCCTGTATAATATATATTTTTTAATAGTCCACTCAACGTGGATCCCCCTGTATATAAAATATAAAGTGATACCATAAGAATATTAATAAAACTTAATTAGACTATATTATGGGCATGATGCAATTTGGTATAAAACTTAATATCTCCTTGTAAAAAATACAAAATAAATTGTTTACTTGGTGTTATCTGACCTACGTCCGTTAATGTTATTAAACGTGTATATTGTGAACCTAACTAAGCCAACAGGCAACATTATTTGTTAAAAAATAATGTTACACTGATAACAGCTCTTACACATCTGGAAACTTTCCTATCAGATACTGCTCATATCGTACGGTGGAAAGGGGAACTGGTTAACTTCTTGGCGCCAGTGTACACAGTGTTTGGTAAAAAGTACTAATAGATAGACTTTAAAAAGCTGTTTTAATTACAGCCAATTATATACTGTACAAGGTGTCCCTTAAAGTGAGTTCTGAATACTGGAAAATAAGTGTTTAATGTAAATTAGTGTCCGACCGAAACAAGATTTTCAGCCGAAACCGAAACCTAATCATCGGCCTTGGTCTCAGTCTCGGCCGAAACCGAATCTAATGCATTTTTTACACATAATATACGAACGTTAAGCTCGTGGTAAATGAGATAAAGACCAATAATTGAAATATGTAACAAAGATAATATCTTTGTTGATGCCCAAGCCTCATAGATATTATCTATTTATATTGACAACACTGGCCTACGAACTCACCCAAAGTTAGCCGAACGGTGCGCAACAATTCACGAACACTGAGTTTCGGCGCACCCGAAGTTTCCGCCGATTTTTGGAAGAACCCGAAACTGTCACCGAATCTAGATTTTTTGGCCGAAACTAGCCGAAACCGAATCTTTGATCGGTCTCAAATGTAAATAAACTGTATAGAATATATTAAGGAATCTTGTAAAAAAGATAAAATATATAATTAGGTAAACTGGGAATGGGTAGATATCGGCAGCTTAGAAGGCTTTAAAAGAATGTAAGGCAAGTTTCCAATATATTAAGTTAGTGTTGTTTTTAAAATAAATAATAATATGTATTATATCTGATAATGTAGTCGTTGCTGACTAGTCAGGAGTAACTAGGAAATATTGGGTTTCGCACGAAATGAAAGAGTACTCTTTGAAGTTGGTCCAAGCTTTCGGAAATATTTATTTCATGTTTTAGGGGGACCTCGTCTTTTAATTTTGATTATAGAGAGCTGATTGTTAAGGCAGATTTATTCGCAATTTTGATGTTAGTGTCTTTAACAAATCCAGTCAGGCTGGGGGTAATTTCTTTGCTGTAAGATAATGCGGCGAATTTACTATTATAGGTTGTTTGTGATATGAGTTGTAGGTCAGGTACCTGCCTGAGTTACATGGTTTTCTATACAAATCTATGAATATTACATTTTCTGGAGTACGTATGAACTTTGTGTCCTTTAATTCAAATCATAAAATAATTTTTACAAAATGTCGACCCGTTGATAAAAATTGTTTTCCTTTGTTATAATTTTGATATGTGGTATTTTAATAATTTTTACTTTTTACTGGTTTGAGGCCCATGCCCCATGTCCACTTTTAATTTTAAGATTTATAAGAACATAAGTTGTAAGTAACCTTTTTGCATATAATGGTAGCACATGTTGCATGAAACCGTTCTTGTATTGTCGTCTCCCTGAAGATGAAAATAGACATTTCCGAAAACTTGGACCAACTTAAAAGAGTACTCTTTCATTTGCTGCAAACCCCAATATTTACTTGTTTATGAATATATAAAGCAAAGAAGAAAAAAATAAAGAAGAGAAAAGAAAATTTATGTTTTTGAGATTAAGAATAGACAAAAAAGAAATAACAAAAGATAAAGAGAATGAAAGGAAAAGCAAAGAAAACTGAGTCTCCTTTCCCGCGGATTTGAGCTGTATGCCATGGTCGGAAGGCTCACCTGAAGGCCAGGGCCAGTCTCATCAGCGATCGCTGATGATGAAAAGTCGAAACGTCCTAATTTTTAAATTTCGATATTTCACTTTAACGTAGATCAACTCCGTAATTTTTACTATTAGAGTCAGTTGTAGCTTAGACAGACTCGTATTCCTAGCATTCTATAAATAATTTTTATTTAAAGAATGCAAGTTGGAACTGGATGGATTTATTTGCGTTTTGAAACGAATCTTCCACCAGGCTATTGGCGTAATTGGCCATAAGGGTGAAAAAACAGATATCAAAATTTTGTTAATATGAATGAGAACGTCGGGACAAACGTCCGGGATTTTTCGTTCTTAACTGTACCGCCTTTTGTGTACAATATTAATACAGTTTATATTTTTGTTAAACTATAAGTAGCAGATTATGCGATTGTTAACCTGGTAAATATTTTTTAGTGACCCATAAACAAGTTAAAAGTGATTTAAAGTATTTGCTATTTTAAAAGTTTATGGTGATTTTTGATGATTATGACCAGATTTTAGACCTATTTATAATTTTAAGGATCTGAGATTTTGCGGAAATTTTAGAACTTGAAAATTGTAGACAGTTAACCGCAAATAAACACAGCATCGCAATAAAAAAATATTGGGGTTAAATCAACTTTTCCAAAAGTAAAGATTAGTTTTTACATAACATGTTTAACGGGTAAAATGTCTGTGCACTATACAGGGTGGCCTATTTGATTAAACAAAATAATATCGGCTCCAGTGGCGGATTTACAAATTTGCCGCTAGTAGGCTATTCAATTTTTGCCGCCCCTATACCAGTGACGGCTCGTGACTTGTGAAACAGGGGAAGTGTTCGTGAAAGAAAAAGCCCGCTGCAGGCGAAATGCGCTGCAGGCGAAAATGTTTTAAGACCACGCCCAAATTTGGTCAATAATTTTTAGTAAATATTTTAAAAATTTATGATTACCTACTTATTTTATTGAAAATGAAATTTCTTTCTGCAAAGCCAGTAATGTTCCAAATACCTTTTTTTATCTCCATTAACAGACACGGCCAACAATAAAGTTTATTTAAAAAAATACTACCCGTCGACCATGAATAAAGATTGTACCATTTATTTCTGCAAGATAAAAAAAAATTTTGGGCCAAATTTGCCGCCCCCTAAAATCTGCCGCCCTAGGCTCCAGCCTACTCAGCCTAATGGTAAATCCAGCACTGATCGGCTCTACTATTAAATATACAGAACAAATAAATGTTTGTTTGAAGGTTGTAGACAATGATGTATCTTGAGTAATAGATGTGTTTTGAACTTCCATTGAAACGTTGTGATATAAAAAACTAAAGGCAATGGAAGTTCAAAACACATCTATTACTCAAGATACAGAAAAAAGTTGTGGGGTATAAATAAATTTGTATATCTATTAAAATTATTTTTAAATATACAAAGGAATATCAAAAAGTAGGACAATATAAGTATATGTATATTTTTTAAATGGATCAACCTATAACCCGGTAGTAAACCGCCCGACTGGTCATGAGAAAGCACATGTAAATTTACTACATTAATACAATAATAGAAAATAAATGTTACTTCAAAACATTGTATATATTTATTAGGCAAGAGAGAACTTAACAAATAAAACTCTGAATAGCATATACAAAAAGTAACTTCTATAGTGATCGTCCATTAAAATATAGCGGAAAATAATGAAACTTGAACCCTGCAAATTTGAATAATGGGGTTTTCGGAAACGCTCTTTTCAAATGCAATAACAGCGACCATATTATACGACTTGCGATTATATCAGAAGTTGCCTTAAACTTGCTTATTTTAAATTGAGCACCCTGTATAATATTTTTTTTGTGTTCTTTTCTTTATTTCCAATAACTTGCATTAAAAGTTTCTGTATTGTACTCCAACCTATATTACAGTTTTTCTCAAAAGTCCCCCAAATATCAAACGGTCTTATGGATTTTTAGCAAGAAGACCATGATAAAGAAAGTATTAATTGCAACTAACAATGACACGCGTCTGTACAACAATTTTTTTCTCAGAAACGGATAGAGTTCGATAAAATAAAATTTGATAAAAGTTCTTGAAAATAAAGAAAGGAACACAAAATAGTACCTATATTAAAGTACACGTTTCATAAGAAACGGTTTTAGCACACGCTTCTATTTTAAAAAACGAGCCACAAAGTGGCGATTTTCTATATTGACACGTGCGCTAAAACGCCTTATGAAACACGCGCTTTATACATTTTTTTCTATTTCACCTTTTATAATCAAAAAAAATTCATTTTAAAAAGAAAATAAATCCTTCAAATTTTGTAAATTTTTATGTCTAAATTTTATGTTGGTTATACTATTTTTTATCATAGTAGCCTCTGGACAACAAAAATTATTTGGCAAACTGTAATTTTTTGATTTATTGACCCATTTTCACCACGAGATTCTAAAGTTATTTTAGCGATATGAGATTTGAAATTGGACGGAATACGTTGTGTGATCCTTGTACATTCCTTGAGCGTTCGGAAATTCGGGAGATTTTGCTACTTTTTTTCGAATTTCAAAAGGCGTGATTTTACGTCACGGCATTGTAATTTAGTATAGGGAAGATTAAAAATTCAAATAAAGTTGAAGTTAAAATCGACATTGAAAGGTTAGTAGATTGAATTTTGAATAGGATTTGGCAGAAAATGATAGCTTGAAGCATCTACAAAAGATGTTGATTTATAGATTTATGCAACCAACATACATGACTGTTATCCACACAGAATAAAAAAGTAAGTTATCAAGCTATTTTTCCTCTGCGAAAAATGGGTTTTCTCGTAAATCACAAAGGCCGCGCAAGTCAATGAAATAAAACATTTAAATGTTACCAACATCAAATAAAGAAAAAAAGCGTATCAAAATAGCTTTATTACGATACGCAAATGCGTATCGTACTGAGCTTATTATGAACGTGAAATAGAAAAAAATATATTATACTGCTCCATTTAAAATAATAAGCAAGTCTCATATGGTCGCTGTTACTTCATTTGAAGATAGCGTCTCCGAAAATCCCATTAGCCAAATTTAAAAGATTAAAAACGCATTACCAATGAACGATCATCGTGAATCACCCTGTACATATCTAACCTTTTATGAATAATTATTATAATATAAAATGTACCCATGTTTTGATTTTGGGAAACGGTTGATTATATTTTCTGTGCCAATATTTAAATAAATCTAACTGTAAAAGGGGCGGGGGGATAATTGCTCCCATTGCCCCCCCCCGTATAATAGATCTACTTCAAGCACAACAGTCCCGAATAGTGTTCGTAATTTAAAGAGTAAAGCTATTGTGATTAATAAATGGAACTGCTAATAGGAAAATAATAGTGTACTCGATGGTGGAGCATAAGAAAATAATGCAGATTTAGAACGAAGATATTTGGTTTCAAATGGACTGCTGTCCTGCGCAAAATTCAATTTTAAGATCTAAAATAGAAAATTTTCCATTAACCCTTAACTATAGCGATAAAAGAAACTGTTTTGAATCATAAAGTAGTTAAAATTTTGTACAGTTGTACAGTTGTTGTAAATGTTGACATCCGAACATAGAAAATTTTAAAATACAACAACTTGGTCTCTTCTCAACACGCAACTGTGTCTTTATGTAACGGATTTCCCGCTGCAACTATTTTGATTTCCACGGTCATTTATGCTAGCATAAATAGCCCATCCCTAGGAAACATTTTCTTCCAATAAAACTCCTAAACTAAAGATCTATTACACAAACAATGTTTGAACTTTATGCTATTAATCGACTAATTTATAATACTTTAAGTAAGGACTAATTATTGTGCTATTTTGTGACAGCAGAACGCCTGAACTATTTTTGGAATTTCTATTTTAGCATTCATTATTATTTTTATTTAAAACTCAATTTAATAGTTTTAATCGTTTTTTAGTAAACACTCTAGAAAACAACTTAGGGTAATGATAGATTCCTAAAAAAACTCAAATTTAATTTTTTTTTCTTATTTACTGCTGGCCTTGTTAATATTCTGTTTACTAACAGCAAGATAAAGTCGATTCACTCAGTACACCTGCAAGATGGCCGACATGTCATATGACAAAAGTCATTGAAAATGCAAAAATTTATTTTATTTAGCTGGAATATGACTTTTGTCATATGACATGTCGGCCATCTTGCAGGTTTACTGAGTGAATCGACTCTAACATTCATTAAGACTATTGTTGCAACAACTACAACTATTTCTTTGGGAATTACTTAATTGTGTTGATATTGAAAACTTTAGCATCAAAAAGTAGCAAGTATTTACTATTATTATTGATAACACATTCATATTTATCCTTCAATCAATATTATATTTTATTTTTTAAAGCATTTTTAAAACTGGCTTCCTTTTTATTTTTTTAAAGACATTTCCTAATCCGTTTTCTGCTTTTTACCATTGAAACGAAATTTTTTATTCTAACTAACAACGTAACATTATCTATTTTTAGCAGACTAAAAGGCAGCCATTTTAATTAGATTTGTTTTATTCAACATTTATTAAATGAATAAACAGCTATGATCGTTTTAAACAAATTATGTATACACAGATTCCAATTATTGATATAATTAGTTTGTCACAAATTAAATTATTATGTCTTCCAGTTTCAAAACTTTGCTATTTTAAGCTGACCGTATTTCAGCATTTTCATTAGACTTGTGATTATAATTTTGTTAACAGTTGTGACCCATTTCCTTCGTACAACTAAATATATTATGCCTCTAGTTGCAAGAGACCGTAAGTTATCTGAAAGAGTTGCGAAAACCTGATTGCATCCATTCGTTCTAAATAATTTGTTTTGCATGCCCAACACGAAAATATATTATGAGAGGAATGAATATTATCAAATAAAATGTTCTCATCAATAAATGGACGAATTTTGTCGGAGTGATATCGACTTTATTTTGTTACTGAACACAACGCCCCTAATTTAGAATACATCACCGAATATAAAAGAAACCCAATTTTTGCACACCGCTGTCAGTAAATTTCTCCGAAACCGCACATACGATTTACTTCAATTTAAAAATATTAAAAGACCCACCCTTAAACTCTGTTTCTCATGTAGTAGATTTTCCAATTACCCTTTCGTTTTCAAAATAAACTATATTTTGTGTTAGTATAAACAACTTTAAAAATTATTTTCTCCAAAAAAGGCGTAAATTAAAAATCTGTTATAAGACTAACAAAGAATATAGCTATTAGTAATACAAAATTTATAATTGTTCAATTAAATTTTACTGGTAATATTTAGTGATAGCCGAACGCCTGCAACTATAGTTTTGAACTACTTATCTTGGCAATCGTATGGAAGTCATATTTGCAAAAACCAATTTATTACTTTGAAGAAATAGTTCATGCTTAAAGTGGAATTAAACGCATGGGAAAGAAAGAAAAAACCTAAAGTCTTCCTCCACAAAATTTAATAGAATAAAAATTATCTAGGGGTCTCTACGTGTTTCGAACGTAGAAACGTTTATCATCAGGAGACAGAAAATGTATTTAGTGCTGATGGTTTTAGCAGAAGAGAAAATGGTGTAGAACCTTAATGGAGCTTTATGGAATTAAAAAATAGATGTGTAGAAGAGACATAATATGAAGAAAATTGAAGGGTTAGACCATACTAAGTATGTTAAAAAAGTTATTAAAGGAGGGTCTAAACCAACCAAATAAACTGAGGAAGAAGAAAATACCTTCCTAAAAAGAAGGCGTCGAAGATTATTTAAAATTTTTTATAAAACTTTTCAAGTGTATGTCAGTAAGAAATTATAAGGATAAAATTGTCATATTTATGTGGACGTGAACAACCTTTTGACCTCTAATTTTTTTAAAATGTGCAACTTATTAATTAAGTTATTTAAGTATTGGTTTTAAATTAACCGCTTACTGAGCTTTAATTCTCAGTACCCCACAAAACACTTTTTGCAATATAATTTCATTGTGATATCTTCATAATTATGACAATTTTATCCTTATAATGTCTTACTGGCAGACACTTGAAAAGTTTTATAAAAAAAATTTTAAATAATCTTCGACACCTTCTTTTTAGGAAGGATTTTTCTTCTTCCCCAGTTTATTTGGTTGGTTTAGAACCCCCCCCCCCCCCTTTAATAACTTTTTTAACATACTCAGTATGGTTTAACCTTTATCAATTTTCTTCATATTATGTCTCTTCTACACATCAATTTTTTAACTCCATAAAAGCTACGTTAAGGTTCTACACCATTTTCTTTTCTGCTAAAACCATTAGCACTAAATAAATTTTCTGTCTCCTTGATGATGGACGTTTCTACGTTCGAAACATGTAGAGACCCCCAGAGAATTTTTATTCAATATAAATTTTGTGGAGGAAGACTTTAGGTTTTTTCTTTATTTTCCATAATATATTATTTTTAAATAAACAAATACTTCTTGCATCTCCATAACGTGCAAGTAGACCGAAGTGTGACCACAAATTAATAAGCTGCCATTTCCCAGTGACAAACAACGGTGGTGTCACTATGTTTATTTTCTGTGGTTGTGTCAGTTTTCTGAATAAAGTAATAAAAATACCTTGGTGCAAAAACCGGACAAGTCCATTTTGGTCGAAATAACGATTTCCGTTAAAATGTATGTATTAAAATATCCCCGATCGATTGCTACAAAAATTAGCCAAGTCCAAAGGAATGCAACGTTAATATATAATTTTAGGACTTGGCCGCTGGCATTTTTTGGTGCAAGAAACAGCTAAGTCCAGGACGTTTTAGTCAATTTCCCAAAACTTATAAAATATGGACTTGTCCGGATTTTGCACCAAGGTCTTTAATTGTATTTTAGTGTGTAAGTGCTGCAAAAGTCGTAGTGATAAAAAAAGAGCCGAGAATTACTTTTCACAGGTAAACAATTATATTCATAAAATAATTATGTTTTTTATATATATATAAAGTAGTTTGTTTTGAAGACATTTTTTTTCTTTATTTTTCTTCTATAACATTAAAAAAATATTCGCAGACACCCACTTTACTTTTCATTGATAAATATCTAGATAAAAGTGTAATATGATACCACGGACATTTTTTTCCAATGGCATACCTACTTGATCACAGTATAAATTTAAGACAATCATATGCTTTTAATTTCATTTACTTTTTAGGTACATTAATAATTTATACCTCGCATATTAATATTTCGTGTAAGAGGTCCTCTTAAAAATCCACAAAGAAGCCGTCGTTGACTTAAAATTCAATGGATTTAATCTACATGGATACGCCACTGGACGGCTCGGTCTGGTGCCCGCAGGTCACACATTTGTCGGAATGATTACGTTATGAAGTGGTACAAATATGAATTTCAAATTTTTTTGCAATATTTTAGTATGTTTGGAATTTTTCTTCTTAAATGTTGTATTTTTACCATTACAATGAGCATTTCACCTTTTTCTAAAGCTCCATTAACGGTACATTCCATTAACCAATTTCTCAGGTTCTTTTGTGCTAACAACTGCAACATATTTATATTTTATTTATTTTTGCCATCTCCTGATGATGAGCGTTTGTACGCTAGAAACATGTTGAGATAATCTTTATTAATATAATAAAGTTGTGGAGAAAGACTTCAAGCTTTTCTCCTCGTTCCTATTTTAAAAATAGTGCCAGGCGTTCGCCTTTCACTAAATATTACCAGTAAAATTTATTTAAACATATAATTTTATTATCACTGGGCAGCGAACGGTTTAAACGTTGTTTATCCTTGTAATTGTATTTTAATTTAGGCCGTTCTTTGGGAGAAAATATGTTTTAAAGTTTACCTATTTATATTAACATAAATTGTAATATATTTTGAAAACAAAGGAATAATCAAAAAATCTACTAGGTATACTTATAAGAAACATCGTGTAAGGATAGGTATATTGATATTTTAAAATAGTTTCGGTGACAGGGGAGGCAAAAGTTCGGTTTATTTTACATGCGGTGTGGCACTCTTAAGTATAAACATAACTCAGAAGCATTTATTGTAATGCTAGAGTGAAAAAACAAATTTTAAATTACACTGACTTGATTGCGACGGTAAAATGTACTTAAAGAACCACCGTTAGAATTTTTTTTTAAAGTCAACTGAAACTGACCGACTCCCGGTGTGTTCATCACCTGCAAAAATCCGTCACTCTAGCTATAATCGTGGTACTACCCTGTCTATGTTGTGTTTATATTTAGGTTCTTTTAAAGTTTGGTACATCGGTAAAAGTTTGTTAGGTTTTAAGATTTTTTAGCTTTAATCTAATTATGACGGTTTCCCTATGATGCGGTATATTCCGCTGCCAGTAAATGAAAATTAAAGAGTTTTTTTAAAAAACAATCTATCTATTATAAAGCATTTTGACCTTAATATACAATTTATGAACAACATAATCAGATATCCCTTAAATAACATAAATAATAAAATCCCTAATTATTACATTTCATAAAACTTAGTGTAAGATGGTCTGTCTCCCATAATTTAGCCTATTTGCACCAACATCTGTCTGCAACAGAATGGTGACACTTTCTCAGATATTGCATATTATGTCTGCGACAATCATAAGTAATGTTTTACCTTTTGTTACCAATTACGTCTGCGACTGTAATGATGAAACTTTACCTCCCAAAAATACCCCTTTTTTATGATTACCTTTGGTCTGCGACGACACTCTGTTTTAATTAGTTCCCCGTTAATCTGCAATTTATTTTGTAACATATCGCCCCATTTTCGTGTACGTATGATTATTAAATTTGTTTATCACTTTAGTTACAGAGAATTTTTATAGATTTACGTACACGTTTGGTATAAAGGTACTACGTAGTTTGGTGAAAGGCCGAACAACAACGGTCTTCAGTAGTGGACACTCAAGTCATTCCTACTATCGGACATTTCAAAGATATAAGTTATAAAAGTGCAATAAAACTTAGGAACTCGTCCACTTTCCGCCTGTGTCACTTTTCTTCTCAAGCGGGCGTTGTTTTTCATATTGTCGCTTTTAAGGATACCAATCCATATCCAACAATATTATTAGAAAGCCGAACGACAACTGTCTCCAGCAGTGGTCACTCAAGACATTCCTTCTGTCGTTCATTCTTTTTAGTAAAAACCCATCACACCGTTTTATGTACACCAATTATAAATTAACGTTCTACAGGCAACATCATACCAAATAATTATATCCCTTGCTGATAACTTCACTTGTATATTGTCAATTAAAATATTTCCCTTAACCCTCCACCATTTCTTTACCTAGCATTGCAAAGTATTATTTACTTTTATAGGATGGCATTATTATTGCATAATAATGTCCAATCTTTGTTCTCAAGTACCACAAAATAAAAACACCCCGGAGACAAAACAACATCTGTTACAAGTTACCTAAACAAAAGGTCAGTGTCAACGATCCTGACCCATATTTTACAACCCTTAGAAAGCAAAAGTGTATTAATTTTTGTTACAGTTACAAACAGTACTGTTAAGCATTGGACCCCCCTTTTTATTTTAAAACAATTAAGAGCCTATTTTGTCTTGCAGACGAGTTGGCGGAATTTTTTTTTGCAATTTAAATTCCCCGTTTATTTATGTTCTGATATTTTCTGAATAGAACTTTTGATAGAAATATTTGTAACAATGAAATTTAAGTAAAGAATATTTAGATTTTTTTATATGGCGCGAATAAACCCGCACAAACCCGACACACCCGAACAAACTGGCAGCGTAACGACCCTAACTTGTGATTGGGAAATATCGACTCTTCCTCTGCGCGTCGTTTTTTCTCCCTTTTATAAACTCGCCCCCGCTTTCAGCACAGGGGACGCGTAGCGACGCCATCTGTTTATCTAAATCTAAGATGCTGACCTGTCAGCATCAGTTTTTTGTTGTTGCTTTTAAGTTTTTTTTTAAAACGAGTGTTCCTCTGCACATATTATTGAACCTACAAATATTAGTTATTTTATTTTTGCCCTTAAGAAATTTTATGGACATTTTTACGCGAAAAATAGCCCCGGGTCTGGGGCGTTTCACAACAGATATTATTGCATATATTTATAAAGTTACTTTTACAAGCACTAATAAAAGTTTGGGTTTTTTATATTTTATTTCATTTTTTTTGTAATTTTTGAGGGTTGCGTAAATCGGCAAACCTAAGGTAAAGCCGCCAGTATTATGTCAACGATGGAGTAAAATCTATTTTTAAAATAAATTTCTGTTTGATAATAGAAAGTCTTATCAAAACAACACAAAAATTGGCCGCGAAATTAGAAACACAATTTGAAAAACTTTATAAATATACTTTTCCCATTAATTTAAAATAAAGTGTGGGCGACATAGTGTCTGCCATAATGGATACCAATAAATTATTCTTTTGACGACGCGTTATAGACTTGCAATTTTTAACTAACATCCTAGATAAATAATTGAAGAACCTTTTAGCACTTTTAAAATAATTGTTTACAAAATTTAATTCAATCTATGACGAAAGCAAAAATTGATTTATCTCACTGAGCTAAACACCAGAGAAAATCAAATAAATCTAAGTTTTTTGAATGTTGATTATTTTTTGGATGCCACATTGTTAGAGTAATGTTTGATTAAATTACGCGCGGTATAAAAATAGTTTATTGTTAAAGAAAGATTTATTACTAAAACTAAATTTTGTATTTTATTTTAACAAAACTAATAAAATTAGATTTATAGTATGTCGTCTCCAACATAATATTCTAAAATTATATTTGCATTGAATTGACTTTAAACTAAAATTATTTTGTTTAACAACATTGTATGAGAAGTATAGAGTGGACCAAATTATTGGACTACCAACAAATAATGTTTTAATATTAATTATAATTAAAATTTAAGTTCGAAACACCTTTCAAAAAATAAACTTGTTAAAATAATTTTCAATTTTTTGATGCCAGTAATAGATCATTTCATTTTTAATATTGTTATATTCCAAAAAAATCATAAAAATCTGAATTATGGCTACTCAATAAATTGATATTTTCCAAGATTTTCTTTCTTGTATCATGACTAAATGGTAGGGAAAGTTGTAAAAAAACTACTAAAATATGGAGCAGTTAACACTGTGTTTATTTTGTAAATTAGTAACATAACAGGATAGGTAGTTTAAACAATTGTTTATATTTGACCATACAAGTTTATTTAGCGAATAAATAATTTTTATATATTATTATATTCTAAAATAATCCTCATTGCTCTGTTCTGTAAAATTTGTAACCTATTTTAGTCCGTTTGTGATGCCATATAATGTAAGTTTTTGTATGGTAGGAATAAAAAGTGTCTAAACCACAAATATCTTTAATAATAAAAATATGGATATTACAGTGAAAAATTAAAATATTAGAACATGTTTCGACCTTAGCGAAAGTCATTATCAGCAGTAGGCGGAATGTTTAGTTTGGGATTAAGCTTATGACATAAATATTGACTCGATGTATAGGAACTAGTTTCTAAAGAAAAGCAATTTATGGCTCATAGCAAATAAGACATGGGTAAGTTAGTAATTTAAACGATAGTAAGAGAGTAGAATTTTTACATAACCAAAGTAAATAATAAGCCTATAGCTAAATCTAAATTTTTAATATAAATAAATTGCTTTACAATATTTTTTTTTATGTAAACATATCAAGAAGAAAGTTCAGTAACTTTGAAACTAATATAGCTAAACAGTAAACATCTGAAATTTTGTTCGAATCAAAATATAGATCATTCGATTTCATAACAGAACTTAGATTTCACATTTTTTAAGAAATAGGCTATGGAAAATTAAGTGAAAGATTAAAGTTTTAAAAACGTCTATTTGTCTTACTGTAAAGACCTGTTGGAAAGCACTAGTGATTTAAAATTTCCGGAAAAATTGAGTCATGGAAAAAAACCGGGTTTTTTTCCGGAAAAAAACGGAAAAATTGAAATTGTGTTAAAAATCAGTGTAGAGTAGTCTGATAAGGAAATTAGCCCATATAAGCCTCATAAAAACTTATAATAAAATAATGCCGATGCTTACTCAGAAGCCGAAGACTCAGGATCGGACTCGGAGGAAGATCTTCCTCTTAGTTTTTTTGCTAAATAATGTTTCTGTTTTTTGAAATGATAATTTAAGTTGGATTTTTAATATTTTTTTAAATTTATTTTGTTTAAAAACTTGAAACCACAGTTATTTTTATATTATAAGAAGAAAAATTTTCTTTGATTTTGACTATTGATCCCACAAGAATGTATAATTTGGTTAATTAACGTTTATTTGTGCTTCTATAAATATATTTTGTGGTTTTTCAATTTTTCGTTTTTTTCCAATTTTTCCAAGGTATGTGAAAAAAACGGTAAAAAACCGTGTTTTTTTCCAATTTTTCCCGTTTTTTTCCGAAGCGTTAAATCACTAGAAAGCACACCAGTATAATACTATTGTATCTTTTTAACTTTCTAGAGAAACTAAACAAACGCTCTAAAGACATTATTTTGATACTTTCACCCATACCCTTTGTTTTACTTAAATAACTGGAGGGGAACAAATTTCCTATCCAAAAATCAATTATGACCCTATCTTTAATCGTTTTGGAATCAACGGCATTTTAACTCTTATACTGGATTACACAAATCATGGCTTTCTCGATTTTAAGGAAGAAGATTTAAAGGCATTTTAACAGATCCAGGTGAGGGTACGTCTCCGAGGGCTGAGGTTCACCACAGGCGGCGGTCAGCTGTTCGGAGTTCAACTAAATAATTTGGGGTTCGTTTTGCTTGTCAAATAATGACAAGACGCCAAGATGTTGACATCCGTTTGTTAATTAATTTAATATCTTAAGGTAAGTTTTATGACAGAATTGACATCGGTATATTTTCGGTAATAATTCTGCTGCGTGGGAGATTCGGTAAGAAAATATCATAAATTGGAGTTTCTTTTAATGTTCCTGAAATTTTAGTGATAAACCTTAGTTACTAACAAGTAAAATCAACTTCTATTGTAAAAATACAGTGCGTCATATTAAACTTAACTCATCGGAAATATGTTTTTGAAAGTTATATTTGAACTTAAAACTATCATTGGATTTCAGATAACAAATTTGTTATTTAATGTTTCTCATATTTCAGTAATAAAAATGAGTTACTAACTGCTCAATTTCTTTAGCAATCGAACTTGCTGAATTATTACCAAAACGAATCATTTTTACACAATATTATTGTAACAATAAATATCACGGGTACGGCTTAAAAACTGATTGTTACTTGCTGGTTTGTCTCACCTGTCACTTCGAAATGACTTGACATTAGATTTAAAATTAAGTCGTAGTAGTAAACCTAAGAAAAATTATCACTTATTAATTTTCTTAGGTTAATAGGCTATAGACTATCACTTATAATCTCCCTAGCAGCAGAATTATTACCGATAATTTTTTTTAAGGTCACGAATGGTTTTGTTGATAGAAAATTATCCCGAGTCGAAGACGAGGGAAATTTTCTATCAACCCTGGTGGGTTTCTATTAATAATAGTTAAGAAGCATAGATAATTTTATGTCATCATTGATTTTATACACTTTTATACAATTTCTAGACCCTTGATAAAGGTTTAAATAAAAACCGAAACGTTGGGAATGAGTAAAGAGTAGAAAGGTGTTTTTAATTAAAGTCCTCTTTCCCACTTTGAAATAATTACACTATTAAGGACGATGAATCAACTAACATAGTTTCTTTTAATGTTCCTGAAATTTTAGTAATAAACCTTAGTTGCTAACAAGTAAAATCAACTTTTATTGTAAAAATACAGTGCGTCATATTAAACTAAACCTCATCGGAAATATGTTTTTTAAAGTTATATTTGAATTTAAAACTATAAAGACATTGGATTGTCTCACCTGTCACTTCGAATGACTTGACATTTGAATTAAAATTAAGTCGTAGTAGTCGTACCTAAGAAAAAGTATCACTTATTAATTTTATTAGGTTAATAGGCTATAGACTATCGCGATAGTCTCCCGCTGCTATAAGCAACGTAAACAAAAAGGATCCTTCTTATTAGTTGAAAATAAATTTATGAAATTTTCAGCTTAATTTTGTTTGTCAAATCATGACAGGATCATGACATCGGTATATTTTTAGGTTAGTTTGTTTGTCAAAAGGTCATAATATCCAAAATCAACTGCCATTTTGGTTTGCTTCTGGACTATACCTCTTGGTTTGTATCTTTGCTCCACGAGTTAAATGTCAAAATTTTACCTGCTTTTTTTAATGAATGTATTCTGTTTCACTTATTCCTCCTTAAATCCCGGAAGGTCTTAACACAAATAATTTAAAAGATAGTAATTAACTAACCACACAAATTATGTCATTGTAATATCAATGACTTTGACAGAAATGATGTAAGTACTTTTACCTACAATAAATGTTGTCTAATAATAAATCAAGACTAATTAAGCTATCCGGGCCACTTTGATTGTGAGAGTCCTTTCTGCTAATCTCATTGATGTTACAGTCAAAATTGTTGAAGCCATTAGATTACACGCAGGGGGTCATCAAATGATACCTTTCTCTAAAAATTAGCATTCGTTAATCGTTACACATTGAGAACTAAATATAGATTAGAATTTTGTAACGCAATAATATTTAAACTTCATTGAAGTGTCGAATAATAAGGTTAGGCACACAAAGCAAAGAAGACGCAAAGTAAAGTCAACGCATCCAAAAGGTTAATATTTGTTTTAGGCAGTTTGTTATTTTATTAATGTTTGGACTGCATCACATTTTGGTGAGAAAAAAAATTGATAGAAAGAAACATTTAGGTTAAATTAATTTACAAAATCATTATGCACAGTTTTGAATTTAAAACTGGTTTATTTTGACAACTAGGAGTATTAGTCCTAACAATACAACAAATGACTTAAGCCATCTTAGATGTAAATACCTAATTCCATCAACTGGTCACCGAACCATCTACAACACAACAAAACGAAAATGGGGAGATAATAATATGTAACAAAATAATATGCTTACTAACAGGGTACCAATCAGAACCATAATGTGTTCGCCGATCATAGATAAACAGAAAATAGTATATTATTAACCAAGGTTTAGACAGCCATCATTATTGCCCGAGCGTCAAGTTTAAATCACGAGGAGCGGAGCGACGAGGGATTTAGGGCGCGAGGGCTATAGGCTGTCTAAACCGTGGTTAATATAATTTTTTTTCCACTACTAACACTTTTATTTTGTACAGTATTAATAAATTATAAAAAATATTAGGTAGGTATAAATATATATTTTAATCAAGTTACCTGCTTTGGCATATTGGCAAGATAATTTGTTCTCTTGTCAGTTGGCTTGGCGTCACCTTTCATGTTATTTATTGGGGAATTAACAAATCAAGTTACCGGGTTTTAAATAGATCGGTCAATAATGGATTTCAATGCATTATTATTGACCGTCGTCAATAGCAACTGAGAAGGGAGAGAAAAACGATTTCTGGCGTTAATTAATCGGTCAATAATGGCGATGTTATAGGTTAGTAGTGGAAAAATATATATGCATGGTGGCGGATCCCGGAAATTATAAATATTAGAAACCTAACAACAAACAGAGGCAATAATATACAGCTGACCTTTTTTTTAGAAATCAAAGTTCACCGTTTACGTCCCCTCCCCTCCCCCCCCATTAATATTATAAACCTAAGATACAAACAGAGCCAAGAAAAAATGTATAGCTGACCTTTTTTTTTTTAGAAATAAACTATTTACCTCTCTAACATCCCCCAAAAAAAATGCGTTTTTTGCGCCCCTCCTAAAGAAAATCCGGTTACTTGAAGGTCAATTCTTAACATTCAATTGTTACCGTTACAGTCTTAGACGTAATGGGTAACCAAAGGTAAAATAGCATTACCCATTATTGTCGCAGACATAATATGTAATATCTAATGAAAAATACATCACCAATCTATCGCGGACATTGTGTTGATGCAATTGGTGCAAACCATAGACAATTTACCTTTAGATACCCTTATCTCCTGCGCAAACAAAAGTTACGTTTTATGGGTGAAAAAATACGTCCGAGCGCATGACTCGCCGGTCAGCTGGCTTCCTTCTGGACACCTTCGTGCGTGCGCACAAACCTCGTGTTATCGGCCTGTCCTACTTTATCGACAATGATTTTTTTTTTTTTTTTTATTAATTTATTTTACGTCGGCCTTTTTCCGCAACGAGGCCAATCACCGACGCCAGGGAATTTGTCACACACTATCTGGTAATAAATCGACAATGATAAACATGCTCAAGATACTCTCCAGAACCGGCTCGGCCGTCATTTTTGTTGTTGTGTTTTGAGGTTTCTCTGTGGATTTCTTGTAGTTTTCTTAGCTATCGTGGATTGTAGGTGTTTAATATTTTTACGGATTTCTAGTTTTTGTGTAGTTTAGTGAATTGTGTTTGTGCTTTTATAGTGACTCGGATTGGAATATAAACAATGACTAGTACTAGTAGCAGCCGTTGTATAATTTTATTATGCCCAAATAGGGGTAAAATACCTGGCATTTCGTATTTTCGGTAAGTATGGAGTAGTAATGTATTGAGGTTAGGTACGCGATAACACCGTAGATTGGTTATTTTGCTGGTTTTGTTTGTTTTTATATTCGATTTTATAAGACTACTTTAATTTACCTGTTCTTGTTCCCTTCCTTTTCGAACTAAAAATACGACGACGAATCATTTTTAAACAAATTTTAAAAACATAAGCGTAAAAACAATTTTCTATCCTTAAAATCTAGGTTTGCTACTACTAAAAATGCCAGAAATCACTTGCTTTTTTCCCAACTTGATCAAAAATTAAGAAGAAATTCCAATTTTTTGGCAAGATTTTAAAGCCCGGACCAGTCTATTTTCCCATTCGTTAAACGATAATGTTGCAGTGCGCATGGCTAAAATAGTGTCTAGCTTTGTTTATATGCGCGAGGCCATAGAAGTGCCACTTTCGTGATTATTGTTTGCTTATCTAAAGGTATATTGTCTATGGTGCAAACGGGCTAAATTATGGGAGACAGCCCCTCTTAAACTAAGGTTTACAAAATGTAATAATAAGGTATTTGCTCTGTATGGTATGTAGGTAATGTACATCTGATATCAATATTAACAACTTGAATAGGGCCAAAATACTTTTAATACATAGTTAATTTTATAAACTTTTTTAATTTTCATTTTCTGTTAGAGTAATATCGCATCATAGGAAACCGTCAGAATAAGATTTAAGCTAGAAAATATTAAAACCTCACATAACTTTCCATTGTACCGAACTTTAAAAGAACCTGAAAATCAACACAACGTAGACAAGGCAGTGCCAATAGTTGACGATCACAGAAAGAGTGACGGATTTCATCAGGTGATTAACACAACTGGGGTCGGTCAGTTTCACATGGTATGTACTTTTTAAAGCGTCATATTAAATTACTTATAACGTCACCACATATACGGTATACATGGTCCCTATTAATCTCCAATTCCATTGCAGTTTTTCGGTTTAATTTGGCTCAGAGCCATACAGAACGACTTTTATCCTTCACAGCCAGGGCAGTAATTCGTCAAATAATTTTTTTTTAAATCGTTATGTCTGTTTGCTTTGAAATAAAACGTTTTTTATTATTAAAACATCATTGCGTAAATTGCAAAGTAAATATGTATGCAGCAATGACGTCCGTTCTATGCATATGGAAATACAGGGATGGCACAGCAAAAACTGTATGCGTAAGAAGCTGCTGCGAAGGACTATTGTTTCGATTTTGGATAGTTATATTTTTTTCGGTACTATATATTATCCCCTTTATGGTAAAACGATAAAAGGAAGATATTTAAGGAAACGTCTCACATTTTTGTATCATTAAAAATTTTACATTGTAGGGCTTATGCTATTCTTCAACTTTGGAAATAACGTTCTTGCGTATTTTAAATAATAAATTAGCACCAATAATTTACAACCCTATCTAGGGTACAGAGTGCTACAAATTCGTGTGCTTATACTTGGGGATTTCGAAAACGGTAAGTGATACGAGGACTGCTAAATTGGCTTAATCATTTGGTGAAAAAAAAATAGTAATATTCCGATTACTTTCGAAGAAATCCAAAAAAAGAACGAAATTTTTAGTTTTGGTTTTTAATTTTTTTCGTCCAAATTTTTGACTTAGGGGAAAATCAAAAAGCACTTTTTATAGCTGTTTTTTATGTTCTATAAGATGGAGTTATAAAGTTCCAAATTTTTGGTTTCGTTATATAGATACCACCGTCACGTAGTTTTTTTTTAGATATAAGAACTTGAAATTTTAAATACGGGTTTAATTATCCCTTTTTTACCATTATAGCTGTTATTAGGATAAAATCCAAATTACATTACAAAAACCTAAAACCTAATAAATGATTAAACCGTTTACAATTTCAATAATATGCTAGTCAGAAGTCAGATTTGCCATAGTAATACTTTAAATACTAGGAAATCATTTTATTTTTATTAGAATTTTTATATATTTAATAATTATTACAACATTTACTTTAATTCCTATGGTTTTGATTGTGTAAAAACATGAAGCTACACAATATGTCTGGGCTTTTCAAGAAGAGCCCATCACATTTCGGCGAATTGTGTATACTACAACCTGCCTAACTTTAAATATTGCGGTTTCGTGAAATTTCCACAAAGGCAAGGCATATTATGTTTAAGTGAACTTTGCGAGCTTGTAATTGAGACATTGCTTTATATAGAGTGGACCAGTTTCAATATAGGGGTAGGTATGAGTATCTAGATATTCTAACAAAAATTGACTTCAATAAGAAGAATAACATCAAACATTTGTTTCTATTTATTAACACAGGGACCACTTTTGTGACATCGAGAATTACACTGCAATTTTGCTTTAAAGCATTGACATAGGAGGCAATAACTAGAGGAACAAATTCCGTCTAAAAGGTATATTGGCAACCGGTTTGTTCGTTGTTACCACAGAACTCTTATAAGGGATTTGTGGTTGTTTCCCAGAGCATTTTTTTAATTCATTTTTTTCAACTAATATTATTTTATAAAAATTGATATTAAATTAAATTTAAAAAAAATGCTTTGGGTAACAGCGAACAAACCAGTTGCCAATATACCTTTTAGACGGAATTTGTTCCTCTAGTTATCGCCTCCTATTGACATCTCGTATTTCACAAAGTGCCGCTCTTTAAATTTAGCCAGGTTATGTTCCGACGTTATATGCCGAAGTGCTACGGGCTCTTCTTGAAAAGCTTAGGCAGATTGTGTAGCTTCATGTTTTTACATAATATGCCGACGCTTCATGATATGACTAGATTATTCATGAAAAGACGGATTTCACTATAAGACTACGACATATATATATATATATATATCATCTTCAACTACGAAGCACTAACCGACAAAAGAATCAAAATCTTCGGAAATATTCAAGGCGGCGATAACCTCCCACATGACAAACTTGGAAGAAAACTACTGGTCCTCGTAGAAGGAACAAACCTTTTCTAACAAGGCTGGGGCGCACAATAAGCCAGAAGGCTGCAGTGTAAGAAGCTTAGGTCACACGTCGAACCCGACCCCTGCCTGTTAACCAACCAACCAAGATTTCGAGCCTACAGACGGACGGAAATGGAAACATGTTTCTCGTGATCCAGGGACTCTAAATCATCAATATCAGATAATATCTCAAACTTTTTTTCCGGATTACACACCGAATTTTTTTGCAAGAATTGTGAAAATTTAGAGAATTTCAGCGTTTGCTGACAATTTTCTTAAAGACTTTTTGCCAAATAAAGACGTTCAACTCACCAGTATTAATAAACTTTATTTTCCAAAACATTTAAAAATATTGACCTAACTAAACACCTGTCTCTACTGTATATTTAATTCGGCAGTCAGTTATGCTTTGATTGCGCTGATGACGTTTCTACTCAAAAACATAACGCACTCGTCTATTTTTTAGTGATTTTGCCTAAAATTTTAAATATAGCTCGCGAAAGTGTTGTTGTTAATGATTTATGTTGATAGAGCACTTGTAAGCTTTTAATCACTTTATATGTTATTTAAGTTTTAGGTGTAGGTAACATTTACGTAATTTCCTACGTGAGAAAAATATTAACTAAACTTTTTTTAAAATCTTGACAAGAACAAATTTTTATTTTCATCTTTTGTCGATAGACAAAGACCGGTTCCATGTTGCTGGCAGTGCAAATCGGTCTATGTGCGTCATTGTTATATTTAAGAAAAATAAACAAAATACTATTTTTGTGAAAATAATAGAAATACTAATAATTTAGGGGCATTTAATTTGCTTAGTAGGATCCTTGTATGCTTTTAATAACACAGGCCTGCATGAAATTTGTGATGACGTGATTTTTTTTTGTTGAGCTTAGTTTTTATATAGAAATAACTAATTAAAATACAATTGGTCTCTATCACCCACAGATTTTTTTTTGCAAAAAAAAAAGAAAAAATATAAAAAAACTTTTAAAATTTTAAAATAAATGTAGTACTTCAAATTCTAAATGATTGATGAATAAAAAATGATTTTCTGTGGTGCTACACACCTTCCGACTGGAGACTTTTTATCGACTTCAAAAAGGAGCTTTAAAGCTGTTCTTTTACATAATGACAATGTTTTTCTTCTGTTTCGGGCGGCCATACAGTTAAGTTAAAGGAAAACTATAAAAATTTAGAGGAATTACTTTTAAGAATAAACAATATGAAAATCACAACTGGGAAGTGTGTGAAGATCTAAACATTTTAAGTCTTCTCTTAGGTCAGCAGTCGGGATTTACTAAATTTCCATGTTTCCTGTGCGAGTGGTCTAGCTAGCGAGAACAGCATTGGATAAAAAGAGACTGGTCACAGAGAGAGACTCTAACACCTGGAAACAAAAATGTAATTCGCGAAAGTCTTATTGACCCTCAAAAAGTTTTACTTCCACCACTCCACATAAAACTTGGACGTATGAAACAATTTGTTAAGGCATTAAACAAACAAGGATATTGTTTTAAATATTTGTGTAAAACATTTCCGGCTCTGTCAGAGGCAAAATTAAAGGAGAGAATCTTTGTAGGGCCGCAGATTAGCAGCTTGATGAAAGATACAGAATTTGAAAAGGTAATGGAAGATAAGGAAAAACATGCATGGAATGCTTTTAAAGAAGTTGAACATAAATTACTATTATGTTAAGATCGTTGAAAATATGCTGGAAAATTTCAGGAATTTCAGAATATGATCATAAAAATTCACTATTTACATTCCCATTTGGACTAATTCCCGGAAAATCTTGGGGACGTGGGTGAAGAGCAAGGTGAAAGATTTCATCAATAAAGAGATGGAAAAAAGATACCATGGGCGCTGGGACACAAAAATGATGGCCGATTTCTGTTGGAACAGAAAAACAACCAGAAGAAGCTTTTCTGAAAAAAGAAAACATTTTTTGAAGCGTAACGAATAAATAACCATTTATAATAGTTTATATGTGTATATTTTTGTATTTTTTTTCTTAATATATTAAAAAACTAGCTTATAAATGAAATAAAACGTGTTTTTTCTATATTTTTGGATTTTACCGGTTTGAAAAATAACCTTACGTGATATAAAAAAACTGAAAGCAGATTTGAAATCAGCGCTACCCAATTACTAGAAAAGAGTTAAAAAATTTTAAATCAACTTTCAAAGTGTTAAAAAATGCAGGCCTGTGTAATTATTACTTAAGTTTCAAGTGTTATTAGAGTGATTGAAATGCGACAGTCCATTAATTATGGTGTAGGGGAGTTTGGTCTAAAATGACATACTCGGCTAAAACGACATAGTTCGAGTTTTTACCTAAATACTCGCAATGGAAACTTACTATAATTGGTGCGCGTGCTAGTCGTCCTGTGTTACTTAAACTGGGTTTGTGTATGTTTTTTACTACATTTTGCCGAAAAACGTTAAGGTAGGTCTATAAGTTTTTTATATGTACTTCTTCTTAATCTATTATTAAATACGTTAAGTCAAATATTGCAAATTTTTATGAAAACACATAAGGCATAAAGGTTTTTACCATATACTAGCCTGTTTTCTTCTAAATTTCTGTTTTAGGAAGTAGCTTAGATATTAGTTTTAAAATAAAAATGGCTTCTCGGCTAAAATGACATACCCAGTGTCTGGGCAAACCGAAAAACGACATACTATGTCATTTTACCCTGATTGGTTTTTTTTATAATGCAATGAAACAACAAACTATTATATAATGTATATAATTAGCTGCCGAAGCTGAACCGGTCTTAGAAAAGCAAGCAATGAGAGCGAATGTACAATTTTCCCTTTCATCCCTGAACACAAATCGTTTAGCACACATAGTATCACTTCTTGTAATCTTGAGCCGGTCCTTCAACAAGCTACATTGCTTCTGAATCGTGTCAAAATAAATGCTCTTTACCGCTACCAGCTGCAGTTTCGTCTACAAGAGTAAGTGTGGCAGTAATATCGCTCATTCCTGTAGCGACTCGTCAAAACGGAGCGAAAAGTTTCTTTTGGAGGCTCGAAAAAAGGCTGAAGAAAGGTTGGCAAAAGAACGGCGAAAATCAGCTAGAAGTGTTAAGCAGCGGGTAACTTTCGATACAGAAGACGCCTATGAAGAACCGGATCCATTTAATGATGAAAGTAATGAGGATGATGCATCTTGCCTACTGTACTGCTACTGTACAGAGCTATATTTCAAATCAAAAATAACCGACACTTGGATAAGGTGCATGATACACAAACAGTGGGTATATTGTGCCTGTGTCGGCATTACCAGAAAAATTAAGCTATTTGTTTGTGATGTATGCAAGTAATTAGATAAAACATGTAATAAAAAGTCACAATTTTGCAGTATGTCATTTTACCCGAATACTCGCCCAAATATCTGCCTAAAATGACACACTGGTAATTTTTTTATCATAATTTTTTTAAATCCATTTAGAGGTCTAAAATACTCTATTTCGTTAGATACACGCAACTAACGTATCTATTTTACTTCTTGAAAAGTAATATTTCTTGTTACTAATTTTATGCACTCCCCTATGTAATAAGCATAGCAGGTTTATGTTATATCGTCTGTGAAACTGTGAAGTACTAATACCACGGAAGCCCAAAAATGAAATTTTTTAGGAAAAGTAAAAAACATTTTTTTATTTAAAAGGTCAAACTAAGAGAATCTTATTCTTCAGGAAAACGATTCTAAAAGTAAATGTTGACAAAAAATTACGGTTTTGTACTGATTTTTTGTTTTTTCATTTTCGGTGTGGCATAGTACGAGGTATTGGAATAAAAATTTGGTTTTTCGAGGGGGATACATTACTCACAAACACCTAACTCTAACATATTTTAACGCAACTGAAGTGGCATACCCGGTATTGTAATAAATATAATAAGGGTTATTTGTGGGATACGATATATTAGAAATATTGCTGATAGTGGGTTAAGAGATATTGCACGAAAACATAATATGGGCATTTACAATACAAGGTATTAGAAATCCCAAATATTCAGCGAAGTAATTTTTTGTGGTATAAAATATATTGGCGAACTTGTAGAATTTGGTTTACGCTACCCAGCGCCACCAAAAGCGCAAAATTGATTTTTTGTGGGTTACGAGGTATTAGTACTTTACCAACGATATGGGCTTAAAAAGGCTTAAAACGCTATTAGACCAAAGACGTATCGCTTAATGTTTCCAGTAGACAAGTTTTATAAAATAAAAGGTTAATTCTAATATATGAAAACGTAGCAAAATCGAAAAACCGCTTGTTTCTCTCTGTAAGTTTCCCACAATGTTCCATGAAGAAATCTACGCCATTTTAAAATGCGCATATGAAAATAACAAGTGGACTTACTTAAAAAAATAAATATATCAAATAGCTGATACTTCTGGTAGTTATAAGTATTCTGACAGAGCGCGCGGCTGTTAAGAAAGAATGACCTGCGACGAATGCAACTGCACTGTGACTGTGACCTAAACTGTAGGCTCTGCGGACTACAGACAACAAATATTTGGGCAATCAAAAATAAAACCAGATAATATCTTGACCAACTATATCTATATAACCTACACATACTAGTGCAAGGAACTAAGATCACCGAGTTGGTGTAAAAATAAATTAGGATTTGCATAATAAAAAGTTACAATGTAATACACTACAAAATCGGTAGCATTAGTAGATTTTATTACAAAAAATAAATCAGTTGTTTTACTTGGTCACAAGAAAACTCGTGCTCGTAAAGTACATATTTATTATTAGTGCGTACGGCGAATCTGAAATTGGGTACATCGGTTGTCATTCTCTTAGCCCAGATCAACAGCGGGACACAGTATTAAAGGAAAGCAGAGTTTATCCTCATCCACATCCAGTTTACCCCCAGGATGACGTGCAATATGGCTTGCGAAACAAAGCCAACTTAAAATTTTGAATGGTACCACCAACACCAAACTAAGGGGGGAAATGGGTTTAAATGGTCAGGCGTCAAAGGAAAAATCCATCGTACACCGAAAAGAAATCTCGTTTTACATTTGTCTGGAAATAAAAATGAATCAAAAGAAATAAAATCAGAAATAGAAACCTGTGGGAAATATGTTTCAACAAAGAAAAACTAAAAGAAATTACAAAATATACAAACAAAAAATAAGAACTCATAGATTTACATGAGTCACAAAAGTGGACAACGATAACGAAGAAACAGCAACTTCTTATAAACCTGCATTTACTTAAGATACCAATACTCTTAAAATGCAGGCTCTCATTGGCATGTTTTACAATGCCGGCGTAATTAAAATCAAGGAAGTATTTACAAAAGAATTATTTGATAGAAACTGTGGTTTACCAAAATATAAAGCCACTACCGGGTGTTTCTCAAAAGACGTTCACCCCTATAACTTTTCTGTATTTACAAATATTAAAATGAAATTTGGAGATTATGCATAAGAGATGAGTCTGCATTTATTGGCATAATTTTCAGTTTGTTAGCACTACCGGATTGACCGGAAGTGACCTTGACTTTGGTATTTTAAATGGGACATCTGGTATATTTTTACTTATTTGGATTCAGCAGTGGCGGATCTACGGGGGGGCCTGGGGGGGCCCAGGCCCCCCCAACTTTTTTTCGATCGATCAATAATTTAATCTGCCTTGTTCAACACACACCAAACCATCGCCACATATTTTTTTACATATTATTATATTATAGGTAACATAAACTAAAAGTTCTAATAAACTAAATAACTGATAGTAATAAAAGTAAGTATACAATTTTATTATACAATTATAGAAACAAAAACACTAAACAGCAGAACAGAACGTTTTTATTTGGTTTTAAAGCGCCTTAATTGAAACGCCGCTCCGCCAAAAACCGACCGATACGAAATGCATGTGCAGATTATTCGCTTTTCTCTTTGTATGTCTATTTATAATATAAGTACCGAATTCCATTCCATTGTCATAATACCGCCGCGCCGTCGCGCGGCCGGCACCTTTGTGGAGTGTCGCGAGGCACCGCACAAAGGAGCCGCGGGACGGCGGCTTTGGTTTTACAAGCGATGTCTTTATTTTTATCCTTTTTTGTATGAAACAAAGAGAAGCCGAATTCGATCAGCGACCAATAAGCCGACTTTTTTACATTACGGCTCTCGCTTATTCACTTGTGGTACTGTTGCCAGTGATGTTTATTTTATATTTATAGGTTAAGGTAAGCAAGGACAAAAAATATTCTTTTGTTGTAATTTCTGGTATGAATATTATACAGGGTGCATGGTGTTATTTAATAAGTGTCCGATATTTTATAGGACGATTCCTCAAGGTGAAAAGTTCGTATAAGCTGTGCTAACAAGCTCTTCATTTTTGAGATACAGGGTAGCAAAAAATTATTATTATTTTTGTTTTTTGTAAATAATTTCGAAAAACTATAATAATTTGTTTGTACAAAAATTGGTATTTGGGGAATTTTCAATATGAGAAATTCAAATTTGATCTTAGTTTGGCCTCTAATTATAGGTGGCGCCACCTACAGTTTTTTTTCTCTTTTGGAGAGTCATAAGTCATAACTTTTTCGTGCATGTAGGTATGTATCGCATTTTCATTTTCTAGAAGAAAAACCGATTCCTCTATTAGTTTTACGTGAAAATGGTAAGTTTATCAAAAGTCGCTACAAGCAGCAGTTTTCGAAATATCGTGATTTAAATTAATCAATAATCAATGCATGCATTTCTTATATGAACTTTTTAACTTATAAATAACTGAAACTGAGTAATCGTTCTGTAAAATATCGGACACTTATTGAATAACACACAAATATTATGTAATATGTAACTGGTAATTTGTAATTTGATCGCCCCTTAAAACGGGCGCTCGCTTGCCCTGCGCACCTTGCATGCTCGCTTATTGTTGCCCTAGACTGTGTTTTGAAACAAACTAAGTACGATATCTATGGTTTTTTTTATAGAAAAGATAATGTCGAAAAAACAGTCAAGTCTGCTAAATTTTTTCCGGAAAAATAGTCAAGATCCTGATCCTAGTAATGGCTATTGAACATGAATCTGTATCGGATATTTTAAAAGAAAATGACTATATGGAACAAAGCCTAAATTGTTTTATAAATAGTAGTAACAGAAAAATGATGTTCCATTAAAGTTTATTTCTCATTTATGTTTTTTTTTTGTTAAATTATAAGTGTTTTCTTTCTTTTTGTAAATTACCTATTTTGTAGTAGTCTATAATATCTGGTCTTGTGCTAATATAAATAAATTACTTGGGATTATTGTTTTAAAACATTAAGGACCTATAGGTTCTTTATTGTTACATTCTTAACGACTTTCAAAAAGTTAATTTTATTTGTACCTTATACACCATAAACCTATGGATAGATTAGTTTTTAATACATTAAAAAACCTCTAATTTTGTTTTATTTTTTGGGCCCCCCCAATTTTTAGGATGTAGATCCGCCACTGGGATTCAGCATAACATTCTGAGTAAAATGACACCTCACTTGTCATTTTTTGACGTGTTATAACATTTTTATGTTTATTTTTTATGTAGTATATGAAAATTAAAATTATGTCATAATAATTGACTTTCTAAGTTTCACAAGCGTTTAAAAAATGAAATTGTGTTTTCTTGACGTTTACTCCATTTTTCTAAATGGAACGATGGTAGTTCACTAGGATATATTTAAAACGAGCATTTTTTTTCCAACAATTTGATACCATATACTCCTATGCTATTTTAAAATTGACACAAAAAAATTTGCCTTAAATCCCAATCGCAAATTTTAATGCGTTATGCATTATTGCCGCCCTGTTTTTTCTAAAGAAATATAAAGGCGGCTTTGAAAAACAATGGAATAGTTTTAAATTAAAATTGTAATGTCATTCGTTTATTAAACTTACATTGTAAATCAGATAAAATGGTTAGTTTTGCTAGAAATGGACAAATTGATATGTTTCTAATTTTTGGAGTGACCAGAAACATTCTTCTGAAGCCGCAAGATTGTATGTATTGTATGTTTTATAAACTAACGACATTACAACTTTAAATTAAAGCCATATTGCTTTTCAAAACCATTCCATTATTTTTCAAAGCCGCCTTTATATTTCTTTAGAAAAGAGAGGGCGGCAATAATGCATAACGCTTTTAAATTTGCGATTGGGAATATTTTCGTGTCAATTTTAAAATAGCATAGGAGTGTATAGTATCAAATTGTTGGAAAAAAATGCTCGTTTTAAATATCCTAGTGAACTACCATCGTTTCATTTGGAAAAAGGGAGTAAACGACAAGAATACAAAATTTCATTTTTTAAACGCTTGTGAAACTTAGAAAGTCAATTATAATGACATAATTTTAATTTTCATATACTATACTTGACTATAAATTAACAAATTTAATTAATTTGTAGCACTCTAGATGGAAATTAAAAAAATAAACATAAAAATATTATAACACGTCAATAAATTACAAGTGAGATGTCATTTCACTCATAATGTTATGCTGAACCCAAATAAGTAAAAATATACAAGATGTCCCATTTAAAATATCAAAGTCAATGTCACTTCCGGTCAAACCGGAAGTGCTAACAAATTGAAAATGATGCCAATAAATGCAGACTCATCTCTTATGCATAATCTCAAAATTTAATTTTAATATCTATAAATATAAAAAAGTTATAGGGGTGAACGTCTTATGAGAAACACCCGGTATACCGACGCATGATTTAGATTTTTGCTACACTATCGGTTTGACAATTAAGACACCAAAGCTCAAACACACACACTTATATGTACCATCGGAATTTACTAAATTCGACAATTGGTGGGTTTTAGAAGCCGTTGCCGTTGTCTAGTTAAAATGTATCTAGGTGCCTCTAGGAAAAATAAAAAATAAATAATTTCATTATTTTTAGACCTAAAGGATAGACAGGTAAACTCTGCTCTGTTTTACCAAAGTAACTCACTTATACTTGTGTGGAGGTAATAATATTTTCACTATGCATGAAAAAGGTGATGAGTCAAATCCCACCGAATTTACAGAACTTTTTTATTATTTTACAAAGGAATACTGTGGAGAAGCTATGTCATACTTATTATAATAATATAAACTTTGCCCCTATGATTGCTCAATAATTTCCTTAGTACGACTCGATGGCCTTTTACGTGGTTCTTAAGCATTTAATAAAGTGAATTTGTCATCAATGTCAATTAATGGATTTAGTAATACATATGGAACTTCGTTAAAAAATTCCTTTTCTTTGAGAAGTGAACTCCGCCAAACAATATGCAATGTGTATCCCAACAAACAATTATAGTCTAAAAAAGGTGACTTTTACCTAATATTTTAACTATAAAGCTCGACGGACCGCTTTAAATAGTCAGAAGTTAGTAATTTATACCACTTTATCACCTAGTGGGGAATAAAACCAAGGTAATAAAGTGGTAAGAAACACCTGTCATTAGGAGAATTGTTCTTCATAGACGAGGCCAAGTAGTCTTCTCCGTGGTAGTAAAGAGGTGTTTTTTACCCGTATTTTACCTATGTGGGCCTATGTTGGGCCTGTTATGGGCTATGAAGTATATAGAAAATCATAACCACAATTTTAGAAAAAGATAAAAATAGTATTTTGTTTTTATTTGTATCAAAGCACAGGAGGCAGGAGGGTTCTTAAATCAGAACATGTCATGTCGGCCGCTATTGATTTTTAAAATGGAGTGGTAGTATATAGATAGGTATGTACTTATAAAAATCATTATTTCATCGATGTGAAGTGAAAAAATGGGTGTGCGTAAAAAATTTTCGTATAGATTTCAATTTTACCTAGAAAAACTAACCGCGCCCCAGAAAAAAGGCATTTAATTAAAAAAAAACAAGGTAAATTAAAATTGAAAATACCAAAAATTTAATATGTAGCCAATATTTAGTGCTTGGACGAGTAAGTTAGCTCGTTTCTGTGCTCGGTTTTTGTAATATATTTGTTGTTGCTTTAGTGTTACAAGTAATCTAACAAAATTAACTGAAAATAATACACCATGTTGAAAAAAATATGGCGTCAGTAAAATATGTTTCCTAAAGGTCGTGATTTCCTGTGGTTTGGGCCTTAAAAAAAATTGGACCTATAAGTCAACTCGTATTAGGTTACGCTAGGAGAAAATTTTCTATTTTGTATCTTCTGTCTTGATAGGTCTAAATTATGAGAAATATTCGTTTATATGGCATAACTTTATAATAATAAGGGTCTATGAAGCCTAATTTGGGGTTTTTAAGAATTCTGCAGGCCCTATGTATGGCCAATTACTCCCTAAAATGTTTCTATCGGGGTTGCTGAATTAATGTCTCGCAACGGATTAATAGCCACTATTATAATGTAACTAACCTTACTTTTTGGAATAGTACGAATATAAATGTACAACGTTTTTTTTCTTTGTTCCGGCGTTTTGTATAGCTCCTACGCGACCCCATTTTATTTCGCCGAAAAAATGGAAACTGATTATTTTAAAATGGAGAGGGTCAAGCTCCTCCTTGGATTATTCTTATGTTCCCCACAAGTGGGAAGATTACCACAGTGCAATAAACTTTACAATCATCATTCAAGTTTTCTAAGCCAGAATCTCTTTAAAGACATAATTTTTGGAAGATACGGCTTTATATCCGGTAAAAATCACTTTGAGGACAAAATATTGGGCTATAAAGAAATTATTTAAATCATAACTATAACCTATTTTATACTTTAAAGCCTTTTGGGCTTTAAGTACAAAATGTAAGACTAATATAGGGTATACATCACCTCAGAAAGTGTTCACATTATAACCTGACCATGAAGATATATTAAAGACAAAACGAAGTTATTTGTTCTTCATTTATGGGCCTAAAATATTATTGGGCTTTAAGGCCCAATCTAAGGTAAAAAATAACCTGGTTGGGAGTTTATTACTGACTTTCCTTAGACCTAACTATCAAGTCGATTTACAAGGTAATTATCTACTCTTTTGGACCATCTCTTGGGCCTCTTATATTTTCCCACTTTGAACACGTATTAATAAGTTCGAATTACTTTGTTTTGACCAAACAGTTAGTCTATTTGGTCGTTTCGTCTAAAAAGCCGATTTGGAGGTAAAAAATAGACTATTTTTTACTTAAATAGATCATTTTCTCCAAATGAGAGGTCGCCAAGGCTTTAAATGTTTGTTGGGATATTTTAAATTATATCGATTTAGGTACATAAATAAACATTGCAACCAAGACCTATAACTGTCGCAATTTAAATTTATCAGCACCCTTATAATTTAACAGTTTTCGATTTGGTCGTAATAATGACGGTTGTTCAAAGAAACACTTTTGGCAGCACTTCACAGACCAACTGGCGTTATTTGAAACATCGGCGTCGTTTTCCTTCCGATCGGAGAGACTATTTTTAAAATAAAATCGATACGATCGAGTAGTTTTCCAAAACGATAAGGTAAATAAAATTGAAGATTACCAAAACACTTAACGTTTGCCAAGTAAATTTCCACTATACAAAAAAAAAATCCTTAAAAGTTTTTAGCTACGACGGATAACGATGTTGGGATTAAGCAATTTCAGACACTTTCTCACACAGATACTCTTAAGTATTTATTGATAATTTGTAGAAATAAACGCGTTAATAATTTTTGACGTTGGGCAAATTTTTGCCCAGTTATAATTTTTTTAATATGCCTCCTATTGATTTTTTAAACATTCTGGATTAACAGCAATCAAAAGTTTCAATTATTTATACAAGAAATATATTTTTAAATAACATCAGATTCCCAGATCAGTTACTAACAATTCCTTTTTAAAAAGCCTCGAATTTATACCTATTTTAAAAAGGAAGTTTAACCAAAATAATAATAAATAAAAATAATGATATGAAAAAAAATAATGTAAAATTAAACGAAAAGTACATATTATACTTTATTATTTGTCACTAATTTTTATTTAAAAAATGTTTGGCGTTACGGTCGTTTCGAGTACAACTACATCTTCAAGACGCTAATCTAAACTTAACAAACTAAGTATATATAGGTTAACAGTCATAAAATTATAGGATCTTCATAAAGTATAATATTGTTTGGCAGTAGCGGATTTACAAATTTGCCGCTGGTAGGCTATTCAATTTTTGCCGCCCCTATACCAGTGACGGCTCGTGAGTTGTGAAACAGGTGAAGTGTTCGGGAAAGAAAAAGCCCGCTGCAGGCGAAATTTTTTTAAGACCACGCCCAAATTTGGTCAATAATTTTTAGTAAATATTTTAAAAATTTATGATTACCTACTTATTTTATTGAAAATTAAATTTCTTTCTGCAAAGCCAGTAAAGTTCCAACTACCTTTTTTTATCCCCATTAACAGACACGGCCAAGAACAAAGTTTATTTAAAAAAATACTACCCGTCGACCATGAATAAAGATTGTACCATTTATTTCTGTAAGATAACAAAAAATTTTGGGCCAAATTTGCCGCCCCCTAAAATCTGCCGCCCTAGGCTCCAGCCTACTCAGCCTAATGGTAAATCCAGCACTGTTGTTTGGTACACAATGGTATTTTACAAAATTTCTAATTATAAGGGACAGGCAGGCTAATGTTTATAAAATCTAAATGGTAAACATGCCAGATAAAAAATTATAATAATTTTGAAAGTGGGGAATTTGTGTATTTAAAACCTTGACATTATGGTCTTTTTTATGTTTGTAAATTTCGATGTTTTCTAAGATATCTAATTTATGACCTTTTTGTTCTGTATGTAATATTTGTAAATTGTTTATATCGGGAAAAACGTGGTTTGTGTCTAAAAAATGATTCGCAAAATTAGATGTTCTTTTCTTTACTCTAAAACATGCATTATGTTCTTTAAATCTAGTTTTAAAGTTTCGTCCCGTTTGTCCTATATAACAGCTATTGCATTCATTACATTTTAGTTTATAAACTCCTGATTTCTTATATTTTCCACATTTATCTTTAATGTTAAATATTAGTTTTGATAGGTTATTTGAGGATTTGAAAGCTATTGCCACTTCGTCAGAGGATAAAATGTTTGCTATTTTTTCGTAGGTTGGGCCTACATAATGTAAGAGTATGAAATTTTTTAGTATTTCGTGTTTTTTCGTTGGGGTATATTTGTGTCATAGCTAGTGCTTTTTGCTTTTTTGAGATAAGGGAGATTATTTCTTTTATTGTGTTTTCAGAAATGATAAAATATATTTTATAGAGTTCAATTTTTTCAAACTAATTTTAGGCTATTGAAGCCTAAGAAAATATTATTTTTTAGTTATCGGCTGTAGCCAAGGGGAAGGTAACGGGGGTTCTGACCCCCCTGAAATCTAGGAATAGTCACAATTATCTATAAAAGGGAAGAAGAAAGAAGGGTATATTTCACATAAGGGACAATTACATGTCTTTTACTCAAATTTTACAATGAGGCCTTTCTATTCAATTTTCTATAAATTATGCTAAATAGAGGAACTTTCCATGCATGTATTTTTTTATTGTGATCGTTTTCAATACCTATCTCATCATTTCGGTAACGGTCCCATTGGGCAACGAGACTAGCAGAAAATACTGTGGCAGATGGACAGGGCTCACAACCTGTAGCATATCCAGGCAATTGTGGCCCTCTAGTTGACGACAGGAAAACCGCAGCGTTATTAAAAAAGCACAGTCGGAAGGACCTAAAAAATATCACTGCCGTAGTCACCGGACATCGCCTTTTCGGTAGACACGAATGCAAATACCAGCCAACGACTTCTGCCGAAGTTGCAAAGATGAGGAAGAGGAGGCAAGTATTCAACATTTCTTGTGTGAATGCCCCGGCCTCGCGAGAAGAAGGTTCAATGCCCTGGGCGAACCATCCTTTAATAATCACTGTTCAACACAAAAATCCTCTTTATAAAAATATCGTGTATTTTGTAATATTTGGACCTAAACTAATATACAACTGACCACCAAATGTTTATATTGGCCTCAGATTTCTTGGAAGGGTCGAATAGGCCCATTAATAGGTAATAAACGGTCGCCCCATTGTTATTTGCAGGTAATTGGATCTATGCTTGAAATATGCCTTTAGTCGTTACTATATCATCATTTAGTAAACATCTATTCATATTTTCGCTTAGATCTACGGGCGTGTTAAAACGGTACCAAAAATGTCGATGCGCGTTTGCGTTAATAAAGCCGATAGCTTCTGTTATATTTGTGGCGAAGTTACCGCATAAGCGTACCAAAAACCGATATCTTCATTAGTAAAAAAGGCTTATGAACTGTACTTTGGATGCAAAGTTGGCGATCAAGATAGGTCCTGGGCCCCAAAAATGTGTTGCAGTTCGTGCTCGAGAACATTGACTGGATGGCTGAAAGGTACTCATAAATCTATGCCATTCGCAGTTCCAATGGTTTGGAGGGAACCTCGTAATCACGTAGATGATTGTTATTTTTGCATGACGAATATTAAAGGAATTACTAGCAAAACCAAGCGTAGCATTCAGTACCCCAATATTCCTTCTGCAATGCGACCAGTGCCCCATGACAACTCATTACCCATTCCCCAGCCACCTGAGAGTTACACGCTTGATTCCGAATCAGACTCCGGAAGTATTTCAGAAGCCGGACCAAGCTACATCCCTAGTTCTCATGATTTGCCTGATACACCTCATTTAATCACTCAAGGTGAATTAAATGACCTTGTTCATGACTTGGACCTCCCGAAAACAAAAGCTGAACTTCTCGGATCCCGCCTGCAGCAGTGGAAGCTCTTGGAAAAAGGAGTGAAGGTGTCCATCTACAGGAAACGGCAATCTACTCTCACAAATTTTTTTGCAGTGGAAGGTGATTTAGTATTTTGCCATGACATACCTGGCCTAATGACCGAACTGAACTTACCATATACTCCCGATAAATGGAGACTATTGATAGATTCGTCTAAAACAAGTCTAAAAGCTGTTTTACTTTTTAATGGAAACGAGCATCCATCGGTTCCTATAGGTCATTCGGTAAATATGAAAGAAACATATGACAATCTTAAGATGTTACTAAGATGTGTAAAGTACGAAGATCACAAATGGAACATATGTGCAGATTTAAAAGTGGTGGCGTTACTGACAGGACTGCAATCAGGATATACAAAATACTGTTGCTTTTTGTGTGAATGGGACAGCCGTGCAAGAGACAAACATTATAAAATTAAGGTTTGGCCTCCACGTGACACAATACAAGTTGGCGTTAAAAATTTGACCCGAGAACCATTATATATAGTATAAGTGAGGCCAAAATTAAAGAAGGAATTTTTGTTGGTCCCCAAATTAGGCAATTGTTTAAAGATGCGAACTTTAGGCAAATTTTAAGTGACAATGAAAGTCGAGCATGAAATGCATTTGAAAGTGTTTACAACAATTTTCTTGGAAATAATAAATCAGAAAATTATCGTGAACTCGTGGAAGAACTACTCACGGCCTATCATATTTTAGAATGCAACATGTCACTAAAACTTCACTTTCTCCATTCTCATTTGGACTTTTTTCCTGAAAATTTAGGAGCAGTATCAGATGAGCATGGAGAACGATTTCACCAAGATATTGCCTCCATAGAGAAAAGGTATACAGGAAAGTGGAGCCCGAATATGTTAGCCGACTATTGCTGGACCCTAATACGAGACACATCCAGGAGTTCTTATAAAAGAAAGACGTTAGGGAAGTAAATATTAAATTTTAAATTATTTATAAATGTTTATACTGTACCTAAGCTAACTGTTAATAAAATATATTTTATGTTTTTAATTGTTAAAAATTTAATAAATCGGCATTGAAAGGGGTTTTTATTGACTTTTTCTTAACATCAAAGCATATGTCCCTCCCTTATCATTGGAGGCTGATATAGAAAATCTGAAGCCAGATCCGGATTCAGCAGGCCAAAATATATCAAATCCAGCCAAAATCATTCCAGAGAGGAAAAAAAAGTTTTAAAATGTTCGTCAGTGTAATCTGGGGGAAGTACGCAGCCTGCAACTGGGTCGATTCACTAAGTTTATTAACAGCAGTGGCTGGTTTAAATGAGCTGTCAAGATTTTTCTACGGTCTACGTCGCATTAATCATCAGGAAGCTAATGCGGATAGGTTCCGCGGAACATGTGGGGTACCACAACGGTCCTTATAGGACTACGTGTGACAATGCCAGACCAGAGGTCTGTCACTCTAACATAATCTAACCTAACGGTCCCTTCTAAGTATTTTTTAGTTTGCAGTGAAATATTAGGAAAGTATACCTTTTTAAATATCGTGTTACCGCATGATATGATGATAATGATGAGTATCAACTTTAATGTTTAAAATTTAAAAAACACTTTCTCTTTTCGATCTGTTAGGCTCGTGAAATAATCTTGTCCGGTACGCGACTTATCATTTCGGTAATAGTCATTTAAACACGTGATATAGCATGACTGATCTTCCAAACTGAAATGCGGCTGCGCGTAAATGGCGAGCCAGTATTGTTTGTTTATAATTGTGTAATCGTAGTTCTTGTAGTTGTAGGTAAGTTTCTTGAAATTATTTAATATAAATAAATATTTTAATGCGTACACTTATCGCTACTCATCCCAGTAACACGAAAAAATGAGATTTTGCGATGTTTTTTACGTTTTTCCAAGTTCTAATTCCATTTTAAAAAGTTTTGCCTATAGTATTTTAATGAAAGGGCAAATTTGATTTAATGGTCACTGATGTAGCACTACCTTATGAGCATAAATCTTAAAATATTTAGGATAAAATAACCTGTTATCGAAATGACGATTTCTGCTATTCTATCATAAAAAAACTGCAAAATTTAAAAAACTTTAACTTTTTTTGTTGCAACTATGCAATTGCATCTCGGCACAAATTAAAAATTTCTTAAATTCATCAATTTACCGCATGACAGAAACTTTATTTTTTGCATACTCAAATTGTCCCGTTATATAAAATACGTCCTGAAACGTATACTAAAGAAAAGTAATGTTCAGTGTATATTTCATCCTTTTTTAAATGTTCTTTTACATTAATTCTATTTTATTCATTAAAAATTTCCCCCAAAAGCCATAAAGTTTTGCTTACTCTGCACAACCCTACACAGCCTTTTGATACTTGAAAGGGAGTATTATATTATTATGTAGGCAATGAAAATGTACAAGCCATGACGATGACTGTAACAGAAGTCCCTTTCCTAATTCCTTACCTCCTGATTATCAAATAAGACAAAAACTTTAAATAAAACTTTCATTTATTCTGATTGTTATTGTTTCATAAACAATATACATTGCATGAACTTCAACTTGACCTAGAAATTTGTGGAGTGTCATAAACGGAGTAGTAAACAGTTTTGGCACTGATACTGATTGAAAAAAAAGTTGTGATGATGATGAAATCTAGATATAACAAATAGAAACTTGTATAAAGGGAACAGACAGAAGGAGTTTCAAAAATAACTAGAGGGTATCATAGAAAAAGTTTGTTACTCTATTTTTTAGGTTAACGATAAAACATTATTTATGCATAATAAAAGATCTTTGTTACAGAACGAGGTTAGATGTTTGCAGACAAGATGATGACGAAAGAGCAGAGTAAGAAATTTTTAAGAGAGTTCTTTAAATATAACCTTTACGAACGTGTATCGTTTAACATTTTGTTTCATACTTTCTAAAAAATTTATGATTTATGGTTATCTTAAGTATTGATTTACTATCCTGCCAACTTTAATTATGAGTAGTTATGTCATTTCTGCCACTGTTATTAATATCGCCATGAACAAGTAACAGAGTCTGGTTAGTTAATTATGGTTTGAAAGCTTTGTGACCCAACATAAATGATCTAGAAGAGATCTAGGTATTTTGATGAACTAACTTAAAGATTTTTAAGTGAATAACGTGGAAAATATCATTTATTGCCTCACTAAAAAACCTTGTAAAGTCTTATAGAAAGTTTATAAGGATCTATAAGGTCTAAGAGATTTGATTGCTAACTCAAATAGCATACGATTTACTTAATAATTTATTCATAAAAACACATTGACATTGGACATTATTTTATGGGTAATTATTTTATTCATAAGATTGTAGGTTTTATTTGGATTTATGTGTAGTAAGTTGACTTTTGCTAATATTTTATAAGGACATATTTTTGGGTGAAACTATGTATTAAGATATTATAAGACTCTATGCTTTATTTTGTTTTATGAGTACAGAAGTATCTCGTATTTTGTATAAAAACTATAAAAAAAAATGTGCAAAAATCTTTATTAAATTTATTCTTAAATATAACAATAATTGTTTTGTTACACAGTGATGTCTTTGTACTCTTTGTCAGATGGTAAAATCTGATTTTACTGATCAGAACCTTCAACACCCCATAAAACCCTATAAATAATTGATACATAAACCATTATAGAAAATTAAAATAAAATATTATAAAGAATGATACAGGCGCGTATTTGAGGGGGGTAATGGGGGTAGTTCCCCCCCCCCCATTCGCCATTTGTTTTGCTTAAATGTTGCTTAAATTGGACAGGTGGAAATCGAGAGCAATAAACTTTGCTCGATTTTCTTGTAAAAAAAACTGTGTCATTAAAAAAAATTCATAACCCCCCCCCCCCCCCCCCCAAGATCAACTCCCGATACGCGCCTGGAATGGTAAAAATTAATAGAATTATATTACCTATAGGTTTAATGTGATGTATGATGATTCATGCTAATTTTATATGTTATTTATATACAGGTGTAAAATCTCATAGAAATTTAACATCAACTATAAATCACTTAAAACCTCTCACAAACTTATAAACTCTTATACAGAACTACAGCCAGTCGTATTAACCATAAAACCTTACAAATTACTCAATCATAAAACATCATACAAAATTATAAACTCTTTAATACCGCATACAATCTTATAAATAATTGTAAAACCTGGTAGTAGGTACCCAATTTTATTGACACATTGATCATAAAACGTCATCGGATAGTATAACAGACAAATTTCTAACCTATGCTGTCTCTCAATGTAATTTATATTAAAAAACTATATTATGTAAGGGATCAGCATACGTTATATAAGTATATAAATATTCTACTTAAATATACATAAAATATATTCATAAATCAAATATGATATAGAATATGATAGGGTGGGATAGAAAATGATAAGACGATATACGCCATTAAATATTTAAAAAATAATTTAAAATGGTATTCCTCATAGGTAATCACTTCCCATAAAAATGAATTCAAAAAATATAATACGAAATTTTCCTCTTTTATGGATTTTAAAGAGGTGTTCCTGCTTGGTACGTATGAGTTCTCGTAGAAAAAGAGCGTCTTAAAACTCTTAAAATGTTTGGAATTACTGTTTTAATAACCATAACATTTTACATTTACGGGCCGGGTTAATACTTATTCAAGGTAATTTTTTATTATTGTTTATCTAGGTAGAAAAAGATAACTTCTTAAGGGAAATGCTATAGATAGAGGGTGATCCACGACGGGTGGCGAGCGGATGTATACAAACGTTCAAACACGATAAAACGTTCTTTAAAATAAGCCATAGTTCGCTAAATTCGGTTCACGCAGACCGAAGTTACAGCCTTTTGACCTACAAAAAAATTGATATTACAAAATTTTTAGAGGATATTACAGAGCATATAAAAACTCAATTTCTGACCTACATTGTATTGCAGTTATTGGTAGAAAGTAAGAATATTTTATCATAGCATAGCGACTACGCACCATAGCGTTAAAATTAGGAACTTATAAATTATTTTCAGCGATTTTTTTTTGGTCATATTTCCCAATGAATTTCTTACTTAAAAGTCGTAGCCTGTATGGTTTCGGAGATACAGCCCTTCGCCACCCGTCGTGGATCACCCTGTATATAATAGTAATTTCTTAGGTTCGTGATAAAAACTCATATCACGACTCGTCATAACCAGAATAGTATAGCCACAGTGATTACTGACGTTATGATTGATGGCAAAATTTACATAAAGAACTGTTTTAAATTTTCATGTAGTGAACTCTAAAAGTACAATGAAAACAAATCTTTTCAATTGTTATAAGATTATAATATAATCATTCTATAATTATTAAGACGCCTTACGACATATTCATATTACAACGGTACCATTCTTGTGCAATGCTGAGGAATGTCAAGTGTCTATCCGGATATTAAGCAAAAATAAATAAACTAATAGTTTTTTAGTTTGAGCATTTTCTATTACTTATTAGTCAGAATTCAATAGGCGAACGTGGTGGCAAATCTGAATTATATGAGGTGTGGTTTTCAGTCGAGCGTTACCGTTTAACAATGTAATGTTGTGTTCTGGACTGTTAGAGAATAAAATGCTTGTTACTCATGGTTCCGTTGAGTTTTTGTTTTGTCGCGACCAATATTACGGATGTAAGGCATTTTAAGGAAATAAAGATTTTTATGTAGTAATTGCCCACTGTTAAGAAAAGCGGTTAAGTGTGATTTAGGCTAGAGTAACTTGTTTTATAATGATTTCAAATAAAGCGGAGTATTTTTTCAATATTAGTTACCGACTTGCGCTAACCCCGCAAGACTTTTCTTTAGATTATTGCTCTTACTCTTAATCTATTGCCAACCTATAACCTACAATTCGCATTGTTTTGTTTGCGTGATTTAATTTTTAGATGTTTCAGGCTAGATTTGAGGACAAACTATATTTTATAGAATACGCATATACGTGAGTAGAAAATACTTAAAAAATTATCAACTTATCATTTTATATCAATATTATAAAGACGTTTACGTAACAACAATTCAATATTAAACTTGAACTCTCATATATCATTAGTCGTTTCCAGAAAAATGCATGCAACCCATGTAACACTTTTTAGGTACTCAAAATTCTGGTTTTATAATATACCAACATAACTTTTTTTATCCCTATACTAATTGAGGAGCGATCAGACAAAAGCAGATGATCCATTCCATTCTTAAGGAAAATTAACTTTATGACGGATTCTCCATTTATGGGGTCAGATAAATCCATCGGCGCCGGCGATCAGATTCAGGCTAAACCAAATATTTTTTTATTAAAAATAGCGTTTGAAAGAAGACAATTCAAGCAATTGCAAATAAATCCAAAAAATACAGTTTTTAATTCACGTTTTAAGCAATTAGTTTTTTTAGTTTTATTAGTTTGTAATTGATTAGTTTTAAAACCAATTATAATGTAAACGTAATAAATGGTGACGAATCGTACAAAAATAGCGCACCTGTAAGTTTTTTTAACAAAATTATTTATTTCGGTTCAAGCAAAAGAAGTTGAATCCATTTCGACCAAGAAAAACCAGATAAATCAATTTTTAAGTCGCGATAACTTCTACAAAATATATTAGCATACAGCTTGATAGTTTTTTGGAATATTTAAACTCTATTTATAAGAATATTAAATTCACAATGGAAATGGAAGAAATTAGCTCTCTGAACTTTTTAGATTTAACAATTACCAAAGTCGCAAATAAACATAATTTTTCCATTTACCACAGACCATCACATACTGACCAGAGTTCCTTTATCTGCTAACAACTTTAACGACGAATTAAATTTAATTAAACAATTTCCTTTTACCACAGACCATCATATACTGACCAGTGTTCCTTTATCTCCTAACAACTTTAACGACAAATTAAATTTAATTAAACAAACGGCAACTAATAACGGCTATTCATCATCTATGATTGATACACCTTAATCAAAGGAATATCAACGTCGCTTATAAAACTAACAATTCTTTGGGAAAATTTTTAAAAAACTATAAATCAAAAAGCAACAAGGATAATTAATCGGGGGTTTACCAATTAAATTGTGGCTCTTGTCCCAAAACTTATAGGTATAGGCCAAACAGGTCGATCATTTAAAATGAGAATTTTGGAACATAGAAGAAGTTTTCTCAGTCATAAAATCGACTCAACTTATACTAATCATCTTTTACAGGAACAACATAATTTTGATAACAAATTTAAAATTTTACATATTGAAAACAAGGGTCAAAAACTTAATCTTTTGGAAAAATTAGAAATAAATCGATTGAAAAATTCCGGTGCATTATTAAACGGCCAATTAGAACTCAATAGTTCCCCTTTGCTAAATCTGTGTCAATAATCTAAATAGGGTTCTTTGGATTTCCCATAAGATATTTAAGTTTACAATACACAAACAGTGTTAAGAACATATAATTAAATAATTAAGCTTGTTATGTGTATACCTGAATTGAGTAATTAAGTATCTAGACCATTTTGTTATTGTACTGAAATAAAATTAGTTAGCACCATATACCCGAAGAAGTCACAATGTAGCGAAACGCGTCGTGTAAAGAAAAAGTTTTTCAATAAAAGTGTAAATTTGACAAAATAAATTGTCTTTCATTGAGTCCTACAAAATACATATTGTTTTCTATATTTTCTTAATTTCAGGTCCTTAACCTAAGCTTTATTGAATGTATTTATCATTTTTAGAATAAATTAAAGTGCCTCTGGCTGGACTATCAGTTTTTTATCAATAACTCTAAACTATGCAAAATGGAGTTATCTGCTTCTGTCTGATCGCTCCTTCAATGTTCTGAAATTAATTTTCTATACGATAAAACTTTTATAAGCTCATAAATTTACATAAATCAATAAAAAGCAAATTAACAATAAATCTTACACTCGGCTGGTTAATTTGGCACTAGAAAATCGTTTTTATAAGTCATTCAATAAATTATTTTGGGAACTAAATATGCATGTAAATATTGGAAGGGATTTGCAGTTTATCGATAAATATAACTTTCAGAGATTAATATTTTCACGATAGAAAGTACCGTTTCGGCAGCTGAAATTCACGAATCGCTTCGTTATATTATTATTATTATAAATAGATTTTTACTTGCAGCTTGAAAAATATACATGTCCACTAGTAAATGTAGTTCTAGTTTCTTCTATACCAAAGAATATTAAAACTAAGGGAAAAGAGTAATTATGTACTATCGTGCCGAGAAAAAACTGGTACACAGGAAAATGTCCTATTTTCTTCTAGACTATTAGAAAAAAAATTTATATTAAGCCTGATACCAGTAAAACTTCAAATAAAATTTAAATATCAGTTAAGATTGTCACTTTATGATTAACTAATTTTCTTTGTACAAATATGCCACAATTAACCCCCGAGCAAAAAGGAATTATTTATAGTCGGTTGCGAGATGGTGTTGCTATTAGGAATAGTGCAGACGAATTAGGTATAAGTAAGAGTACCGTGCTGTTGGCAAAACAAAAAATAGCAAGACATGGGACTATTATTAGAAAAGCAGGTTCAGGACACCCTAAATTTTCTACTGAAGATGATGATAGAAGACTGGTTAATTATCTAAGGGATCATCCGTTTGAAGCAGCAATAAAGGCGAAAGAAGAAACGGCCTTTCCAGGTTCTGCAAATACTGCCAGAGAAAGGCTTCGAAATTCCGATCTACGAAGTCGTTGTGCTGCCAATAAAATTTTATTAATGGAAAGAAATAAACAGGACAGGTTATAATTTGCACAAGAATATGTAAATCAAAATAATTTATGGGAAACAGTTATATTTTCTGACGATAAAACTTTTCAGTCATTTAATAATGGGAGAATTCGGGTGTATAGGCCTTCTGGCATGCGGTATGATGAGAGATACACCCACAAAACCAACCAAAGCGGGCGTTTTTCTATAAATGTTTGGGGTTGGATTAGTGCTAGAGGATCAGGAGTTTGCCAAATAGTAGAAGGAAGACTAACTGCAGCCGTATACGTTAACATAATTAATGAAGTGATGATACCATCGATAAATGCTGTAATGGTCAAAATTTTACATTTCAGCATGATAATGCTCCAATACACACATCACGCATTGTAAAAAATTTCTTTCAAGAGAATAATGTTGCAGTTCTTACCTGGTCTTCGAAGAGCCCCGATCTTAACCCGATCGAAAACAGTTGGAGTGCAATGGTCAAATCTATGTATAAACATGATTTTCGACCAAAAAACAGGGATGAATTACGCTACAGAATAAATCAAACTTGGGATGAAGTAACGGGCAAATTATGCAGAAACCTAGTTTTAAGTATTCCACAAAGGCTCCAAGAAGTAATAAACAGAAACGGTTCTATGACCAAATATTAAAAATTGTGTGTTGTTTTGACAAATTTTGTATTTGTAATTTTTTCTTTTTATTAAATTTATTTTATTTCACAAATTTTAAAAATCAGATATTTTTACCTTTTCAGCTCTAGATATCTCCCAGGGGGGGAAGGGGATTTGACTTTAACGAGAAGTGGGAGGGCGCCTAACCTCAAACAAATCTTATAGATATTTTCAACTAACCAACCCAATTATTTTTTTACACGCATAAAAATTTTTTGAATGCGGCGCTAACTGTGGGCTTGCTTCATTTTACTAATTATTAGGTCCTCGCTATTAGGTTGTGGCGTACCGCGGGAAGCCCCTTTCTTCCCCTAAAACTTCACTGCATATCTAACGCGACTTAGACGTCACCCGAAGAATATGTAAAGAATTGTATAATCTAGTAAGTGCCTGGATAGACTTATACAACATTATCGCCTGTGGCGCTATTAACAGTATGTTTGATTTGAAAATATTATAAATATTATACATTTCATTTAATTTTTGCTAAAGTTTTTCACCTCTTTCAATGAAGCGCTTTTTTGGGTGTTAACATAAATAGAGAAGAAAATTTTAATCCTTGGCTGTTGGGGGTAGTTTTCATATTATTTAAAACACATTGCATCAAATAGTAGGTTAACAGCTGTCATTTTGACATTTCCAAGTTTTAGCAAAATTGCAATTTTCGTTGTTGTTGTGTGTAGTTTTCATATTATAAATTCCAGAAAAGATCAACGATTTTTAGTTATTCTTTGACAGCTGTTATTGTTATGTTTAAGAAAATTTGTTTTAAATTAGATGTTTTAGACAGGGACTCTAATGTTTTAATAAATACATGATTTATTTATGGATTTTTGATTTCGAGGAGCACAAAGGACAAAGCTAGTATTTCTTTACCTTTTAGTTAGGTATCAGTTATTTGCTAGCTTTATCCTTAACACTTTATGTTTCTTTTTATTATAGTTTTATTATTATTATTAAAAATGGTGCATCACTGCTTGTAAGTACTGAATATTGTATTTATTTATTTACAAACTCTACAGTGAATCAAATTACAGAGTAGGATAGTTGACAGACAGTATAACAAAACTAAAATATTTCACTTAACATATTCTTAAGCTTAACGTTACTAATATTAACACATTTATTTTGCATTATTTGGTTATACAGCATGCACATTATTTGTGTAAAAGGTGAATTCCTATTGTAATTGGTACGGGCATTATCAACATACAATGTCAGAGGATGCCTTGTTCTATATGACGGCACGTAGAAATTCAAATAAGATAATGGGCTGGTATCGTTAATTAAGTTATTTACCAGCTTATGTAAAAAAAGGACAGATGCTATTTTTCTGTGATCCTCTAATGCCCTAAGATTGTACATTTTCATAACATCCATTTTGGGTATATGAATTTGATGAACTCAATTATTTTATAATGGATATATCTTAAAAACTTATTTTGGATTTTTTCTATGTTATATTTATGGTTTTCATACTATGGACTCCATACAATTGAGCAATACTCAGTATATACTTTAGTTTTAAATACTCTATTATAGTATTTAAAACTAATACTCTATTCATAGTATATACTGTGTCATCTATGATCACGCCAAATAAATAGCCTATGTTGGTAAGGAAGCATTACGTTCAGTGGGGGTAGCTACTAATAGATTAGGGGGGAGGGTGACAGGTAAATGAATAGAAAGCAAGAAACACAATAATTTATTTTCGCTGAATTGAAAAATATATACTGTTTCGGCCTCTGGGGTGGGTTTAACCTCAACCTTTCTCCCTCAAATTGCCTCTTCCATGAAACTCACGCTCCTGTTTAATTTCCTCTAAAAAACGGACCCGTAACATTCTCATAAAATACTTTCCTTTGATTGGTAATTTGATTACTATCACCAATGCCTCTTAAATAAAAATAAGGTATCTTATAAATATGGGACATTCCATAACATTTTTACTAAGAGATAAAAACCTTAAAAATTTTTTTGATATGTAAAGAAAATCTGATTTGTGGAAGAAATGAAGCATTTAAACTCTTGTTTGTTTGAAGGTTGTAGACAATGATGTATCTTGAGTCAAAGATGTGTTTTGGACTTCCATTGCCTTTAGTTTTTTTTTCATATCACAACGTTTTAACTGGAAGTATCTCCAGTCGTCTTCAGGTGAATACTAAACAAGTTACAAAGCTACGAGCCTATTTATACTACCTGGGGGGGGGGGGGGAGCTAGTGACGTATGATCGGGTGCAGTCGTGAGTCATCTGCTTATGTCACCATGATTATTCATTTGCTTACGTCATCCGCTTACGTCATCACGCTTGCATCACTACCCAATCTGAGCCTACACCTATCTAACAAGGGCTTCCAAATGTTTCTTATATCTGCAGAAGGTTTACTGAAACAGTCAGGGTTCTGGATTATGACAGCTGCTTCTTTGACTTTTCTCTTCTGCCAATGTTAATAATAATAATAATAATAATAATTGTTTTTATTGTGGAAAAGAGTAATACAATAAATCATACAGGCAAATAAAGAAAAGTACAGAGTTATACAATTTTCCCACAAGGGCAGAGTTCGCACTCATCTGTCTGAACAGTGAGCAGCGCTTTTACACTTCTCTTCTTTAAGTATAATTTTTGCGTTTGCCCATTGTAAATGATGACCGTGGGTCCAAGCGTGGTCTGCTGCACCGGATCTGTTTGTTTCTCCTTTTAGTGTGTATTTTCGATGTTCTTTGATCCTTGTTTGGAGAGGTCGTAGGGTTTCGAAAACATAGGATTGTCCGCATTCGCAAGGTATTCTGTATACACAATTCTTCGTGTCTTTTTGATTTGTTGGTTTTGTCTTCGTCAGGTGGCTTCTTAAGGAATCTTTGGAGCTGAAGACTGTTCGGATGTTGTACTGTTGTCGTATCCTTCGAATTTTTTCGGAGATTCGCTTGACATAAGGTACATTCATGGTGGGTCCAGATTCATTATCTTTGTTCGTTCTAGTTTTGTGATTTTAACGCTTTTTGATGGCCTGATCGACTAGTTTCGTAGGGTAATTATTCATGCCAAGGTTCTTGCTTGATGTTGTTAAGTTCTTTCGTCAAAGTTCCCTGCGAGTTGCAAAGTGTGAATGCTCTATCGACTAGGGTTTTGACTATTTCATGTTTGGTGCTGTTTGAATGGTTTGAGGCGTAGTTAAGATATTGACCTGTGTGGGTTTGTTTCCTATATACCGATGTTTGGATGGTGCTCCCTTTTTTTGTACTACGACGTCTAAGATCGGTAATCTGTCGTTGTCCTCCTTCTCCATGATAAACTTAATTGTAGGTGCCAGGTTGATCATATGTTGTAGAAAGGTTTGAAGTTTGTCATCGCTTCCATTCCTAATGATAAATGTGTGATCTACGTAACGAAGCCATTGCTTTGGTTTAATATTCGCCTTATCTATCGCCTGATCCTCGAACCATTCCATGTAAATGTTGGCTATTACTGGTGATAGGGATGAGCCCATTGGCTAAAGAATATGTCCTTCTCCTAAAAGTAAGAATTATTTAGGCACCATTCTAGAAGCTCCATTATGGCATTGATGGGTAGCGACGTTCGCTCTTCGAGTGTTCGGTCTTCCCCAAGTTTTCTTCTAATGATCTGCAGTTCCTACACTGGGACGTTAGTGTAGAGACTTAGTAGAGGTCCTCTGGTTGAATTTCCGTTCCACTTATCATCTCGACGAAATGCTGTAAATTCTTTACATAAATGATGCGCTGTGTCCCTGGAGCGGTTGTAATATTGGAAGCATATACTTGGAAAGTTCATAAGTTGGAGAATTTCGGGAGCTTGTAATGGGTCGTACAGGCATGTTGTGTTTGTGTATTTTTGGCAATCCGTATAGATGTGGGGGTTTACTGTGATGCGGTGTTAAGCGTGTTCGTGTCCTTTCCGGAATGTGTCGTTCATGCTTCTTGAGGGAAGAGTATACCGAACACTGTGTCTTAAATTTTTTCGATTGATTCGAATAACCCAATTGAACTTTAAAGTACTGACTGCTGATTTTTGTAGTTACAAATTTTTTTTTTAAATAAGTTTTTTAAAGGAAAATATTTCTGTGACCAACGAATTTTATAAAAACTGGGAATGACCCATATTATGTTTATTTCTCGAAGGTAGATCTTAGTAAATTGCAACGTCTCGCCGTCTGTTATAAATGTAGGTTAACGTTTCCATTTACTTATAGAAACAACTTACTATTGATTTTATTGGAGAAAGGAGATTGAAACCAGTTGTTTGTTTTGATTTAAGGCAACTCAAGTTGGCAAAAACGAAATTTATTTGAAAATAAATTATTTTTATAATTTTTCAAATAGTTATTTGAAGGAAATGAGATAATCAATATAAATTAGTTTTAAGAGCAAAATCATTTAAAAAACATTAAAAAAAGTAAAAATTTCCTATCTCACCGTATCAAGGCCATGTGACTTGTCATTTATGGCACCCTGTTGAATTCTAGTCTATTTTACGTTAAGAGGTTGGTTAAAAAGTAGCGTTGGCCACTGATGTAAGAAAGAGAGACCAGCAATGGGCGACTGAGACGGGGTAATAATTAGGCTTGGAATTAGATTAAAAATTAAGCTATCGATTTATAAAAAAAACTGTAATCATTTTTGAAATACTTTTTTGATAAAAGTTATTTAAAATTAATTAGAGAATATTGGAAAGTCCGTATATTGTTGCTATATAAAAAATACACGATTTAAAAATATATGCAGGGTGTTTTAATTATTAAATTTAATGTCAACGTTAAAAGAGACTAGTCTATGCATGATTTTAAGACCAAAAGGTCATATTTTATAAACACATGTTAATTTTCGCTAAATCCCGTACAGTTTTTTTTTAAATTCTTGGGCATCGGTATTTACATTTTAAGTTGTGGTATTCTTTATAAAAAAAGTATTTATTTGTTCACAAACATTTTCTGATAAAAAAATGCGAAAAATGTATAAAATTATTTTTCCAATAAATTATTTTTAGAATTCAATTTTACATTCAAGTATAGACCATGCAAGGTATCTTTAATTTTAATTTTGTAAAAATGTTAGGATGTATTTTTGCTAATTTTGTGAAAAATTGAGCTTGTACTGTAAAATTAAAGTTGACAGAAATCGAGGTATAAATACAGGGTGGAATTTTTAATTCGAATAAATCCAGTAGGTATAAGGAAAGCCTCTTAATTTGCTGAAAAAATACAGTCTACGACTGCGTTTATTGTTAGTTTGGCATATTTTTTTGTGTCCTAATGAGATTTATTCCTCTCTTTGGGTTAAAAACCGCCCCCCAACTTTTTTTTTAAATGTAAAGGTATGTATTGTGATAGCTCACTGGAGACGTCATAAAGAACGGAATGCAACCTACTACCTATTTACATTTGCATTTTGGTAATGTAGAACGTCAAAGAAAACTGGCCATTTTAACAACAATTGACACTAGAATTTGGGTTTTGCCAGCGCAGACTGTTTAAAAAAAAAGTAAATATGTTATTGATAACATATTATATTCAAGAATTAATATTATTAACAGTCTTAATATAAAAATGTCCGACGTAGAAGTCCCAATCAGGAAAACGCTAGAAATTTAGGACTTATAGGTACTTGACAACAAATTAAGATATAAAGAACACATCACATTATATTACACAAATTAAGATCTGCCTATACTGCTTTAAAGAGTATTTTCTCCCTGCGTCACACCCTCAAGTCTAATTTTAAGGCCCAACTATGCGAATCACTTATACTGTCACAGCTTAATTTTTATAATACTGTGATCGGTCCTTGCTTGGATAGTTTGGATATTCAAGAACTCAAAAACTACAAAATTCCTGCCTTAGGTTAGGTATATATTTGGAATAAGGCGCCGTGAGAGAATTACTTACTAATTTGCGGAGCTTAACTGGCTTAACATGCACAATCGACGGGTGCTGCATGATTCCTGTTTTGTATTTATTTTAATATTATTTTTTTTTAAATCCACTATATTTATATCGAAAATTAACTTTCCGCACCGACGACGTCCATAGACTAAACATAAAACTCTTCTTGATATTCCTCTGCATCATAGAAAGCTATTTAAGCGCTCTTTCTCTTATTACGCTGCAAACCTAATAAACACCAATACCCCAACCGACCCCTCGCTGAGCTGCCAGACTTACAAGAAGAAAACAAAACTCAAATTGTTATCTGCTCAAGTGTGATTTGTCTTATTTTTCTTTCTTTTTTGATCATGTGTCTTGAGGGTTGCCTGGTTTTTCTTATTTTCTTTTCTCTTTTCATCCAACAACCTATCTTTCTTTTCTCACTTTTCTTTGCTTGCAGACTTTTGTTTTTTATTTTAATGCAATAGTACATAATAACTTATCTACAATTTTGCTGTCTCTTATTTTAATGATGGATAGTACGCGTTGCCTATTTCATTTTTCCATGTTTCCACTCGCGCATATCCTGGACCCCTCTCAGATTTTGTTGGACTCCCCCAAGAAGCTATACATTGGCTAAATAGACTGGACGTCGCTCTCTAAAACTATTTGTATTATTAACAGAATTTACCTGTCGTGTTCTTGACTATATACTATATCTATGTTCTATGTTGTATATTCTAACTTTTCGTTAGTTTAGTTTTTATATATATTGTATTATGTGTGTAAAGCGCCATACGCTAAATAAAAAAAAAAAATGTTTTTTAAGTTTTTTTTTAATATATTTCTATGTTATTATTGTAATGAGTAATGACTAGTCTTAGTTATTTTATACATTTAAGTATACAAAGGCCGCAACAGCTCCCCGACAACCTGTTGGGAAAGCTGACACAACGGCCTATTAAGTAGTCCGTATAATCTAAAGTTGTTATAACTGTTACATTCTAATTTAAAGAAATAGTCCATGCTTAAAGTGGAGTTGAAAGTATGGGAAAGAAAGAAAAAACCTAAAGCCTTACTCTACAAAATTTAGTAGAATAAAAATTCTCTAGAGGTCTCTACATGTTTCGAACGTAGAAACGTTCATCATCAGTAAATTTATTTAGTGCTGATGGTTTTAGCAGAAGAGAAAATGGTGTAGAACCTTAAGGGAGCTTTTATGGAATTAAAAAAATTGATGCGTAAAAGAGACATAATATGAAGAAAATTGATAAAGGTTAAACCATACTGAGTATGTTAAAAAAGGCTAGTAAAGGGGGTCTAAACCAACCAAATAAACTGAGGAAGAAGTAATGTATGTCAAAATTGTCATATTAGGAAGATATCACAATAAAATTACATTGCAAAAAGTGTGCCCACGTGGACGTGAACAACTAACCTCTAACCTCTAATTTTATTGGTTTTAAATTAACCGCTTACTTTAATTCTCAGTACCCCACAAAACGCTTTTTGCAATGTAATTTTATTGTGATATCTTTATAATATGAAAATTTTATCCTTATAATGTCTTACTGACATACACTTGAAAAGTTTTATAAAAAAATTTAAATATTCTTCATTTTATTTAGTTGGTTTAGACCCCTTTAATAACCTTTTTTAACATACTCAGTATGGTTAAACCACTTTATCAATTTTCTTCATATTATGTCTCTTCTACACATCAATTTTTTAATTCCATAAAAGCTCCATTAAGGTTCTAAACCATTTTCTCTCTGCTAAAACCAGCAGCACTAAATAAATTGTCTGTCTTCTGATGATGAACGTTTCTACGTTCGAAACATGTACAGGCCTCTAGAGTATTTTTATTCTACTAAATTTTGTGGAGAAAGGCTTTAGGTTCTTCTTTCTTTCCCATGTTATATTTTAGTTGTTATTTTCGTTATTTATCAAGTTTTGTGTAATATGAAAAGGACAAATAAATGTTTTATTATAATAATAATAATAATAATTATTATTATTATTATATATGGTATACCTGGTAAATTCGCCTCCTTTAATGAATTTTTAGCATGGTAATTATGTTATAAAATATCGAAATAATAATGTAGTAGAAAAGTATGAAGCTAAATAATGACAAATAGGAGATTTAAATAAAATACTCAAATTTATGATAGTAATAATTTGTATGAAGGTTAAAACAGTAATAAAATACTTTAATCTGTTTATTTTTTACCAGGATCTTACAAGCATTTATTTCTAGAAAGACGAATAATAAGTATCACAAATGATGTTCTAAAATAAGATACCTTGCTTTATAGTGACATAATGTAATCAAATTTAATATACTCATTTCCAAATTTTTATGATAATAACCCAATATTCAATCAGTCAAATGATTCACAGTACATTTATTTGATAGCCCCAGAATCAATTTTCCATAATGGTAATTGGTAAATGACAGTGTGACGTAATGCATTGTGAATAATTTAATATAATTGGTGTCGATGTAACGATCAAGTGGTCCGACAAATATATTTTTTACTATACCTATTTATAGTGCATGGGCAGGTAAATCAGGAAATCTCATGTAAATTTTAAAATTCTTGACTACTGACGTCTCTATTAAAACTCACCCCAAGTATGTTAATCACCTGAAGAAATCCGACACTCTGTCTGTAATCCTCAAATACTGTGGTACGTTGTGTTTATTTTCAGGTTCGTTTAAAGTTTGATTACAACGGTAAAGTTATCAAACTTTAAGATTTTTTAGCTTAAATCTTATTCTGACTGTTTACCTAGAATGTGGTATTCCGCTGCCAGGAAATGAAAATCAAAGAGATTTTAAAAAACAAATCATCTATTATAAAAGCATTTTGGTTGTATAAAATTTATGAATAATTCAATGAATAACCTTAAAAACCCACAAAGAATTAAAAAAAACCTAATTATTACGTTTCATATAAAAATTAGTTAAGATGGTCTCCCATAATTTAGCTCATTTGCATCAACATGTGTCTGCTACAGAATGGTGACGAGGTGACGCATTTCCCTGGTATTACCTATTATGTTATGCTACCTCAATAATAAATAATGCTGTTTTACCCTTTGTTACCATTACGTCTGCGACAATAATGAGTTTGACCTCCCTAAAACCCCATTATTTTTTAATATTTATCGTTGGTCTGCGACCACACTCTGGTTTTGATTGATACCCTACTAATCTGCAATTTATTTGGTTACATACAGGGTGTCCCAGAATATGTGGGCAATCTCCCGGATTCGGATAGAATATGAAAAAATAATATGACAAGTTCCCATAAAAAAAATTCCTACAGGCCCTCCCTACTAAGATATAAGCCCCTGAAGGACGCCTCTGGAAATCGGTTTATCTTGAATAATTCTTAAAGTACTTGGTGTAATTTAATAATTTTTCAGTATGATGGTTGCTAGGTAAGTCTCCTCAAAATGAACCATTTTAATTTTATTCGGCTTATTTAGTTTTCCAGGGACGGACTAGCTTTAACAGAATAATGCTTATTTTTTTTTACACCCTGTATGATAGAGGCATATCAATAATACTATTGAACAGCTGAAACCTTAAACTAAAAAAAAGGTACTCTTTATCGACATCGATAAAGTAAACCGTTTACGAGAAAAAAAATTTTGTTCCATATGCCTTTTTTTATAAAATATTCGATAAATACCATATTTTTACTGATTCATTTTGTACGTCGGTTCAACATGAGCTCCTTCTACTGCAATGCATCTTTTAATTGTAGATTGTTGGATCCTCCACAATGCGCCAACATTATTCCTTATTTCGCGACAATGGAAGTTAATCAGTTTCAATAAGTGTTCCCGATTTTGTATTGGATTGGCGTATACTAAACATTTTAGATAGCCCCACAAAAAAAAATCTAATGGATTTAGGTCTGGTGATCGAGGAGGCCAAGCCACTGGTCCTCCCCTTCCTATCCATTGATTTTCGAAGACCCTGTTTAGGTGTTCTTGAACTACTAGACTAATATGTGGCGGAGCCCCATCAGGCATGAACCACATGTCGTAGTTGCAGAGGTAGATCTTCTAAAAGTTCTGGCAGATTGTTTTGAAGAAATTCCAAATACCTTTCTCCATTTAACCTTCTTGGCAATACAAATGGTCCAATTAAGTGTTGTCTGATAATTCCGGCCTACACGTTGATGGGTTCAAATTGGTGCTGATGATGCGTTACAATAGAAGCATGGGGATTTTTCTCTGCCCATAAATGTAAATTATGAGAATTTATGATGCCGTTTTTGGAAACTTCAACTTCGTCCGTGAAGAGAACTAAACCAATTAAATTTGCATCGTTTCTGTGCCGATCTAAAACCCAGTTACAAAATTCCATCCTTCGCGGAAAGTCTTCAGGAAGAAGCGCGTGGACTTTTTGAAGGTGGTATGGATGTAACTGTTGCTCTCTAAGGATTCTAAAGACCATTGATTTTGAACAATCAAATTCGGCAGCCAATTTTCGAACACTTGCAGCAGGATCTACTTCTACGGCATTAGGGATGTTTTCTTCAAGACCATCAACGCGATGGTTTTGATTTCCACAATTATGACTGGCTTTGTCAAACTTTCCTAAAATTATTTAAGACCTAAATACTTACTTTAAATCAAATCTTTATCATCCGATAAGTACAAATTAAAAATAAAACAACTTAGTTTTTACCTGTCTCTCTTAAACGACGATCTACTCTTTCAAAGGTTTTTCTGTCAGGAATTCTTCTGTTTGGAAATCGTTCTTCATAAAGCCTTCGGGCTTCTAAGGCATTACATGATGCAAGCACATACATTAAATGCATGTCGGCATATTCCTTAAACGTAAATTCCATACCAAAAAGAAGCAGAAGAAATAAGATCAAAAACTTAAACAGACTCAATTTCCAACTGACACTGAAGTAATTATTGTTTATTTTAACTGGTACATATCAACTAAACCATATCAACAAAATAAGGTATTTATCTAATATTTTATAAAAAAAAGGCATAATATGGAACAATTTTTTTTTCTCGTAAACGGTTTACTTTATCGATGTCGATGAATAGTACCTTTTTTTTAGTTTAAGGTTTCAGCTGTTCAATAGTATTATTGATATGCCTCTATCATAGAGGATGTAAAAAAAATAAGCATTATTCTGTTAAAGCTAGTCCGTCCCTGGAAAACTAAATAGGTCGAATAAAATTAAAATGGTTTATTTTGAGGAGACTTACCTAGCAACCATCATACTGAAAAATTATTAAATTACACCAAGTACTTTAAGAATTATTCAAGATAAACCGATTTCCAGAGGCGTCCTTCAGGGGCTTATATCTCAGTAGGGAGGGCCTGTAGGAATTTTTTTTATGGGAACTTGTCATAACATTTTTTCATATTCTATCCGAATCCGGGAGATTGCCCACATATTCTGGGACTCCCTGTATATCGTCCCATTTTTGTGTACGTATTATTAAAATTATTTGTCATTTTGGTTACAGAATATTTAGATTTACGTACACGTTTGGTATAAAGGTACTATATAGTCTGGTGAAGCCTAGCGACAACGGTCTTCGGTAGTGAACAGTCAAGTCATTTCTACTGTCGGACATTTCAACATATAACTTATAAAAGTGTAATAAAAGTTAGGAGCTCACCATCTTTCCGCATGTGTCACTTTTCTTCTCAAGCATATTACTAGAAAGCAGAGCGACAACAGTAATCAGCAGTGGACACTCAAGTCATTCCTGCTGTCGGACATTCATTTTAAGAAAAACCCATCACACCGTTTTATTTATATACACCAATTATAAATTGACGTTCTACAAATTTTCAAATTTTACGCTTTTTGTGGCTTTTATGCTCTTTTAATACGAGGATTCCTCTGCACATATTACTGATGTTAAAAATATTAGTTACTTACTTATTTTATTTTACCCTCAAGACATTTTGTGGAAATGTTTACGCGAAAAATGGCCCTGGGTCTGGGGCGTTTCACTATTTATTTTAATTTAAAAGTAGGTGTATTTTAACTTTTTAAAGGATATAATACGATAAGACAAACTTACTTACTATTTCTTTTAGTAATCAAAAAGTTCCTTAAAAAAATAAAATCACAAATATGTAAATATAAGCCATTATAGTTTTGCAGTCATATAAAAAGACACAAGAAAATATTAAAAACATAATAGTTGTTTATGTACCTGTGTTACTATTAGCACAGCAGACAAGAATTAAGGGAATTTGTAACTAGAAACAAGCCAGAAAAAGTACCACATGTAAAAGAGATTGAAAGGAATTGATGGAATTAGCTATAAAATTATATTATGTCGTATGGTATAGTATCCTGGTTCAACATCAAATTTTTGGTCTTGTTCTTGTTCTACAATTATCTTCAGTGTTTCTACACGAGATTTTTTAAATGGTCATCCCATGTAGGTTAGGTTAGATATTTATGCCCTGAGGATTACAAACACGAGGGCTTCTAAACGAGGTTTGCTCGAACAAAACCTCCATGGTGCATACCTACAAAGTTTTACCATTTTTAACGTATAAAATGGCTATTATTGACCGATTATTAGCAATCGTTTTTCTCTACATTGCCAGTTATTATTGACCATGATTAATAATGGAAACAATCTGATTGAAAGAAGGTAACTTGATTTTTTGGTTCTGTAACAATAAACATTAGTTCTTTTTTTTACTATTATTTTCATTCCACTATCATTCTCGAAGACGCCACATCTATACAAATACCTATTTGAATAACTATATTATACAATCCTTCTGACAGAAATCGGTTGAGCATACAAATATTCCTAGAAAGTAAACCAAGAACTACTTCCGCAATGTAACTCAAAAGGTCGTCTTCCCCTATATTTCTTCAAAATATAACTTTTCGTCGAAATCTCAATCTGGTTCAAGTAAGAAAAGCTTCTTTTTCTTAGTCTTTCGTTCAAGTGGTAGCATACGTTTATGTCACCGACATTATTCGCTTAGAACATTTGTCTTCAAAATGGAATTAGAGCGGCGCGGCGCGCGGTCGCTTGGTACCAAAATGCAGGGACGTACAAAACGTACGTTTTACTGATTCGTGTGAGGGTGGGTGTGTGCACATAAAATTTGAGTTAAATACGAAGGATACTTGACAGGTAATAGTCATAATACACTAAACAAAGAAAGTTTGGCTGATGAATGAATTTTGAACTTAATAAAAATTAAGTAACATGAAAAGAAAATAATAATTGAAGAGTGGAATGGATAAGTGGGCTAAGTGCCAAAAGTTTAGTTTTAAACTAGCTAAAAAAACTGTCTGTGAGACTCAATATAAACGCTAGTAAAGTTTTATTTTTTTTATATATATTTTAGTGTTATTAAAATACCCTGACAAAAATTTAGAAATCCAGCTTATGATCATCTTGAAAATAATTTTTAAAGTTCTTATTCACTGGAACAGGCTAAGTGCCAATAAGGCAACATTTAAAAAAAGGTTAAGTGCCTAAAAGGCAATATTTAAAATGGGCTATGTGCCCTAAGAGTAAAATTGAAAAAATGTGCTGCCCTACTAAAAAAAAACGACTAAGATTTGTATACCATTTTATTATTACAAAATAATAGTTAACATGGCTTAGTACTAGATACTATGACTGGTTCAGACTTATCGCCTAAACAGACACGTGGTTTACGGTTGGCACTTAGCCGCTTTTAAAGGAAACTTTCGATGGTACATATCCTGAGCTACTGTATTTTAGTAGGTTGACGTGGTTAAATAATGGGTTTAGCACATAGCCGGTTTTAGGATACATCCGCGTTGGCATTTAGCTTATTTTTATGTAAAAATACTAAAAAGTAAAGAAATGGCACTTAGCCCACTTATCCATTCCACTCTTCAATTATTGGAAGTCATTACCGAAATGACCTTATGGATGAACCGTCATTGATTCTTCTTCTTAGAACGCCGTCTCCCTTCGAAGGTTGGCGATCCAACTGGCTATGATGGTGCGTGAAACCGCACCTCTGAAAATCTCTATAGAATATGTCCGCCCGAACCATCGACGCAGATCCTTAAGCCACGAGTTCTGCCGTCTGCCTACAGATCGTTTACCCTCGATAATGAGTCGGAGGATCTCGTAACGCTCTCCCCTCATAACGTGTTCGATGTATTGGAGCTTTCGTTCTTTGATGGTTGTCAGCAGCTCTCTACCTTTGCCTATCCTCCTCAGTACTTCCTCGTTTGTTATCCTGTCTACCCAGGATATACGCAGTATACGTCGATACAAGTACATCTCAAGGCGTCAATGCGGCAATGCGGCTCTCCATTGATTGACTGAATGTCCAGCCCTCGGAGCTATAGAGTAGCACTGGGAAGACATAGCAGCGCAATATGCGTATGCGAAGCTGTAGGTTTAGGTCTCTGCTAGTGAGGAGGGTTTTTATGGAAATGAATGCCCTTCGGGCCTGCTCTATCCTTGATCTAATTTCCATTTTAGGGTCACTGTTTTCGTTGACGAGGGCTCCAAGGTATTTGACGGACTGCACTTGTTCCACGATCTGGTGGTTCATTTGAAGGATTGCCCGTCTTGGTGTCTTGGAGAACACAACCACCTTGGTATTGGTAACGTTCATGTGTAGACCATACTGTCTGCTATGTTCAACTATAAGGTCCATCATATTTTGAAGATGTAGGAGGCTGCCGGCGAGCACGACCGTTTCATCAGCGAATTGTATATATTATTAATAAGGGTGCCGTTGATCTTGATGCCCTTCTTCACATCCTCCAGTGCCTCCAAGAATACTGCCTCCAAGTATATATTGAATAGGAGAGGGGACAGGACACACCCCTGTCTAACACCCATCCTGATTTCTACCTCTTCGGATGTCATACCCTCTACCCTAATCTCTGCCATTGATGACTTACATGATTTTACTTTTACAATTCCTTCTCGATAATCATCCAAATTTATACTTGAGAAGGTGTGTACTTTTAAATGTAAAAATTTCCATGATTATTACGAAATTTATGACCGTTATAACACTTTTTAGCCGTTAATAAAGAGACATATTTTTTCAACTCACACAAACACATACCACAAATGCAAATTTTATGATTATAAAGTGTGCGGAAACTGTTCCAAAAATAGTATTTTGAGATTTTTATTACTGCACTAGTAAAAATGTACACTTTTTTATTCGACATGTTTGAAAAATTGACCTCCAGTAGGATTTATTTTAACCAAGAACTTAATTTCAGTTTGTTAGCTTTACGTGTACAAAAGGTTTGTTTAAACAAGGTAAGTAAAAGTTTTTTTTTATCGGCGCAACGTGCGTTTGAATTTTTTCAAAAAAATGATCTGTAATATAATAAAAGACCTGCTTTTTGATAACCGATTTTTTGGGAAACCATCTTTTTTTTGTAATTAGAAAATATGGCTCAATGTCACCAATTCTAAATTTTAGAACAAGATGGCGCCCTATGCTGTACACGGTAAATTGTTTTACCTACGCTGATTAAAAGGGTCTGTCTGTTTGAAATGAAGTAACAGAACCTTAGCTTGAACCACCAATGCACAAAAAAATAAAATAACAGTAAGTTCCAATATGCAGTTGTGTATTATTAATATTCGTGTAGAGTGCAACGTTCGTGCAACGTTCGTCGCTATATGAGGAGGGGAGGGGGTTTAAACTCCCTAATCCCCCCCTTTGGGTACGACCCTGGTTTGTCGTATATGTCAACCAAATTGAAGGACAAATGCAGAACGTCTTTACTTTTATTAACATGCAAATTGAATAAAATATTTTGATAATAAGAATAATTTTTATATACATCTTGTCAATCTTAATTTTTTTTTAAAAGATAAGTTAAATCTCTTATTATTTTGGTGTGTGTGTGATAAAAACTACTTGAATTAGAACACATTTTAATCAGCTGTAATTGAAATAATTTGATTATAATCAAACATTAATTTTTTTTGTTGTAAATAATTATTATCATTAGTAGTAGAACCAGGATGTGTCTAGCAAAATGAGCAAAAATTTTTTTTTGTCACCGAATTTATCCACTAGTGTTAAGATACGAAGATAGGAATAACATTTTTCAAAAATATTATTAAATATGTATATAGAAATTTTAGGAGTTATTTTATTACAATAATATAAAATTTATGTCTTAATTATATATAAAATAAAATGTGTTTTTACACAGTTAGTGCAAAAACATTACAAATAAATCCGATTGCATTGTATTACTTTAATAACAACAAGAAAGTTAATATTTCACACGAAGAGTAATGCCAAGTTTCTAGGTCGTTTATGCCTTAAGATTGTTTTTTGCCGACACAGGCACAAGAGAAACCATCAATAATTTATCTCTTTTATTAGTACCTAATTAATGTCGAAGCAAAATAAAAACGTTAGTATGACAATAAAACTCTGGTTTTAATGTAACAAATTATTTTTTGACGTGTTTATTGTTATTTTTGTGGGAGTATTAAAATTAAAAATAGCACACAATGCCATATTATCTTAGAGAAAGTTAAAATAAAAATATTAAAATGTTTAATATTTAAAGAAGAAATATTTAAAAACAGGTCCTTTTTACAGTCCCTCTGCATGGACATTTTGAACTAATAATTAAAAATATAATTAATATACGTGTATATACAATTTGATTACATAGCTCTATTATTTAACATCCGGGCATTGGGCATTTTTTTTTTTAATTTTGCTTTAACCTTAAATACACATGCAACAATTGAATCGTGCGTTTCTGTTTAAAGGGAACTTCTTAAATTTTTTTAATTAATCACCAGGCAAAAAAAACCTAATTTTTAACTGGCAATCGATACTAAGTATAAGTCATATCCACAGAGACCTGTATAGTATACCCTTGTAAAAACAAATATGCCAATTTTGCAAACAGTTAATAATCATAAATATGCTTATTGTTTATAATATTTTTATTATATAAATACAATTTCCGATTAGAAAACTGAAAACCTAAAATCGTGTTTAAAATTCCAGATCCACATTTTTTTTAAATTGACTTCACCGTGATATCTAAGAACGAAACGTTAAGTTTTAAAACTTATAATAACGCCATCTTTTACAATAGAAAAGACAGCTACGGAAAACTATTTTTTTTTCTTAGGTCAAAAATTAAGGCGAAAAAAACTAAAAACTAAAACTGTTCTCTCTGTCTCTGTTCAACAGAAACAAGATTATTGTTAACTACAAAAGTAAAGAGACACCAAAGAATTAATTAAGGTTAAGGCAGCAGAACAGACCACGCCCCCATTGAAAAATGGTTACAAAATAGCATGCAAAACGGGGGTATTGTCTTGCATACATGCAACTATGGGTTTTTTATACCTTAAATTTTGGTGAAGTGTGACAGAAGATTTGTAGATGATATCCAAGAAAATGTTTGCACAATTTCGATAAATGTATGTAACACCTCCTCACTTATTTTTTTTTTTCTGCCGTTAGTTACTTTTGGGGATTTTAGCCATATTTCGTTTTCACCAACATAAAATCTACTAATCACTCGGTTCAAGAGGTTTCCACTAGGTGTCAACACTAAATTGTGAGGTCGGCTTTACACCATAATAACGCAATGATTTACGATATCCCGATAAAAATTTATTTTTTTCTGAAACTTTTTTTTATTCAGCTACGAATGTCTTAGAAAGACTCGTAATATGACCCGAATCGAGCCAATCAGTTTAATAGAATTCCGATTACCCGACACCTGCTCGAAAAGACAAGGCCTGGAAACGCGTGACAAATCGATCGATGAGTCATCAGAAGTGGACCGATGCCGATATTTCTATTTATTTAAATGTGCTTGCATTTTACTAACTTTTAATTAGTGAGAAACATAAATGTACCTTTTAACCTTTTTAAGACTAAAGAAGCATTACCAGTGAACGTACCTATAGATTATGTAATATTTATTGCCTTCTTAGAACTTTTTTCTTAAAAAGTTATGCCTCACCCTTGTTGTTTCAAAGTATAGGGGAAATTATGATGCCAGTGGGCCAAAAGTGGCAGTTTTTTCTTTTTCGCGAGACACCCAACAGCGAAAACCGAGGCGAAAACAATGGTTATGTGCAATCAAATGGGAATATTTTATTCCCACTAAAGCTAGCAGGGTAGGTGCTGTCTGTTGGTTTTTATAACTTTTAATTAACGAAAATATTATTGTAAGGTTGTACATTACACTTTCAATCCAACTTTATTGAGAATAAAACAACTATCAGGAATAAGACAACCAGTGCAGCTTTGGGGGCGCCACTAAAAATTCCACGATTAGTTAAAGGTAAGAGAGATATAAGCAGCTATAATCTGCTTAAATTACTACGAGCATGTTAGGTTTTTTCCAACGTACAGTTTAAAACGGCAGCAAATAAAGTTCCGAGATGTAAAGGATGCTATTGCGAAAAGTATAGAGATAGCAACAATTTATAATGATTCGATTAGTTTTTCACACCTGGCAGAAGCTTTTGAGACGTTAACAGAACCAGACAGTTGATGGGTTAAGGGAAAAGGAAAACATAATATTTGAACATTATTATAATTTACGGATCGCGCTTCACTGTACAGGGTGTCCAGTTTTCGACACTTTTGAGGGGTATCTCAGTTATAAGTACAGATAGAATGATGCGGTTTTCGCAAACCTGTGTCACTTTTTTGTGAAACAAACGAAGCCCTTAACGGATTTATCATGGCCATCTTAGTTTTTGAGATACAGGGCGAAATTGAAAACGGTGCATTTTCAGACACCCCTTGTATTTTAGTTATCTTATACCTTATCGAAAATATAAGAACGGGGTGTTATACAGTTTTTTACGTAGAATCCAGTGGCGTAGTTAGTATATTTTTGAGAAATATACCAAAGTTATGTTTTTTTAAATGGAACGCCCTGTATATTTTTTCATATTTGCATTCTGCTTACTGAGAGCTTTCCAAAAATATATAATAGTTGGCACTTTGTTTTAAGAGGAAGGTTAAAATTCATATTTTTTAAATAACAAGCTTTAAGTTGACAGTAGGCCGTGTATTTTATTTTAATAAAAATAAATTGACGATACACTACACCATCAATATTACTGTATAGTTTAATTTCAAACTTTTAAGTTTTTTAATACTTACGATAGTTAAAAGTCATTTTCTCTTATTGTTACATATTAACGAAATAAACAAAAACATCTAGTAGCTCTTGACTTATCCAGGCTATAAAACAAAATTTTCATAATGGCGTTTAGCTCTTGTCAGAATTGTATTTATGTGTTTAAGGTTGAAAAGTTACTCATAATTTATTTATGATATTGTTCAATTTCAACGATGGCCCAAAAGTATGAAAATTATGAAAAATACAATATGCTGGTATGCTTTATACAAAGCCATGAAAACTCCCATGAGGCTGCCGATTTATATTTCAATAGGTAGGCATATTATTATTTTTTACAACGACCATTTTTAAAGTTATATACGGAGTGTTTGTTTAATTAGCGTCTTATATTGAGAGAAGGCAGCCATGTATAGATAGATTTTCCCTACTAAAGAACAATTTAATGGAACATGGGACCTTTACACAGCCTCCACCTAAAACATACAATAAGGAAAATAGAGAAAAAGATGAATATAATAGCTATTTACCTAACAAGTGCGGAAAATGAATTTTTCCGCACGTGTCAGGTACAATAGTTTTTCTACAGACGTGTGGAAATAAGTAACACATATTTCAAAGAAATTTAATAATTTTTAATTAACTATAACAATCACATACATATGTAACAGTAACTAATTCTGAGAAAAAAAGTAATAACTACAAGTTATAATTGATATATTATTGATTTTGACATAATCTTGCCGAAAAAAAATTCCGCGCTCGTGTGGAAAACCCAATTTTCCGCACGGATTTTTGACATAATCGTGCCGAAAAAATTTTCCGCACTAGTGTGGAAAAACCAATTTTCCGCACGGATATCAGTGCGAAAAATTGATTTTTCCACACGCCTGTAGGAAAAATATATTACATAATCATAAATAAATTATGAGTAACTTTTCAACCATAAATACCTAAATACAATTCTGACAAGAGCTAAACGCCATTATGAAAATTTTGTTGTATAGCCTGGATAAGTCAAGGCCTACTAGATGTTTTTGTTTATTCCGATAATATACCTACGTAACAGTAAGAGAAAATTACTTTTTACTATCGTAAGTATTAAAAAACTTAAAAGTTTGAAATTAAACTATAAAGTAATATTGATAGTGTAGGGTATCGTCAATTTATTTTTATTAAAATAAAATACACGGCCTACTGTCAACTTAAAGCTTGTTATTTAAACAAAGTGCCAACTATTATATATTTTTGGAAAGCTCTCAGTAAGCAGAATGCAAATATGAAAAAATATACAGGGCGTTCCATTTAAAAAAACACAACTTTGGTATATTTCTCAAAAATGGGGATATCTGGAAAAATACTAACTACGCCACTGGATTCTACGTAAAAAACTGTATAACACCCCGTTCTTATATTTTCGATAAGGTATAAGATAACTAAAATACAAGGAGTGTCTGAAAATGCACCGTTTTCAATTTCGCCCTGTATCTCAAAAATCAAGATGGCCATGATAAATCCGTTAAGGGCATCGTTTGTTTTACAAAAAAGTGACACAGGTTTGCGAAAACCGCATCATTCTTTCTGTACTAATAACTGAGATACCCGTCAAAAGTGTCGAAAACTGGACACCCTGTACTGCGCTTGGAGACATAGCTTTAAATGAGATTATGAAATTCTACAACTATTCTACATAAACGATGGAGAAATGTTAGGCGAATAATAAAATATTGCAAAGGTGGCGCCATCTATCAATGTTTAATCAAACTCTTTAATGACGTTATTTTATGACGCCTCGCCTGTGATCACGTGCTGCCTACGTGAAATTAGCTGAAAAGCACGTGGATAATTCAGCCCTAAGACAAATATTAGACAATTAAAAAAGTAGCCAAAGAAAAATTTAATTTAAAAGTTATGTTTTAAAACGAGTCATAATACCTACTTACAAGATCAATGTCTCGATAAATGTTAGTTTTAAAAACATCAAGGTTCAATGTTTGGTAAAAGTAAATAACAATAAAATACCACGATAATTTAAACAGAGGTAAAATATTTTTATAACATTTCCTCAGTTAAAAGTTGGTATCGCAGAAGTAATATAAATTAATTTTGTAATTGATATCAGGAGATTCCTTTAGGATACCTGTCAATATCGGAAATACTATTGAAACCTTAAAACTATTTTATAACTGAAAGGAAATGAAAAAATACTTTAAGACTTCCTCCATGGGTACACCTAATGACGACAGAGCAAGTTAGACATTCCATTATTTTTATCATGACAAGCCGACAAGACGTCAAATGCAAAAGTCCACCCGGTTCCTTACAAGCTCCACGATGGAACAATGTGGAAATATTATACACCAATTTTTACTACGCGAATAATGTTGCCAAAGAATCCAAAGACTCCAAACACATTTTGGATTTTCTTTGAGCTTAAACTGACTCAATTTATAACTATTGTGAAGTTACCACTGCTATGGCGGCGTATCTTGCTGGTTTCAAGAAAAGCTGTTGGCTGGCAGCCGATCAAAAATTTAACTTTACAGTCAGAACAGTATATAAGTATAATATTCGAGATATTCCACAATCGTATAGAGACCACAAGATGTGGCCAGCGGTATCCAGTAAAAATAAGAAAATTGAAATATGACATTTTTTAAATTTTGACATTAAATTAAAAAATAATTGTGAAAATAGTAATGAAATTTGAACGTTTTTACGTGTTTTGTGAACATATTATAACTATAACAAAATATGGGAAAAAAAGAAAAAACCTAAAGTCTTCCTCCACAAAATTTAATAGAATAAAAATTCTTTAGGGGTCTCTACATGTTTCGAACGCAGAAACGTTCATCATCAGGAGACAGAAAATTTATTTAGTGCTGATGGTTTAAGCAGAAGAGAAAATGGTGTAGAACCTTAATCGAGCTTTTATGGAATTAAAAAATTGATGTGTAGAAGAGACATAATACGAAGAAAATTGTTAAATGTTAAACCATACTGAGTATGTTAAAAAAGTTATTAAAGAAGTTCTAAACCAACCAAATAAACTAGGGAAGAACAAAATACCTTCCTAAAAAGAAGGTGTCGAAGATTATTTAAAATTTTTTTATAAAACTTTTCAAGTGCATGTCAGTAAGACATTATAAGGATAAAATTGTCATAATTATGAAGATATCGCAATAAAATTACATGCAAAAAGTGTTTTGTGGGGTATTAAGGGTTGAAGCTCAGTAAGCCCGCAAGCGGTTAACAAGCGGAATAACAAAATAATATTACAACACAGTAGTAGGTCTATTAATTAACTGCTTTAATGCCAGAATGCTCCTTTTCCAAGTGTTTATAGTCATGTCATATGATAGAAAGTCCACTTAAAAAGTGAGATACCCTTCACTTAAAGTATGAATTATTTCTTCAAGTATTCTATTTTTTCTAAAAACAAAGCGTTTCAACAGTTGACACCCACATGTGACATTAACAGCTGATACTGGTTTCTTCCTAAATGTTCCCAGTTCAGTAGTGGGCCGTAGCAAGCTCACGCGTCAGTTTTCAGAGACTAAATTTTCTTGGTGTTTATTATTTAAGATGAACGGCGAGTAGAATAAACCAGTCCTATTTCCAACAACAAACATTTCATTTATCATCATTTGCTATTATAAATTTAATATTTTTAGTTTCTCCATTTTAATTACCGTACAATAGGTTGCCAAATCTTGCGCTCATTGAGAACTAATCCAGCTGTTTGTATTTAAAAACAAATGTCATTTTGGCGGCTTTGTACAACGCCGCGAACGCAAACTATGTTTGTTGTCAGGGTTGTTCATAGCATTTTCCATTGGTAAGTTTATTGCATGTGCGTGCTATCGCACGTTGAGTTCGATGTTTCAATTGTAAATAAAATTACCGCTGTATTTTGCAAGACATTATGCAATAAGCCATTAAAACCCTCGTACAAGTTTAAAATATAGTTAATGCGATAGTAAAAGAACTTAGCCCAGTCTTGTCTCTGTCCCCAACAGCTTAACGTAAAATAGACCAGATTTCAACAAAGTGCCATAAATGACAGGTACGGCGCGGCGTATTCTAGGGAAATTTAACTTTAACTATATTTTATCCAATCAAAACGTACAAGGATAATGTGTATAGGAACTCTTTTGAAATAAATAATTAAAATATAATAGATCATTTTAAACTATACAAGCAAAGTTAAGTGACCAACGGAAAATTAGAATAATGATTGCAAAATACATTATTAAAAACAAGAGTGCAAAAACTTCAAGTTCAATATGTTGTTCTAAAAATAAAAACCAACTTTGACTACCTTCATTTCCTCATTTAAAAATGACAAATAAGCGTGTTTACTTTCATTGAACTTTATGATGAAGTAATACAATTAAATTCCAGCATAGTTGGCGTTGCTTAATATGCATAAATTAATACGAATTTATAATAACTATTAAACGATTGCCATTATTTATTACATTACCATAAAAAAATACCTTCATTTCATAATTTTTTTTTAAATATGCCATTGCAACAATAATGCTTGCGAAATATGGGTCAAAGAATGTGATTCTTCTCATTTAATGGCATCAATCATCGATCAACCATCAAATAAAACCGTGAAACTGCCGTTTTTAATAATCAAATTCATAATTTCGCTCGCCTTTATTACAATGCTTCCATAATGCTTACTATACAATGTACAGGGTGTCTCAATTTCGAGCGGCATCATAAATATTTCGGAAATTATAAGAAACTAGCGTGTACCCGGCATGCGTTGCAACCCGCTGGTATAAATACAAACCCGATATATTAGTACCCGGCATGCCACTTTCTGAAATTGCACCCGTGCGAAGCCAGGGCGGGTCGCTAGTTATACATAAAAACCTACCTTCCTCTTGAATCACTCTATCTATTAAAAAAAACCGCTTCAAAATCCGTTGCGTAGTTTTAAAGATTTAAGCGGACATGAAAGGGGACAGACGGGCGATAGCGACTTTGTTTTATACTATGTTAAGATAAAACGACGTGTCGCGCATCGCTCAGATTATGATTGTTTTAAAGTTATAAAAAGTGTAAATAACAATGATCTGGTACCTATAGATGAAACAATAACAAATGAATCTATTGCCAAAATGGTATTCCATTCTGAAGTAAATTAAGATTCGAATTTCGCCCCTCCCCATTGTTTGCCAAACTTACGCTATTAAAAGTATTTTCTAAATGTGGGAAATTTAAGTCTTTGTCAAAAACCCTATAAAGAGCATGCAGTATGGCAACGCAGCAGTAAGATATCCGCCCCCAAAGATAAGGCCATGATGACGTCGTTTCATTCGTTTTCATTTAGGGACGTCCACAGAAAATCTAGCTAAGCAATGTACCGAAAAAAACATTTTAAATAAAACCACAGGCAAAAGGTAAAATCAAGAGATAACGGCAAAATAATTATTTTACGTATAAAATTAAGGCTTAATACATTGATTTCAATCCGTCGATGTATCGACAAATTTCAAACGACCTCGATGCTTCGCTTAAAAACGATACATAGCATTCAAAATATCGATGTTTTCGATGCATCGATTTATATCGAACATCACTATTTTCTTTTGGTGTTTCTTTCTGGTTTCATAAACAGGCAACGGTTTAAACCTTTTTTGGTTTATCAGTTTTGTGTAATAATTACTGTGCTTTTAGTGTTTTGTAATATTTTTTGAAGGCTAACTATAAGATGAGTGGCAAGTAAAGTATACGAGAATTCAGAAAATAATAATTCTGCAGTTACTTTTCATGAGCGAGTAAATAGAAAATTGGGTTATTTGTAGGTTAGGTTTCTTCTAGGTCACATTAAAATGTAACTCCAGCGTAATTCCCACTACCTGCCCCACCCAACACTTTACCTTTTCTCTCCTACAAACCATGTTGTCAACACATTTTAATAGCGTTTATGAATGACCCTGTGCCATCTATCTATAGGTACCAGATTATTGGTACCGAAATAACGATAGGGAATTCTCATGCACAACTGGTCAAAATTGTAGATATTGGAGTACAAATAATTATCACAGGTTTGTACAAGAAGGCCTCAAAAGGCAAGCATATTTGGACATCAAAATTATTCGACCTTTTATTAACAACATTGGAAAAGATTTTTTTTAAACCTTTTACAAAAACGAATTGGACTTGAATTAGGAGAAGTTGCTCCTGAGAATGACGATATTTGGGTTCAAATGGATGGTTGTCCTACGCACAATGCACGAGAAGTAAGGTAATGTAGGTAAGGTAAATGTTCGAAACGATTTCAATGAATGTACAATAGGATTAATTTACACCGTAAATTGGCCATCTAGGTCTTTTTTCACCAAGCGACTTTATCCTGTGGGGTCACATTAAGGACTCTTTTACACTATCAGGTTTAGCCGGTCCGGTTTCAACTCTAAAGCAAACCAGACCATTCGTTTAAATATAGCTCTTCACACTATCAGGTTTAGGTTCGGCGACCGGTTGCAGCCGGATGGGTCGACTGGAGCATCCGGTTCCCTGACGCCGGACGAAGTGATGGTGGGGTATTGCAGCTTGTTACGACTTCAACCAAACATTGCACAATCGTGCAACGTCGCATCTCCCTTGAAATGAGAGGAAAAAGACGACAGCGCCACTTGCGAAAGAAGATACCAACAAACAGCTGCTCTTGTCATTTTTACTTTGTAAAATTAAAAAATATACAGTCCACTAAATGTAAAGTTAAGAATATATGGTTTACAATCGAAGTCATCTTAATTATTCCCACCGCATCATATGGTCCAACCGACCCAGATAGAACTAGCAGGAAAAGAAAGGACCAAAGAAGCTTGATGACCGGGTTCGCTGCCGCCGCCATTAAAGCCGCAAGCCGTAGAACTCCGTACGTAAGTCCGATCCTTTTCTTACTTTCCCCAAAGTTTTCTTTGTTTGAATAAGTATAGCAAATTAATAATTTTAGGGCACAAGGTATGATATTAGCCCACTTTATTTTGCTTGTCTATGTATGAATATTATTATTTTAAACATAATATTCGGATTAATTGTGCAGTGTACTCACAATCTATCTTAGTGTGGGGCATAGCTCTAGTATAATAATTTCAGAGTTTTAAATTCCATGAATTAAGAACGATTCTTACCATTTGTCCTTTGTGCATGTTATTAAAGTTTGGTTAGATTCCAAATTTTGGTTGCTTTCTTAGCAAACGACACGTCAGTGGAAGTTTGACCCTGACCGACATAATAAGTGCATTTTCGGACGACTACTAATTTGCGTTTAATACGTTATTTCAATGATGACAACATTTATCAACACAGAAGGTTAAAGGTTTAATATTAAATACTTAAATTGTGTTTTATTTCCTTGCTCTTTAAATTTAGTATCCTTTTAGTTCAAAATGGCTTTGGAGGAAGAAATTAGCAAGCTAAAACATAAAAGGGGAACCTTGAAAGGTGCTGTTACAAGGTTTAATAATTATTTAAATAATTTTCCCTCAAATCCCAATTACGTAGAATTAAAAGCTAGGTTAGAAAAAATAGAGATATCCTTGGCGGACTTTGAAATATGTCAGTCAAAACTCGAGGAGTTAATTGACGATCCTAATAATCATGAATCTGAGAGAGACACGTTTGAAAGCATGTATTATGCTGCCTTTGCAAGGGCCAAGGGCTGTCTGAATGATTATCTTGCAACGCTTCAAAATGTTACCCAGCATCAGCCTGTAATCGCTACAGGAGATCCGTTAGCACGAATTAAGTTACCACCTTTGAACTTACCTAGTTTTGATGGTAATTTAAATAAATGGCTACAATTTTATGACACGTTTCTGTCTCTGATTCATAGAAATACAAATCTGACCTCAAGTCAGAAGTTTCATTACTTATTGTCTTGTTTAAAAGGAGAAGCTTTACATTCTATTCAATCTCTGCAGGTAAGTGAGGCAAATTATATAATTGCTTGGAACTTAATTTGTGACAGGTATAAAAACACAAGAATTATCATAAATAATCATATAAAAAATATTTTTGATCTTCCAGTCTTAAAAAAAGAATCAAAAGAAGGTTTACGAAATCTAGTAGATGAAATACAAAAAAATATACGCTCACTTGAAGGTCTTAATCAGCCTGTACAAACCTGGGACGCTATGATAATTTTTATTATTTCGTCAAAGCTTGACTCGCGTACACTGAGGGAATGGGAAAACTCTCTAGGCGCAGGCGGCTGCGTCACTACTCTGCCGACGTATTCGCAAATTATCAAATTCTTGATGCAGCGTTGCCAAACTTTAGAGATGATAGATTTTAATACAAAGTCTGACAAATTTGATAAAGAAAAAAATGTTTATAAAGGTTATAAAACTCTTCTTTCACAACAAGGCCTGACTTGTAATTTTTGTAAAGGTTCCCATTTGATTTATTATTGTAGGGACTTTCTAAAACTTACTGAAGAAAACAGATTAAATGAAGTTAGAAAATTATATCTATGCACAAAATGTTTACGTACAGGGCATAACAAAAAGGATTGTAAGGGTTATAATTGCAAAAAATGTAATAAAGATCATAACACTCTGCTTCATATAGTTCAGAATTTAGACAATAATCAAAAAACATACACGGCAATTAACGATACCAGTAATGAGCATACAAGTAAGAAAAACCTTGAACATGACCAATTAAAAGGGGAGAATTTGAACCTTGATGCCGATTTACAAATTAAAACTACTTTGACAAATCAAGGTTCAAATAAGTATGTTTTACTTTCTACCGCGCAAGTCTTGATATTTGACAACAAGGGAGAGCCTATAACGTGTCGAGTGCTTTTGGATTCCGGTAGCCAATCAAATTATATTACAAGTAGTTTAACCAAAAGATTAGGGCTTAAAAAATCGGAAGTTAATATTCCAGTCACTGGAATTAGCAAAAATTTAATATACATTAGACAATCGACCAAAGCAAGAATTTCGTCTACAACAAACGATTATTTTCGGGATTTAGATTTTTTGATTCTTGATAAAATAACCGATAATTTGCCGGCAATAACGTTTGATCACGGAGTTATCAACATTCCTAAAAATATTAAATTAGCAGACAATGACTTTAATATATCAAAGCCTATAGACATATTATTAGGCGCAGGAATTTTTTGGTCTCTGATTACTGAAGGTCAAATATCTTTAGGTAATAACTTACCCCTTTTACAAAAAACACATTTAGGATGGGTAATAAGTGGCTCTTTACGCCTTGATAAGTCAAAAACTACTTCTTGCAATCTAAACGTTGTTAACACAAATTTAGAACAGCGAATTGAGCGATTCTGGTCGATCGAAGAGTGTTTACCCGCAGCTAAGCGCTCAAAGGAAGAAATTGAGTGTGAAGAGTATTTTATAGAGACAACTAAACGCGATGAGCAGGGAAAGTTCGAGGTTAGTTTACCTATTAAAGATAACATTTGCGATTTAGGAGACTCGAAAGAAACTGCTATTAAACAATTTTATAGTCTTGAAAAACGATTAAATAAAGACATAAATTTAAAGACTCAATATGAAGATTTCATGCAGGAATATTTAGAGTTAGGTCACATGACACTTGCCGATGAACAAAATAAACGCGAATCAAAAATATATTATTTGCCTCACCATCCGGTAATTAAGAAAAATAGTTTAACAACTAAGTGCAGGGTAGTCTACAACGCTTCTTGTAAAACAACTAGTGGCTTATCTCTAAATGATGTTTTAAAAATAGGGCCAACTATTCAGGATGACCTTTTTTCAATAATTTGTCGCTTTCGGATGCATAATTATGTTATAACCGCTGACGTCGAAAAAATGTATAGGATGGTCAATATAAAGGATTCTGATCGCGATCTTCAACGAATCTTTTGGAGAGTCGACCCTTCAAAGGAAGTACAAGAATATAGGTTAAACACGGTTACCTATGGTACTGCTCCGGCCGCGTTCTTAGCAGTCCGCGCTCTTCATCAGATCGCTTACGACAGCGCGATCGCGCATCCTAAGGAATGTCAAGTAATTTTAAAAGACTTTTATGTCGACGACTTAATTACGGGTGGCTCCACAATTGAAGAGACTAAAAATATAAAGAATGTTATTTTAAAACTTTTAAATGCTGCTGGATTTAAGCTTAGAAAATGGGCATCCAACGATAAGTCTATATTAGATTTCGTCAACAATTCCGAATTACCACAGTATTTCATTACTGATGATAAAACTGTTAAAACTTTAGGGTTAATTTGGGAACCCGAAAAAGATATTCTTGGGTATTCTATCAACATCAATAAGGAATTTAGTAATCGCATAACCAAAAGATTTATTCTCTCGATCATATCACAAATCTTCGACCCATTAGGGCTTGTAGGGCCAGTTATTGTACAAGCAAAATTGATTATGCAAAAATTATGGAAGGAAAAAATAAACTGGGATGAGATAGTACCTCCTGATTTGCTTGACAATTTTATTCAGTTTTACAAACAAATATTAGACCTTAACAAAATCGAAATTCCGCGACATGTCTCGTTAATGAACATGAAACAGTTTGAATTACATGGCTTTTGCGACGCGTCTAACGCTGCCTATGGCGCATGCGTATACGTTGTCTCTAGAGATTCAGGCAATACTCCTTACGCTCAAATTTTATGCGCCAAATCTAGAGTAGCCCCTCTAAAAACCATTACAATTCCGAGACTTGAATTATGCGGCGCTCTCTTACTAACTAAATTAATCGAGAAGGTTGTCGAGTCTTTAGAACTAAAACCGCTTAATATATTTTATTGGACGGACTCGACAATAGTTTTGGCTTGGTTAGCTACTACGCCAAATAACCTAAAAACCTTCGTGGCTAATAGAATTTCAACCATACAAACCCGAACGGACGTAAAAAAATGGAGTCATGTCAAATCAAATGAGAATCCAGCAGACATAATATCTCGAGGGCAAAGTCCCAATGATTTACGTAATTCAAAATTGTGGTGGTCCGGCCCTGACTGGTTAATTCAAGATTCAAAAGGGTGGCATCATTCGGTTGATATAGATATTGAAAACATTCCAGAAAAACGTACCAACACAAATTTGACTTTATTTGCGGAACACAACGAATTTGATCTCATTAATAGATATTCGTCTTTGCCAAAATTAATTAGAGTTATGGCTCATTGTTTAAGATTTTTAAACAACTGTCGCAAGACAGCTCCTAAACTTATTGGTCCCCTATCCATTCAAGAATTGGATGATTCACAAAATGCTATAATTGTCATAGCACAATCGAGAGATTTCGGAAAGGAAATTTATCATCTAAAACAATCGATCCCATTGTCAAAAAAAAGTAATATCTTATCTCTGGATCCCTTCTTAGATAATAATTTATTAAGAGTTGGCGGTCGCATAAGGCAATCCGAGTTGGCCTTTGATCAAAAGCACCCGGTGTTACTCTCCAACAAAAATCCTCTTACAAAATTACTAATTATAAACGAACACGAAAGATTATTACACGCTTCGCCCCAAGCTGTACTATGCAGTTTACGAGACAAATTTTGGATAGTACGAGGCAGAAGCACCATACGGAATATTTTGAAAAAATGTTTGCGTTGCTTTAGAGTAAATCCTAATTCCTATGAGACAAAAATGGGTGATTTACCGGCCGATCGTGTTTCACAATCTATGCCCTTTACGAAAATAGGTATAGATCTTGCAGGTCCCTACTTCTTAAAAGACGGAAAGACACGCAGTCGGGTTTTAGTAAAGGCTTATATATGCGTCTTTGTTTGTTTCGCCACCAAAGCCGTTCACTTAGAACTCGTTTATGATTTGTCGGCTAAGGCCTTTTTAAATTCGTTAAAACGCTTTGTTTCAAGGCGAGGTCTACCGACCGATATTTATTCTGACAATGGTACTAATTTTATAGGTGCCGCTAATGAACTTTCTGAGTTGAATAAGTTGTTGTCATCGGTAGACGATCTACGTGTCAAGGAATATTTAAATGCACAAAGGATACAATGGCATTTTATTCCCCCGCGTGCACCAAACTTTGGTGGGTTGTGGGAAGCGTGTGTAAAATCATGCAAATATCATCTTCATAGAATAGTTGGGGAAGCTAATCTAACATTCGAACAATTTTATACTATACTTGTTCAAATTGAGGCAATCCTCAATTCCCGTCCCTTGATTCCTCTTTCCGAAAGTCCAGATGATCTAGACCCTTTGACACCATCACATTTCCTTATCGGACGAAAACTAACAACACTGCCACAACGATACTTCGAGGACTCGCCGCAGTATAAACTGAATGATTATGAAAGACTCCAACAGCTCGTCCAGCACTTTTGGGCTCGTTGGCATCGTGAATACCTAGGAGGTCTGCAAACCCGTTCCAAGTGGAAGACTTCCAGCCCCAACTTAAGAACAGGCCAAATGGTTTTAATTAAAGAAGACAACACTCCACCTCTTCAGTGGCCCATTGGTCGTATCATCGAAGTGCACCCTGGGCATGACAATATTGTTAGAGTTGTCTCTATCAAAACCAATAAAGGAACGTCTAAACGTCCAGTCAGCAAGGTGTGCCCTTTGCCTGATGAAATTTGTTGAAAATGATCCATGAATTTCCAACGGGGGCGGCATGTTACGACTTCAACCAAACATTGCACAATCGTGCAACGTCGCATCTCCCTTGAAATGAGAGGAAAAAGACGACAGCGCCACTTGCGAAAGAAGATACCAACAAACAGCTGCTCTTGTCATTTTTACTTTGTAAAATTAAAAAATATACAGTCCACTAAATGTAAAGTTAAGAATATATGGTTTACAATCGAAGTCATCTTAATTATTCCCACCGCATCACAGCTTATGTGCGCGTTCACACTTTTGTCCGGTTATGGTCTTCAGGTTTAGTCTGTGGTAGTTTATTATTTGTTTTAACTCTGGCGAGGAAGGTGCGAACGCTTACCTGATTGTTAAGCTAAGCATTTCTTTTGGACGCTGTAAAACTGGCTGTTATTTAGTATGTAGTTCTTCAAAAGACGAAACAGACATTCTAAAGTAGGTAATTAAAAAAATTTTTTTCGTCACTTCTTAATTCCTCATACAAAATTTGAAAAGCACTAATCTCGTCACGTGTTTGAAGTATAGGGTGTACCCAAAGTCCCCTTTTACTATTTCTTTGCTTTTTACGCTTTCTACAAATACCACAAAGCTATAACAGCATTACGATCCATCATCGAAAAGTGGACTAAAGTTTATTAATAAGGACAATTCCGGACCTGATGAAAATCTGATCAGGTCCGTATATTTTTATTTTTACTTCAGGATTCTGTCCGGTTTAAACCTGACCGGCGAACCTGATAGTGTGAAAGAAGCCTAAAAGTGTTAGTATGTATAAAAATGTGCGTTATCACAATTTGGAGGAACTAAAGATTGCAATTTCAGGGGAATTAAATCGAATCGCTAAGTATTAACTTATAATGTAAGAACTGAATTTTTTGACTCTTTAGGATATTGTTTGGCATTAAAGGGATGAGCATCTGATAAAAAACATTGTTTGTTGTTTTCCAATTGATTCCAAATGTTGATATAAATAAAGTTTTCATTATTTTGTTTTAACTACGTGTATTTATAAATTATTATAATAATAAATAATAAAACGTGTAGTAACATTTTAGATCATAATTATTTCTGGTGGTTTAAATGGGGCATGTATCAGAGCCGTATTTAATTTTCAAGAATTTTACGAAGAGTTTTTTCTAAATAACTTTTAAATAGATTTTTAGAAGTGAATACAATAATATAAAAAAATGTTACTCTAAAACAAGTGCATATATTTATTAGAGAACTGACAAATAAAACTTTGAATAACATATACAAAACGTAACTTCTATGTACAGGCTGTCTCACGGTAATCGTCCATTAGAATATTTCGGATAGTAATACAATTTGAATCCTGCACATTTGAATAATGGGGATGTCGAAGATTTCTTCAAATAAAATAGCAGCGACCATATTATGGACTTCCGGTTACACTAAAAGATGTCTCAAACTTGCTTATTTTAAATGCATAGCACCCTGAATAATAATATTATTTGTGTTATGTTCTTCTTTTCCAATAACTTTTATTAAAAGTTTTTGTATCGTACTCCAACCTTTTTGAAAAAATAAGTTTTCTCAAATTTTAACTGATTACAGGGTGTCGCCTAAAATGGAATATATTTTTAAAGATTACAGAGGGAAACTCAAAATTTCGGTTGTGAAATAGATATTGTTGTGGTTGATAATGAGTTGTCGGTAAATGGAATTTTAGATACAGGAAAGTGGAAAAGTAATAATTTTTGATCTTTATCAACAAATTTAAACATCCCTATTTTTTTAATACGATGCTACGTTGCAATTTCATTAAATCGATAGGCTAGATAGAACATTTCCTATCTGTCCACCTAAGACTTCACTATAAGTAATTAGAATAGTTTTTAATCTTATTTACGGTTTTTCTCAAAATCCCCCAAATATCAAACAGTCTTATTGATTTTTGACAAGAATGCCATGATACACAAAGTATTAATTGCAACTAACAACGACAAGCGTCTGTACAACAATTTTTTCTCAGAAACTGCTAGAGTATGAGAAAATACCTTTTGAAAAAGGTATTGGAAATAAATAAAGGAGCACAAAAAAATTTATTAACCAGGGTGCTCCATTTGAAATAAACAAGTTTGAGACAACTTCCGTTGTAACCGAAAGTCGCATATGGTCGCTGTTACTTCATTTGAAGACAGTGTCTACGAAAACCCCATTGTCAAAATTTGCAGCCAAGGCCGTAGCCAGAAAATAATTTCGGGGGTGTTTGTTCCAGTGGCGGATTTGGGATTTGTTGTAGGGGGGGGGGGAAGGGCTCTTTTGGGTGCCACGCCCTTTGTTGGGTAAAATAACCGTAAAGCTTAATCTGCGGCAATATTCCAGACTTTAAAACACTCTTATAATTTAAAAGAAATTCGAAAGTTGAAAGGCCGGTCGACAAAATAAACAATAAACTATTTATTTTACTAATTAACATGTCTCTTATATTATGTCATAATTATATATCTAAGTATAATAATTAATATAATAAATTATATTATGTAATAATAAGATCAAAAACAAAATAAGAATAAAAACTAAAAATAAAGAATAAGAACAAAAAAAATATCTAATGTACCTACTTACTTTGTACTAAATTACAAAATTAAGATTCCTGTTCTTAGAAGAGAAAATATTTATGATTTTGTTTACATCTACGTTTATATCACGGTGGACATATAGGAAAGCCAGACCATTAAGGCGATCTGCAGCCATTGTAGCCCGTAAATAAGATTATTTGTAAACATTTCGGGGAGGGGGGTTACAACCCCCTAACCCCCCCCCACCCCTGGCTACGGCCCTGTTTGCAGCATTAAAAACGCATTACTTGGAAAAATATTTTAATGAACGATAACCGTAAGACCCTGTACATCTATCACTTTTTGTGAATAATTATTATAATATAAAATGTAATTTATGTTTTGATTTTGAGAAACGATTGATCATATGTCAATAATTTTTAAAAAAACTTTATGTAGGTACTAGGGGGAGGGGGCAATTGTCCCATGCCCCCCCCCCCCACCCTTGTAACAGGCATAAATCTAATAAGTGTAAAAACATTGCCGATGCCCCTAACATGTCCCGACTTATAAGAAATTTTAAATATTTTAATCGTATTTTAAAATTATATAATTGGTTCTTTTCCTATATACAGCGTGTGTCTTCGGAAGTTCTTACCAAATGGTGGGAAACTTTTTTATTATTAATTTTACGAAAAAAAAATATTCTTTATAAAAAGCTCTGCATGGTCTAAAACCTAAAATGCAACCATCAAATATCGAAATTTTCCAGTCATATACGAGGTTTGTCAAAAAATGTGAATTTTTCCCAAGAATGTGAATTTTTCCAAAGAGTAAAGTACCTTTATTTTTGACATTATCAAAAATTGTTATAAAAAAAAGTTGATCAGAACTAAAAACTACGGCTAAATGTGCAATTATACGCATTTATGTTGAAAAATTATTTTATTGATTTATTATTTATTTAATTTTTTAATTATTTAATTAATTAAATGCGTGTTATTGCATATTTAGACGTGATTTTTGGTTCTGATCAACTTTTTTTTATAACAATTTTTGATAATGTCAAAAATAAAGGTACTTTACTCTTAGGAAAAATTCACATTCTTGGGAAAAATTCACATTTTTTGACCAACCTCGTATATGACTGGAAAATTTCGATATTTGATGGTTGCATTTTAGGTTTTAGACCATGCAGAGCTTTTTATAAAGAATAATTTTTTTTCGTAAAATTAATAATAAAAAAGTTTCCCATTTGGTAAGAACTTCCGAATACACGCTGTATGATGTATTGGCAATTTTTATTTTTAGTATGTTGGTAAGATCTATAATATTATTTTTAGTGTATACTTTGGAAAACTTTATAGCATATTAGATATTTATTTATTTTTGCAAATACGTAAAAGCCCGTATCCCTGTAACCTGTAAGCCAGAAAATGTAAACAAACACAACACGTGTAATAATAACTTGAGAAAAAAATTTAAAAAACTTCTTTTAATAGGTCTCAGTATATCCCTGTCATTTGTAATTTTACCAGTACCTATAATAGTAGTAATTTATTGATAATTTACAAATATGTATATCTGATTCGTAAATAGTCTACAATATTGCAGTTGCATAATAAAATAAAAGATAACCCATAATATAGGAAGTTTTTTAATTAAAATTTTAAGTGCAGTACTTATACTAGATAATTTATTACAATAATAACCAAACCACAATAATTGAAAAATATATTTTTAGGTACATATAAAGATTTGTAGTATTGCAATGGTACGAGAGGCTGTCTCAGTGAAGTTGGAACAACTCAAGATTTATAATTCAATGAAAGACAATTTATTTTGTAAAATTTCCACTTTTATTAAAAAACTTTTTCTTTACACGACGAATTTCGCTACATGGTAGCTTCTTCGGTTGTATGGTGCTTACTAATTTTATTTCAGTAGAATAACAAAATGGTCTAGATACTTAATTACTCAATACAGGTATAGATATTACAAGCTTAATTATTTAATTATATATTCTTAATACTTTTTAGGTGTTGTAAACTTAAATATTATTTTCGGTATAATATATCTTAATCTAATGGGAAATCCAAAGAACCCTATTTAGATTATTGACACAGATTTAGCAAAGGGGAACTATTTAGTTCTAATTGGTCGTTTAATAATGCACCGGAAATTTTTAATCGATTTAGTTCTAAACTTTCCAGAAGTTAAAGTTTTTTACCGTTGTTTTCAATGTGTAAAATTTTAAATTCGTTATTAAAATTGTGTTGTTCTTATAAAAGATGGTTAGAATAAGTTGAGTCGGTTTTTTGACTGAGAAAACTTCTTCTATATTCCAAAATTCTCATTTTAAATGATCGACCTGTTTGGCCTATATACGTTTTGGGAAAAGAACCACAATTTAATTGGTAAACCCCCTATTTAATATCCTTGTTGCTTTTTGATTTATAGTTAGTAACCCTATCTTTTGGAAATTTTAGAAATAAATCGATTAAAAAATTCCGGTGCATTATTAAACGACCAATTAGAACTAAATAGGCCCTTCCCATCTGCTAAATCTGTGTCAATAATCTAAATAGGGTTCTTTGGATTTCCCGTACGATTAAGATATATTATACCGACAATAATATTTAAGTTTACAATACCTAAACAGTGTTAAGAACATATAATTAAATAATTAAGCTTGTAATATGTATATCTGTATTGAGTAACTAAGTATCTAGACCATTTTGTTATTCTACTGAAATAAAATAAGTTAGCACCATACACCCGAAGAAGATACAATGTAGCGAAACGCGTCGTGTGAAGAAAAAGTTTTTCAATAAAAGTGGAAATTTGACAAAATAAATTGTCTTTTCATCAAGTAAAGGCCTCAACGATTCAAAGTTTCAAGATTTATAAACTATTAAGACTGTCTCATGCGACGCTGACCTACCTTAACGCCTCGCGATAGCGCTACGTCATATCATGGCGTATCTCTTCTAGACACGATAATTAACCATATCGCATCTTTTTCTTAAAAGCATATTATCATTATTCCGGTAGTTTTTAAAGAAAATTAGTTGTTTTCTTTTTTAATATTAACTACTTATCGTGGAAGTTAAAAATAACTGTTATATTATAACTGTTATAACGATGCCATAAAGTTGTATTCACTTTTTTGTCTAATAGAAGTTCAAAAAGGGTAAAAAGGTTTTAAAATAATTATTTCGAAAGAAATACGATTCCGTGTCAGCGAAATTTATGGATTTTGATAAATACTAATGATCTTTCTTAAGACGTAAAATTTTGGGTAAATAATAATCTTCTAAATAATTTATTTTTGAAAATTATTCTAGATAAATAATAAGGTAATAGAAAATAATTTACCAAACTATATGCTGATATGACTCTATCGCGCATAACTTTTAAAATATATTTTAAAAAATATGGTTAAGTAAAAAAATATGGGCAATACATTTCTATATAAGTACTTACTCTAAAAATTGTCAATTTAAATAGTTATAATTATTGCTACCATTATATTAAATTTATAACTGGTAAGTATTTTCAGTCGTCTTTATGTAGTCTGGAGATATTTACCAGTTGAAATGTTGTGATTAAAAACAAATAAAGACAATGCAAGTCCGAAACTCATCTATCAATCTTTCAACAAAATGTCGGCTTGTTGCATGAAATAGATTTGGTTCTATCTTTTTTTTTTCAGTTTTCGCTTAATTTCGTTGGATTTTGTTCATTCGTCGGCACAAAGAATCTGGAAAATGTCTCCAACAACAATCTACAAAATGATATAACTTTGTCTAGGTGATCACCTTCGATCACTTCGTTGTGTTGACAGTAATAGGGTTGGATAACAGCAGCAACAGCTTCTAGGCAATTGTCGAAATCTATTGTGAACTGAAATTAATTTTAGTTTTGTTTCTTTAGTGTGTGTAGGTATCATAATAAAAAAACATTAATATTTTCTGGTTTCAATTTTCAGTTAGGTATTTCATTATTCACGATTCATCGGCGTGCTTCGCTGTAAAGAATTATTTAAAAGAGCTTTTTGTACCATTAATAAATATTTTGAAGATAATCTATCGTAATTATTTGAATTTTTATTCTAATATTTGAAATTGTACTTACTTACTTGTTGACTAAAACCTGTGGCTATAAAGATTTTTAGACATAAAGCATATTTTTACGTCGACTTTTACATACCCTCCAATAAAAGAAAAGTTAAAATATATACTTTATTTTTTTAACAAATAATAAACGCAGAATAGCAGAGGAAAAATTGAGAAGAATTTAGAATGTAAAAATAACGTATTATTTCAAAAACCATTCGCTTTATATTTATTATTGTATATTTTATTCATTTTACTTTTAGGTTAGAAATCGAGTGAACAATAGCTATTATAAACCCTTAATTACATCACCTTGATATAACCCGAAAATTTTTAGAATTCATTGTATTAGTCATTGTCATATCATAGATATCATCATATTTTATCGGCGCCAACGATAGAGTTAAAAGTGGGTTAATTAGCAGGTAAGTTAGTTTTTCACACATTTTTATTTTCTTTAGAATTAAGTTACTGCATAATACTTACATACAGTGATGCAAGATCCTGTTTTGAATATAATAATGTTTATAAATCCTTTTAGCTTAATAACAGTTTGTTCTTATTGTATCATTTGTGGCTTAAAATTTTATTACCTTGTTGTCAATGTTGTCTTGAAAAATTATGATATGAGGAAATATTGTTTTATACCTGACGAGAAATATCTCGCTCTTTAAAAAAATAGGAAGTCCAAATAAAATTAGTGTTGTTAAATCCTGTTTAAATATATTGTGTTAAAAAAAAATTACCTTGTCGGACTTCCATTGTCTTTATTTAACACAACGTTTCGGTTAGTTACTATCTCTAACCGTTTTCAAGTGTAAAATGACGGTTCAGAGTAAAATAATTATAGTAAAATTCAATTTCAATTCAATCCAGATGACACACTGCAATAGTAGTTTATCATTTTTTGAGGTTAAATTATTATAAATAAAAGTTATTTTTCTGTAAAAAAAATCCATGGAAAAAATGTAACTTAATAATACCTCGTAAAAATAATAAAACTTGTCATTATCACTATACGATTGAAAATAATCTGTCTGGTGGTTGAACCCTTAATTTGGACATCTTGATAAATAATGATCATGATACATATTTAGTTCAAGTATCACATGTTGTGATAAAAATTAAGAAAAATGAATTTTGCGATTAAGTTATTCAATTATAGAGCACACGATATTTATTTTTCAAAAGATTCCATCAAAATTCCGGGATAGATAACAAACTTAAACAATAACAAACTTCAGACCTAATTTAAAAATACTGGACCACAGCAACAAGTTTTGTAGATTCAGTAAGTCTCAAATTTTTATATTTATGGTATGAGTATATATATACAAATATAAATTTGAAGAAATAGTCCATACTTAATGTGAAGTTGAACAGAGGCGGATCCAGGGGGGGGCCAATGGGGCCCGGGCCCCCCCTAAAGCCCGTTGAAACATTGAAAATTCTTTTTTAGTTAAATAGAATACCTGTTACAAAAATTTGTGTTACGTTTTTCACAATATAAAATATCAATATACTGATTTATTTTGATTTTTTACATACGGGCCCCCCCTTAGGAGTATTTCTGGATCCGCCAGTGGAGTTGAAAGTATGAAAAGGAAAGAAAAACACAAAGCCTTCCTCCACAAAATTAAATAGAATAAAAACTCTAGTTTAAATGGTCTCTACATGTTTCGAACGTAGAAACGTTCATCATCAGGAGACAAAAATCTATTTTATGCTGATGGTGTTAGCAAAGGAGAAAATTAGAAACTTAATGGAGCTTTTATGGACGTAAAAATTTAGAAAAATATTTTTAAATGTAGAAGAAACATGGCATGAAGAAAATTGACAATGGTTGAACCATACTGAGCATTCAAAAACGTTATTAAAGTAGGCCTAAACCAACCAAACTAAATGGGGAAGAAGAGAAAAAAATCCTTTCTAAGAAGGTGTCGATAATTATTTAATCTTTAATATTTGAAAAACATATCCGGCATAAGTAAGACATTATGAGGATAGAAGTGCAGTAGCACAATAATGTTGTTAGGTAGACAGAGTTTTTTGGGGTACTGAGGTTTAGTCCTTCCTACACCTTTTTAGAAAGGATTTTTTTCTCTTCTTCCCCATTTAGTTTGGTTGGTTTAGGCCTACTTTAATAACGTTTTTGAATGCTCAGTATGGTTCAACCATTGTCAATTTTCTTCATGCCATGTTTCTTTCTTCTACATTTAAAAATATTTTTATAAATTTTTACGTCCATAAAAGCAATATTAAGGTTCTAGTTTTCTCTTTTGCTAACACCATCAGCATAAAATAAATTTCTGTCTCCTGATGATGAACGTTTCTACGTTCGAAACATGTAGAGATCATTTAAACTAGAGTTTTTATTCTATTAAATTTTGTGGAGGAAGACTTTGTGTTTTTCTTTCCTTTTCACAAATATAAATATTTGTGAAATCTGTTTCTCCCCATTTCAACACAAAACGTACAAAAATAACTTTTTTTTTATTGATACATGTTGAAATGTGTAAAACACAAAACGTACAGAAATAACTTTTTTTCTATTGATACATGTTGAAATATGTAAAAATATCATTAATTACACTGTATTTTTAAGCACGCTTAATAAAAAAAAATACGGATACCAATTACTAAAACATCATCTCATTGTCAAATTTTCTATTTTAACATGAATTTAAAACCACTTGAAATACTTAGCCCTGAATACATGCCAATTTTTAAAAGTTATTTAATTGCATTTACTCGTGTCCCAGGATTAATCGAATTTAATATAATATTTAGGTATTCTGAAAATTAGTTATTATTATACAGGGTGTCCGAAAATTCCGTAAGTATATTTCAAGGGGAGATTCTACATATAAAAACATGAAAAAAGTTAATATGGGTGACCTCCAAAGACTATGGTTTTTATTTTATTTCACCATGTAACAGTTTGAATAGGAAAATAACACAGCAACAAGAACGTTTAGAATTTAGTTCAGTAACATTAAATCGGCTGAGCAGCATGATAAGCGGATATCCGACCAAACCCGTCCAATATAAAAATACAAATTGTAGAAGCTTTCTTTGAATTTTCTTTAAACTAGAAAAAATGTGAACCTAATAAATTGGACTCTATACAACAGGGCCACGTACCAAGTGCGCAGCATAGAAACCTGTCTAAACTCCTTTGAGTTACGTGTTATAAAACCATATACATATGCTTTAGAATTTAGATGCACTGAACACAAAGGTTTTGGGACAAAACACAACACCAAAGTTTATAATAGTAGGGGAAGGCTGCCTTTATTGCACTGCCTCCTAAATTGGACTAACAAGACGTCGGTGGAGCCATTTGGCAACACTGTACCGATGCCTTCTCACTTCTTCTCAACAACCGTCAGTACTAGAAAATTCGTCGTGAAGGTGACGAGGGTAAGCTTTATACACCGTGTAACGTGATTTTCGCCATTTTTTCATGTTCCAGTAATCATCTGTAGGATTACTAGGAAAGAGCAAGTTAAGCCTCACATTTGCCAGTTATTATTTTTTAGTACCTAATTGATTTCGTAAGTCATGGTTGCCTGTACTGCCTATAATATATAACTGATTCAATTCAGGATTCAGGTAATTAATAGCTAGGGTCCAAAATGTAGCACTGACTAATATGGTTCTTATAAAAAAATATTTAAAATACGGTGGACGAGAAAAGTAAGGTTAAAACAATCCCGTGTCATTCAAAAAGCTAAAGACATCAGTTTCAAAAAAAATAATGTACACAAACATACGTCGACATAGAATCAACAGTAAAATTTATTTGTGATTTTTTGCGTTTTGTATTTAAAGTGTGTCTCAAGTGCCTAGAATGGGTACACAATTACACAAAGCATGCGTATGCATATTATCAACAGAAAAATGTATTTGTGATGATTGTGATACTTGCAAGGGCGTTTAAAAAAATGTTTTAAGTAAAAAGGTTGTATCAGAAAACGCGAAGAACTGTAAGTGAGCCTAGGCAATATATCAGGTATAATTCTGAAATTTCTTTATAGCTGTTTCTAGAACCACAGCGAAAAAACTTACAACTGGTCCAATATAGGCCACCTTTACCTATTAGGTCTTGCTAGAAAAACACTGTATACTGAATATTATAAACTATTGGATTAACTTTACACGTAAAGGAAATTACATTGTATTTCGAAGGGTTGGAAAAAAGTTAATTTTTATAACACCATTAGTTGTAAATCATATCTCGTTACATCACTGGTTCGTTTAGTTTGCAATAATTTGTTGATAATTTATAAAACCCATTCAAATTATTAAAAACAAATTACACCGCCTACTTATCTAAAGTGGCTCACAAGACCTATCTATCATATTATTTTTGCAATATCACATGAAAAGGTCAATTTATTAGCGAAAACAGAAAACTTGAAGTAATTATGTCAATAGGGAATAGATAAACGCAAAAAAATAAATTTTTAAATTTTAAAGTAGGTAATGAATTCCTTTTTAAATATTCCTTATCGTTCGCTGCCATTCCCGACAAGACTTAACAAGGTTAACGTAGGGTCTGAACCACAAACTTTGATCGCTTAATCGCAAGACCAAGATGCATTCTATAAGGGTTATAGGTCCTTGGTAATACTCGTCATGATATGACCTACATTTTTGGAGAGTGCAGTATCGTCTCTAACACTCCACGAGATTTCAGATCTCATCCAGCCTTGTCAGCGGCGTCTATAAGGTGGGAATGAAAGATAGTTAGGGATGCACGATGGTTGTCGATACATTAAAAACATTGATACAAATAATTGGCACTTGGGGGGGTAAAGGGGTATAAGTCGAAAATTTTCAAAATTGAGATAAGTCGCCCACAATACTTATAAATTCATTATCTACCCCTGGGAAAAGAGATATAAGTCATTTAAGCCTTAAATATGTGCCATTTTTGATTGTGGAAAAGGATATAACTATAGAAAATGTATATTTTTTTGTGAAAAGGGGATTAAGATTTGTTAAAGCCTACTGACGAATTAAATTTTAACAAAATTATTTGTGGAAAGGGATATAAATATATTTATCTCCCTCTCCCCTAAAAAGTTGTTTGGCCTTTTATTGAGGAAAAGGGTATATGTTCTCCCATTGAGCGATGAAGAGTCGAGCGATGAATAAAAATAATAATAATAAGTTTTGTTTTTGAACTCTGCGTTTATTACCATTTGTTTCTTTTCATATTTAATACAGTTTTGAAGAAAGTACAATAGCAAAATTTTATTTAATTGGTGTAAAGAGGTATATGTAAGTTTTTTTAGAATTTTTCATGTGTAAATGGGTATAAGTAATATTTTTTTTCATAATAGTTTTTTATTTTAATTACTGCTATACACAATGTATTAAGGATCAAAAAATGCCTATTTTAATAAAAAAATTGAGTTTTTTCCCAAAATTGTCGATTTAGGACATATACCCCTTTACCCCCCCAAGTGCCAATTGCTGTTGCGGGTACCATCAACGTACGAAAGAAATGTCTAGCCATGCATGTAGCGATATTAGTGGCGATCAGGTACCAAAAGATAGTGAAGGAGTTTGAAGAAAAACAAAGATATTTATCGATGTTTTTCGGTGGATATTTTTTTATTATCGATGGATTAATGTCGATGTTTTTGTAATATCGACGGATTGAAATTTGATTCGATGAATTGAAGAAATTTGGCACATCGATTTTCGATATATTCATGGATTTGAAATTTTGTGCATCCATAGGGATAATACTTTTTCATTCTTTTCTATTACATGCACTGCTCTTATCCTTGAGTTCCCGCAGACCCGGTGACTGTCACTGTACTTGTTAAAGTTATTTAACGACGAATTAATTTTCTTTTGGCAATATAACAATATAATGCATCTATTTGCCAAAAAGTTAAATATTATAATACTGAATAAGTACAATTTTACTTTCTTGACATAAATTCTACGTGGGGCATACGAGCAGGGTGGGGGGGGGGGGGGTCTTTCTCTCTCTCTCTCTCTCTCTAAGTAATTTTATTGAGTGGACATATTTTTAAAATGTATATATAATTTTACTGTATATTTAAACGCTAGGTTGTTTTGTTTTTATTAATTAAATTTCAAACGCACAACGTCGCAATATCGACAAGACGCAGGCATTGGATTAGAGACGGTTTAAAATTTGATACATCTAGAACTATACAATGCCCGGACAAAGACTTTGAGGTTTGTGGAATTTTTACTGTAGTTAATCAGAAATTAGAATTTTTATTGACAGAATATAATTCGCCATCCGTCAAATTACAGGTATTCTTGGATCGGATGCATGAGGTTTTGCATAGTGTCTACAAGTCCAACAGCAAAATTGTAGTTTTTCCGGGATTTTATCTGTTATTCTTATTGACGTTGTTGTGAATATGGTGAATTGGTGAATGTTATCCAGAGTTTTGGTCTTATTAATATAGTTAAATGGCCTACAAGAGTAACTTTTAAAATAGTGACATGCAACCCTTGATCAAATTTTCACAAATTTTGTGCTAATTTGAACATCGTGAATTGTGTCCTGGATAACTCTGTGTCGGATCATAGAACGGTTTATGCAGATTTATCTTAATGAGTGACCAAATAAAATATTTTACGACTTTGTCAAGGTCATACCCTACGAACTTATTGTTCTTTTAAATTAAAAATTAAAAAAATTGTCGTTATCGGAATCTGATGGCATACCTGCCTTTTTGGTAAAGAAAGTTTGGCATCTTATACAAAGTCACTTGTTTTCCTTGGGGCGCACAGGTTTCCGTTCTGGGCCCTGTGTTGTTTTTATTATACTTAAATGACATTGACCTTGTGGGAAAAGGGGCATATCGTACGGCATTTGCCGATGATGTGTCATTCTTAGTCTCTAATAGATTTTCAGATATCTTGGAGCAGATGTTAAATGGTGTTATGTCTAAACTTTGTGCTTGGTGTAGACAAGACTCAGCCAGTTTGTTATATTTTATAATAGACAAAAAACGGATAATAGCATTAATTTATGTATTGATAATAGGTTTGTTCCTACAGCGATCAGAAACAGTCCTTGACAGTCAGGATTCTGCGCAGTAAATATAAAAGTATTCCCACAAAGATTTTGGACAGTTTGAAAACCCAAAGTCGCTGTTCCTACACGTTTCTCTGATAGTTTGCCAACTGTCAGAGCAGTTTGCGAATCTTTTGCCAGTAAAATGTCCGGAGCATGCGCGGTTAAACGCTAGCATAACATATGACATAACCTATTTTTGTTAGACGTGTTTTTGCGGTTTTTGCATTGTATAAGACTTTTTCTATTATTAAATTGAGAAATGGGCGACATTGCGTCATCTGATGAAGATTCAGAAATGTCTGCTGTTAGGTTGGTGTTTAATATTTTATTTACTTCTTGAGCTAAAACTTCCCATAGTCTCTTAATACTTTCGATTTGAAAAGTGCCAATCTTTGGCTTGTACTGTTAGACAAATTTAGAGAGCCCCAAAACATAATAAAAAAATGATTATGTATTTACCAAGGGAATTTAAATTAAGGAGATATTAACATTTTTACAACATATTATTTAATATAAGTTACTTATTTTGTTTAAGTTTATTTATTGGGCCGAGCCAAACGAGTTTAATTAACGAAATAATAATAAACAATTTTGGGGTTATGTCCATCATTTAAAATTTCTTCAGTTTTAAACACCGAACCAAAGTTAGTTGATTTCGAACGCCTGTTCCTACAAGAGTTTGAAACCGGTCAGAAATCAGACTTGCGCCGTAAAGTTGGTTTGAAAATTGCCATGAAGTTGTCGGGGATTCGCTGTAGGAACAAACCTAATAAATTCTTGTGCCAAGTTTAAGGTACCAAGTTTCTTGGTATTCATCTGGACGAATGTTTAACCTGGAAGGTACATTGTGAACATGTTGTAACTAAATTTAACTCATCCTTTTATCTGTTTATAAATTTAAGATCTACGCTAGGTAGCTAACAGCTAATTATGTTATATTACGCATATTATGTAGAATCATACTTAAAATATGGTCTAATTTTCTGGGGCCCTTCGACCCTATTTAAAAATATTTTTGCAAAACAAAAAAAAATCTTAAGATGTATAGCAAATTTTCTTAATCGGTAGGTATAGTTGTAGAGATATTTTAAAAAGTTTTAATGTACCTACTACCTCTTCCTAGCTTATATACATATTGGAATTAGCAGTGTTTGTCTAATGACTGAGGATCGTGGTTCGGAAGCTATACGTTAAACCGTAGGTCTCCTCAGGAATGGCCCTGGCAGCGAACGAAGAGGAGAATGTGCGAAATTAGCAAAGCAAAAAGAAGAATAAATTAGAATTTCATTAGTTTTCTTAGTACGACATTTTTTGTTAAGTTACTTTACGTGCGATGATTAGCTATCAGTTATATAGTTGTAGATTAAATATAAAAATTAAACCGTTCGTATGTATTTTATATTAATATTAGGTACTCCAAAAAGTATCATTAAGACGGTTAGTGATAGTGAAAGTACTGTTTTATCTAAAAATGCAATCCGTAATGTACTATATCCCCCTCATAAAAGAAAAACACCTGAACAATGGCCATATTTGATTTCTTTTTCTAAAAAATGGATAAGTATGGATAAAACGTGTCCGAAATTATTGGAGATTTGCGCCAGAAAAGTTGCATTTTTCGTAAAGAAAAAAAATATTGGGCAATTTAGATGGACCTTCCAACTTTTTCCCAAGACACCTATAAATTAATAAAAACAATTATTTGTATAATGAAAAAGTGCAAATGTACTTAGGTATCGTACCTAATGCTTAATTACGTTATTTGCTTTCTGTCAATTATCAGAAAAATGTCCGTTATCAAAAAAACCGTATAAACTATATTTATCTTGTTTTACGATGTTGAGTCAAAAGGCCAATATATTTTTAGAATTAGTTACAAAAGCAATTAAATGATAAAAGCCATTTATAATAGCGGTGGCTACTTATAGCATAGCAGGAAATGGAAATATTAGCACAATCAAACATTCGTTACAGAAATTAAGTTACTTCGATTTGAAAAACATAAATATCGATTTATGACCGATCAACAATATAATAATATGAAGAGTTTTTGGTTTGTTTTAGAAGACTACTACCACAGAATATATAGCTATTGCGTAGCTATATATTCTGTGCTACTACTGTTCTTAAATAAGTTTTGATCTCTTAGGTCTTGTCAGAGAGGCCGACAACTTTTTAATGTCAAACGCACACAGCTTGCTCTACCAAATGGAATTTATGTAGTAAGTAATAAAAACTGATAAAAATTATTATCAAAGACATGTCAAGAACATTGCCGTTCACGCTGTTTTTTTAATAGAATTAGAGAATGAAATAAAAATTGTTAAAAAAATCCTGTTAGCCTTAAAATATCTCGTTATCTTTTTTTTTATTTTAACTTATACAGGGTGTCCGGGAATATGTGGGAAATCCCCCGGATATGAAAACAACACGTGAAAAGAATACTACAAGTTCATATAAACTTCTTTCGTATCGGCCTCCTCTTCGGAGATATGGGCTCCTCATGGAATTAAGTTTTTGACACATCTTAATCTTAACATAGTATAAAACAAAGTCGCTATCGCCCGTCTGTCCCTATATCCCTATAATATGTGCTTAAATCTTTAAAACTACGCAACGGATTTTGAAGCGTTTTTTTTTTAGATAAGTGATTATATGAGGAAGGTTTTTATGTATAACTAGCGACCCGCCCCGGCTTCGCACGTGTGCAATTTCAGAAAGTGGCATGCCGGGTACTAATATATCGGGTTTGTTCGGGTTTGTATTTATACCAGCGGGTTGCAACGCATGCCGGGTACACGCTAGTAATTATTAAACCAACAGGTATATTTCAATTTTTTTTTCATATGATGTATACCAGGTAATACCCTTCAAATTATTATCCCAGAAAGTGTTGCGAATTACTCACAGCTGCAGGGACGGACTAGCTATGACACTAATGTCCCCATTTTTTTTACGCCCTGTATGATAAAAACTTTGGACAACGTTTTTTACATACCTTTAACTATTGACTAAAAATTAAGTACTTTTCATTCATGTCGCTAATCCTAACCGTTTTCGGAAAAACGTCATTTTATTGCGATCATGTATATAATATATATTAAGCAGTTAAAAGTGAAGATTTTTATAATTTTTTATAGGAACAAAGATGTATCTTTTATTGAAATATACATGATGTAAATATGTTAAAAATTACGTTTTTCCGAAAACGGTTAGGATTAGCGACATGATTGAAGTGTACTTAATTTTTAGTCAATAGTTAAAGGTATGTAAAAAACGTTATCCAACGTTTTTATCATACAGGGCGTAAAAAAAATGGGCACATTAGTGTCACAGCTAGTCCGTCCCTGCAGCTGTGAGTAATTCGCAACACTTTCTGGGATAGTAATTTGAAGGGTATTACCTGGTATACATCATATGAAAAAAAAAAGAAATATACCTGTTGAGCTCTTTGGGAGCCCATATCTCCGAAGAGGAGGCCGATACGAAAGAAGTTTATAACATTAATCGCATTTGTTGACTGGTATTATTATATTAATGAATGCATATTTGATTATAAAAAATATAGCAAAAAGAATAATAATAATAATAATAATAATAATAATAATAATAATAATAATAATAATAATAATAATAATAATAATAATAATAATATAATATATAAACTTACCGATAGTTTTTATAATGGAAAAGTCGTCAATATCGTATTCTCCGTCTTCCTTACTATTTTCTTCCGAATCTGATGGTGAGTTTTCGTACTCTTCTGTATTTGTCCTCGTCGAGGAAGATTCCAAACTATCGGTACTTTCCTGCCGAGTTGCAAAACTGACTAAAACCCCGTTTACCCATTCAGCCATCTTTATTTTTACGGCAAATTTACTGCAATTCAAAAAATGCTTGAATTAGCCACTGCAAATTAAAAATTATTTCAATTGTTGCAAGAGATGTATATTATATATATGGTGGAGCTTCGGCTGGCGCAATACAGCATATTCCATGCAACATTTACGGTGGTCAAATATTGGCTCCCTGGTTGAGGACCTTCATTCATATGAACATATTTTCATGTTTTTATATGTAGAAACGTCCCTTGAAATATACATACGGAATTTCCGGGCACCCAGTATGGATGTATATAAGTATAACAATTTTCAAAAAAACATATTCACCATTCTAGACTTTTTTAACGCCTTGTATTTACAGGATGACTTTTTGAAAACTTACAATGGTGAAATTCACTTAAATTGTTTTATTCATAAAATAATTTCTACTAACAAACCACATTATTTATATGAAAAAAGTTATTTTTAGTTATTATAATATATTATAATTTTTAATAATTTGGTTTATATTTTGGCATAAAGTTAATATCTTTATTATTATTATGATTATTATTAATATCATTATGGCACTACCCCACTTGGGACACCTCTTTGGAAAGCTGATCAAACAAGTTTTTTAGCGAAACCAAAATTAATGAGATATACCTACAAAATAATGTTAGCAAATTTTGAGAAAATGTTTTGGCAGAAAAAATGGGAAAATAAACGTAAATGATGAAAAATAATCCCGACCCTAAATTAAAATACTATTGTGGTGTCTTTTATTTTTTTTCAATAACGCAAATAGGTATTTGTTTTTTGCTCTTTTTTGTAACATCTTCAATAAAATTGGCTTCATTTAAATCATTTAAAATTTAACGTGCTTGCTATTGCCCTCACTTGTAACTGCATTTTTTTCATCAGCCGGCTTCTCTGTAAGAATTGCCTTAGAGTTTTAAGACATTTTCTGAAAATTTTATACTTGTGGGCTATTAAAGATTTTAAAATGGATGAAGTTTCAGGGGTGGGTGACAGTGTTCCGCAAAATACCCCATTTTTATTCCCCCGGGTTTTTGTAGAAACGGTATCTTTGGGTTTTTGATATCTTCCTGAGTGTAGACAATATGACCATTGTAAATTTTCAAAAAGTCACCGTGTATATTTTTAAACTGTTGATATATTATATCAGTTAGTTGTTTCAATAAAAATATATTTCATATATTTATAATAGTTTGTATTGTGGCAGATGGCATTTAAATTTAAAAAGCTATTCCAGTTTTCGGAAAAATATACTCTTTTTTTAAAAAATGCCTCTGGTTTTTTTTCTGGTCTTGAAAAAAGTACAACGTTCGATTTTTAGAAAAATGTTTATTGTGGAAACTATTGCATACTAACATTTTTATCATCAAAATTTAGAAAGCTTCTACTAAACCTAACTATACCTAACCATTCTGGATCTGAAAATAGTTTTTATAAGTTCCATAGGTTTTCTGAAAATTGAAATTTTTTTTTAAAAGCAATAATTATTTTTTGCCTTTTTTTTTAGATTTATTAGGGTCATAGTTTGGTTTAACAAAAAGAAAACGGGACTCCAAAAAGACGATGAAGCGTTAAGTTAACGAAAAAATATTAAACCGAAGTGAAGCTAATGTCAAAAACAAGGCATGTCTTAACAAAACGTTAAGTTGCCGAACCTCTAATATTTTTTACGGGGTAGGTAACGCGAAATGATTGCGAAATATTTTTTTTTGTTTCGTTGCCAACAGAGCCAATGAATGAATAGGTTGTATTCTGCTTCAGATTTTGGAATATTTTTTAAAATAACTACATTATTTAGTGATCAGTCTAAATCAATATTTGTCATGTCAATGTAATATTTTTTTTGCTACAATTTAAAGATTTTTTCATTTGTGTAAATTCAATTTTCTTTAGCGGAAAAGTTATTTTTAAGAGTAAAATTTCTATTACCAGACACTTTTTATTTCGCTTTTAATATTTTGGGTTTTACTTCTAAATCCATATTATAATGTATATCCATGCATGGTCAAAAGTATTGTAAACTTTTTTTTTAAATAGTTAACTAGAAGAAACTTTAAGCAAAATAAAACCCTTATGATATAGATACCTTTTCTTTTTTAAATTATTATAAACTGCATGTATTAATTAAGCAAAATCAGCAATCACAATCTAAGTTAATTCTACAGAAAACAACTTTCCACGTACCGTATACGCAATTTAAGATGAAGAAGAATGAAGAACAATTATTGTCTATCAACGTTTCTTCCGAGAAAAAAAATGAAAGTCAACTATAGTCCGCCACGCACGTGTCAAACCGACGCTGGAGCAGACCGGCCGATTGAAGCGCACGAAGTAAATATATAAACTGAAATCGAATTGATAAATTTCCGCCAGTTCCTGCAAAGTTTGGAAGTGGCAGAGATACTGCGAGACGCTGTGTTGCCAATGTATCTATTTTCGTGATGTGGATGCTGTGTCCAGCTGGATGGGGTGACGGAAATCTAAAAATACTATTAGTTTTTAATCCAAATCCATCAAGTTTATGTTGCTTATAGGTATTATAAATATTATGCGAGAAAGTAGGTTTTATATTATTATTATTATTATTATTACTATTATTATCCTCAGCTTAAAGCTGGTATGATTTACCTATCCCGGATACTAAGTATCAAAAGGATTAGGCTCAATTTACATCATAAACTTGCGTACTGTATGGCAGGTATTCAATATAACAGCCTTCTGAATGTCAGAGAAGGTGTTCCTGGGTAGTCCAAACTAATGAGTAATAAAATAAGAAGACAAATACAAATTTATTTTTGTTATTTACAAAATTAACAAAGTAAGAATATACAGAAAGAAAAAGAAAAATAATTACTTGCACTTTATAAGGAAATAAATTTAGCTGCTTCTTAAGAATAGTCCTGCATGTTCCATAAGATCTTCCCACTTCTTGGGACAGGCGTCTTATACAATTTGTTGGCGCATTTTGCATTATTTCACGAACGTTTGTATCAAGTTCTTCTGTTCTTACAGATGGTCTTCCTGTTCCTTTTTGTGTTGTATATAACCTGTTTCCCTAAACACAGCCATGCACGGTTCTTTTCAGGCAATGATAAAAATCCGCAGCAATAAAAGCAACGTTAGGAAAATGTTCGTGAAAATCGTCTATGCACAAACCCGGATTGTATTGCAACTCATCATTTACTCTAACCCCGTTTCGAAAATACGCTTCAACCATAAATGTTTTGTGCTGTTCCGTAAAGCCCATTGTGTGAATTGTTCAAGAAATTGGAAAAATTAGCGATGAATCAAATTACTTCTGTCTATATAACGGCTGTCAAAGATGACGGAATAACTGATTGATTGTTAATTCAGGTAGTTACTGACACCCAATAGGTATTAAGCTCTACGGCTAAGCATTACGTCCTTAGATGCAAGGCCCTCTTTGATGCAAATAATTTTTGCTTTCACGGTACTATTATTTAGAGAAATAATAATATTGGATCATTTAAGTCGATACTGACTGAATTGCATATCTGATTTGACAGATTTAAAATTATCTCGGAAGCTACTGACGCATGCGTATCACGCAACAATTTAATCATTTCGCAACCGTCAGGGGACCAACATACTCTAAATGCAATAGCCTTTCAAATATTTGAAAATAAAATGAACTTGACAACGTTGCCCAATAACTTCGCCCAAAACTAAAAGAGTAAACATAACCTAACTTATCTTGTTGGGAGAAAAAGTACGCTCAAATTCTATTCAAATTTATATGGAGCACAACAACAAAATATTTTTGACGAACCGTATTTATTTTTGTATTAAGTATATTTCGATTCACTATACTTCTATAGACGAAAAAGTTTCCATGCACCTTGCTTTTGAAAGCGTTGAGGGCAAAATATTATCTAGTTCTAGACTATAGGGATGAGTACCTAGTTCATGAAAGACCAGTTCACAATGACCGAATCTTTCGAATGACCCATGACCCTATCATTCATATGACCATCTTTCGTAAGACCCTATCGTTCCTATTTTGAAGTCTGATTTAGGCTATGTTAAATATGGAGTGCCACAGGGATCCGTCCTTGGGCCCCTCCTGTTTATAATTTATATTAATGATCTGTGTTATTACATGCAACGGATTTGCAATTTAACCATATTTGCAGACGACACTACTTTTATTACTTCTGCTTCTAGTCTGGAGAATTTGATTATGGCATCTCAACTGCTGCTGAAGGATGCAGAAAGCTGGTTTTCTTGCAATCTCTTGCAGCTTAATACGGGTAAGACTCAGGAACTGGTTGTCTCGAGTAATCGACTGTTGAACAAAAACAATAAATGTAGATTACTGGGTATCACTCTGGATGATTCCTTATCCTGGGAGGCCCACGTAACTGAACTGGGACGAAAATTGTCGAGTACGATATTCCTTCTTAGAAACTTGCGTAAATGTTTGACTTTGGACGTTTTGAAATCACTATATTTCGGCCTTTTTCATTCCCATATTGCGTATGGGGTAATGTTGTGGGGAAACAGTACAAATGCACAACAGATCTTTCGACTCCAAAAGAGAGCTGTAAGACTTTTGGCTAACGCAGGATATAGGGACCATTGTCAGCCTCTGTTCAAAAAATTTGGCATAATGCCGCTGCCCTGTGTTTATATTTTTCAAACTGTGCTGGAGCTACATTCCCGTAGAGATAAACTCACTAGGCATTCAAATATTCACAGCTACAATACTCGAGGCTCAGACAGGATAGTGGCTTAGCGATTCAGACTTACCAAATCTAAAAACAATTCACTTAATTGCAATTTATATAATAAGATCCCGGGACGGTATCGGGCCCTCGATGATGTTCTGTTCAAAAAGTGTGTTAAAATGTATTTACTAAACCATTGCTTTTATACCTTAAATGAATACCTGTTGGCCTCCTGGTAATCACCGCCCGGATGCTGTGCATTGGTTGTGGGGTTCCCAGTTATGTCTCTCTTAATTTTAAATTTTATTTTAATGTTTGTGCATTGTTTGTTTTACACACTAATTTATTGTTATTTATATACATTTGTACGTGTTAAATTATATTTACCTACATATATATTATTATTTATGACGTGCTATAAACTATTTATGTAAGTAGCAAATAAAAACTTTGACTTTGACTTTGAATCTGAAGACCTGGCGTATATGCGGCGAGCAGTTGTTCAATTGTAGTAATTTTATATCTTTTCTAGAAACAACAGAATGCGCCACTGTTCGCGTGTTCGAGAATTCAGGAAGAAATTGAGGACGACCTATTTTTTTTAGAGTCAGAATTTCGGGAGACCAGAACTTAAGTCAAGACCGACTTTAACTTTTCTGCTTTAGTACGACGGGAAAAAATATTCTAGCAACACTGGCTGAGAGTCGTTCATGTGAACGTGTCTTGATGAACGGGTCATTGTAATGAATGATCTGCTGAAACCCGGGTCACGAAAAAGAACCGGGTCTTTCTAGCCCTAATCTAGACGATGCCATATCTACAGGTAAGAGATATACGAAGCGGGCCATTATAGACGGGTCTCCCCTACTTATTGGTAAATATTTAATTTAAAATCAAATTGAACTCAGTACTGATTAAATCCAGGTCCACACCAGATTGCTTTAAAAAATTAACTCTGCCAACTGATAACAGCAGAGAGTCAGTGATTAAGCCGTCTTATTCAAAACTGATTAATGTAAAAATCATAACTGATGAAATATTTTGATCAATTTATATTAAATACTTTAATTAATAATGATAAAATTGGCTTCGATGTGTAATTATTTAATCAGTTTTTAATTAATCTTACATCATTTTTAATTAAATTTAGTAAGCATATGGCGAATATTCAGAACCATTTTAAGACACCCCCAAAGGGTTTCCTTACCTATACTTTTGTATATGCTGAACTAGCATAAACTAGTTTTAAAGACTCTGTCTGTCGACTTTGTAGTAACTAATCTGCATAGCACACAAAATTACTTCTCTCCAAAATGTCGGATTAGGTTGTCAGTTTTGATGAACGCCAAGAAGAGAACAACGTTAGAGAAACAAAAGCGTTTTTATTTCTTTGTAAGATAAAAGTATGTTGCTGATGGATTGTAAAAAAAATAAACTTTAACTTATAGATTACTAGCGTGTACCCGGCCTGCGTTGCAGCGCTTTCCCTGAGATAATAAGGCGAGTTCACCATCACGTCAAGATTTATAAATACAAACCCGAACAAACCTCTAAATTTATCAGTGTTTCTCTACAATATTATGCATGTATTATACATAAAAACCTTCCTCTTGAAACACTCTATCTATTAAAAAACCGCTTCAAAATCCGTTGCGTAGTTTTAAAGATTTAAGTACATATGAAAGAGGACAGACGGGCGACAGCGACTTTGTTTAATACGATGTTAAGATTTATTAAATCAAAATCCTTTTATTAGAAAAAATGGATAAGCGGGTAGTTTTAAAAAAACTGGAAGGCAAATACACATACAAATTAAGGATGAAGATCAGGAAGCTTCTCTGCAGTAGCAGCGACTAATTAAACCGTTGCATGTTACGCATGCGTCAAATCCCTGAAATCAAACATGATTTAAAAGGTTGGCATATTTTATACAATTAATCAGTATCGATTTAAAGTAATCCAACATGATTATTTGTGTTTAAAAACAGTATAAATCATTCATCTGATTTATAAATTGACTAATATTTAAATCAAAAAATTTAATCCAGTAAATTAAATCAGCCATCCCCAAGGGCGGATCCAGGGGGGGGGGGGTCATGGGGGTCATGGGGGTCATGACCCCCCCCCCCGGGCGGTTTACATTACGTATAATAATACGTAAAAACTATTGTGGAGTCAAAAAGAGTGAGTTCATAACCCAGTGCACATTTTTTCTACAAATTGAAAACTCTGTTATTTTACGGCGTCGTGCAAAAGGGAACTCGTTACCTACTCATTTTCATTGTAAAAGGAACTTCATTAATAAGATTATAATTTAGGATTATTTCTAAAAAATGTACTAATAAAATCTCTAGTTTTGTATATTTCAGGAGTTGGTTCTCTAAACCTACGTTCTTTTTTCATTAAAAACTCGGCGACTGCCGGTCTTGGATCAAAATGGGCTGTTCCAACTCCATTCAATGACACTAAGAGGCGATCATTCATTGTAACTTCATTTAATAAAATTCTTCCTGGCGTTTTTAATTTGTTGTAATGGGAAATAATCCTCTCAGTAGTCATTGAATCAGGACTTATTAGCAATAACGAGACTAAAAGCTTAGTGCAAACTATAAGTTTTTTTAATTTATTAGCAAGTCTGGTGCCTTCATCGGGAGTATCAATGTCTGAAGTTTCTTGAATTAAAGGCCAGCAATCACACACGGATGTCGCAAAATTGGACACTTCCTCTGAACCGAAGAGATTCTTAACTAATGGTCGGCCTGCAGATATCATTTTAGCTTCGGCACAAATAAGGTTTATCATATTTTTAATTGTTTTATCTTCTTCCTCTAAAAACCTCTAAAAATTTTCGCCTGCGGCGCTATGTGACCCCCTCAGGGTTACTTTCTGGATCCGCCCTTGGCCATCCCTTCCTGTTAATCCATTGATTTTTTTACCGTGTAGGTTGCGATTCTGTAATTTACATTATAGCGATCTTAACGTTTTTTCCGATTCTATATGTTAAGGTGCGATATAGGTAAATACTACTATATCGCCAATTTTACATTCACTTTAAATTTACTGCGACCAAATGGAGCGCCATACTGTTGCAATTTCTAACCTTGTTTTATACGTTATAAATCGATTGTTTTGTATTTATTTGATATGATTTTGACGACCTCTTAAATTTAACGGAAGTGCTACAGAATACACCCCAAATTTTATTGCACAACTGTGCAGGAGAGAAATAAACGCATGCTACTACTGAAAGGAAAAACAAAAAAAAAACTCTGTTGGGTCCAGAAGCCAAATAAAATTTTGATGAGGTTCCGACAAACAGATCTTAGTTTGTTTCCTAGGAAAATTTGTTGGCTCAAGTGGTCAACCGATTTCTGCAATAAGGAGGATTGTATAATGGGTATTCAAATAATCATTGTCAGTTTGCAATTGTAAACTAATATGTGAAATTATTACAGATGTTATTTTTATAATTTAGAAGCTTTAACCCATATAACCCTGAAACTATTTTTTTTCAAAATGTAAAATTTTTTTCTTAAAATTTATTTAAATGAACGGTTTTAAAGATGGAAAAAATATTTTAAAAAATCTTGAAGCATTCCAATTGGGTTAAATATACCGTCCTTTTAAAAGGACGGTAGGGTTATATACTACTATTTTAAACTTCTTTCTAAAAATTCTAAAAAAAAACAAGCGATAGTCCGATACATTTTTTATTGAAAAATGATGCCCATAATAGGGAGTCATAGACTCATCAATGCTGTGATTCTCTTCTGGTTATGCATGCTCAAAAAATTTACGGTTCAAATTATTAAATAGAGGTCTTATTTTTGAATATTTATCTAACTGATCAAGCTGTGTATTGTCACAGCAATGTATGTTAGTCATAATAAATTAAAATCTGCCACGGGAGATTGCCTTGCATATGAGTGAATTATTTGTATCTTCCCTATTTTGCCAATACATATGTTTTCGAGGCAGCGTCGAATAACCGCTCACAAGCAATACCCCTATAAAACAAAGCAACTCATCCTCGGTAATATCTCCAAGACGATTTTTCTGATGAGTATAAATATTCGTGAAATTCAATATAAGATTGATAACCTCTTTGTCAAAAAATAGTTGAAACGCAGTAACTGGAGAAATGTTATTTGAAACTGACGTTACAGGCTGCCATATAGAAAAGTCTGGATTTTCTAGATCTTCTTGTGTGTAGTCAAACGATTTTATAAGTTTCGGCCTTCGCTCGGCAAATGTAGAAAGTGGTTTCTCGTCATCAATGTCCCAGTTATCTTCTAAGGTTTGTTCCAGTGGTCCTTGAGCAAATACTTCCGCTTTTAGTTGGGATCCAGGCAAATTATTCATATCCACCAAAGCTTCATCCCTGGAATCTTCATCCGTGTCACCACTGCTATTATTTGCATTTTCCGGCGGAAACATCGCTATTTGTTCTGGAACAGCAACGGTATCATCATTTTCTATTTCTTCCAGTAATTCACATAGCGTCAGCGGTCTTTTCCAATATCTAAACAAGAAAAAAATATAATTAGCAAATAGTAGTATATACCCCTACCGTCCTTTTAAAAGGACACAGTGAAATTTTCTCATAGTTTAACCAAACTATACAAAGTAATATCAGGTTATGTTTACTGGATACATTTTAAGATTATAAGTAAACAAAAAATTGTGTAAAAAGTTGTTAAATAAATTATTTTGTAACAAAAAACTTACCTCAAATTATTCATTGCAAAGGGATGTAAAACACAGAAATAATATCACCTAAAATAAAACACCTAAAACCGTAATGGCGTGCAAAGCAGTGCACTGACAGGTAGTTAATATTAACAAACGTCGAATCTCGGTGGCGCAATCTTGATTTTATGTTAGATACTTAGCTGAGATGACTATGTTTTCTCCGTCCTTTTAAAAGGACGGTAGATTTATATGGGTTAATGCAAATTGTTGTGAAATGCATTATTATTCAATAAAAAATAAGATGAAAGAAAAAAATTATTGCAATAAAGACTTTAGTCTAATTTCCCCATAATATTTATTTTATAACCTGACGAGTTTCGCTACACTGTAGCTTTATCAAGGGATTTTTTAAGTCGAGTTAGGTACTATAATTTTAACCTAAATATTTATATACTAATTATATTTTTCTTAAACAAGTAATTATATTAAGGGAATGCCCACAAAGCTGTTTTTAGAATATGGTCAATTATTGAAAAAGTTTAATAATCAATCAATCAAATCTGTTTGGTCATTTCAAAAGTGACCGGTGTTTTTATGACGGTTAATTTTTAAACTTTCCAACAAATTAAGTTTATGGCTTTTATTTTCTGTATAAAGAATTTTGAAATTATCTGCAAATGTATGGCTTTCTTCGGTAATATGATTGGAAAAGGTTGAGTCTGTTTTTTGACGTAAAAAACTTCTTTTATGTTCAGCGATTCTGGGTTTGAATGTTTTACCTGTCTGACCTAAATAAATTTTTGGATACAATCCACAATTTAATTGATTGACGCCAGATTTGTTCTCACTGTTGGTCTTTGTTTTATGATTTTTTAATTTTTTACCTAAAGTATTATTTGTTTTATAAGCTACATTTATTTCTTTTTCATTCAAATAGGTTTTAATTTTCTTGGTGGAATTTCCTATATAAGTCAAAAATTCTTAAGTCTTAAAATTATTTTTTGATTCTTTGTATTGAGGATATACTTCTGATATAGCTTTTTTAAAACATTTTTTATTTAGAATATTATCTATTAATTTAGGGTGGTAACCATTATTCGTCGTCGAGCTGCGAATACCTCCAATGTGACAAATTTTGGGATAATTGGTATAAAACATGAATACATTTATCATAGCAGTTACTACATAGTGGAAATACCTCCAGTGTGAAAAATCCCTTTGAAATTCCATTTATTTATTGTTTAAAATCACCAATGTGAAGACTACCTAAAAAGTAGGATGGTAATATGCCCGATGTGCAAATCTTATACACTTGGTTGTTTTTGTATGCAATTCAATACCTCCAATGTGCAGTATGCATGTACATTGGAGATATTACCATTGCTGTTCTGTTACATAGGTGGTATTTGCTACAATTTATACATAACCTAAAATTTTTATTTTGATTATTCTGACAAGTTAGTTAGGTTTTTCCTTGATATTTTATTATAAATTCAAGCTAAGATAATAATAATATAATATTTTGTGTTCAAAAAACGGACCGTGCCTGCTTTTGGTAAAAAAACATATTATTTCTGTTAATTAAGTTTAATTGGGTTAAACATTAACGCAAAATGAAAAAAAAAGGTTTTGTTTTTCTATACCTGCTAGGTAAAAAACGCGAATAGAAAATATTAAGTATTTTTACGCATTATTATTTTAAAATGGGAATACTTAAATCAAATTCGTAGGTAGGTAGGTATAAGATATTATACATAAAATACGCTTGGAATTTGTTATGCAAATTTGTTTTTTTACACTTTTAAAGATATACTTAAAAAATCTTTCATCTTTGATATTTACCTTTTTTACTCAGCACCTGTAATTAAGCCTTTAGGTAAAGTGCAAAATTAAAAGTAAATACCTTTTTATTTTCAGAGAATAACGTTACTTACTTACCTATAAGGAACATGTCTGTCATGTCGGCACGCACCAAGAGAATAATGAGAAACTTACCAAAAATAAAAGAAAGCATTCTGGTACCAGTATTATTAGATTCAGTGATATCAAAGCCAGATCCATTAGTACTAAATCCGATACCAGATCCAGTGGTACCGGATACAATACTATCACAAACTGTAGTATCAGATTCAGTAATAGCACAACTAGGCTCAGCAGCATCAGATCGAATAGCAGCAGAACTAGCTTTACCAGAACCAGTATTGCCAGACCCAATAGTATCAAACCTAGTCGTATCCGACCCAGTTCTCTCTGTAGCATCATACCCCCACGCAAAACATGTAGAACTTGAACCACTAGATAAAGTCCTCGTAGTACCATATCCAATAGAACTAAATTTGTTACACCTATCAAACACGTGGGATGAAAATGACTTTGCCATTAAACTGACAGAGGATGTAGACAAGGAAGCTATAATTTTGACCGATATTTGTATTTTCATTTGGAGACTTCCTAGCCTGTGCTGTTATAATATATTGCTTTAAATTGTTTAGTCAGTATTTACCATTTTATTGATTACAATTGATACATATGTAAAAAAGTAGCACCTTTCATACATTACTATAAATAGTAGTACTAGAGACCGACCGAAGGTTCGGTTTCGGCTAGTTTCGGCCAAAAAATCTAGTTTCGGTGACAGTTTCGGTTTCGGCCAAAAACCGGCCGAACCGTCGGCCATGCCGAAACTCAGTGTTCGTGGAATTGTCGCGCACCGTCAACAACTCCTACACACAAGGACACAGCGCTTATTTGTGACGTCAGCATCTGGCGTCCTATAGATAAATAAATACGCTATACCTATTATATGTTTTTCAGGATTTATACAAAGATTTATAGTTTTGTGTGACTTTTAAATTTACCTATACACTTGAAACTATCGTTATTTACATATTTAAGCTGGCATTAACGTAAATTATGCGTTACTTAAAACATAACATACGTGAAAAACCCCATATTTAGATAGAGATAATTTTACCTAACCTACTTAATTTGTCTTAAATGTTTTACTGTATTTTTTAGATAAATACATACCTCCCTATTATATTAAGGTATGTATTTATAAAGTTTATAAAAAATAATAATCCATTAAAGTGTCTACCAAGGAGTCTACTATCGCTTTTATTCGCGACATGCACCACCTATCGAATTTATTTCAAGATATATTTGCTTATTTAAAACTAATAAGTAATTTTGCTCGTAATTTTGGTACATTCTATACTAATAACGATCTCCAAGATAAAGATTTCAAAAATAATGGCAGGCGTTCGGCTGTCACCCAATATCACAAGTAAAATTTAATTAGGCAGGTATAAATTTGGTATCACTACATAGTTAAAGGTTCAAACGTTGTTTGTCTTGTAAAAGATTTTTAATTTAGGCCTTTCATTGGGAGAAAATAATATTTAAAGTTGGCCTATTATACCAACTCAAACTATAGTATATTTTGAAAACGAAAGGGCAATCGGAAAATCTCTTACATGAGAAACCGAGTTCAAGGATAGGACTTTCAATATTTTTAAATTGAAGTAAATCCTATGGGTGGTTTCGGAGAAACTCGGTGACAGCGGAGGGCAAACATTGGGTTTATTTTACATGCGGTGATGAACGCTTAAACTATGAAATTTTTCTTCTGTCGGAAATATAATCTTTGATTTTGTGTATCCTCAGATAGTAAATTTCTTCAAAAGTTTAGATAGGTACTCGAGGTTTTACAAGTACCTAAATACTGAGAAAAATGTACAGCAACTCATCATTGGATTAGTTACCTGTGTTAGCTTACTGTGATAGTATTTGTGTATATGTAAAGTTTTTGATGCAGTGTAAGTGTGTAGTAAGTTCTTGTGTGGTAGGTAAATTTTTTTTGTAGGCTTTTTATTTTTTTTACTAACTACAAAACTAGATATGAGCGCGTCTATTAGTTACCTAGCCACTGTTAAGTTAAAATAATTTAATGTTTACCTAGTAGGTGTGGCGTACTCGAGGTTCAATTATTTCGTGTATGTATTTAATTTCCTTTTATTACCTTTACCTAATCGGTTATTTTTTTTGCTACAATAATTTTTTATCAAAGTGTTGCTAATACTGCTAAGTAAAATATCAACAATTGTTTGTGCCGAGTGTGTATTGCAGCCATCAAAGTAAATTAAAAAATTTTGTTTTAGGATATATTTAAATACAAGATTAGTCAGAAATGATTTTTGAGAAAAAATGTTTAAGAATTTATTCTCATGATTATTAAGTATTTTCTGATTGTATATACAATCGAACAAAATATCATAGTTGTAGAGGAATATCTGTAACGCTCCTTTGACAAAGTTCTTAATTTTATTTGTTCAGAGATAAATTGTAGTCCTTGTGTTAAAATATCATTGTCTACTTTTAAGTTTTTTAACAAATCTGAAACAAAGTTTAAGATTTTATTAATTTGTGACATATCTGTGTTTTTTTTCCTGTTGTTATCTTCGGGTTCTTGGTCGGGATTAAGATTATTGTCTTGTTCGGAGTCTAAAGAAAGAATATCCATCGAACAATCAATAATTTCCAGTAAACTTCGCAATTCATCCAAACTACTTGACAAAAAGGGCGTTTTTTGTTTATCAGTTTGTAAAGTTACTGATTGTCCATATAAATATGAACTTATTTCTAAATTATTGTTTATTTTAACAGCCCACGTAATTAAAGGACCAGGAGAATGCTTAATTTTAAAGAGGGTCTTGGAAGTTTTTTCATTAATGATAAACCATCCTTCCTTTAAACTGAAGGTTTTAAACAAACTGTTAAATTGTTCAAATGATTTATAACTTGTTAGTTCTTTATGTTTAAAAATTTCACACTTACTTTCTTCAATACCTTGTTGAAATTGTATTTCGTCTAGTTCTTTAAGCTTTTCTTCCCTACTTTTTCGATGCGTTAACGTTTTTGATAAGTAATTCGGACAATTTGGAAACTTATTTGGTACGCTATCATTTTTTAATCTTGGTAAATTTAATTTAACTGAAACGATCTCACCCGTTTTCGTGTCCTGTTGGGAAATCGTCGAAATAAAATCCTCTTCTGTAAAATGGTACTCACAAACTCTACTATTTGCACTGGGAACAAAATTTTCGCGATGAATTGCCCGTCGCCATTGTTGGTTAACTTCTTCATTTTGGGGGAACCGAAAACACGAACTGTAGGGCCGGCGGTATAATTACCCTTATACAACCGACTACACAACATCGATTCGGCATTTTAAAACTCTATTTTAAACACTATTTGAAGCGGAAACACTATATATTTTCACTAAATACACGGAAATTAAAACACCCGGCGTAATTGTAATTGCGAACGCGTTAACCAAACAAACTAAAAACTAACTAACAGCTGTTGCTACGTTGCCAGATTGACTCAAGCGTTTCGCATATCCGATTGTATACGTTTTATATTAATTTTTTTTATTTAACAAAATATTCCCAATAAAATACCTAAATCTGTAAAATTATATTAGGCTTGTGATAACAACTAAGTTAACATAGTTATAATGTTATGTTATAAGCAAAAATAGTAAAGACATTACATAAGAAAACCTATTTCAAAGTATATCAGGAATTATAGATGATCTGACAATGCCACCTGTCGAAGCAAGGCGGTCATAGCCAACTGGATAAAATAGGCAAATGACGCGTAAAACGTAATAGGACGCCAGAGCGTGACGTCACTACCAAATTTCTTTAGAGCACTTTGTCCTTTATCATCTAGGATAACTCCTTTATCATCTAGGATAACTCCTATGATAACTCCTTTATCATCTAGGATAACTCCTACAAACAAGGACACAGCGCTTATTTGTGACGTCAGCATCTGGAGTCCTATAAATAAATTAATACGCTATACCTCGGCTATACCTATTATATGTTTTCGGGATTTATACAAAGATTTATATTTTTGTGTGACTTTTAAATTTACATATACACTTGAAACTATCGTTATTTACATATTTAAGCTGGCATTTAAGTAAATAATGCGTTACTTATTTTTTAAATTGAAGTAAATCGTATGGGCAGTTTCGGAGAAATTCGGTGGCAGGGGAGGGCAAATATTGGGTTTATTTTACACGCGGTGATAAACTCTTAAACTATGAAATTTTTCTTCGGTCGGAAATTTAATCTTAGATTTTGTGTATCCTCAGATAGCAAATTTCTTCAAAAGTTTAGGTAGGTACTCGAGGTTTTACGAGTACCTAAATACTGAGAAAAATTTACAGCAATTCATCATTGGATTAGTTACCTGTGTTAGCTTACTGTGATAGTATTTGTGTATGTGTAAAGCTTTTGATGCAGTGTAAGTGTGTAGTACTTAAGTTCTTGTGTGGTAGGTAAATTTTTTTGTAGGCTTTTTGTTTTTTTTACTAACTACAAAACTAGATATGACCGCGTCTATTGGTTACCTAGCCACTGTTAAGTTAAAATAATTTAATGTTTACCTAGTAGTTATGGCGTACTCGAGGTTCAATTATTTCGTGTATGTATTTAATTTCCTTTTATTACCTTTACCTAATCGGTTATTTTTTTTGCTACAATAATTTTTTATCAAAGTGTTGCTAATACTGCTAAGTAAAATATCAACAATTGTTTGTGCCGAGTGTGTATTGCAGCCATCAAAGTAAATTAAAAAATCTTGTTTTAAGATATATTTAAATACAAGATTAGTCAGAAATGATTTTTGAGAGAAAATGTTTAAGAATTTATTCTCATGATTTTAGTGTCAATATTGTTTTCGTTTTTCGGATTCGTAAAGTTGTCGAATTGAAATGTGATAATGTCCCCCTGCTAACTGTCTATACTTTCCAAAGCGATTTTCCAAGGGATCAGTTTGCAATTTCCCCAATAAAATAAAGTTTAAATTTAATTCTTCAAAACAATATTTTACTATTTCTAACACACCATAAATTGTATGGGTAAGAGCTGTGTGAGTTTGACGTGTTAATTTTTTAGAAAACTTTTCTGATTTCCAGTTATCTAACCAAATTAACATTTGTTTTAAAAACTCAAGTTTTGGTTCGTTTACTACTTTACCTTTGACAATAGGTTCCTGGAAAATATCACGCAAACGCTTTCCTTTTAATGGTGTTTTGACATTAATTATTTTCCACCACTTTACTATTATTTTTAAAAACTCGGCTGTCTCATGAGCATTAAGGATATCTTGGTCAAAATTTTTTAAGCCCTCAATTACAAAGGGATTAAAAACTTTCAACGCTAGTTTTACATTTTGCCTTTCCATACTTGACGGATACAAAGCTTTTAAATTTAAAGAGAAGCCTAATTTGAGTAACATGTTGTGTTCCAAGTCATGCAATTTCTTAAGAGATGCAAAACATGCAACGCTTTCTTCGCCAGTAAAAAAATCGGGATATGTAAATGTCTGATCAGGTTTTGAGTTAAGCCAGGCATTGAATATGCATTTTAAAAGATGGACAGCATCAAACAAGTAAAATAAAGGTCTTTTAGCATCGACAGGATGTGGAAACACTATATTAAGTTCCTTTTTTGGTGAAAAATTAGACATAGCTTTTCCATTAATTGCATTGTTATCACTAAGGACACAAAAAACTTTAAACCCGATAGCCTCTAAACGAATAACTATTGATTTGACAAAATGGAAAAGCAATTCATGGTTAATTTTAGATATAGGGGCAATGTGAACAACTTCTTTTAAATCTGAACAAATACTTGTAATCATGAAAGTATAGGCAGATGTTGCTAACAATTCGTTATTATTTACTGATGCCCCCGCTACATTCCCCCCTTTATAGTCTAAATAAGGATTAATATGAATTTCATCCATAAGCAGACAAACATTTTTGTCATGATCATTTAGATATTTAAAAATATTTTTTGCATAAGTCAAAAATATTTTGTTCTCATCGACATGGGGATCGGTTAGATATTTATTACAGACACCTTTGATGGTTTCGGGATGGGGTAAAATTATTGGCCAGTGATTTCTTAAATATCTATAAGCATGAGGACTGATTGTATATACAATCGAACAAAATATCATAGTTGCAGAGGAATATCTGTAACGCTCCTTTGGCAAAGTTCTTAATTTTATTTGTTCGGAGATAAATTGTAGCCCTTGTGTTAAAATATCATTGTCTACTTTTAAGTTTTTTAACAAATCTGAAACAAAGTTTAAGATTTTATTAATTTGTGACATATCTGTGTTTTTTTTCCTGTTGTTATCTTCGGGTTCTTGGTCGGGATTAAAGTGATTCTCAGAATTATTGTCTTGTTCGGGCTCTAAAGAAAGAATATCCATGGAACAATCAATGATTTCCAGTAAACTTCGCAATTCGTCCAAACTACTTGACAAAAAGGGCGTTCTTTGTTTATCAATTTGTATAGTTACTGATTGTCCATATAAATATGAACTTATTTCTAAATTATTGTTTATTTTAACAGCCCACGTAATTAAAGGACCAGGAGAATGCTTAATTTTAAAGAGGGTCTTAGAAGTTTTTTCATTAATGATAAACCATCCTTCCTTTAAACTGAAGGTTTTAAACAAATTATTAAATTGTTCAAATGATTTATAACTTGTTAGTTCTTTATGTTTAAAAATTTCACGCTTACTTTCTTCAATACCTTGTTGAAATTGTATTTCGTCTAGTTCTTTAAGCTTTTCTTCCCTACTTTTTCGATGCGTTAACGTTTTTGATAAGTAATTCGGACAATTTGGAAACTTATTTGGTACGCTATTATTTTTTAATCTTGGTAAATTTAATTTAACTGAAACGATCTCACCCGTTTTCGTGTCCTGTTGGGAAATCGTCGAAATAAAATCCTCTTCTGTAAAATGGTACTCACAAACTCTACTATTTGCACTGGGAACAAAATTTTCGCGATGAATTGCCCGTCGCCATTGTTGGTTAACTTCTTCGTTTTGGGGAAAACGAAATACTCGAACTGTAGGGCCGGCGGTATAATTACCCCTACAATTGACTACACAACATCGATTGGGCATTTTAAAACTCTATTTTAAACACTATTTAAAGCGGAAACACTATATATTTTCACTAAAAACACAGAAATTAAAACACCCGGCGTAATTGCAAACGGTAGTATTTAACCAAACAAAATAACTAACAGACTAACAGCTGTTGCTACGTTGCCAGATTGACTCGAGCCTTTCGCATGTCCTACTGTACCTTGGCTATTTATTTTTTTTATTTAACGAAATATTCCCAATAAAATACCTAAATCTGTAAAATTATATTAGTCTTGTGATAATAACTAAGTTAACATACTTATAATATTATGTTATAAGCAAAAATAGTAAAGACATTACATAAAAGTACCCATTCACGTTCAGTCGGCCGGCCGTATTTTGCCGGAGAGATAATGGCCGGGTGGCCGGTACTCACTACACAAACGCAGTTAAATGACGAGACGCGTTCTGCCGGCGGCCTGACGATTGTTAAAACTTAACGTGTGTAGTAGTTTACCGGCCGGCATTGGACTGCAGGCCATGTCATGTCAAGTCATGTCATGTTGACATCCATTTTACCTTGTCTTTTTAGAACTGTCAGCTCCAGTTCACATTTAAAACTTTTTAAACTTTAATTTCTAATTAAGTACTGTCCAGAGCCAAGATTTTAAACTATTATTACTTCTAATCTTAAACAAAGTTTTTATAACATCTACTGCTTTTCAAATTTTATATACAATTTTCTCTCCTTACACTTACGGTGCTATTTCACTAATATGTGATCTCACACAAAATTATTAGTCCCTTTAATTAGTCAATTGAATCGACCCTTCATTTTACTCTATTCTTTCTGTTCCTCCTTCACAACAATCAGCTTGGTTTCTGCTTTTACTTTATGAATAGCCTCTCGTTAGGTCTATTCATCGGCGTAGCTAGGGGGGGGGCCAGGGGGGGCCTGGCCCCCCCTGATGGCCCTGCGGCCCCCCCTGAAATATTCAATAGAAAAAAAATTGCTAATAATGTAAACAAGAAACAATAAAAAACAAACGTGTGTTATAATTAATATTGATTAATGAATCCACTAGATCACGGCGCACGCGTTGATTCCCAAAATCGGCACGTGGCGAAATCAGTCAGTCAGTTTTTAACAGAGATTTATAATATCGAGCACAATATACATAATCAAAGATTTTTTTAATGCATATTATATTGTTATGGATCGCCGATAGCCATCGGAATACAATACTGCGCAATTCGTGTTCATATATCACCAACACGGGTTCAAAGATCCCAAGTCTAGATTGTTACGGAATAGAAGAGAAAACAACGCGGGGAATTCCCGAAAAGTCGCGTCTGTTCCTCCGTAGTATTATATAAAGGCAAGCTGGGCCGCTAGAAATCAGTCAGTTAGATAGTTTGACAGTGTACGGTGTACAGCAAATAATAAAGCGGCGATCGATAGAGTAGTGATACAACAAGTGTATTGTATTTGTATTAGTGAATTAGAGAAGTATTGGAGAACTGTGTTTAAGAATCCTTGGCGTATTACTACTGAAGTACCAAGTAAGTGTAGTAGTTAGTAAATTTGCTTTATTGTAAGTTATCAGTTGTGTTTTTTTATAGAGAATGCTTCTTTTTCTTGGTAGTACCATTCAATCTAAATTTATATTTTTTTGTCTAACAGTGTTAGTAAAAATACGGCAAATTTTGCTTATAATCAGTGGCGAGACGTGGTTTTTTTTTCTGGATAGACATAAAAAATAAAATTCAGCTTTGTTTTAAATACATATAATTTGTTTACCACGAAATTGGTAATTTTGGGTAGACAATCAAGTCTACCTTGTCTACTCGTACGCTTCGCCACTGCTTATAATTCAGCGCTCGTCGGGGTCCATAGCCCGAAGAATAGCAGAATAGCTGTTTAGCACTATTTGGTTATCCTTATTGTATAAGGTATCTTCAGGAGGTTAGGAAATAATTTTTCCATATATATTTATACAATTGTCTTTAGTCTTTCAATTTTTTTTTGTTGCAGATTATGGACATAAGAACATTTTTCAAAAGACAAACGTCTTCACCATCTTTACCGTCTATACAGCCAACTACACTAGAAGAGGATAATAATAATCAGTCTGAACCGCAGCCCGGTACAAGCAAGGATCTGGATCAGAACATTCAACCAAAATCAATCATGCACGCTTACCATGTGAAAATAGACGCTTCTGACTTGGGCCAGCTGGAAGAAAACGCATCGCAACCAATTCTTAAAAGATTTCCACAAACTATGTTTGGTAATAAAAAAAGGTCGTTCAGCGCAAACTTTTCTAAAGATTTTGATTGGTTGGAATACAGCGTCAAAACAGATTCCATTTCGTGCTATGCTTGTCGTCATTTTGGAGCTGCTATGGATGAAGAAACTTTTAGAATGCTGGGATTCCGCAACTGGAAAAAAACTGGTGAAAAATTAAAAAAACATGGTGTATCTTTGCATCACATTGAAAGTCTCAATAAATGGCATAACTATAAAAAGACAATAAAAAGCGGAAATGTTTTATCTCATCTTTCACAAGCTTATAGCACCCAGATAGAGAAAAATAGGAATTACTTGAGAATGTTGGCCGATATAAGCTTAACACTGGCTCGTCAAGGAATGGCTTTCAGAGGTCATGACGAAAGCGAAAGTTCATTAAATAAAGGAAACTTTAAGGAAATATGTAACCTAATAGCAAAGTATAACAAGGACTTTGACATTCTACATAATTCGCATAAAAACTATACCAGTCCCCAAATACAAAATGAAATTATTGCCCTCTTGTCACGGGCGTCTTTAAAAAAGATACTCGATGAAATTAGGCATTCCGGAACTTTTTCAATCATGTGTGATGAAGCTCGTTCTTTCAAAACGGAACAATTGTCTTTATGTGTTCGCTACGCATCGAAAGATCTAGAAATTCGTGAAAGATTTCTTGCATTTCTTGACTGTTCAGAAGACAGATCGGCCACGGATTTATTTACTTTAATCTACAAAAAATTGGAAGAGCTTAATCTTAGCGACTTGCAGATGGTAGGGCAATCCTATGACGGAGCTGCGGTGATGTCAGGCAATATAAGTGGTCTTCAAACACAAATGCGAGAGAAATATCCAGCTGCAATTTACACGCACTGCTTAGCTCATAGACTTAACTTGGCTCTGGTAGACTCCTGTAAAAATGTTCCATCAATATCGAAATTTTTTTGTACTTTGGAGGCACTTTACGAACATTTTTCAGATCCTCAAAACCATAAAAAATACAAAGAAATATTAAAGGATCTCAAAATTGTCCCCAGGGAGTTGAAAACTTTGTCAGATACTCGGTGGGTGTGTCGATATACAACTTGCCACGCTGTTAAAACATGTTTCGAGGGAATCGTCACAGCACTGGAAAACGAAGTTTCTCATACACGTAGCAAACAGTCAATCACAGCAGTCGGGATATTATCCAGCATTAAACAACCATCATTTATAATTCATCTTTTTGTATTGGACGAGGTGCTAAACATTTTAAATATATTATCAAAGAGCCTCCAGGAGAAAGGTGCAACTCTGGGAAAAGCATTTAAAGTTATTAAAAGTGTTATGACTTCATTAAATGGAATAAGAAATGAACAATATTATACCGATCTTCATACAAAAATATCGAACTTTGCCACAGAATACGAAATTTCATTGGAAATTCCGTCATCCAAAAGAAAAAAGCAAGCCAGTAGCAAGCTCGTTGACTTCGTCACCGATACAACCGTAGGATTGGGTTTGATAGACGCCACATGCTCCAGAGGTAACGTAGAAGTCATTGAGTACTGGAGGGCACACATATTTTACCGAATTATTGATACTGTAAGAGAATTTCTAAACAAAAGGTTCTCACCAGAAAGTATGGCGCTTGCCAATTCAGTAGATCATTTTTTTCAGTTAGATTTTGAAGGTTCAGAGAAATTCATTGAGCAATATCGCAAAATTTTGAATATCAACACTTTTGCCTTAAGAGCAGAAATGACCGTTTTAAAAAATTGTATTTTACAATCTAAAGAAACTGTTGATTATGAATATATCAAAAAAAACTTAATTGACTCAGAAAAAACATATCCCAATCTCTACCAACTTTTTAAAGTAGCGATTATTTTGCCTATTTCAAGCGCTACGTGCGAGAGGTCTTTTTCTGCCATGAGGAGGATTTTCAACTGGTTGAGAACGACAATGACTCAAGATAGGCAGTCAGATTTGGCTTTGTTGTATATAGAAAAAGATGTCGATATAGACTTGGAGAGTGTTGTAAATTCTTTTAGTGAGCAGAGTAGGAAATTTCTCTTGTAAGTAATATTTTGTTTTTGTAAATATTTATCGCAGTGTATTATATTATATGTATTAGGTATATAAAAAAAATAAAACCACTATACTATTATAAGGCATTTTTCTATAAATTTTTTCATTGCACGACAAATAAAAAAATATTTTTTTTTAATCCACCGTACACTGGGGCCCAGGCCCCCCTAAAAACTAAGGCTAGCTACGCCGATGGGTCTATTATTATGTTTAAAGTTTCTCCAAATACCTAACTCTACCTTTCCATCATCTTGTAGCTTCGTTTGGAGTGTTCGCACCTATTGTATTATTTCTTATATTCCTTATTTCAGTCTCCTGATGATGAATGTATATACATTCGAACATTAAAACTTTATTTTAATATACCAGTAGAGGAAGACTTCAAGTGTGTTATTTCTCTGCTTTCTAAAATTTTATAGTTTTTATTCAGTAACGCCGAACAAAATGGCAAACCAACCTAACTTCATCAAGAATTTTATTGAGTTGTACCGCAAACATAAATATTTTTGTGGAAAATAAAAGACTCTTCATATGCTAATAATGGGGCTTTGCGAATTAAAGTATAATATGAAGAATTACTTTTACTATATAAAAGAGTCGATGTCGAAGCTACTTTTGCCTCGGTAAAACATAAGACAAATAATATAAAAAGTGCGTTCAGAAAAGAACTGAAAAAGGCATTACGGTGTCCTTTCCCGTTCTTGTAATATACGGTTTTAATAAATTCTCGAAACAATGATCATTCATCCTAATAAAGTTTTTTAAATCACTTGCACTTGATTGCCTCAATTTTCGTACAAGCTTCATTCATGTGGTAGAAAGTGCAACGTCTTTTTAGCCAGTCTTTCATCCAAATTGTTTTTCTTTTCCTTTTTCTTTTTTCGTGTGAAATAACAACAATTGCCGCTGCGCACTGTTCTTGCGACATGTTTGACCTGTCAAAATAACTGCGCGTGTATAGTGAAATAACAAAAACTGAAGGCCGCTATCGAATCCGGCAGAAATCCTCCGGCCGTAATCGGTGAATAAAACTGTAGGTGTAGTTTGACTTTCGATAACGGCCGGCCGGCCAGGACGGACAGTCCATGGACTGACGGCCGACTGAACGTGAATAGGTACCTTTAGAAAACCTATTTCCAAGTATATCAGGAATTATCGATGATCTGACAATGCCACTTGCCGATGGGAGAGGACCACAGCCAACTTAGATAAAATAGGCAAATGTTGTCAAAATATAATCGGACTTCAGAGCGTGACGTCACTACCAAATTTCTTTAGAGCACTTTGTCCTTTCTTTATCTAGGAGTTATTGCAATAACTCCTAGATGTTTGTAGGAGTTATTGGTTATTGGCACCGTTCGGATAACTTTGGGTGGGTTCATAGGCAGTGTTGTCTATATAAATAATAGATTTTTTCTCTGTCGACTTTTTTTAGTGGGAAAAGTTCCCAATCCGTTCCCAAGATCGATCTCGTCCTATATAAAATAAATTAAAATTCAGTATTACAATACAATTTTTAAGTTTTGGTTTCGGTTTCAGCCGAAACTGACACCAAGGCCTTTGAATTCGGTTTCGGCTGAAAATCTTGTTTCGGTCGGACACTAAATAATACCTAGATGGGAAGGGGGCAAGGGGGGGCCGCAAAAATTGAGTTGCACACGGGCGGCCAAAACCTTAGCGGCGGCCCTGTATCTACCTAGATTTTAAAAATTGTTTTATCTGGTATAACTAGCCTAAACTAGACTATACTATGCTTTCCCTTTGTTTTAGTAAATGAAATGTAGTAAAAATAAATAAAAAGGATAATTTTCACTTATATTTTTTGCATTTCGTTTAACTAAACCGTGAGGAAACTTTTTTTTGAAAGTTTAATTTTTCCCATAATTATGGATAATTTCAATAAAATAATTCAAATAAATTTTAGGTGTGAAATTTTCTTACCCGAATCCCCCGCGTCCTTGAATTAATATCCGGAACTTCTTCCTCAGTCACGCATTTTTCTAGAAAATTCGGTCCTTCGGAAAAATTTCCGGAAATAATTCGAGCACTAGGGAGATTATAGGTGAAAAACATACATTTAATATGACGCAAGTTTAAAGAAAATGTATCTGAAATAAAGCATTGTCAAAACTAAGAAATTTTATGTATAGGTTGCGTTGAGTCTTATTTTGCAAACGTGGTGCAATTTACAAAATAAAGGTAAAAAATCAAAATTATCTTATCCAGCTGAAATTTCACATGTGGGCTAGAAACTGCATTTAAAAAAAATTATAAATTTTTTCGATATTTTCAGAAATAACCCCACTTTTGAATTATTTTTTGAAAAAAAATTTAAATTTGACAGATAATGCGAATCACGTGACTACTATTTATTTGCCTAATTTTCATTTCGATCGATGCAGAGCTTGATGCCAAAGTCAAAGTTTGAATAAAGATATTAATAAAAAAATCCCATATGATGCGGACTTTACTGGTGACACTGTATAAGACTATTTATTTAACTTATGCCTAATGTATTAATTTATTGATATATTTTTATTATGTAATTGTTCAGTTTAGTGATTTGTTGGTCTACTAACTAACCACTGCACTATTTAATATTTATACTGAATTATGAAATAAAATAGTAATGTGGGCGCCTAGGGGGAGGGGGGGGGGGGCAAGTGCCCGGCTTGCCCCCCCCCCCCTATGGACGCCCTTGTGCAGAAATAAAGATTTTAAAAATATCTATAGAACTTTTATTTCAAAAACACTATTATTTCTAGTAAAAAGAATGCATTGTAATGTGCTTTTTTTTTCATACAAAATAATTACTTTTAGTGGTGAACCCATGCCAATTTTTCTGTTACCTTTTCAACCTCAACAATTTAAAAAACAGACAACTATAACAGAACTGACTAGCAACATACATACATAAACTATATTGGCAATATCACCAATATAATAATTAAATATTACCACCAATTATAAAAATTAGTGTCTCGCTTATCTAACAAGGTCCCGAAATACCTCCGAAATGGATATAAATGAATTTAAAAATACCTCCAATGTACATTTTTTTAACAAGTTCCTGAAATTTCTCCGATGTGGATATTATAGAAATAAAAAATATCTCCTATGTACATTTTTTCTCTTACTGAATTAAGTAAAAGGAAAAAATGTTACAAGTTATAATTAAAATTTGGAACTGGTTCCTATAAAAAATATCCGATAATTGTAAGCGTTATTATTTAATAGATCCTGAATTTAAATGTTTTTCCTTCCTGGTGGAAAATTATGCTTTTGTCACATTGGAGGTATTCGCAGCTCGACGACAATTTATTGAAATTTGTTTTATATTATTGAGTTCTTTACCAAAATATTCTTCTGAAAAAAGGATGCTGGTAAGTCTATGTATCATGCTATAATACGCAGATAATTTGTGTTGTTGGGGGTGACATGAGCTGTGGTGAATACTGAATAGTAGTATCGGTATGTGTGGGTTTATGGTAGACTTTAAAAGAATGTGTGGTTGTTCCTCTGGTAATTGTTAAATCAAGAAAATTTAAGGAATTATCAGATTCCACTTCCATAGTGAATACAATGTTATTGTGTATTATACACGTATGGAAAATGTTTGTCCGCCCATCTCTTAGTAATAAGTTAGAATAGTACAAATATGAAGTATCGCAAAGTAAACAGAAATAGGTAGATTATGTTTCCCCCACTCCATCTCATCGGATCTGGCTGGCTCGATGCGTTTTGCTTGATCCTGCTTAGGTTGAATTTTAAATTTTATTTGATATTAATAGAATCGAAGTGGCGCGGAGTGCCACCAGCGAGCGAGATGCAATACAATGGAGCTGGGGAAACATAATCTACCTACCTCTGTTTGCTTTGCGATACTTCATAGTTCATATTTATACTATTCTAACTTATTACTAAGACATGGGCGGACAAACATTTTCCCTACGTGTACATATAACGTATTATTATAACGTCTGGGTAATGTCAGCCCGACGGGGACGTGGGTTCCGAACCACATTTTACCGGCAGATGTTATTCTCAGTTTTTAGGGTCTTGTTGTAATACCTCTTGTCCACCACAGAACTCGTCGGGGGCAACCTATTACGTCTTCGTGGTGCGACTTGATGAATGTTGTCGCACAGCCTCCCAATCCATCGGGATCAGTATCAGAAGTGTCACTCCACGGAAAACCATTCATATTACCGAATCCAGTGGTTCAGGGCGTCCCCCAATCTATCCGGATCCGTACCAGACATCCGCTGGCGATGCGTGAACGTTACCGCTGTGTTGTCTGGCGCGCGCCGGCGCACAGTGCCAGTGGTCCGAACTATAGAAAAACTCGGACATTTGTTTTAAAATCCAATAACTTTTTTGTCCTATCAATCTTAATTATTTATTTTGGTTTGATAAAAGTATAAGATATTATTTTAACAATATTTGACGACTGACTGCTTCGAGCTTTTTGTGCGCCAGAAAATAAACGCCTTTTACTTTGTCTCTTTTTATACTTGTCTCTCTTTACTTAGAAAAATTGTTAAGACACGGATCTCCGCACCTTATCGAAAAATACAACGGATTAAGTTTTTTGATTGCATGAAATAAAATACTCAATAAGTAAAATTAAGCGGGTATCTGACTCGCGACACAAGCGCGTGTAGGAGTTTTAGGATAGGCATGGAAAAATTGACAAATACGATTCGGAGGGACGAAAAAGGAGGCGTCAGGAGTTTGCTCTTTAGCTTTAGCTCCCCAGTATTGAAGGGAAGAAAATTACATTTTATATTCATTTAGTATTTATAGCACAGTGCGGTGTTTTATTAGTGTTTCCAGTCTAGTAATACAGTCCACTAAATCGTTTCTAGTCGTAAAGTTCGTCAAGTTCCAGTACGGTAACCTCTGTCCCGGAGAAGCGGTGTCAAGGCGGTTCGGTGTTAACACTTACTGATGAGCCATGATATCGCAAAACGCGTCTAAAGATGGATCTGCCGAAATTTAAGGAAACATTTTCTTCTGACATATGAATTACACCGAATGTCGATGTCGTTAAAAGGTCTATTAAAATGAAAATATTTCGTAATTTTTATCGCGCGAGCTTGATCAGCACTGGACGGGTCATCTAAATAACAAACTTAGAATAATATCCGTTTTGTGGCCAATTTATTAATGTTTGCACAATTATTCAGCATGGGTGGGTGTTTTTGGCAGCAATTATGTGATGAATATTAAATTGATAATTAAATGTGTTGATGTAATGGTTGTTATTAAAAAACAAATTTTACCAAAAAATAATGAAGTTATATCATTAATTACCAAGAGCGTCTAAATAAACCTTATTAAAAGCTTTAAAATATATCTAAAAAATATATAATTTTAAAAATGTGCAGGTGTTCTGCTGTTTTTAACTTAAGTACACACCAGTGAAGGTCGTAGCTTTATTCAAAGGGTGGAGGAGGGCGGGGTGTCTAGTTGATCCAATTTTTGGATTACCGTGTTTAAATGGCAAATATCTATTATACGCTCACCACACCAAAATTAATTTTTTTTCAGGAATGATGAATTTTGGAGCGTACTTTACGAATCTGAAAACGATTTTGGCCGTATTTCTTCTTAAAGTGTTATTTTTCCATGAGTTATGTCACCACCTCACTTAGGGATTCTCAAGTTACTACGACAAAATAGGCTCTTGCGATATGCTTAAAAATAAGCAGAAGTAGGTATCTAGTACCAGGCCCGGTTCTAGACCTCCTGGCGCCCCCGAGCAAGGGTCTTATTTAGCGCCCTCGAAGTTTTTATTTCATAGTTTTTTCCTGAATATACAGGGTCTCCGGAAAATACGTGTACAACGTTTGACAACAGACTGACGTCAAAATAGGTCGATCTAAGCCGACTTAGTTATATCCAAAACTGTCTCGTTTAGCCGGTAGAGGGCGTCAAAAATTTGTAAAAATATTGGTTTTTTCTAAATTACGTGAAAACCTGCCAATCGATTTTAATGATTTTTAGTATGTAGACTAATACTATAAAATGACGTTTTCTAGTAGTATAGTCACCGGCTGTAAATAAGTGGAAGTGTTATAAAAGTGATATAATACGTCAACATTTCTCCTCGTTTTTTATATGAACGGCGTTATGACAACCCAGATATTTTTGTAGAGTGACTGGATGTATTTGGAAGCTATTTTACCTCTTTAATATTTTTCGTTGCATGAGCTGTTTTGCCAGAAGAAAATATTTACAATAACCTGCATACATCAATTATTAACAATAAAAATAAAACAAAGTACAACAAAGTTGAAAGTATGTATTATAAGAAAGTAAGTAAAACAAAAACATTACTTAAGCAAATGTGTAAAATGACCGGCATCTTTCTGAATACACTTATTAACACTCCTTAAAAAATGATATTGGACCCTATCTAATGTCTCGGGGTTATTAAAATGGTTGCCTGCATTTAAAATCCGCTGCAATAAATCATCGCGTGTTTTTACCGGAGTCTTGTAAACTTCTGTTTTAATAGCGCCCCACAAAAAGAAGTCACACATATTTAACTCAGGAGAACATGTCATTTTACTGGTGCATTATTGCCCCTTCCAATCCATCGGTTGGGATATTGATGATGTAAGTATTGCCGAACGGCAACGGAAAAATGGGGCGGGGCACCCTCATGCATATACCACAGTTCCCTCCAAAGTAAAAGGGGCAAATTGTCCAGAAGAATTGGTAATGTGTCTTGCAAAAAATTTAAATAAATATTTTCATCTAACCTGTCTGGAATAACAATGGGACCAATAAGGTAGCGATCAATAATACCTGCCCAAATATTTAATTTAAATTGATGCTGATAATGTGCAACTTTAATGGCATGTGGATTTTTATCGGAATAAATATGTTCGTTGTGCAGATTGGTTACTCCAGATCTTGTAAAGCACGCCTCGTCAGTAAACATAATTCTTCTACAAAAATTTGAATCACGGATTCTTTTGTTTCTAATAATTTGACAAAATGTAAGCCGCATGGGGGGATCAGTCGGTAAAAGTTCGTGGACTTTTTGCACGTGATAAGGATGTAACAAGTGTTCTTTTAAAACCTCATTGACAATCGTTTTAGGAACACGGAAACGTTCTAAGCGACGGGTACTGGTACTTGGTTCTTCTTCAACTCTTTCCAGAATCATCTCTTCTGTTTCCACAGTTCGAGTTGTTCGCGTACGACCCCTGCCTTCAAAGTTTTTCTCAAAGCTGCCCGTTTCCCGACGATGACGCTCGATATTGGCAAATGTTTGGTGGTTTGGTATTCGACGGTTAGGAAACCTCTCCATTTAAACCCTAACACGCTGACGCCCATTTTCTTGACAAAACCAGTATACCAGGAGCAAGTCAACCTTCTCAGAGTTCGTATAATTTTCCATTTTTAATGGTAAAATGAACTTGTAATTCAAGAATGTTGATCGTATACTTGAGTAAATTTTATAGAATGGTAACAATTTGTCAATAATTGTCAAATTATTAAATGCCATAGCAACAAGGTCACTTAAAAAATTATTGTTACAGGTAATTTGATTTTAATATTATTACTAATAATACTAAATATTGTAAATATTTTCTTCTGGCAAAACAGCTCATTCAACGAAAAATATTAAAGAGGTAAAATAGCTTCCAAATACATCCAGTCACTCTACAAAAATATCTGGGTTGTCATAACGCCGTTCATATAAAAAATGAGGAGAAATGTTGACGTATTATATCACTTTTATAATACTTCCACTTATTAACAGCCGGTGACTATACTACTAGAAAACGTAATTTTATAGTGTTAGTCTACATACTAAAAATCATTAAAATCGGTTAGCAGGTTTTCACGTAATTTAGGAAAAACCAATATTTTTACAAATTTTTGACGCCCTCTACCGGCTAAACGAGACAATTTAGGATATAACTAAGTCGGCTTAGATCGACCTATTTTGACGTCAGGAGTCTGTCGTCAAACGTTGTACACGTATTTTCCGGACACCCTGTATACATATACAGGGTGTTCATTTAAAAACTTCCCACCTCGATTTCCCTGCTTTAAAATGAAAATGTGGAAAATCGCTCGGACTCGTCGATTTTTACTTCGAGGGGGACATCTTTTGCGTATATTGTCAATCTTGTTACTTCAAGGCCCTAGGAGGGAGGGGGGGGGGGGGGGGGGTAAGATCTAAATCTTAAATGGATACCCCTATTTTATATAATTTTTTTGGATTCTGCATAAAATTATAACCATTTTTTAATAAAAGCATTATTAGTCATACTTAACAGTTTCCGAGATATTGACTCTTGAAAAATTACATTTTTGAACTTTGACAGCGTCTAGCTTTCTAACTGTACGTCTTAGAGCAAAACGGCTTACCCCCTATCTTCGATTTTTATTATCTTTCCAATAGTGTCAACTTCCGGTCAAACCGGAAGTACTATATTTCTTACATCCGGTTTATTAAATTGGAAGATATGGGGCAAATTCGGACACCTTCTTTAAACCGAAAAATATTGAAGTAAACATGATATAAATGAAATACAGTAATAGCCATAAACAAAAACAGTTACATAGAAAAAACACTTGATTTCATTTCCAAAGGTAATTTCAATATTTTACAAAAAGATCCAACGGAGAAATTCCAAAAAGCCATCAAAATAGCAATAAATGAATCTGCTAAAGTCTATTTTTATTCGAGATGGACACGACCAAAACAAAAGCATGCCATGAGCACGTGATTTCCCTAATAGCTATATTTATAAGGGCCGCATTTAGAATCGTTAAAAATCTTATTTTTTAAAATTATTTTTGGTGTGAAAAATGCTATATAAACAATTACACATTTTGTAGGTTGGTGGGTAGGGTCAGATCTATTGATATACAGGGTGAGTATAAAGAACCAGAACGGTCGATTTCGTAAAGTATAATGTTTAGCAAAAAAAAGTTTTAGACAAGAGTTTTAGGGTTTTAAAGGATTTATAAGACCATAATATTTTAGTTGTACAGGGTGTCCTAGAAAAACGTGGCAGACCAAAGTAATGTTTTTTTTTAAATGGGACACCGTATATATTTTACCATTTTTTGTTTCTACATAAAAGTACGAGTATAATAATATATCACTTGAAAACAGTCAATTATACCTTTAGGAGCTATAAACAATTGAAAATCGTTATTTTAACCTATTTGACAGCTTTTTATGCCAAACCGGTATGAGATGGAGCAAAATTAATTTTACATTCCCACCTTAGGGTTTTAAGACCTTTATATCAGTAATTCCATAAATGGTACCACATTCGGCAGCATCATGGTACTACAGTTGGATAGGTCAGATCACATCTTTTTTTAGAACATAATTCCTATTTCTTTTAAATAAAAAATAAATTTATGTTGTTTTGTTCACTTAGTATCACAAATTAGTATAAACTATTCGGTAACACAAAGAGCAATTTATATTTGCAAGATATGTTGGTATCTGATGGATGGCTCGCAAAGGTGATAGATAAGGCGGAGGGAAAGGGCGTTAATGCTTTTTGAAAGTTTATTTTATCGTACTATTTTTCTGCACAATATGTTTAAAAATCACTTATTTTCTATAAGCATATTTTATATTTTCACCATGTGAAAAAAAAACCCTGTGGGCAACCGTGTATATATTGGTCACATAAGTAGTGAAAGTAAAAAATGTATTTTTAATACATAAAAAAAGCACTATTCAGATAGATCTGAATCACTACTGGTTGAGGTTGTATCCTCATTCTCGCTAACGTGAATCACAAGGCGTTCCACTTGGATCTCCATGATGTTGTCTAGTTCCCACACTTTAGTTTCCACATTTTCCCGGACATGTGCAATACATTTTTGCCATTTTTCTGGTGTAATATTTTCTTAATGCCTATTAAAAATCTTTTAAAAACACGCAAATCGTCAAAGAGGCCTATTACAATACTGTAAAAAACAATAGCCAGACTGTCTGGAGATGCAGGTGTTAAAAGCGGCACGATCGTTTGATCCTCCATCGGAACGACCAATAAGATTTGGACAATCCCTTCTATCACGCGCTGATCACGCGCTGGCAATGTTTATATCGTGTCCATCTCGAATAAAAATATACTTTAGTATCATTTCAGAATACCAAAAATTTAAATTAACTATTATAAATCCGCAAACACCATAGCTAACTCTCTAATAAAATTACATAAACAAAACTATCTAATTCAACCAGTTGTCTCTTAAATGTCGGCACCAGCATATAAACTATCAAATTTTCTTATTGAGATCATTAAAAAACATTGTAACTTTCAACCACTTTACAGCATCAAAAATGCCCAAGATGCAGTGGAAAAAATAAAAAACATTGAACTACCAAAAAATGGCAGATTAATATCATTTGATATATTTCCTAGTATGCCACCAAAAGACACAACTAATTTAGTTGAAAATCTTCTAACAACTAACCATGTCAACTACATAATAGAAACTGACATACTAGACCTATTAAAAACCTGTTTACACCAAAATTATTTTTTCTTTAACAATACCCAGTAAACACACATACGTTTTTTCAACGTTGAATCAACGTTTCAGTCGTTGTTATTACGTTTTCGTTGATTTTAACGGCGTTGAATTTTGGTTATATTCCTGACCGATTAAAAACAACGTTTTTTAAACGTCCTATTTACCTACTTATAATATTGCTCTATGATTTTACTCAAAGGATAAAATATTAATTAATACTTACTTTCAGACCATTTAAGAGAGATTTAGCCAGTTTTAAAGCACGTTGATTTTACGTTTTAATCAACCTTATCATGCAACTGTCTAAATTTAGGTTGAAATATTACTTACTGTCGACGGTTTTTATAACGAATATTTTAATACAATATGAAAAACGTTTAATTAAAGTTGATTTTTAATTGGAAATTATATTTAACTTTAAAATTATCCCATATAAAATCTTAATTGTTTGCACCATTTAACATAACTGCTTTTGGATCAATTAAAAAAAATTAGCCAGTTTTGAAGCACGTTGATTTTAGGTTTTATTCAACTCTATTTGACACATGTCTAATATATTGTTTTATAATGGTAAAAATATGTTATTTTTTCATCTTAAATCAACGTTGATTTTAATCTAATATGGTTGTTTTATATCGTTGATTTAAACTAGTATTCAACGTTGCACGCAACGTTGTTCCGCGCGACATTTTAACCAAAAATGTTGGGTTAGAGTTTTTTTCAACGTTGATTCAACGTGCGTGTGTTTACTGGGTAGTTTTTACATTAGTAACGAAGGTCTCATCATGGGTAACCCACTAAGTCCCTTATTGGCAGAAATATTTATGAACAACCTGGAAAATATTATACACAAACATCCGATAGACAACTTAATTCGTTTTAACATCATTTATTGTGGAAGTAGAATCGGATAAGTCCTTAAATTTTCTTTATTTAACAATTATCAGAAGAACAACCACACATTCTTTTAAAATCTACCATAAACCCACACATACCGATACCAATACTTATATTCACCACAGCTCATGTCACCCCCAACAACACAAATTATCTGCGTCTTATAGCATGATACATAGAGTCACTAGCATCCCTTTGTCAAAAGAAGATTTTGATAAAGAACTAAATATTATAAAACAAATCTCCATAAATAATAATGGTAACCGTAAAACGGGGTGAATAGGATCAATTTTCAACTTTGAAAGCTTGTAACTTGAAAACTATCTGCCTGAATACATTTCTCAATAGCTTAAAACATGAGTTAAGGTTGGTACTTTTAAATGGTGGTATAAGTTTTTATACAGGGTGTACCCGGTTGTATATAAATTTTTTTTTGTGCAAAAATCTTATTCACCCCGCAGGCGGTGTCAATAGGATCATTGATTGATTTATTGACTGTATCGCATTTAAACAACCGCGGGGTGTATAGAATTTTACACACAAATGTATCTTCAGTAATATAAAAGAGTACTAAAAATAATATTACCTAAATTTTATAAGTGCTGCATAGTTGTAGAGATATGAACTTTGTAAGACAAAAGCAAAGATAGAATGACAACAGTTTAACCGCTAAATTTGACGTTTTAGGTTATGGTATTCAGCCTGCGATGTGGCCAAGTTTTTTTGAGTTTAATGTCATAAAAATTACTTTTAACAACCGTTACTTAAAATCCGTACGTAGAAAAGACCTACCCTATAAAATTAAAATTATTACAGATTTTTAAAATTTGAAGGTAACTTCAATTCTATTCACCCCGCTGATCCTATCCACCCCGTTTTACGGTACCACCCTAAATTAATAGATAATATTCTAAATAAAAAATGTTTTAAAAAATCTATATCAAAAGTACATCCTCAATACAGAAAATCAAAAAATAATTTGAAGACCTTGACTTATATAGGAAATTCCACCAAGAAAATTAAAACCTATTTGAATCAAAAAGAAATAAATGTAGTTTAGAAAACAAATAATACTTTAGGTAAAAAAATAAAAAACCATAAAACAAAGACCAACAGTGAGAACAAATATGGCGTCTATTAATTAAATTGCGGAACGTGTCCAAAAATTTATATAGGTCAGACAGGAAAAACATTGAAAACCAGAGTCGCTAAATATAAAAGAAGTTTTTTACGTCAAAAAACAGACTCAACCTATTCCAATCATATGCAGATAATTTCAAAATTCTTCATACAGAAAATAAAAGCCATAAACTTAATTTGTTGGAAAGTTTGAAAATTAACCGTCATAAAAACACCGGTCACTTTTGAAATGACCAAACAGATTTGAATAAATCGCCCTTATTAAACCTTTTCAATAATTGACCATATTCTAAAAAGAGCTCTATGGGTATTCCCTTAATATAATTACTTGTTTAAGAACAAGATAATTAGTATATAAATATTTAGGTTAAAATTATGGTACCTCACTCGATTTTAAAAATCCCTTGATAAAGCTGCAGTGTAGCGAAATGCGTCGGGTTATAAAATAAATATTATGTGGAAATTAGACTAAAGTCTTTATTGCAATAAGTATACTGGTTCAAGTAGAACTTTGAGTTTTCTTTCTTTCGTTGAAAACTAGCCTCACTGATAAGCCATGATATGGCAAGACGCGTCTAGAAATGGATCTGACAAAATGAAAGGAAAAAAACCAACCTTCTAGTTTCAATAGTTTTCGGTCCTTAAACCGATAGCCTACCGGCTTAGCGCTGCCTAGCGGGACTCCTGTAGTTATGGCGTTGTCTATGTCTTTATACAGGTCATTTCCTCTAAACATTTTACTTATTTTTATGATAAACAATGCTGTAAAAATGTCCCACTAGATAGAGCTTCGCACTTCATTCTCTTCACGGTGTCCTTGTATACTGGTTTAAGTAGAACTTTAAGTTTCTTTTTTTTCGCCAAACAATACAGTCACTGAGAACTAATCCAGCTGTTCGTATTTAAAAACACATCGCATTTTGACGGCTTTGTTCTACGCCGCGAACGTAAATTATGATATGACAATGCAGTATTTAACGCAAAACATGCGCAGGCGCACCGCTTGATTGACTCCTAGCTACAATATTTGGGCGGCGAAACTCTTGTATGTCGTCAGGGTTTGTTCGTAGCGTTTTCCACTGTTTAGTGCATGTCAAATGTATTTTTAAGTTTTACCAATGAATAACGCCATAATTTTTAATCTATCGCACGTTGAGTTAGATGTTTTAATTGTAAATAAAATTAACGCTGTATTTTTGCAAGCCATTATGCTAACTAACCATTAAGACCCCCGTACAAGTTCAAATATGGTGAATGCAAAATAACTTAGTCCAGTCCTGACTATGTTGCCAACATCTTAACGTAAAATAGAGCAGAATTCAACAAGGTGCCATATAAATGACAGGTGACTTATTAGCCACGATGCGGCGTGTTGTTAGAGAAATTTCACTGTATTGATATTAGTTTGAAACTCAGAGATGTTAAAAGGTAAGAATTTTTTATACTAAACGAACACTATTTTATAAAATTAAATTTACATGTTTTCTTCCTTTCGATCTATAATTCGCAAATCATGCAAAGTTCGCTATGGTTCCTAAGGGCGCAGAATAAATAGCTATAGCTTAGGGTCGTTACAATACATCTAGCCGGGGGCCCTGTCATGTTGCGTTACGCCACTGACTTAGTCTTAGTCTTAATTACAATGGCCACCTGTCTTAGCGACAATCAGCCAGCTATACGCCACTGACTTCGACCTTGTATTGTCAATCTAGTTGCGCAGATACTATTGTGGAATAGCATGTCTCAGGTGAGGAGGTGATCTTTCAAATCAACTAAATACTTAAAATAAGTGTTCCGAGAAATGTATTAACGAAAATTTCCGTAAATAAACTAAGTAAATACGTTTGTTGTTTTAAATTATATTGCCTTTTTGTTAAAGGGGTCAGACATGTTTTCAATGGAAAAAGGTCTAATAAAGTAATTTGGCTCTTATCGGAAATAATAAAAGATAAGACGCTGCGTGCGCAAATTTGTAAATTTTAATAATCTATAATGACGCCGACTTAACGTCCAATACTAATAAATATTGATTTTACTAACATGTTGGGTTATGTCATCTTATTAAATCTATTGCAAAATTTTTAATGTAAAAAAATATTGTTATTGCAATTCCAATAGTTTGGAATTTTCGAACGCGGTACAGAAAAGTTAAACTAGGTATTTACAAATCTCATTCGTAAAGCGATAGTTTTAGAAACTGTAGACTATTTTATGCAACATGAGAAACCGTTGCAATAAGTCATAGTTTTTTTAAGGTTTGCGGACCAATATTCAAATCGTGCCACACGCTAAACAAAATGAGCCGCCTTATCCAAAATAGGTATAATAAGGGTCATTAAAGCCATTTGCTAGTATAGCACACATAGTATAACGTCATAATAAGTAGAACTTTACTCTTATGAATTTTTGAAAAAATCGTGCCACAGGCTAGATAAATTGAACCAACTTATCCAAAATATCTATAATATAATATAATAATATAAGGGCCAATTTCCCTGGCGTATGGTACGATTTTTTCAAAAATTTATAATAGTAAAGTTAAAGTACTACCTAGTATGACGCTATACTAGGTTTGATGGTACTTATAGCAAGTGACTTTCTTGACCCTTATTATCTGTACGTATTTTGGATGAGCTGTGGGGTCAATTTGTGTAGCGTGTGGCAAGACTTATTGGTCCGCACATTAGACATATCCATTTTTTTAACATATTATACTTATTTGTTCGTGATGCCTGATAACAAAATATATAGCTATTTATGCTATAAGTACATAAAGTAGGTACTGAAAATTTTATTAGGTGAGTTTTTTTATATAATTTGACGAGACCAATAAAGCGTCGTTTATGTATATATAGGACTTTTATGTTCAATTGCTTAAATTTGATTTTTCATTTATTTAATTTCTAAAACCCTTGTATATCAGACATCGGACGTGACATTGTTAAAGCAGTCACAGCTGTCACACATAGTTGCAAAATTCGCTATGGTTCCTAAAAGGGCGCAGAATAAATATAATATATAGAAGGGTTCGTTACAATACATTTTCAAAAAAGTAGTCCATGTATCAAAGGTTATAGTTTTTATTATAAACAAATCAAAAAAACACAATGTCGGCGTCTTGTCAAAATTATTTGTTTATTTTTTAAATTAAAGTGACATGTTTACCCGTTATATGGCATCATCAGACCTAACTAACAGTCCTAACACTCCCTTTTCATGTCAATAAAGAAATTACAAACTATGAAACGTGTTTTTACAATAACTTGTAAAAAGTTGTAAACACACTTTTAAAATTAGCATCAGCTTTGATGATGAGCTAACAGATTCTATCATTGAAGCAGCAAATACTGTAAATTTGAATTTTTTGCCAGTGAAATAGAAAACTATGACAATCATTTTAATAACTAATGTCACAAAAATAGTGTTAAGGAAGTATTCCTATCCTATTTTGCGAATTTGCAAAAATCGTTCCAACCGAATAGTTTGTAAGGTAAGTACCTACTCCATGTTAAATGGTGTCCTTAAAGTGACGAAAATCAAAAAAATGATATGTCGAATAAAATATCGGCCATGAACAACCGGCCATTCGAAGATAAGTCAACCTTCATTAAGCCGTACTATAAGCGCTTCCCTAAGCCACCAGTTAAATGAAATGACCGGATCTACAATATATTTGCAAAATATTAATAATTGAGAAATTTTTGTTTCCATTCGTTTTGTCACAACCATCCCCAGACGCTCCATTTCCCTATTTTCCGGTATTCCTGGCTAAACTTTTCGCGTGCGGCTCATATTTTGCGTATCTTCGTTTTGCGAGTATTGTGAAAATGAGATTAATTAAAAATTTTCAAAATTTTTTACCTGGCGCATAGGCACAACTAGAGGGAGCTGAAGGGGGCTAAGCCCTTTCAATCTGCCCGTTAACTCCCCCAAACAAAATGCAATTATTTAATTTTCAATTGTATCATTGCAAGGTGAAACTGAAGAACATGCAAAATAGTTTTTTTTGCTTAAGACCAAGAGCAAAATATTTTTTTTGCCGTATATTTTTCTTTTATATTTTCTTATTTTTGATGAGTATATTGAAATTTGACATGCATGCCTATACATAAAAAATTAGGGATGAGGTTCTTTAACAAATTTAATTTAAGAAGATAAGCAGCAAACAACTGCCCCGCTATTAAACTGTATAAGGAAGTTCAGTTTTGACTTAATTAAGGCTCTTATAGTTTTAGAGCCTCAAAAATATACTTACTCCACTGTAACATACAAGGCAGCGTTTCCCGAGTCCCCCAGTGTTTCATGCGTGTCGACACACTTTAAAAAATATAATTTTTTTGGACCCACACAAATTTAAAAAAAATAATAATATAAAAAAAACACCCTGCATTTTTAGACTCTAATAAATTTTAATTATTAAATAAAATACATTTTTATTTATATAAATATAAGCTTTATCTTAGTTTTGGGATCACTCAAGTGAAAAATAACCTATCATTCGGTTTTTTCAATCACTTGAATTATTCGATTATCTTCGGAAATAATGCGAGTGACGAACATATGGTTTTTATTTTCCAACGCGTCTCCTAAGTTGCTGCCCGCATGTCAATCACTCACTGCGGCCAGAGCCATCTCCTAGCGAGCGGCTACACCGAGTGGTTTCGGTTACTATTGGCGATATAATTCAAATTAAATACTGCATTACGGGTTACCTGTGTAAGATAATATGATTTATTATTTAGATTTATATACTGCATTACGGGTTGCCTGCGTAGGATAATAGGATTTATTATTTTATTTAGATTTAAATCGTCGGCGTGAAAACTTAATGTTTGGTGGTGAGTATTTAGTATTCATATATCATGAGTTATGCAATATCGTGACATCTCAAGGTCAAGTAGTTAAGTTGTTAAATTGTGAGATCTGGGATGCCAAAAAATCCAAAAATATATCCGCCTAATTTAATAATCCGCAAAAAATTAATCGATTACCAACATCGAGTCGCAGTTATTCCCAATACAAATGCTGAAGATCAACATGAACGATGAACCGCCAATATTAATATTAGCATTCCAGTGAAAAACCGGTTATCATTTGGTTTTTTAAATCACTTGAAATCTCGGTAGTCGGTTATTAAAATAAGTCGGTTTTTCCCATCACTACTTTATCTACAGCCCTTTAATAATAAGACCAGTTTTCTATGCAAAATACAAAAAGTGCAATTATAATTACTAATAAAACAAGAAGTGGTATTATGAATTTGTAATCCGATTGATTCAATTTATTAAAATTTACACCGTCACAAAAAGACCAAAAGCGTATTTTGACTTCAGTTTCTTAAGTTATATTCGAACGAAAATAAACAAAATAGGTATTTGGTTGGGATCTCCATTAATAAGGGAACATAATATATATCTCATTTATAGTCGTACTTTCAATTTTAAAGAGAGTCTGCAATTTTCGTTCCTGTATTGATTTCGGGAAAATTACGTTTTTCTGAGTGCGCCTAGACGTGAAATAAAGAGTCAGCTGGTATTAAAAATATAAAATGTCAAAATGAAGCAAAAATTGTTGTAGATAAAGTATGATATTTGACTATAATAAGTTGTTACATTTAAAAGGACCAAGCAAATAAAAAACAGCTTGGTGATTTTTAACGGCGTTTATTTGTAAACAATTTTTTACATTCTGTACTGTTACAGGACTTACATTTACTATAATATTTAACAAAGAATGTAAAGTAAAGTGACCATACTATAAGATTGGAAACACATAGTTTTAATGTGAAAGGAAATCGTGCGTGCTACATGATTTATGATTTAAAATTTTTGACACAAACTAGTTATGCCTACAGATTTTAATGTACCTATGCTTATAAAAAGCTTTTTTAAAAGGAATAATGGTGGGTTGCAGAAATATTTTACAATAACTAACTAACCAGATCACTTTGATTGTGACATCACTGATATTGACAGAAATGATTTACTCACAATCAAATTTCCTAACATTTTGATCATTTCTGCCAATATCATTTTATGTAATAGTCAAAATTGTCTGATTAGTTCATTATTATTAAAATCTTCTTGTAACCCGACCTGCGTATAAAACATGCAGTTATATATTTTGCAGCAATTTATCAGGCATGCACTAATTGACAATGTCGGTTTTAAGAATTAACTTGCTTATATAGAAGCATGGGTGGTAATATACACTATTATATAGGTTCATGATAGAAGGTAACAAGCTCCATTTCCAATATTTTTACTTGGGGTGCTTATTTATTGTCCAGTTAGCATATTAGATATACTTATCTGTATGGTCACCTTATATAGCAAACAATTTTGATCTATATAATTATCTGACAGAAGAAAATAAATCGCCTATTTTCTAAAGCACTGACCAAACGCATTCGTTCTAGAAACTAAAATATTTTATAACAATCCTTGTAATTAACATTATTAATAATAATAATAATTAATATTAACTATAAAACCCAAATGCAAACAAAAGTGTTTATTGTCTGAATGTTTTGTTTGTCTTTTTTAAATTAAATCTAATACTGCTTACTCTTTTTATATTAAAAATTATGTTAGTAAGCTTAGGCAATTTGTGCAAGTAGCGGTATTTCTTATGCAGAGTGTTCCGTAGTTCAGAAAAACTTATTTCAAACGTTTATAATTCTTTATAATAACTTTTCTGCAAACAATACAAAATTATTTTACACTACTTGTTAAAACTTAAGTATGCATAAGAATTCAAATATCTTCTTTTTTTCATAATGTTTTTACATTTAGATATATGTAGGTACATCATGCAGAAAGAAAGGTGAAAATAAAATACGTAACTGTTAAAATAAAGGGGAAACATTTTTCCACGGCCCTTAAAAAATAGAGTTTTTAAATATTAATAAAGCATTGCAAGTTACTAAACACAATTTATATTGAATTATACAGCATGTCCATGGATTGAGTTAACGAGAGAAAAAGCCTTTTTTATTTTTCGATAAAAATTGTTTTAGTAGAAGATTGTCACAGAGTAATTGCATTTTATCCTGAAAATGCAAAAATTTATAAATGATATGAGTGAAGTACCCATACTTTTTATTAAAAAAAACTATAAAAGCTATATTAAATTTAAAAATAAGACTGTTCAGAATTTTGATTTAATTTTCGTGGTACGTTTCTTAAATAAAACCTTATGGTGGAATTCTTAATGTCATTTAATCTATTGTCAACCTATATTGCGCTGTTTTTTTAGTTTATTATTTCATTAGCTAACATTTAAATACAATCAATATCGTCAGCACATTATTTAGGTAATATCGGACATATTACAAAAATATCAGTTTATTTCATTGTTAATTTTGGGAGAATTGTATAGTAAAAGAAAAATTACATAATAATATTTTAAAATTCTCACCCGATATTTTTCGCCACTCCTAAAATAATTTAGAAGTTCCTTCGTATTAATTAAATATGTAAAATATTTCCTGCAGTATGCAGTGGACAATGATTTTATTTATAATTTGTGTAAAGGCCTAGAAAAATAAATTTACGCGAAATACGTTATAGGTTAGCGAGATGTTAATACTCCCGCTTTAAGTGTAGGTACAGTAGGTATTGGTTTAATTTTAGTAAACCACATTTCTCAACTTTTACGTATACCTAATATTTTTGGCATAATTTTTAGGTTAATACGGTGATACTGTTAAAAAGTAAAGGTATTATTAGGTAAGTAAGATTTTTTATTTAATTTATTTAAATTAGGTAAGTTAAATTTTTTATTAAAAATAAAAAAGATTTTCCTTCTGCTTATTCAATTCTCATAGACACACTGTATCTACGAAAGCCAAAATCTGAGCTATTTGATTTATTTTATTCTTATATATAAAAAAAAATTAGATGTTAAATTAAACTGTCATAGGAAAGCAAATTTAATAGATGAAAGCTAAATTATTCATAAATTTGCTTGGTTCGGAACAACTATTAGAATATTTGCTGACGTAATCAGGACCTATACTAAATTCATCTCAAACACAAGTCGCGTCAAAACAAGGTACCCCGATCCGTTGGATTTACATCGAGAGCCGTCTGCGCGCTTGCCTTAAACCGCCTGGCGGGGGGCGGGGTTGCATTTCCAAATCACACGCGAGGCACCCGTTAATCATGCTTCGGACATTTGTTTACAATATCTTTTCTTTGGGATGCATTTTAGTATAGATACTTCTGTATTAATAAAATTGGCTTCATTTGGCGTGGCCAGACCAAGTTTTCAATAAAACATTAATTTTTTGGCAACAATAATAGGTGTAAGTAATAAATACTTTTGTGGCCTTGTTATTAAAGCAAATCTTTAACGTTACGCTAATATAACATTTTAGTTTTGAAAACTTTTTGACCAAAATGATAATACATGACTGCAATTCAAGGTGTGTGTATTTGCATACCCTCAGGTCATTCATTCCGTTTTTTTGACAATATTTCTATCCCACCCTTAGAGAAATTATTACGAAAGGACCTTTCCGTGGTAGTTGGAGAAAAATAACTCAAGATATAAACAACTAGTAGCCACAGAGATTAATAGTTGCCAAATTTTAGAACGGAAAATGGACAAAAACCTAATTGTTATGCTTTAAGTGCATAGGCATGCAATAGAATATATAGATAAAGCAACGTAAGCAAAATTTTAGGACGTTATGTGTTAAAATAAACTAAATATCACAAAAACAATTTTGTCTTTTCAGCAAACCTACCTAATACGAGGGCAAGATATTCAATTGCCTATGGCCCGCAGCAAGTTTCTACAGCTACAACGCCAGGAGGCAGGTGAATAAATGCCTAAAAACGTACTTGTCAATTATATAAGATAGCATTATTACAGCAATTTATATTTCAAATCGACATTCATTTAATAACTGTAGAACCATGTATTGGACTTTATGTTAGCTAAACCCCTAGTTATTATATTATTCTGCAATAAATTGTTGAATATATAGCAACATTCCACCGGAAAAGTAAAAAGCTAAAGAGTGCCTATATGAAATTTTAAACTATACTATTATCACAAAAAATATTATGAAAATTGTTGCGCACATTCTTAATAACAAGGGTTTAGCACTATATTATTATATTCTGTAACAGAAACATACATGACTAATGTCGGGTTGCAGAAGTATTTAATAATAATAAATAAACCGGAAAGCTTTGATTGGATCATTGGCACAGTGGCATAAACAATTTTTTCAGTTACAGTTGTCCGGCTAGTTTTATTCGTAATTAGGGCAGCTTTTATTCGACTTCTTAACAATTGTTAGTTTTCAATTATTTTTTGCTAAAGTTGATTTTTTAATTTTCACCATTATAAATGACAATTTTAAATTTTTTGATAGATTTATCTACGTTTTATGTACGCCTCGCAGAACAAAAACTTTATCATAAAATATAAACCTACGCAAAGCTATATATAACGTACATTCTCTCCAAGACCGTTCGGGTAGCGCAAGTTAATCAACTGGAGTTAACTCCGTATTGTCTGGGTAAAGCCAGAGCACAGCTAAAAGTGTAGACTGCTCATCCCCATCTCTCAAGATGATGCGCGCGGAGCTATACTAAGTACATAGACAATATTGACATAATTATTGGGATTCTTGGGTTATGTATACTGAAGTTGTTGGCAATAATTGGTTGTTGATTGATTGTTCACTACTTATGACTTCTTGTGGAATGTGTTTGTAACATAAATAATAAACTTTGCTTTGAAACGAAAACCAATTTAAAGAAATAAGTAAAATGACAAATAAATAAGGTTGGAAGTGACAGAAAGGTAGTCTTTCGTGTTCGGCTTTTACCAATCTGCACCTTTGACTCTGTAGTTGTGACTTTGATCTGCACTTGATCTGCTCCAACTCCGTACGGCCAAGCCGAACTTTCCCTAAATAAGCACTACATTTTGTTTTTTCACAGATGTGCTTAAAAGTTAGAAATTAAACGTTTCAATGACATTGACATCACTGAAGTAAGAAGGTGCTAAGACTGACACATATGATTGTGAGAGAACCATTTCCGCCAATTCCATTGATCTTATAATCAAAGTGGTTAAATACTCATTGTTTAATACCTTTCTGCAATCCAACATAATATGACAATAAAATATTATACGATTCAAAAACAATCTAACACACATTATAATCCTTTATATATTTTTTTTAACAATCCATGTCAGTGCTTACAAATATACCCTTAATACCAAATGTAACAATAAATTTTTCTCGTCGAACAAATGGATACCAACAAACACTAAATTCTAAACAGCAGTTTTCTTTTAGTTTTATTGATTTTGGGAAAGAAATTAAATTCACAGACAAAGGAGACCATAACAGAACGAAAATAATAATTAAGTACGTGGGAAATTCATAATAAAAAATACAACAAATCAGTAAACAAGTAGTAGTATTTTTTTCCTAGATTTCCCGTGTTAATTAATTAATGTTCTTATATAGATAAAGAAAATAAGGTAAAAAATGTAAGGTAATAAGAAATATGAATTTTTAAAATCAAACGCATGTGATACATTATTTGGTAGATTCTGGGCGAAAAAGGAGGTAGTATCATATTTAAACCATTTAAAAGAAAAAAAAGTACGTAGGGACTAATACAAAGACTATTCTGTAAACACAAGGAAATAAAATTATTTATTTTCATCAGTAAGTTTGTATGTACCATTGCGGCCAAAAAATACTGGGAAAAAATTGCTTTAATTTTCTGCACTAACATTGGTAATATAAATGTCAAATTGCAGGCAGGTAAGTTTTGATTTGCTATCATTAACTTGTTAAATATTATAATTTATATTATATTGTCATCCATATTTGATTCAATCGGTTGGGTATGGAGAGGATTACATTTTCCAGCACGACAATGCACCAATCCACACGGCAAGAATTGCTCAAGAATTTATCCGAGGACGTTTGCTCTTATCGTGGAGTTCAAAGAGCCCAATCCTATTAATAACGTTTGGAAAGAAATGACAAAATATGTAGGTATAGGCAATATTTTAAACCGAGAGAAGTCAGCAAGAACTCTGACAGAAAATACTTAAGGCATGCAATGAAATAACTAAGCATGTCATGTCGTCTAAAAGGCGTCATAAGTATTACTATTTATTGTCCTTTTCATTTATTTTCCCCAATTAGAGTTTAAATATCTAATATAATATATTATTTGACAAGAACCAAGGCTTTATTTTACTCTTTTATCACGTAAAAAAAAACAGAAAAGCTGCTCATAAACAGAATGCTGCTGAGCATTTTGAAAACCTTCATTTTTACCTCGTATACTAGCGTATAGCAAGGTTTTTATAATAGTCTAAGAACAACATATTTTGATTTTACTTCTTGAACCAGTAATTTTGGCCGCAATTGTAGATATCTATCGGGGACCAGTACTTATTTATATTTGCTGTTCTATATTCTATTAAAAACTTATATAAGTAGATTTTAATAAAGCCAAATTGTGTAACCTTATGGTGCCCCCTTACCACCCTAAATATCTCGCTGTCTAGATACCTTACTAAATTACACCGATGACATCAAAAAGGCCTTATATTAGCGCTTGTTGTGTATCTTTTGTTTCGGAGATCGTATCTAATAATACATTAATTCACACTAAGCAAGGGTCCGAGGCTGATATGAAAACGAGGATATACATACGTTGTCCAAAACAGAATCCCATGTACATCATCACGCAACAAGACGTCTATGACAATTTTTAATAGCAACTTATTATTCGAAAAAAATGTGAATGCTGAAAACAAACCAAAAAGTATATGAATGCCAACTAAATTTTAATTAATTTAAAATGATCATCCATTATATTTATCAGTATTTAGGGGTTTGTCTTGTTGCGTTATTGATGACCTGTAACGGTTTTTGTTTTGAACTGACTATACATTGTTATATTATATTATATTTTATACTTCTGCAAATGATGTCACAATACACATCCAAGGCACAATATGTATTCCAGTACTTTATATTAATTTTAGGTTGTGCTGTGTCTAAGCTTTTGCTGGTAAGAAAAATTCAGTAAATAAATCTTGATAAATATTATACGAAAACGTGAACGAAATACAAAAAGAGTAAAGTTTAACAATTTGTTTTAAGGAAACACTTTTAGGTAGAAATATAAAATAAGTACCGCTGTTTGAAAGATCGCCTTTAGAATAATTAGGTACATACTTACAAATTAATTGTAAAAAATCAATGTTTTATTCATTATGTTTTTATGAGAAATTACAAAATAACATTTTTTTTACTAAATTGTTTCTTAAGATTTAACAACCTGACCACAGAGTCAACAAAAAGCCTAGACACATAATGACTTAATAAAGTTTTAATGAAAAATCGAAACGATAAATTTCTAAAAACAATAAAACATTATCTATGGCACTTACTATTACAATGATGAAGTACAGATAAACATTTTTAGATTTTCTTAGAATATATATAAAAATATTTTTGATTGATGTTTCATTTTTTTTACAAACACTAATCCCGACTGTTAAATAATGATTTGCAGCACTGAAATACGAAATCAACTACTTTTTGTCTAAAAGAAATAATAGTAAGCTTATACTTATGTGCAACAAACAAAAATGTAGAGCGTCGAGCGTAAAACTAAAAGTTGTTTATAAGTAACTAAATAAAGTTTATAAAAATTATTTATTTTTTTTTTCAATTTTACACTATAAACCATTTTTCTTTAAATTCAGGTTGTACAAAAATGCAAATTTATACAATTTGCAGTATTTTCCACAATAAGTGTTTTTTTTTTAAATCGGGCTTTGCACTTTTATGTAAAACTAAATTATACAAATTATTTTATCTACTTAATATTCCATACTTTTTTTACGTTTTTAGTATTTTACTTTTCTAGCAGAGAAAGTTTTGTAGCGGCAAAAAAAAATTGCAGATATTATCAGATGCCGACGTCGTTTTAGAGTCCCTAGTCCCACAACTGTAAAGTTTGGGTTTGCTATATAGGGTGAGTATGAGAGAAAAATGTATTAATTCCTTTAGTGCCGCTAATGCGGCCAAGTACAATAGGTGAGTTGTTTTAGGAAAAACGTAAGAAAAGTCACTACAAAAGTTGAAAGATAGGGTAATTTTTTAAATAGAACACATTTTATTTTATCGCATTTTCAAGTTCTAAGGATTTCTGACCTAATAAATATATAATAATAATAAAAAACCCTATATATTTAATTTTTCTCAAAAATGCCAAACAGGCATAGATCTGAAACAGAATATTTATTAGATTTGAAATTAGTTCTAAAAAAGGGTTCCCTTTACAAAAAATGATAACCTGTCCTATATATACTTATATGGAAGTAAAAGTATTTCGAATCCCTACAAGTACCGAAATGTATACTGAAATATAACGCTCTCGTCACCATTTAGCTAATTTTCCTGTTTGCTGCACTTTTTAACATAAATGCACATATACATGAAAAATATATCGCCATTTATTTAAGTGATTGTTATTGGACCCTGCCTTTACGGGAAACTTACCCATTTACATAGATCGGTCAAATAAACACCATATTTAAACACGTGGATACTAAAATATAGTTATATATTGACATTATATTATTATTCCTAGTTTATTGATTAAAAGTAATAAATCTGTATACAAAGTGCCAATGGAAGCCAAATTTCGCAAGTGCCTTCTATACTACTTCCCTAGTGGCTGAAAACTTATAGGTATCTAGGTTGAGCAGTAACTACAGATTTGCTGGCGAATGCTGGAAGATTCCATAATATTCACTGTCATCGTCTCAAGCATAGAAGCTTATGCAAACTTGTTTACTGCCAATGTCAGTATCCATCCAACATTTAACATATAAAAACTAGTTACTTTTAGCAGCATAAAGAAGAAAATGGAATTGATTTAACCCAGGAAAAAACTCTAAACAATATCCCACAAGGATATTTATGCACTAAGGTTCGTAGGTAGGAATTACCGGTCAAGAACAAATTTGTGTCCGAGCAAGAGCTAGGGCTGGCAAAAGTGCTCGAAAAAAACATCTTAAAGTGCATATTATAACATTTTTTCGCTCCTTCATTCAAATCTGAATAAAAACTAGTTTTTACTATATTTTCGATAGTCATAGTGACAGGTAGGTACAGTTACATCGACGTTGCAATAGAAAACGATGATGGATAATATGATAATGATGATGACGTATGTAAATCTGTGGTCGCTGCTTAATCCCTAATAAAAATTAAAGATAAAAATACGATTTTTATTTGACCAACAATCGTGTTTATATTCTAAGAGCAATGGAAAGACAGAGCGGATAAGAGATATTTTTCTTACATAATAAAAGGAAATAAAATTATTTATAATTATCACTCGGATATGTCTAGTTCTACCCAGTCGACTTTAGCCCACTCGGGAAGCTCCGTTTCAAATGACCAGCCAGGACCCTAAAAATAATTCAAAAAAATAATTAACTTTCAAAATGTCTTTATTCCAAACTAAATTTTACAGTTCATTACATGGAAAGTGACAACATAATATAGAAAATAATAACCATAAAAAAACTAACAATAAAAAAAAATTTAAGTTAATCCAATTTAATTCATTAATAAAATCAATTTAAAAAAAAATAGTATAAATAATTTAATTTAGTAAATATCTCTTTAATTGTTTTTTAAAAGTTGCCAATTTTTTAATTTTTCTGATATTTTTTGGATGATTGTTATTTTGGTCAGTTGTTATAATGACAATTTGGCGATATGTTTTCCCTTCACGTTCCGCAGGAAGGTGAGGCAAAAAAAGTAATAGTAAATAGAAAAAAAGAAAAGAAAAGTTTTTTTTTGTCGTAAATTTTTGTAAATATTTTTTTAGTACTAATATTAGATGCACTCTCGGCTGACGATTAGCGATATGTACCCAGTCTAGTATTTTATTATTCCGTCAGAGTTATACTTGTTTAAATGCATATACAGTAGGGAGTACGGTGATTTACAGTGGATAGTACGTTAGAAGCATCTGACGAACCAGCCAACAAATCGTCTCATATTTAGTTATTAATAAAGATATTTATTTGTGCGAAAGTATAAAAATTATAAAATATAACAACTAAAAATAAATATTGGTAACAGTAACATACTAGTTGGCATAAAAAGGTAGAATTTTGATTAACAATAATTAATCACTCATCCAATCCGACCCTAAGATAATGTTATTTAAAATTACTTTTAAATGCTGAATAGTTTTTTTTTATATCAGATTATAAGATATTGTTATAGATTATTAAACTATTATATTTTTCTTTATGATGTATTGGTATTGCCAAATTATTTTAATTTCTCGTATTCTTCTTGTGGGTAATTCTAAATTGAATTTTTCATATAAATAATCTGGTTTTTTAGTAGAAATTATTTTATGAATAAAACAATTTAAATGAATTTCACTTCTAAACTCAAGTTTTATAATATCTATTACGTTATTTATAGGTTGGAGTAACATGGGCGTATTTTTAAGGACTAGTCGAAAATTTTATACAATTATTTTGTAATTTTGTTTGTTTTTATAATTTATATTTTTAATTAATTAAATTAAATTTATTTTTATTACATGAGTTAATTAGTCTATTTTCTGTGTTATAAGTACTTACACTATATTTCCATGCATGTAAGTACATAACCAGGTCTTGTGGCTTAGGATCACGGTATCGTACTTTACATTCATAGCAATGGAGGTCTACCGTCATCTTGTCTGGGTTAAAACTAAAATCGGGGGCTTCGTGGCCTGTTTGGGTTGCCACAGTTACCTAAATGGAAAAAAAATAGTTAGTTATGTAATAGGGGCAAAATTTTCCAAAACATTAAAACACGTAGGTACTTTTGCTTATTTTACCAGAGTAATCATAGAACTAATTTTCAGCAATTATACAGTGCTGGCATGGCTGTAAGGCATTAAAAAATACACCTTATCTGTAAAAAAATACAGGGTGATCCATTTAAAAAAATTTAAATATTGCATATTTAAATTGGCGAGATTTGCCAAGACTGTACGAACACCCTGTATAATAAATGGAACAACTAGTGATATGGTTACATAATGTGTACTTTAGGGTACTTATGGTAAAAATTTTATTTATTTTAATTGATTCCACATACAACTATGATTGTTTTAATAACTCCCTTAATTTTTTAAAAATAATTAATTACTTGGCAACGTGACGTGGCAATCAATTTCAAAAAAGTAAATATGATTGTAGAGCTACTTTCTAGCGGCATCAGAAAGAGAAAAAATATATAGGGTGTTTCATTTAAAAAAATTTTTTATGTAGTTCCAATGTTTTGAGCCGTCCTGTCCTGTAAATCATAAAATACTTCGACGTTATGCTCTATTGTAAATCATATAACTTTTATATAACACTTTTTTATAAATCTCTTATAGTTTAGGCGCTATCGAAGGCGAACACCTTGTTGACACACCCTGTATGTAATTGTAGCCTTACAGGGACGATTCTCTGCTAAGATAGTAAATATAGTGGGATAGATAAGAACACTAGCCAGAAAATTTAACGTAAATACTGACTCTTATCGAAGACATGTATCCACTACAGATAGGTAGATAGTGTCTTCATATGCAGTCGTGTCCCTATAAGTCTGTCTGCAAGAGCAGACATGTCCACGAATGTGTTAAGGTATATTTATCTTAAAAAAATACTGCTTAAAGTTTTTTTTACCGTTTGTTATAATATGACTGTAATTATTTTTATAGTTTTACTTTTGGACACCACTCTTCGACCACTAAAATGGAAAACCGGACGTGTCGAAAAATTGCACCCAGTGAAGTCAATAGTATAAACATATATCCATACTTTTTAAGTTATCGGCCAAGCATACACTTTTACTTGTGTTAATTTCTAAAAAACTTTAGTGAGTTAATTTATATTTCAAGGCTGGCAGAATGTTAAGGTTACAGAAAATGCATACCTGCAACTTTGCAGATCTGCAAATATGGCGGACTTGCAGACACAAAATAATTTGCAGAAATTTAACATTCCCAAAACTATTTGCAAATCCGCCATTTTTAAAGTAGTTAAACCATTTTACTGCTTCTGGTTTATTGATATCCACTGCCAAATACGTGAAATAGGCCCAAATCCATGGCAATAATGAGTTAATGAAATCTTAACAAATAAAATTGGTAATGATCCAATAGACTTGTTTGTGTAGATGGTTGTTAATGGGTTTAAGGATCTTAGGGAGTAAATGAAGCCCACATTTTAATTTGTTGACGTTTCGGAAAATATATTTCCTTACTCAGGGCTAGTTAAAGTTTAAAGTGGGCTCTATGAGTCATAATGTAAAAAAATAGAAAAAGATAATATTAGGAAGCATAACAACGGTAAAAGGGCTATAACAAACGGCACCGTTAATAATTAGTAGTTTTAACATATATTTACAAGAAGGAAATATATTTTCCGAAACGTCGACAAATTAAAAATTTGGGTTTTATTAGCTCTCTAAGTTGCTTAAACCCATTAAAAACCATCAACATTAACTCTTAACGTTCCTTTGTTCTTTTTTATGTAAAAATCGGATACAAATTGTAAATAACCACCAATACCATCGTCCGTCAAATCACAAAAAAATATAGGTTAGTCTTTAATAAATGTTATACATTCTGTTCGCAGGACAACCTTCTACGAATTTGCAGAGCAAAGTAGGATAGACGTTTTCTGGAATTCCAATTTTGTCATTTGTATCTGTAAATTGCTACCTGCAGATCTCAGATGCATAGAGCTTCTGTAATATCACCCTAAGTCTTTTACTACTATCAGACAACCCAAATTATATCTATCTCTACTATATAGATGGATCTGAAAATGATCAAAAATTATACAGTTAAAACTTGAACAAACGACGATTCGGCATAACTCACGTCGGTTAAAGGTAAATTCTTAAAACCGATACGATGCGAAATGACAGCCCATTGGCTTAAATATTCTAATATACATATTTTGGACATTTACCTTTGCATCATGGACACTACGGTTGCCATAAGCTACCATGGACAACGGGTTGGGTGAAGCCTCACAGGCTGGTGGTGACGACCTGCTGTCGCATGGTTCGTCACAAGGTGAGGGTTCACGGGAAACAGGATCTGCGTCATCGTCACCAAGAACTCGCCCTAATATATATATATATATATATTTTTAAATCGTAAATTTTTGTAGTAAAATAAGCTTATACTATAATATGAATATGAACCTTTAAAAAATATAGAATATGTCATACTAGGTATCATCTTTACAGAATGGGATACATTACATTAGCACTTTTGGTTAAAATGATAGGTACCCAGCGGATTTGTTGAGATTGGTTAAATTTTTGGCATTTTTTTTTAAATTAAAGTGCTCTCCCTTTAAAAATGTACAACTAAGTTTAAGTGAAATATTTCTGTTCTAATCACTCTGACGTAATAATTGGATACTATAATTACCAATATTGTAGACACAATTTTTAACAACTTTTATCTAAAATAGCTAAACAACCATGTTTTTTTCCTTTTTAGAGTTCTCTAGAACCGTTAAAACAAGAAAAACTTTAAAACAGTTTATTAAGGCTGTTTTGGCTGTTTAACTTATGAAAAACCAGAAGTATGTAGGTAATCAAAACTATTATTTTAAAAAGGAAGTTGATATACAAAATATAAAACAAGATTTGTTTCTACTAAATTTAAGCTATTCGACAGTGTATCAAAAATTTATGACATAATAGACTGCTTTCAGAAAAATACATCTTACCTACAATTAAAAAACAGATTTCGAAAAAATTCAAAGCCATGGTTTAATAACGAAATTTAGGTATAATGAAATTTGTACTAAATATGCATAAAATATGTGTTAAGCAAGTTAAAAGAAAAATTAAAAAAGCAAAACAGAAATTTTTACAAAAAGACGATGAAAGTGAAAAACTATCCACCAAAATAAAAATATCTTATTAGATTTTTTCAATGAATTGACTTCAGATATACCTATGTCATTGCATGATGTATTTCAAACCAAAATAGAAGAAATAATAGATAAAATGGACTGTTCAAAGGCCCCAAGATGGGATGATATTAATGTGGCAACGGTTAAAAACTGTGAATGTGCATTAAGTCCTGTAATGTGTAAACTAATCGATCATTCTCTAAAATATGCTGAAGTGCCTCAAGTAATGCAAATGGCTGACGTTAAATCGATTTTTAAGTCAGACGATAAACAACAACTAAATAATTACCAGCCGATATCAGTATTGCCAATAACGTCAAAGATTTTTGAAAGAACATTTAAATTTCATAATTTTTTTTTTATCTAAATGGCAATATGGCTTTCGAGAATCAAGTGATACATATTCTGCAGCTGTTGATTTAATTTCAGAAATTCAAATGGCTTATGATAGAGGCCAAAAATGTACAGTTGCAAAGCCTTTAATACAGTAAATTTTTCTTTTAAGGAAACTTGATAAAAATGGGCATTTCGGGGTAGTTTAGAAACTATTTGAATCAGCGAAAACAAAAAATTGGTATCAAAAATAAATATAGCAAATTTCTTGATGTTAATTGTGGTGTTCCATAAGGTTCGATGTTGGTCTTTTTATTTTTCTCTATTTAAATTAATTCTATATTTAATTTAAACTTGAAAGGAAACATTATGTTGTTTTCTGATGATACGACTATTTTATACATTGCTGATTCATAGGAAATTATACAAAATTTTATAAATCATGACATGAAACTGATTGAATTATGGATGTGTAGTCATAAATTAACAGTAAATTTAGAAAAATTCTCTTTTTATGTATAGGAAAAAAAAAACAGTTTATACAGAAGTGATTTAAAATTAAAAGTCGTGCATTTAAATAAAATTAAATTTTTGTTGTTTGGTAAGAGGTGAAGCTATTAATTGGAGTGAAGAGATTCAATATATTAACAAAAAATAGTTGCACCAGTGGGAATTAAAAAAAAAAACTCAGTTTTATGACTCCAAATTATATGTTACGTCCTATTTATTTTGCTATTATTCACTATTATTTACAATATTTAACTTTAATATGGGGATCAATTTTTCAAAATTTGCTTAACCCTTTACAAGTTTTACAAAATAAAGCAATTAACATTATATATTCCTTGGATAGACAATATTCAACTAAACTTTTATATAAAAATTTTAATAATATGTTAATTAAGGATATTCACTTAACCCAATATAAGGTTTTTGTTTACAAATTATATCAAAAAAAAAATAAACATTCAAATATACAGTTCAATTACAGACGTGACACACATAATCATTTAACTAGAACGGTTTTTAATATTAACTTACCCTTAATACAAACTGGGGTCGGTCAGAACTTCATTTATTATCAAGGTATGAAATTTTACAACGAAATACCACAAGAATTAAATTTTTTAAATATAAAACGTTTTAAAATGGTAATAAAAAAAATACTTAAGGTGGAATTATCAACGTCATTCGATTTATTGCCAACCTATAACCTATTTCGCCTTGTGTTTTTTAGTTTATTATTTTATTGACTAACAATTTAAATAAAATCAATATCGTCGGCACATTCTTTAGGTTATATCTGACATACTACAGAAACATCAATTTGTTTCATTGCTAATTTTGGGAGAATTGTATCGTGAAAGAACAATGACATAATAATGTTAAAAAAAATCTTACCCGATACAATTCTCCTAAAATAAGTAATGAAATTCTGTGATATTTATTAAATGTCATAAATATTACCTATTGAATATTAAGTCGATGCTAATTTTATTTAAATTTTGAGTAAAAGCTAGAAAAAATAAATAAATACACGCGAAATAGGTTATAGGTTGGCAAGCATGTTGATACTCCTATCTTAAAGAAGGGAAAGCAAAATTTTAAACTAAAAAATATTTAAATATGCAAATATTCTTCTTATTCTTTTCAAAAATATTTCAAAATGAAATCTAAACGATATTTATTAGTTTTATCTAGGTATTACATTAAAATAAATAACTCAGTATTTATTTAAATATTTTCATTTTTTATTTGTATATTAACATGTAAAATATTATTTTAGTTTTAAATATTTATTTTTATTGATTTACTTTGTATTTTTAATTAATTATATTTTCCCACTTACGTTATTTAAGATATTGTAATGAATAGAGAATCCTTCATAAAGTAATGTCTTTGGGATATTTTTGGAAAAAAATAAATAATAAATAAACCTTAATAACAGCGAGAATCACAAAACAAGACTTGTTTGAGCTGATTAGCGAAGTGGCGCTCCGAGACTGTAAACCGAACTATTATTTCATTGATGCCAGCTTTTTGCGCCCCATGTTATTCTTATAGTCAAAATATTATCGTAGCCCTGCAGAGAAAAACTACTATTAAGTAAACAAACAAAAGTTGCAAGAAAAGTTATTATTTGCAAGATTCATAATACGTTTTTATACGCCAGAACAACTGGATTAAATAGCTTTTGGCCGCTATTTTGCAAATCTCGACCAGAGCGCCAATGCGAATTATAATACACCAAAACGTATTTCATACCGTCAAAACTTTGCCTTTATAACTTATTCTCAGGTTTATCCAAACACTTGTCTGACCTATTTTATGGTTTAACAAAACAGTGTTTTGGGAATTACTATTTAATGGCGTCTTTCCGACCCACGAATTATTGAGGTGATAAAAAAAGGTAAAATTTAACGCATTTTGTTATAATTTATACAGTGTGTAAATAATGTATGGAATAAATTCAATTACAATTCTGGTAAGACGGTTTTAGAAAAACGCTGAAACACGTCAACTAACTTATAAAAATGCGCTTTCTTTGACACTTACAACATTTATACGGGGTGTCGCGTTTAGAAGATATGATTGTATGGATGTTTTTTTTTAATAGAATGCCATGTATATTACTTCAAATTTCGATTCCTCGAAAGAAGCCGCTTTCAAAAACCTAACACACATAAGGTCCAAAATTCGTTGTTTAGAAACCAGAGCAACTAGAAGAAAAATAATCAATTTATATTTATTATTAAATTTATAATAATTAATTTCGTCTTTTTAGTCAGGTTACCTGTATGTTTACTTTCCAGGTATAAACTTATTGTGATGCTTTGACAGTGACATTTCTTTTTCTGTTCTGTTTAAAGTTTATAGAATCAAAGGAAAATGCGTTTATCAGTGACACAAAGAATTGAAATACTCATGATGATTGGGTATGGTGATAGAGTTCGGACACAACAGCAAGTATGTACGTTGTTTAATGGTAAATATCCAGAAAGGCCCATAACTCAATCAGTTGTGAGCAAAATAGAAAGAAAGTTTCGAGAAACTGGATCTGCAGAATATCGATCAAAAGCAGGACAGGACGCCCAGCGCTTGACGAGGAAACCAAATTAAATATTTTATTAACCTTCGAAGAAAATCCTCATAACAGCACACGTCAGGTTGGTCTTGAACAAGAAACCTCTTTTATGTCAGTGCATAATTTACTGACTATAGAAAAATGGCACCCTTTTAAAGTAAATCTTGTTCAAGAGTTGTCGGATGACGATCCTGATAGAAGAATGGAATTCTGTCAAACATTAATGGACATGTGCAATGGTAACCCATTTTTGGTAAAAAATATAATATTTTGGGATGAGTCAACTTTCAAATTAAACGGCGAGGTAATTGAGGTAAACAAACAAAATTGCAGATACTGGGCAAAAGAAAATCCTAGATGGATGCGAGAGCATCATACACAATATCCACAGAAATTAAATGTGTGGGCGGGTATTGTTACAAATAAAATTTTGGGACCATATTTTTTTTACGGTAACGTAAATGAGCAGAAATATCTTCAGTTTTTGCAAGAATTTCTTGTACCTAAATTGGTTAATTTATTTCCAAGTAGAAATGAACCTGAGGTTCACTGTGAAAATTTATGGTATCAACAAGATGGCGCAAGTCCACATTATGCTGTAGAGGTCCGAGCATTCCTTGATCAAGTTTTTCCCAACAAGTGGATTGGAAGGCGTGGTACCATTGAATGGCCACCCAGGTCCCCGGATCTTACTCCCATGGACTATTTTCTGTGGGGTCATTTGAAAAATGTAGTATACAAAAGTAGACCGAATAGTATCGATGATTTAAAATGTAGGATAATAATCGAATGTGCCAAAATAAGTGAAGAGGCTATAAGTAATGTGCAACGAGAATTTATTCATCGATTAGTATATTGTCAGGCGCAAGAGGGAAGATAATTTCAACATCTAATTAATTAATTGTTTGGTTTAACTTTTGTTAGATTTCATGAAAATAAATTGATGATTTTTCTTCTAGTTGCTCTGGTTTCTATAAACAACGATTTTGGACCTTATGTGTGTTTTTGAAAGCGGCTTCTTTCGAGGAATCGAAATTTGAAGTAATATACATTACATTCGATTAAAAAAAAAAAACATCCAAACAATCATATCTTCTAAACGCGACACCCCGTATAAATGTTGTAAGCGTCAAAAAAAGCGCATTTTTATAAGTTGGTTGACGTGTTTCAGCGTTTTTCTCAAACCGTCTTACCATGAATTGTAATTGAATTTATTCCATACATTATTTACACACTGTATGTTTGTTATTTTAGCGTAGATTTATAGAATGGTGAATAATTCAATTATTAACAAATATTTTTTAAACAATACTCAAATGTTTTAATCATTTATATTATTTAAATATTATTTGAGTACGGAAATCGATGTAATTTACCTTTAGGAAGGGCTCCCACCAATGAATCATCCAAATCACCACCTTTCCTTGTGTTAAACATAGACAATTCGCTATCTCCATCCATTCCCAACCAATTTTCAGCATTATGAATGTGAATTAAATCTCTGACTAGTTCCTCATCCGTTTTTCCACCAAGGTCACCACCTTTACCTTTAAGGGGACCAAAGACATCGTGGTTGTATAAAGGGTCATTAACTACTGGATAGCCTAAAAAATTAGATATATTTAAAATATAATCTGGGTCTAATAAGAGGCATTTTAGAAATAATGTTAAATATATTAATATAGTTGGCCACACGTTTCTAAAACTATAACTTCAGAGGGTAACCGTGATTAGCTTTGGGATTAGTCGCATGACCGTTCTTTCTTTCCTTGTTCCTGTCATGCTTTCTTGCCACACTCGGTCTGTTTTTCGTTTTATCGCGGTGCGGTCAGCGAACAAGGATGCTTGGTTGTTATGTCGTTTTTATAATCGTACAGTTGTCATCATATGACACTCTTCCGAAATACGCAAAATAACGTATAAATAACCAAAATTAATTTTTATTTTTTTTAGGATTTTTAGAAACAATGTTTAACTTTTAAAAATATTTTTATTTTTAGCGTCATATAGATTCTTTCTTTCTAATCGATATGTATGTTTTTTCTTCTTTATATTTCACGATATCATGGATACCATGGACTCGAATTAACTTCGACCTGCTAACTATCCATTAGGACGGCTCACGACAGTCTTTGAGGCAAATAATAATAATAATAATAATAATAATAATAATAATAATAATAATAATAATAAATCGACTTTTATTCTTGATAAATTGCAAATTATAACAAATATATTCAACGTATATATGGTAAAGACACAGCCATAGCAAGGCGAGATTTAGCTGCAATAGCTACTCTTGCATCGAACCGTGCATGGCTGCGTAAATACAAACGAGCAAAAGAAACAAAAATACTATCTACATAAGAAGTACTTAACTACTAAAATTGGAATATAAAAATAAATAAATATAAATAAAAACACATAATTACTTATATAATGATTATGATACAAGTTAATTTTATAGCAATAAAAAGCCAACATATTTGAGGACTAAGCAGCGTTGGTCATTTGAGAAGTTAGCAATACATTCCTATATCTTCTTTTAAAATTCTCGGGGCTTAACAGTTTTAGTTCGCTTTCCAAACTATTATAAATATGTGGCGCCCGATAGCTAAAGCATCTCTGCAACAAGGCTGTCCTATGTTGTGGAATATAAAAGAGGAACCTGTAACGAGTACTTCGTTGATGGATTTGGCTTCCAGGAACGAGCAAGTTATACAGAAAAGAAGGAGACCCAGTAAGAACAATTTTATGGACGAACACTGCAAAATGAAGTTTCCTTCTGTTTTCCATATTAAGCCACTTAAGCTCAAGCAACGAGTTCGATATGTGATCATATTTTCTTAGTGAACACACATAGCGACAACATGAGTTTTGCACCTTTTGGATCCTTCTCCTCTCTAGAAGGGTAAGGAAAGAGTCATAAACAAATGAACAGTAATTAAAATGTGACAGCACCAATGATTCAGACAAAGTCCTCCTAAGACTTTTGGACAAAATATGCCTGTTTGCATATAATATTTTTAGTCGATAGAAGGCTTTTTGGATGGTTTTATTTACTTGTTCATTAAACTTTAGCTTTGAATCAATCATAATGCCTAGAGATTTCGCAACATTTTTCACTGGTAAAGAAATTCCATCAATCTGTAGTTGTACTGTCTTGGCTATGTCAGGCATTTTTCGGTCACCAAAAAACAAAACCACTGACTTGCTTGGATTTAGAACCAAGTTATGTTTTTTCGAGCATTCAGAAATTTTATTGAGTTCTTCATTTATTATAAACTCACCAATATGGTGTTCAATAGGGAAAAAGCTGTAAACTATTTGGGTGTCATCAGCGTAAGCCTGGTAGGAACAATATTTAATACCATTCAATATATCAGCCGTGTATATAATGAACAACAGCGGTCCCAGAATAGAACCCTGAGGCACACCTGACAACACCGGTCTCGCTGATGACCTCTCTCCGTCCAACATCACAATCTGTTTTCGATCACTTAGATAGGAAAGTACAAAATCAATGGCTGACTGCAAAAAACCATAATGTTTAAGTTTTGAACAAAGAAGATCATGGTTGATAGTATCAAAAGCCTTTGAGAAATCTAGTAACACCAGAGTCGACACCCTACCAGAATCCAAATCCTTTCCGATTGTGTTCAAAACTCCTGAAAGGGCAGTAGCTGTACTATAGCCCTTTCTAAAACCAGATTGCGCTTCGGGAATAATTTTATTGTCTGTAACATATTTATTAATCTGTGAATAAACTATCTTTTCAATAATTTTCGATAAAACAGGGAGCAGGCTTATCGGCCGCAGATCCGTATAGGCATCAGGGTTAGTTATCTTTGGGATAGGCTGTATAATTGAAGTTTTCCATTCCTTAGGAAAGTAACTACGTTCAAGACATATATTAACTATGTGAGTGATGTATGGATCAATAAATGGTGAACAATACTGAAGCATCGACCGCGTTATGCCATCGGATCCGAATGCATTTGATTTGATACGGTAAAGTGCCTGATTAATTTCCTGAACTGTTACAGGGTTAAAATTAAAGTTAGTGTTGGAAAAGGGCTCTGAATTATCATACTTATATATTAGTTCATCGCATTTGCCTTCATTAAAAACCGAAGCAAAATATTTATTAATTGCATTTACATCTGTCAAATGGTGAGGTATTTCTTGTCTGTTGGAGCTTTTCACATTTAGATCCGTCAGCACTTTCCAGGTTTTCCTTGCATCACCTCCATCAACCACGCCACCAATAAATGCCTTTTTACGTCTGCGAATTAGGGCCAATGTCGCGTTTCGCAATGCTTTATATTGTTGCCAATCTTCATTTGATTTAGTACGTTTATAAGCCGCCAGTGCATTATCGCGATTTTTCATTAAAATTCTAAGGTCTTCGGTCAACCAAGGAGCTTTGGGTTTGGTAACGCGGGCTGTTGTTAGAGGAGAATGCCTATCAAAAATATGTGTAATAATTTCATTAAAATACTGAATTTTATGCTCTATATCGTTTATATACAGTATGTCATTAAATGGCAATGCAGTCAACTCGTTATAAAATAGATCATAATTAAAGTTTCTAAAATTTCTGTAAGTTATAATTTTAGGTTTGAATTTAACTACCTTCACATTTAGCTCACAAACTACCATTCTATGATCAGATATGTCCTTTGAGTCCAGAACATTTGAGCTTTTTACTAGCTCCCTATCAGAAATAAAAATAGGATCCAGAACGGTCGCTGCATTACCAGATATCCTCGTAGGCTCATCAATCACCTGAGTAAATCCATAAGATTCAAAGCAATGGGTAGCAGGATTATCGAGGTTTAGAATATTGATATTAATATCACCCATACATATAACACAGTCAACAGATGGTACTACAAGAGACAATACATTATCAAGTTGATCTAAGCCAGCCCTAACATTACTCGCAGGTGGTCTGTAAAACACAGAAACAGCAAACATTCTACTATTTACTTTAAACTTTATCCATAATTGTTCAATATCAAGCTGCTCGCAGTCTGCCTCAATCATCGTAGCCTTTATGTTTGTATTTATATAAATAGCAACTCCTCCTCCTCTGGTTAATCGATCCCTACGGAAAAGCCTATACCCATTTATATAAAAAGCCTCATCACCAGTTTCACGAGACAGCCAAGTTTCAGAGACCGCAAGTACATCAAGATGTTGTTCATTTATCAGATCAATCAATCGATCAAACCCCGTATACAGCGACCTAACGTTCAAATGGCCAACTCTCAAATTACTCTTCATATTACTTAATTAAAATAAAACAACAACAATTAATACTAAGATCCAAATTAAATCCTACAGCAATAAAATAACAAATTATTACCTCTAAGCTTACTACAAAACTAAATACAGCAATCTACTTTTTTAACGATTGTAGGCGTGTTTTAGGTCTTTCCGCGGTTTTGAATTGATTTTGTGGCGTACCAGATCGATTAAAACTTCCTTGATTTTTGGCCCTGCTACTATCAGCGGTATCGTGTCGTGCTGAGCCTGCTGGATTTGTGTTTAGCGAAGCCCCAGATGGGCCCGTTGCAGGAGTCACCGGTGCCGACAGTAACACCTCGGCTGCTGTGGCAACTAGTTGTTCGGTAACGATCGCTGATGACGCTGATATCTCGGAGGTGTTGTCCGTATCAGAGAACTGCCTGGTAGGAGTAGCCGGCGTACTTAAGGACTTCCTAGGTGGCGGAGGAACGAAAACGTTGTCCTCGTCGTCGGACGTTATATGTTTATTCACGAGCTGTTGGTACGTAAAAACTTCGTCGCCTATGTAAAGTTTATTATTTCGAATACGGGCAATTAGGTTTTTCTGTTTGGCTTCCCTTAGGTTCGAAACTAGCACCTTATTTATTTCACGATCTTTTTTGTTTAGATCGTTAGCGATAAAAATTCCTGTATTTTTCAGCTTATGGACGTTTTTAAAGATGATAGTTTTAGTCACATATGATGTGAGTTCCAAAACCAATGGAGATTTAGAGTTACGATTGGATCCAGCAAGATACACGTTTTTGATATCGCTTAGTGAAAGCTTGACCTGAATGAGACTATTTAGTTTCGAAATTACCCACGTAGCCAAGCTAAGAGTATTGTTCTCTTGAGGTGGCTGAATGCCAAATATAACAATGTTGCTTTTCCTAGCCAGGCGCTCCAGTTGATCAATCCTCTCTTCCAGCTCCGTATTTTTATTCTTCAGTGTTTCCAAATCAGCAGATATATGCTTTATCTTTAAACCAAGATCAACAGATAAATTATCAATAATTCCCTTAACTTCATTATTGCTCACTTCTAACAACTTTTTTATTTCCTGAAGCTGTGCAGAGTTACTAATATCATTTGCGTTATTCATCTCAACAGTTGGTCACTGGTAACTTCTACCCCACAATTCCCTACTCGCTCCGAGAACACTCTCATTGATACACGGAGCCTTCGGCAACAATGGCACACCTTTTGGCGGGAAACTATGACAGTTCACAATAAACAATAACAGAAAAACAATAATAGTCAAAATACTAAAACACTGCCCCCAGAGCAAGGGTGTACTTACGGGAAAGGTAGAAATAATTAGTTTAGTTAAAACAGCTCCACACTAATAATTATTTTACGTTTGATTCACTCAAAATCCAGAAAATCCGGGCACACAATAACAATAACTACACAGTGTTGCCAAATTTTTATAAATGTATGCGGGGAGTGCGAAGCGCGAGCTGTATATGTCTGGTCTGACAGCAAAGCTGCCTTAAAAGCCATCTTTAAACCAAGAGTCACAACCAATCTTGTCCACGAATGTGTGGATGCCCTGGAGGGACTCTCTAGGAGGAAAGAGGTAAACCTGGTCTGGGTTCCCAAACACCAGTGGATTCAGGGCAACGGGGTGGCAGATGAACTTGCCAGACGTGAAGATGGAACTCCATTCTTTTGACCTGAACCGGCCATAGAAATAGCCAAACAACAGGTAGGATCTACACTAAACAAGTGGGCCGAACTCCGCTCCAGGGAACAATGGCGGTTGGTTCAAGGGTACAGACAAGCTCACATAGTTTGACCAAACCACGCTAAGCTAGAGTGGTTTTTAAACAGACGATGTGTCCTGAACCCGTTAATTGGAATACTGACCCGACACTGTAAGCTTAGAAAGCATCTAGCCCTGATCGGTATATATAAGTGCAAAAAATATCAGGACATGTTTGCAAGGACGCCACTGGTGGGACAAAAAAAAAACTTTTATAACTAAAACATGTGGTTTTATGTCCTCTTAGCACATGCCAAAATTGAAAATATTATCTAAAGTACTTTCAGAGATATTACAAAAAACGCATTAAAAAAGAAAATTCAACATCCTGTAGCAAAAAATTTAAGCCGTTTAGGTCATATGTTTATATGAACTTTTCTTTATAAAATGACTTGAGGAATCACAGCCTAAAATATTAGCACGTCATTAAGGAACACCCTGTATATAACTAAAAATCTATTACATGTTGAAAACATTAATCATATACACGAAACAAGACAAAAAACAAAATAAATCTTTGTTTATATTATAAGTAATAATTTCAATTTACCTAATACTTTTAAAAATAATACTTTATTTGTTGGTATGAAAATTTTCAATATATTGCTAACTAATTTAAAAACTTTGAGTCTTCAAACATTTAACAGAAAATTAAGATCGTGGATTATTGAAAATTATATCAGTGCAAATAGTTAATAATAATATTTTTATTGTGGTTTATTTCTTTTATTTATAATTTTTCCTTTTTTATAAAATATTTTTGAATTACTGATATTTTTATATATATTATTAATATAATTAAAATTATATAAATATACAGTTTTCATTACAAAATCGGACAGGTTTTTATCTATGATTTTGTTTTGATGCTTTTATTAGATTTATTTTTATTAAAAACAAACAACTTCATTAATTTTCCATTTTATTGTAAAAGTTCTTAAATAAATATAAGTAATTATTTTTTGTATATTTAATATTTATTATATTTTTTCCGACAAAAAAAAAACACAACACAGACTATAATTTTTTCAAATAACTTACCTAAATACTGTAAATGTACACGAATTTGATGCATTCGTCCTGTTTTTGGTTTGCACAAGACAATGCTGGTTTTTCCATTGAAACCTAACTTTTGAAAAAACGTACTGCATTCTTTTCCCTTGGGCGAGACTTTACAAACCCCAATTTTGTAGCTTACTACCTCAATCGGTTCCTTGCATTCAACCATACCCCTATGAAGAAAAATAATTAAGCTACAACCCGACAACTGTGATTGTTTACATAATCAATAACATTGGTAGAAAAATGATTTACTCACCATCAACCTTATCTGGTTATAAAGAATAGTGTAAGTATTATAAATATAATAAAACATGTCAAAATAATGTGTACCCGACTTAAAGCTTATCGGGCCTCCATGTTCATGGAACAAATCATTTCTGCCAATGTCGTTGATGTGACAAGCAAACTTGTCTGGACAGTTAGTAGTGTGTAAATAAATAGCATGAAAGTTTTCCAGAGTTAAGTTGCTTTTTAAACTAATATATTTATATCTATACTTACTCTGGGAATTCCCCTTCCACCCTACACACGTACTCTTTTGAAACCAATCTATTCCTAATCTGATGTTCCATCTGTCGAGCTTTTTTAGGTGATCTTCCAAAAAGCAAAAGACCACTGGTCAGTCGGTCCAGCCGATGAATTGTTCTTAAGTTTTTTAGGTTATATTCTTTGGCGAGAATAAAAACAACTGTATTATGTCGATACCGGCCACATGGATGGACCTGAAAATGGATAATTTTAAATAGATCTTAAGTTATAATGTTTTTCTAATTAATTTATCATAGTACAAAAGGCACTGGAAAAGTTTTGCTTAAACAACGAAACAAAAGACCTGTGCAGCAACGACTTTAGAAGAAAATTAGTCTTTTTGGTCTCAAAATAGGTATTATTAATAGGTACTTTCCATTTGGTTATTTTAAACAACAAAGCAAAGTAAAAATCTTCGCTTAGCTAAGTTGTTAAAAGGAACGCTTTGTGAACAATTTCGTATGATCGAATGAAATTTCTTAATAGCGGTAAGTAAGAAGAAAAAATATTTAGCCAAGTTAAATTTTTAAAAGGAACTCTTACTTTAGCCGCTTGCTGTTTAAAAGAAACTAAGAAACTCAGTTTGTATATTTTTACTTTTGCAAAATGACGTTCCTGAATGTTCTCATCATAATTGGGTTGGATTTTGGCTATTTGGTGTACTAGCTAATCGTCGTGACCAGAAGGACAATATTATAACGCAATACAGTTCGTTTTTGGTCAATAGCCGTAATAGTTTTTGAACGCATTTCTCTAGTCAATACAGTGTTGAAGATTAGATGATAAATAAAATACTGCTGCTTTGTCTGATAGGTCCTTAAATATTCTTATAAAACAATTACACCAACTCGTGCATATGCACGATTGGATGACAGTGAAGGAAAAAAAAATTAAACAAGAATTAAGCATATTACAAAAGAAAAAAAAACATCATTTTGGTGATCACTTTGCTAAAAAACTTTATCAATTTGGGAATCCTAATTAAGACATCCAAACTCCTACTTGATGAACAAGTGCCTGCAGTACTGGCTATATAATATAGGGGCAACTATATCAGGTCTGTATATTAATAAATAATTAAAGATAAAGAATTTACTCGAAATGTGCAAGAAAAAATAAAAAAGGGTGGCAGAATCTGAAATACAAAAAAGAAATTCACAATCGGAACCTACCGAAATGCCTACATTTATAAAGGACCAAAAAGAACTTGGCAAGAAGCCGATAAATGTGCAGAATAGCCTAGTCACACTAGCGAAATATTAATAAATGAGAACCTATTAAGTATATTTATTTTTCTAAATACGGATGCTTTCGTTGTTTTTACAAAGCAACAAGTTCGATTCCTTACAGGTTTAGCGGACATTTGCATAATCACTGCAGTTAAAAGGCGTTGGCCGTTTGGCTTCGGACTCTACCCCTATCGTTCTTTTAGGATGTTGTCGTCTGAGCAGCCCGACAGAGCCGCGATGGAAGGCATTACGAATGCCATTCCGGATGATTTGTGAGACGACCTGCCCTGAACCACGGGATTCGGTAAGAATAGTGTCCCGTGGAGTGACACACTGACAGTGATACTAATCCTGATGGATTGTAGGGCTCTGCGACAATGTCCTTCAAGTCGTGCCACGGAGAGGTCATAAGCTGTTCCCGTCAATGTCTCTTGTGGACGAGAAGCGTTAAAACAAGACCGTCAAAACTGTTCCGATGCCGTCAATACAGTTTTGAAGATTAGATGATAAATAAAATACTGCTGCTTTGTCTGATAGGTCCTTAAATATTCTTATAAAACAATTACACCAACTCGTGCATATGCACGATTGGATGACAGTGAAGGAAAGAAAATTAAACAAGAGGTAAGCATATTACAAAAGAAAAAAACATCATTTTGGTGATCACTTTGCTAAAAAACTTTATCAATTTGGGAATCCTAATTAAGACATCCAAACTCCTACTTGATGAACAAGTGCCTGCAGTACTGGCTATATAATATAGGGGCAACTATATCAGGTCTGTATATTAACAAATAATTAAAGATAAAGAATTTACTCGAAATGTGCAAGAAAAAATAAAAAAGGGTGCAGGCAGAATCTAAAATACAAAAAAGAAATTCACAATCGGAACCTACCGAAATGCCTACATTTATGAAGGACCAAAAAGAACTTGGCAAGAAGCCGATGTGCAGAATAGCCTAGTCACACTAGCGAAATATTAATAAATGAGAACCTATTAAGTATATTTCTTTTTCTAAATACGGATGCTTTCGTTGTTTTTACAAAGCAACAAGTTCGATTCCTTGCAGGTTTGGCGGACATTTGCATAATCACTGCAGTTAAAAGGCGTTGGCCGTTTGGCCTCGGACTTTACCCCTATCGTTCTTTTAGGATGTTGTCGTCTGAGCAGCCCGACAGAGCCGCGATGGAAGGCATTACGAATGCCATTCCGGATGATTTGTGAGACGACCTGCCCTGAACCACGGGATTCGGTAAGAATAGTGTCCCGTGGAGTGACACACTGACAGTGATACTAATCTTGATGGATTGTAGGGCTCTGCGACAATGTCCTTCAAGTCGTGCCACGGAGAGGTCATAAGCTGTTCCCGTCAATGTCTCTTGTGGACGAGAAGCGTTAAAACAAGACCGTCAAAACTGTTCCGAGAATATCATCTGCCACTAAATAATTTTGGTTCGGAACCCATGCAAAACTGTAGGTCCCGTCGGGCTGTCATTACCCAGACGTGAAAGTATTCGTTTCTCTACTACGTTCTACAATACTACTACTAGGTACTGCTACTACTACCACTACTACCACTACTAGGTCCTAAGAAGATCTTTCTAGTGTAACGCCAAGAGAGGGAAGGGTTTAGTCGGAATGCGTGACCCTCAGAATGGCATAAATCCGATACACGACCGGCACATAAGATCACACCGTCTGTAAGGTCTTTTGAAGATTCCTAATCCTCTATAAAAAAAAACTACTACTACTTATACCCAAGCCTCTAAGGCGTGTCAATGTATTAGAAAAAGTCAGCGCTGTAAAATTTTTTAAAAAGCATCCCAGGAGAATTGTTTTTGCAGATGATAACCATAGAGAAATGAAACCAAGAAAAACCATCCAACATAAACATTTTACCGCTCATAATTGTGTACGACGTACAAATCTGTAATGAGTTACGCCAAACGTTGCCTATGATATACATTTAGCGAATGCAAATATCCGTCTAAAGCACTTCGCTTCTCGGTATTTACATCGCGACCTTGCGCCCCTTTCGCCTCGTTAGGTGGGATAAATAGGTTTACTTAGTTTATGTGTTAACCAATTAAGTCGCATGTGGTTATTTTAACGGTCAGGAGAGCTCTTTTTCTGTGGTCGTTGCAGCAAAGATGATGCAAGTGCGTTAATGGCGAGGGGGATTTAGTTGCGAAAAAAATCATAATAAAAAATATTGCTTCGATGTAGGGGAAAGACTTTTCTAGTGCCCCTATCGTACAATATGATACAATTAAATGGCGAGACACAACTGGGAGACTATAAGATTTAAATATTTCTAGGAACTAAATTTAAACCTGTTGAATTAGTTGGGACGCGAGAGTTTTTGATACTACTACTACGTAGCTTAAAAAAAATCGTACTCAAAGTTGGCTTCGCAATATAGTAAATTAGCACTCTTTAACTTAATTTATGTCATAAAATAATAACGGTTACTGGATATTGTATGATTAGAATTCATAAATGTTGCCAAGGATTTATTTAAATATTCTAGTCAATGAGACAGGAATTGGAACATTGTACCTATATGGGCAATTTTTAAAACCTACGTTGAGGACGATTTTTTTGTATCTTACCTGCGTTATAATGCATTTTACAAAGAACCATGAATGTCGAAATTTATAGGGCTGAAATCTTAAGTCTTAAGGAACGTCGTTTGCGGAAAACTTCGGGCCCGATTTTCTATTGATTGATGACAACGCAAGGCCACACAGGGCAGGTATTGTTCAAAAGTTTTTGGAGAAAGCCATATTAACCAATTAAACTTGCCTTCAAAATCTGCCGACCTGAACATCATTGAGGATACGTGGTCTTCTTTAAAGTTGCGTGTACGATCAAGAGAAAATGCGCCTCAAACATTGGAAGAGCTTGCCGTAGCAATACGAGAGGAATGGGAAAACATATCACAACTCATCGATAACCTGGCCAGAAGTATGCCTCGGCGATGCCAGGAGATTTTCAACCTTCGGGGAGGAGCCACCCGGTATTAGTATTCCCATTGCATGCACTTTTATATTTAGGACATTCACGCGGCTCGTTTCTGTGTATTAATGTTAATTTACTTTAAGTGCAGTATGAACATCATTAAAGTGACGTGTGGGCAATATCGCCACAATAAAAGGTCAATTCACATTTATGCATTTTCATACTGCAATTTTGAATCATGGTTGTGACAGCTGATTTTAACGCATATGAATCAGTCCTGATATGTCCACTTTCATGATTTTCTTTGTTTGAAATTTGGTTTTTGGTAATTTGATGCTTTAATATTGGTGCAATTTGATATGAGGTACTGTTACTGTTGCTTGCTACACTCCAATTTGAGTAATTCTCCCTTTATTTTTTGTGAGTTGCGTTTCTTTTTATTTTATTTTTGTATTCTGAGTCCGTAACAGAATACAAAATCGGTTGATTTTGATTCAGTTGTATCAGTGCAATGACGGAGTCTTAGCTCCAGACAATTCGTCTCCTTTTCCAGACATAGCAATCGCTACACCCCAAAAGCAGTACAAAAACTGACAAATGTCGTGTTTTTTTTTGTCAAATACGCGAGATTATATTATAAATAAGTTCCACCAACAGAAATTTCTAGGAAATTTTGACAAAATTGCATGGGGTGGGCAAACAATTAGAACTCGTTCTGTTTCAAAGGTGAAAAACGCTACAACTTTCAGTCACACTGAAATGCATAAATGTGAATCCAGAATTGCAGGCAATGTTGATGCAGGGTTAAAATGGACGGATTGGCCTTAAGATCGCAGACTGAGTCAAATTAATCACACGAGTGCTACGATTTGGAGAGCTATAATCATCTAAATAAAAACATATTTGAATTTGATATAAAATTTTAAAGTCATATTTTCATACAAAAATTACGTCGGCTTCATGGCAAAAATAAGGTATTTACGTAATGAGCTCATTATACAGGGTGCTGATAAAGTCTGGAATAATCGATTTTTCTTGAAAACGCAAAAGTTTTTATATTATTTGAGTAAGTGTTGAAAATGGTGTCCATTTACAGCTCTACAATGTCCCAATCTCTCAACAAGTTTCAACTGTACATTATGTACAATTTCTGGGGTAATTTGTCTTATGGTTGTTGTTATACGCGTTTTGAGAACATCAATATCTTCTGGTTTATTTTTGTAAACCCTTTCCTTAATATAGCCCCACAGAAAGAAGTCCAATGGCGTTAAGTCGGGGACATCGCAGGCCACTCTATTTGACCCCGTCGACCTATCCAATGATGATGAAAGATGAAATAACTCTCGTTCAGGTATCTACAGACTTTGGTCGAATAGTGGGCTGGTGCACCATCCTGCTGAAACCTGATAGTTGTATCATGTGAATCAGGAATGTTCCGATCGGGAAATACAATCAACGCTGGAGCGAGGTCTTCTTCAAGAAACTGCAAATATCTTTGGCCAGTCAAATTTTCCTCAAAAAAATAGGGTCCCATAACAGTATTCCGAATTATTCCTGCCCATACATTAATTTTTCTCGGCCGCTGGGTATGAATTTCTCGGAACCAATGGGGATTTTCGCTGGACCAGTACCGGAAATTTTGACCATTTACCATCCAAGAAAAAAGTCGCCTCATCGGAAAAAATTATGTTACTCGGAAATAATGCATCGTTAATCAAGTAATTATCCATGAGAATTTCACAGAACTCATTCCTTCTGTCAGGGTCGTCTTCCAAAAGTTCCTGCACTCCTTGACATTTATATGCATGCCATTTTTCCTTTTTCAGGAACTTTGAACTTTGCCACCGTGGAATCGTGGATATTTTCAAAATTTTGAGAAATGCTTCTTGTGCTCGAATGTGGTCTCTCTTCCAACGAAACTAGAATATCAAGTTTGACATCGTCGGAAATTTTAGGTCGTCCACTTCTACGTTTATCCCTAACGTGACCAGCTTCATTATACTTCTTAACAATTTTGGAAACAGTTGCCTGATTTATGTGTTCTCTATTTGAATATTTATCATTAAAATACTCACACACTTCTATTTGTGTTCTCTTTCGATCTCCGCATCCTACTATTATTAATATTTCGATTCTCTCAGCTTCCGTTAGAAACATTTTTATGGGTAAAAGTGACAACTTTTGAGTAAATATTAAATGTTTTGACATTTACGTCACTAAGTTATTATGTAGAAACCGGTAAAAAGGTAAATACCTAGACCTTAAAATTATACCTTGATTTTTATTGGGGGCCCTGTATTTCAATTCCTGTTGACTTTAGCCATACAATATGTTATATGAAACGTGTCTAGAGTTTAGAGAGGAATCTGAATATTGGAGAAAAAAAGGGGTGTTCTATTTGAAAAAGTGAAGTTGACACTTGCCTAGCGTTTTTGGCGCATCCGGTATATTATTGAAGAACGTCAAAAATTTTTAAAGAATAAAATAAAATCGACGGGTCCGAGCGTTTTTCGAATAACTTTTGCGTTTTCAAGAAAAATCGATTATTCCAGACTTTATCAGCACCCTGTATAATATAACTAGATAATCAAAATCGACCGAAAAACCATAAGAGTTTACTGGTTAAATGTGTTCCAAAATATAAATTAAGAACGATATGGACCACACTTTGTATAAGAGTATCGTAAATAATTCTCATAAAAAAAGTCCTATTACCCTTACCACAATGTTAAGTAGATCATTTATCATTAAAAGTAGAAAGAAGGATTCTTATCAATATTAAATATAAGTGCACATAATTCATAAATCAATAAAAAACTAAATCATGCAGTGAAACAAAGCACATCGGAGGTTTTGTTAAGCATGGGTATAGATACAATATGCTCTGCTCAAGTAAGCGAAAACATAAAGTAGGGTGTAAAACCCAAATACTAGAAAGTGTTTTCGGAAGGAAAAGACATATAAACATGCAAAACATTTTAAATATTTTATGGTAATTGTGTTCCTGCCTGTTTTGGAATGCTTATTTTAGTCTTATGTACTTCCTGCGATAGTGCGATATGTAGAAATGCAACGTGGAAACCAGAATTTCTCAAGAAGATAAAGCTTAAATGAAGAAAATGTATCATACAAAAAAGTCTTGTTGTAAAATTTAAATTTCAAAAAGGTTCTGTACGTTTTTTTTCTCAAATATTTTGGTAAGAACGAAACATTAAGTTAGGGAAAGAGACGATTGTACTGTCAAACGTAAAGCTAATTTTAAAAATAGGTATGCATATAATGCAGCGTAATGTAAAAGAGGGGCCAAACGGGGGGGGGGGGGGGCATTTTAAATGGAACGGTTACCAATATCTCTACGCATTGATAGTTAGATGTACTCCATATACCCCGATTACTCTGGAAGACAAAAGATTATCTTAGCGCGCTCTACCAAGAAACTGAAAAACAAAATTTACTTGCCAAACCAAATTTAGCGCAAAATGTTTATTTAGACGTGTACCGTGTATACCATACTGTAAAGGCAGAAATTTCTATCAGGCCGTTTTTGAGCATGCCATCAAAGTGGCAAAGATGTACCAAAACTGAAATTTTGACATAAAATTATTAAAATTCTGTCCAGCCCGCTTATAGTTCAGAAGGCACTAAAGAAACCTTTGCCCGGAAAAGAAAATACCGACGTCCAGATAAGGTAGGAAGTTCACATTTTTCAAATATATAGATAATGCTACCGATATATAATACAAAATAGAAATGTCTGCAACTACAGTAGGTAAAGAACTGTCCACGTCAAAACAAATATTATTTGATAAATATGGTCCGATAACTATTTTTTTCTTAATTTCCGATCACCGGGCGCCGACCGGAAGTTAATACTAACTAGCTTTACGCACATGTATCAATAACTAAGTAATCGATAAAAAAAAATTCCCCATCGCTGTCAGCCCACTATACGAATAATATCCAAAAAAAAAACGTTTGGTATTTCTATGGTCTCTTATATGTAAAGAAAAACTTTCATTGTCGAATTTGCAAGCAATTTTCTGGGCTATACCTCCTTGGCGGAAAATAGTATGTTCTGTTTGTGACGTCACGCGAACGAAGTTATTTTAATGGAAATTGTTTAACTTAACTGGTTCTCAAAAAGTTTGTGCAAGGACCGAAAACGTCGGAACCGATTTGATAATAGGAAATTATAAAAAAACTTTAACCCAGAATTTCGTAAGTCAGTATACTTAATATTTTTTATGCATTTTGTGTTTACTCTACCGTGCACAGATCTTTAACAATATATTCGACATAAACAAAATTATAATTTTTTTTAAAAGTCGCAGCACTTTGTTATAAAAAACATAACCTATAAAAATCCCTATGATTGAAATTGTTTCTAAACAAAAGAGAGGAATGGTTGTGAATAAGGTACTGATAAAATGTTGTTACTGGTGTATTATAACTTAGTATAGATTATATTGTGCAATCAGAAAATGCAGTACAGAAATAGAGTGAAAATTCTACGTGCCCATGAAAAACTATCATAGGGATAGGACTCATACAGGCCAATATCGTTTGGCTTTTGGTAGAACAAAAGTATGTACATCAGTGTTCATCACTTGATTTAGGAAAAAACAAACATTTATGTACCCAAGTCAACACAGAACATTGATAAATATTTTTTTTTTATTAAAGTTTAAAAATAAACAAAAGTGTAATTTCAGCAAGCTTCAGATTTTATGAAAACCGTCTAATTTAAAACAATGACGTTAACGATCAATACAGTCCAGCACTTGCATCACGGTCTGGCATATCCTCAAGTCTGCTACTTATTAAATATAAAATCCATTTTTGGCATAATATTATCAAAATAACGGTACTCCTTTTTCTACCCTTTTCTATTGCTTAGAACTCTAAGGAGGATGACGTTAGGTAGCCAGATAGCCCTTTTTTTAACTTAGAAAATCTCAACCAAATAAGAGCCCTATCATTTCAATCCGTTGCACGCCGTTCTCTAACTCGGCATGACTCTGCAAAAGTAGTTTATAACACTGTAGTTCTTTAAATTTTTCAAAAAGACCTTGCTCCTACAGGTTGCGCCAATAGCTATTCCGCTTTGCCAGTCTAAGTAAAAATAAGTAGAATACCTCATCCTCATAGGATTCTGTGTTTTAAAATGGCATCTAAAAATGAAAATGGCTATTAGAGGTTCCTTCTTTTTTTAGATTTGTGACCGAGATACATGTAGGGTATTGTAGGGTGCTTCCTGGTGCTTAACAACACAATATTTTGCGGTAGGTCAATATTATTTATACTGCTTTCCCTGTCATCGTCAAGGTTGTAAAACTATAGTTACATTGTTCTGTTGACTTGGGTAATTAACTGGGCCACTCGGTATACTACTCACCGGGACAGAACAAGGTTTGTCCAAAACAACAATGTCTTCGTCTACGTGTATTAAGTTGATGGAATTTGATAGTACCGGGGTCTCATGTCTGTAACCACCGATAAAAACAGATCTGAAGAAGCTTTAATACATTAATACAGACTATATCTTGCTCAATAGTGTCTTGGGGAAGTATTAATTAGTACATTTTTAATTTTTTTTGTAAATAAGTGGCTTGTCAAAAAAGCAACTGCTCATAATAATATATGTAGTGGCAAGTAAGGAATTATTATTGCGGTGAAAACAAATGTAATGAGCCATATTCTGGTGAAAAAAGATTGGACTTTGCAACGTAAAAAAAAAGAAAGTGATAAAAAAGTGTTGCAACTGGCAATGCCAGCACTGAAAAAAAGAGGTCATGAATTGAACCAGCACGGGTCGACCCGGCACGATCGAAAGCGAAAGGTTTAGTTTATATTATGCAATTATAAGAGCGGCATACTGAATCGGTGCGGTCCACTCGGACCTGTAAAGCAGGACGCGCACTGAATCGACTCGGACCGGTCGACTCGGAATAGAGCGGTCGGAATATCAACTTCAGCCGCGCATTGAATTCGCTTTGCCGGCAGTCGTCCGCTAGTAGTCGAGTATAGAGGAGCAGGAGAAGATAAAACTGACAGATTCTTCATAATATTCTGATTATGTTATCGTGGTAGTATTGGCTCTGGAGATCATACAATATAATGTATTCTTGAACACATTCAATTAAAACTTCGTCTGACATCACGATATCAACGAAAATCAACAGTACTCCCAATACAAAATGAACCGACGTCTCAAACGCTTCGCTACACTAAATTTCATACAAAAATCGTCCTTCGCCGTGCATTTGGCAGTTTTTGCCCCTCCAAGCAATCTCCGTTGTTGCCGGGTCTAGCGACCGAGCCCAATTTAATTTCATGAATATCAAAAACTGCCGACTGCTCTTTGCCGAATCGATTCAGTGCGCGTCCTCCTTAAGACTTATAACGGAATATTCTCGGCAAAAGTTGCCGAAATGTTTGGGTTTGTTGGACAAAAAGAACACGTCTCACGAACGTTCTCGTCCTGATGCGATAGGAACTAAGTCTATACACCTCAATAGTGACAACGGTTTTTAAACCGAACTTAAGGCATTCCGAACGTAACGTACCTAGCCGACCGTGCCGAGTTGATTCAATGCGCGTCCTGATGTACAATGTTTTCCAGGCCGTAGTACGGGTGTAAAGAAAAAAATTACCACCCATGATAAATGTTTATTTTCTTTCAATAATTTTTACGTTTGGAGTTTCTCTCATTACTAAATCGAAGTTTTGATATATATTCTAATTTTTTAACCTAAGCAAGTTTATGATCGTTTTTCACCACAATTAAGCCCAAACTGTGCAATAAAAATTATTTTAAATATTTTTAAATAATACACACAGAAGAGTTAAACCAAAGAATGAGTCTTGAAACGTCTTTGTCGGAATTTTTAAATATATAGGTACTTGGCAAGTTAAATCTCAATAAGCAAAAAGGTGAAATGTATTGATTATACTTTATAATCGTGTATTATTACATACATTTATATTGAGTTCTTTGAGAAATAATAAAATAACTGTAAAAACTTTTTTTTTACCTATTATAATCCATGTTGCTAGTGTCCCCAAACAATGTTTACTACTTGTATATTTGTGTTTCTGTGCGAATAACAAATATTTTAATTATACTTTAATGGTCGACAATTCATATCTAAAAGATCAATAAAAATAAATGCATTAATCTACATTTTGACCTCTTTAAGGCCATCGTCAGTAAATCATGGGCGAGAGAACCCTTTATCTACATTAATGTTCCCATTAATTTATTTTTTTATTTTTTTTTGGCCTAGTATATTAATTAAATAAATTATAGATTAAATACTTTTTTACAATTTAATGATACGGATATAGGTATGTAACATAGGGATCTGCACAGTAGACACTCGTTTCACGCCACTGGGGCCTATCAGGGCGACTTGAATTTATACATAGGACAGTGAAGGCCACTAAAAATGGGAAAACACATATGGTTAAATTAGGATAATTATGGAGGATAAGGAGTTTTAGATTTATTATATTTTAAAGTCGGTCAGTTTCAGATATTTTATAAATATTGACTCTATCGTTGGATTTATATTGGCGTTGACCATGAATGAGGTACAATTTGGGGGCAGTAAACTATGTTGGGCCAGTTCTGAGTAAAGAAATTTGGTTGCATTTTTGTTAAGGCCGCAACCAAACATTTTGTGGTCTAGATCATCTAAAGATTGATTGTCGCAGTTGCATACGGGAGTTTCACTTAATTTTAGTTTGTGTAGGTGTTTATTAATGTTGGCCAGTAACATATCTAAAATATGAGGTAAAGCAGTGTCTTGATAGTTGTAACCTTTTTATTATGGGTTTAGTTGGGAGATTAGGGTTTATGGATGTATAGTTATTTTTATTGTTTAGTGTATAATTGTGATAAATATTCTGCCATGTTGTTCTTAATCTTGTTTTTATAAACGGGAACAAATCGTTTGCGGGAATTCCCCTCATAATTATTCCATCTTCCGCTGCTTGTTTTGCCGCCCTGTTAACTTCTTCATTGCCTTTTAATCCTGTGTGTCCTTTAACCCATAGAAATACTATTTGAACATTTTTTGAATACAGGTTGTTTATAATGTTTAAAATTTTTGCAATAAGTGGATTTTTGTAATGGTATGTATTTTTTACTGCTTTTAGTACTGATTGAGAGTCGGATAAAATTACTATATTTTGGAATAATTCATGATTTGCTACGTATTCTAAGGCTTTTATAATGGCGAGGGCCTCCGCTGTAAATATGGATGCCTTGACCTCGCATTTGTATTTACGTGTTATGTCACATTCGGGAATGATAAAAGCACTGCCCACTCCATTCAGACTTTTTGAGCCATCGGTGTATATTTTATAATAATTATGGAATTTACTTAGGTGTTGATTGAGGATTGATCGATTGAGACCTTGGAAATCTGTATATTTTGGAATTATGACATTAACTATAATTAGCGATATTTCATAAGGGTAGTTAAATATAAAATACTTGTCGCTTTTTTCGATTGTTCCTTCAAATACATTTGTATTTGTAAATGCTTCCGCTAAGGGGGGGGGGGGGGCAATTTTTGTTGACCCAGAACGAGCATATTAGATTGTCAATACCCAATTTTCCGATTTTATTTATAATGGGACTGTTTATAAATTGTAGGTGTTTAATAACAAATTTTTCTGCTAGCATTTGTCTTCTAAGTGATAGTGGGGGTTCGCTGCTTTCTGCTAACAGAGCTTGCGTAGGGGAAGATCTGAATGCTCCCGTAACTAGCCGTAGCGACTTATATTGGATTATATCTAACTTTTTGAGCCTACTTTTGTAGCTGAACCGTAAAAAATGGACCCAACATCCAATATCGAACGAGTAAATGCTTTACAGAACATTAATGAGGTGGAGGGGTCAGAGCCCTAAGATCTTGATATAATAGCCCGAAGAGTGTTTAAACTTTTTTCGGCCTTAGCTGCTATAAAATTGATATGCTCCTCCCAGTTTACCTTTTGATTTAAGATAACTCCGAGATATTTTGTGGAGTAAACCCATGGAATAATTAATTTTAATTATACAAAATATCTCTATTCTTTATTGTAGAGTCCTGAAGATAGCCTTATAGAAGTCGACACGTAGATTAAAGCATTCCTTGACCTTTTAAGTGTGTTTTATTAATCTAGAATACAATTAACTCCTGAATCACTGCTACAGTTAATTATACATATAAACAAAATAATTTACAGAACCGTTTATAAAAAGAAATGTTCTATTTTTGTACCTTCAAAAAGTTAACATTTTTATAATATCAACTTTTTTAATGTTTCCAAAAGTATAATAAAGAAATTAAGCTTTTTTCAATTTAGGGCAAATGCCTTCTTGAATGTAGGAGACATTAAACGACTGGTGGCACCGCCAGATTGGCCATGGGAAATTCCATGTAAATTGTGCACCCTCATTATTGGCTCCCCTATTACTTTTACATCAAAATTGTAAAAACCTTTTTGAAGGTCCTTTATGATTGACTCGCATTTAAAATGTTATTATTTTCTTATGAAACAGTTAAAGGTAAGAGTTAAAACTGTCCGTAAATTTTTTTTAAATTAACTACGGCTCTCACTTGCATGCATACCGCAATGAAATCACCAGTAGTTATTATAATATTATCAAATCTTACTAGACGTTTAATTTTTTATGTCAACAGGTCTTACAAGAACGCAAGTATTAAAACGAAATAATGAGAATTTCATTTATTTCAACATTCGAAGACAAGTGGAAAAACAAAACATTTTAAAAAAGTATCTATCAAGACAACAACTAATTTAAATGCAAACTTAATGTTTTTTTTGAAAACCGTCCAGAAAATATACACTTTCTGGACAATTTTTCGTCCAGAAAATAACGTTTTGTCGATCAAGACCGAAAAATTGACGTTAGAGACCGAAAATAGTATTTTACGTTACAAGGCCGGTAGGTGACTTATCACAGTACGAGTTGGTTTACGGACGAGGCGACGTAGGAGCCGAGTCTGGAATATAAACGAGTGCTGTAATAACACCTAACGGGCGTGTATCGTATGATATTTTATTTCATTTTGTTATTATAATCCTTTTTAAAAAGATTTAATAAAAATGTTTATTACAAATTTTAAAATATTATTGGCAATATTAATTGATATCACTGGATATAGTTTAAATAAAATAAAAATTACTAACTTTAGTTAAGCAAACTATTTAAAAAATTGTAAAAGAGAGCCTATTCTGTAGTTGCGTAATATTTTTCATTTACTAAAGTTGGTAGAAAAAAGTATATTATTTATAGTAAGACATGCTGCCAAAATAGCGATTTTTCAATAAATACCAGTCGGGGCGTGGAACGCATTTTTATAGTCGGCCATGATTGCCTTTATTTTGTTTTGAATTATGACAGTTACTGTTATTATAAGTTTTAAAAACTTATATAGGTAATATTATATTCCAAGTTTAATTTAGATTAATGTATACAGTGTCCGCAAGAAAGTCCGCATCAAATGGGATTTTTTAAAATTATTAGGTATAGGTAAAAATTGAAAAAGCAGTTAGTTTTTGCTTACCTAAAAACCAAAAATGACGTATACTGAAGCAAATGCACGACTTGCGTTACCTGTCAAATTTGACATTTTTAATAAAATATGTTCAAAAATGTCCTTATTTATAAAAATATCGAAAAACTTTATTCGAGAAAGTTGTTTATTTAGGCATTTTTAGCCTTTGTACGAAATTTTGACAGTCTAATACAATTTTTATTTTTTGCCAGATTCTTGAAAATTTTGATCAACCCTCGTAGATTAACTTTTATACATTGATGTAAAACCATTTGCCTTTACTTCATTTGTAATCTTGATGCAATTTTGTGTAAAATTTTTGTTTCCAATTATTTATTTTGCTTCAAAAACTGAAATTGTTATTGATCAGTATGTAATGTTTGATGCAAAGTTTATCTAATTACATCAGTTTGGTCAAAACCGACGTTTCTCATTTTTCTTAAGTTAGTAAACAGATGTAAAAAAAAATATTAGGAAGCTATCGTTGAAATTTTACTTAATTAATATTGGATCAAAAAGAATAAATATTAATCGCTCGAAACATTTTATTCAACAAAAATATAGTTTAATATAATTAATTTAATTTAATAATAATTAAGTAAAATTTCAACGAAAGCTTCCTAATATTTTCTTTTTGTGCATCTGTTTACTAACTTAAGAAAAATGAGATACGTCGGTTTTGACAAAACTGATGTAATTACATAAACTTTGCATCAAACATTACATACTGATCAATAACAATTTCAGTTTTTGAAGCAAAATAAATAATTGGAAACAAAAATTTTACACAAAATTGCATTAAGATTACAAATAAAGTAAAGGCAAATGGTTTTACATCGATGTATAAAAGTTAATATACGATGGTTGATCAAAATTATCAAGAATCTGGCAAAAAATAAAAATTGTATTAGACTGTCAAAATTTCATACAGAAGCTAAAAATGCGTAAATAAACAACTTTCTCGAATAAAGTTTTTCGATATTTTGATATGAAATAAGGGCATTTTTGAACCTATTTTATTAAAAATGTCAAATTTGACAGGTAACGCAAGTCGTGCAGCTACTTCAGTATACGTCATTTTTGGTTTTTAGGTAAGCAAAAACTAACTGCTTTTTTAATTTTTACCTATACCTAATAATAAAAAAAAATCCCATTTGATGCGGACTTTCTTGCGGACACTGTATATGATGAATTAAATAATTAATGCTCAATATGTGTACTTGAACATTTTGTTTCCTATAATTTTAAGTGACAACTTGTCAAAAATCCAAAGTAAAAAGTCATTATTTCTAAAAACAAAAGATGGTTGCTAGGCAATACTTTACAGTACCTGATACTGTAATCTGTAATGTTCCACTTACCGGCCGCAAATGAGTACATGGTAAGTTGATTTACCGGACAAAATGAAATAAAGATTTTTCCGGTCCCTGTTTTTTGTTTTTCCAATCGCTCTTTGATAATACAAGCTACCTTGATTTCGTTACTATGACAACAACATTTCGATGTATTGTCGAGTGACATTTCGATGATTTTTAATTTGTTGTTTATGTTAAACTTGTTTCGCGAGTGCGCAAATTTAACAATATGAATTCAGATTTTGAATTATCCGACACGGAAAATGAGATTTCAGAAGAAATTTTGGAAGCAGCAAGGAAAGCGACTTACAATATATTACCAGTAAAATCAAAAGCCCGTTACGAGAAGTCATACGACGCATTTAAAAAGAATATAAAATAAAATAATTTAATGTAAGTATATCGAAGTGTGGGGGCTTAAAAAAAATATTGTACGTCACGCAACCGAAAATTAGTGTTGTGCAGGTCTCTTCAAGCTTCCAGGACTCGCCTATGGCTCGCCCTGGAAATGCTTGTCTCGACCTGAAAAACACTACTTTCCGATCTTGTAACGTAAATTACTATTTTAGTCGTATGCTCAAATAGTTTTCCGCTAACTGCCAAGCAATATCCTAAACGGTCATAAAATTCAGTTCTTACATTATTAAGTTAATACGCAGAGATTCGATTGAATATCGCCGAAATTGCAATCTTTAGTTCTTCCAATTTTTGACGTATATAATTTACTGGAATATTAATTACTCAATATATTTTAATTGGCTGATTATAAAATAGCAAAGTTTGGTGTGCGGCTCCTCCATACAAGAACCTTTATAAAAGTCTAATGAAATTTTGATGTAAAATTATTAAGGGAGCCAATATTTGTGGGTAGCAAAAGCATGGGAGTTCCCATGGCCAGTCTGGCGTCGCACGACCTGATACAGTGACCGGCAGAAAGTACGCACCAAAGGGGATTTTTTTTTATTTCAAAACTAACCAACTTTTTTTGGCGGTGGAAAAGTTCTTCATGTCCCTAAACAAAAAAGAGCATAGACAAAACGAGTAAATATTACGCCGTATACGAGGGAGAGGTGAAAACGTTAAATTCACTCAAGAATTAATTGCCCTTATTTTTCACTGTGAACCTTTTTTTTTTTTTTTTTAGGAAATGTTGTTTGCACTTAAAAGTTATCCATAAAAACCAAACTTCAGCTCGGTAGCACAAATATCAATATTTTTAATGGCAACTAGATTTAAATGAAAACAATTTTATTGTAAGGGTTTAAACTTAACCAATGGGTTTAAGAGTTTTTGAAAAATTGGGAACGGCAAAATATTGTTAAATGTATGAAGTAAACCCTCATTTATTCTACATAAAATTATTTCGCTTATCCATAGAATAATGTACGGTGTGCACCAGAAAACTGAGATTATTTTTGACGTTATTGAATTAAACGTCCAGTTTTCGCATATTTAAACAAATTTAAGTAAGTTATGTGTCTACTTGCTCACGAGCTGTTAAAAAACTGAAATTATAGGTTGCATAGCTCCTATCGACTCGTTATACGAGGGGGCGTAAAAAAAAAACATTTTTTTGTGCTATTAAGCTAAAATTTGGTATTTATGGATAACTTTTAAGTGCAAACAACATTTCCCAATAAAAAAAATTCCTACGGTGAAAAATAAGGGCACTTTATTTTTGAGTAAATTTAACGTTTTCACTTCTCCCTCGTATACGACGCAATATTTACTAGTTTTGTTTATGTTCTTTTTTGTTTAAGAACATGCAGAACCTTTCTACCACAAAAAAAAATTTGGTAAGTTTTGAAATTAAAAAAAATTCCCTTTGGTGCGTACTTTCTGCCGGTCACTGCATAAGGAATAACAAAAACCCTCCCAAATCTCTTTTAAACACCAAACCCTAGGAATATTTAAGAAAAAATGTATAGGAAAATAATATTACATAATGGTTACGTAGAAGTTAAAACTAAGTATTCAATAAAAAAATACTTATTTTACTTTAACACGAAGTTATAACATAACAAACCCGAATGCTATACGGGTCGATTGCAGTTTATACACAAATGAACAGTATATAGATTTTAAGAGCAACCACAAGTGACGCCTTCGCCATTTCGTTTTTTGCTCAGTTACTTCTTCGATTTATCCGAAAATCGGCCCAATACCCCTCATTCCTCATTGCCGACAGTCTTACGTTAAAAAATATTGAATTTATAAATAATAATTTATAATTACTTATTAATTATTCTTTTTAACTTAAAACTGTGGGTAACTGCTACCCAAAGATGATTTTTTGGCCGCTTTTTGGAGAAAACAAAAAATAAACGAAATAATGATAAGAAAATGCAATGGAGAATGCGCCACTATGGTTTGCTCTTAACTGAAGACTTTAATAATGTAAGAATTATTTTTCTTTACATTAGACTCATCTCCAGATATTTTTTCTCATGTCACGGGTTTGTTCGCTAAGGCCTCTTTCACACTATCAGGTTCGCTGGTCAGGTTTTAAACCGGACAGAATCCTGAAGTAAAAATAAAAATATCCGGACTCGATCAGGTTTTCATCAGGTCCGGTATTGTCCTTATTAATAAACTTTAGTTCACGTTTCGATGATCGATCGTAATGCTGTTATAGCTTTGTGGTATTTGTATAGAAAGCGTAAAAAGCAAAGAAATGGTAAAAGGGGACTTTGGGTAGGTACACCCTCTACTTCAAACACGTGACGAGATTGGTGCTTTTCAAATTTTGTATGAGGAATTAAGAAGTGACGAAAAAATATTTTAAATTATTTTAGAATGTTTGTTTCGTCTTTTGTAGAAATACATACTAAGTTACAGCCAGTTTTAGAGCGTCAAAATACAAAAATGAGGAATTGCATCAGTCCAAAAGAAAGGCTTAGCTTAACTATCAGGTAAGCGTTCGCACCTTCCTCGCCAGAGTTAAAACAAATAATAAACTACCACAGACTAAACCTAAACACATCACTTCGTCCGGCGTCAGTGAACCGGATTCTCCAGTCGACCCATCCGGCTGCAACCGGTCGCCGAACGTGAACCTGATAGTGTGAAGAGCTATATTTAAACGAATGGTCCATTACTTGTCCGGTTTGCTTCAGGTTTGAAACCGGATCGGCTAAACCTGATAGTGTGAAAGAGGCCTAAGGCGCCCAATTAAATGTCCGAGGAGAATAAAAAAACGTCCAAAGTTCCAGCAACTCAAAATCAGCGCGGTAATTTTTAAGTTTACATTGTTACAACTTTAAGTAACAACGAAAAAATTGACATAAAAAAATTACTAATTTTTGTTTTTATATCGTTAAATGAACGACTAAGCAAAAATGACATGACACCAAAAGGAAACCATCCTTAACAACAAAAATAGTAGAAGATAATACCGTACGAGCGAAAACTATTTGCATCAAAGAGGGCCTTGCATCTAAGGACGTAATGCTTAGCCGTAGAGCTTAATACCTGTTGGGTGTCAGTAACTACCTCAATTAACAATCAATCAGTTATTCCGTCATCTTTGACAGTCGTTACAAGTTATTTGATTCATCGCTAATTTTTCCAATTTCTTGAACAATTCACACAATGGGCTTTACGGAACAGCACAAAACATTTATGGTTGAAGAGCATTTTCGAAACGGGGTTAGAGTAAATAGTGAGTGGCAATACAATCCAGGTTTGTGCATGGACGATTTTCACCAACATTTTTCTAACGTTGCTTTTATTGCTGGGGATTTTTATCATTGCCTGAAAAGAACCGTGGCTGTGTTTAGGAAACAGGTTCTATACAACACAAAAAAGGAGCAGGAAGAACAATTACAAGAAATAATTATCCAAGAATGTGGTAACATTTCTCCAGAGATGCTGGTCAACACTCTCGAAAATATGAAGAGACGTGTGAATTTAAGCTTGGAGCATGGCGGTGGCCAATTTCAGCAATTTATGTAATTATTTTTCTTTTTCTTTCTGTATATTCTTACTTTGTTAAATAAATTTGTATTTGTCTGCTTATTTTATTACTAGTTTGGCATATCATGTCATAATATGAATTTGACAAAATTTTAACCTAGATTTTGTTAGATATATCGTTCCCATATCATTGTGATCTAAACCAAGCCCTACGGTTTTTAATCCAAGACCTCTTTGATACAAATCATTTTTGCTCGCACGGTATTATAATGTTGGGGGTGGTTATTGTTAAACGAATAATAACTGTTATAGTTTATGTTTTTACTATAACAGAATATGGGGGTTTAGTAAAAAAAAAATCTATAAGCTTAAGGAATTCTTGCCTGAAATTGTTCAGTGTTCAAGGTTATGGGTTGTCTATTACATGCATATAGTTTTTACAATTTTATTTTAATGACACCGACATATCAGTGGTTTAAAATAAATTCCCATCAAATATTGAGTTTTAACCGGTCATTATTTTTGTTCCACTCAACTTTTTATTTCTGGATTTTTCAACTCTGTTCTTAAAAATTTCGTTTCTCGATGAAAAAAAAGAACCATTAAAATGAAATATGAAGCTAAAAGAAGGTCAAGGATCACTTAACGGGCAAATTTCGGGGTATAAAAATATTATTAATAATATCCACAATTATCATTCTTTTTATACAACGTAAAACGGCCAAATTTTAAATATCAAATTCGAAGTTAGACAAAAATTGAAAAGTCATAGGTGGTTGGTGCACCGCCAGTCTGGCCATGGAAAATCCCATGTAAATTTTGCTACCGTCAAATATTGGCTAGTCTATTAATTTTGCATCAAAATTATATTAGACTTTTTGAAAGTATGGCGAACCCGCGTACCATTAATTTTTTTTGAGGGTAGCAAAATTTACTTGGATTTCCCATGGCCAGTCGGGCAGTGCACCACCCGGTAGAGGGTAGATACAATAAATTATCGTACAAAATAGCTGCTCATGCGAAGTGCGAGGTCAAGCAAGCAAGTAAGCAAAACCAAGCAAAACTACACATTCACCAAAAATAAATAGTTTTAAACTACAAACGTCTACAAATAGATGCATCATGTAGATAAGTAATGGCGGTCTTTTGGCCACTTACAGGAATTGAAGCGGGTTTGTTGACCACCACAACGTCCTCATCCATATGTACAATGGTGATCACTTGGCTAGTGACGGGTACTTCGTGTCTGCAACATACACTTGCTTAGTTATATGTCAAAAGTTTGTGTACGCACGGTCTATGGAAACAGCAGTCAATGCACATCTCTTATTTCTCAATTTAACTACTGATCGAGGAGTTAAGTCCTTAATTTTTTTTGTTCCCCATTTCTATTCTATGTTGTCTAACATTCGTAAATTTTTTATTTTTTTTTACGGACATTGCCCAATTTTAGAAAATAAGTAGGTAAAATATTTCTGACGCATTATAATGAAATTTTGGTAGGTTATATGGTTGAACTGTGCGCACATTCTCGGTAGTCAAATGTTTTACTGTCACGTCCGGTTCAACCGAAAGTGTACACAACTTTGTTATTTTAAATAAAACACCCTGCATATTTTTAAAAATATGCATTCAACGAAGAATTCTAAGCATAATACATGTGTCTTATCCTATACCTATCTAAGACGGTTTCCAAGAAAATGGGGTTGGAAATTTTCAAATTAGCCACACATTTTATTGTTTTTGAACGAATAAGTAAAAAAATTAGTATACATTTTTTACTTCTTTTTTAGGTATACCTACATTATGAATAAGTCACAAGTAATTCACTTTCGGTTTAACCGGAAGTGCTTGAAAACTTTTATTAATTTTAAGGGCACTCCTCCTTTTAAATCTAATTTTCAAAACTATCTTACTTTTCTTATACTTTAATTTTTTATTTATGCTTCACTATCTCCAAACTTAAACTTATTAGTTTTTAAGTAAGTAACAATTATGGATGTTAATTTATTTATAGTTTAATCTAAGATAGCTATGGATCCCTGCAGATTTGATTACTATTTCAACTGGTTTACGACGTTATCGCCTAATTATTTTTTAATTTAGTCCTTACTTTGTCATTTTAAGTAACTTATTTCTAAGAGAAGTTAAATATTTGACTTTATTTACGCTTGAGCATCAAATTGACAATAAAATGTGTGACTAAATTGACAATTTTCAACGCATTTTCTCGGAAATTGTCTTAGATAGGTATAGGATATTATGATACAATGTTTTATGCTAAGAACTTTACGTAGCATGCGTTTTTTCTTAAAATATGCAAAGTGTTCTATTTAAAATAACAAAGTTGTGTGTACTTCTGGTTCAACTGGAAGCGACAGTCAGGCGTTTGAATAGAGAAAATGTGCACACAGTTTAACCTACAAATTTCATAATGTTTTTTTTATAAGGACGTGACAAGCTGGGTAGTAATTTCTTTGTCACCCGGTATAGACAGACATACGAACAGAGGAAATATATTTTTCGTCATCTTTTGTATATTGACCGTAAAATGTCGACAGCTGATTTTACTATCTAAAAACATTTTTTTTCGCGATTAGAACACTTTCTGTGTGGGAAAAGTATAATTTAATTGGGGGAGTGTCAGGTATCGACACCCGTGTCACGAACTATATAGTTAAATATTTTGAAATTAGTCTTTATTTTCATCAAATATTAAAGTGATGATGTGCACTGACAGTTTGTTTTCTACAACAGTTTACAAAGAATACACAAAATACACAAACAAAGAAAAAATTGTTAAAAACAGCATTACGTTAGAAAGGTAAAAAACGTTATTATTTTAAGAGAACAAAAAACGTCTTTTTGGAACTCTTAGGACATTCAATGAAAAAATAAAAATTAAGGAAAACCCTAAACTCTTATGTTGTAATTATGGAATGGTTCAGACGAGTTATTTTCCTTCACAGTTTGTACAGAAATAGCAGATCTTTTATGGGCATGTTTTGTTGCCCCTGAAAGATGGTCTAGTGGTTCAGAAATTTCTAAACATTAAGTAGTTGCTTAAAAGTACTAGTGCAATTGTTCCATATGCTGTAAATGTCTTCCTGTTGTGCTCTTAGGTATTAAAAATATTTTAGAAAAATGGCTACGTGGCAATTACTTTTTGTACAAGAAATATGTCTTTAACTAATAGATAGTGGAAATATAATAAGAAAGCCAAACAATAAGAATGAAGTTTTAAAAGTTGTTTTAATTTTTAGAAAAAACTACGCAATTTAGAAAAAATCGTCCAAACAATTAATTTTTGTAGTTTTACTTTAAGGTAAGTAAAATTGTTTATCTACGACTATTTAATAATTGGTGCATAATACTTTGACAGGAAGAGCAGTATGATGTATAAAACAAGTGAAATTTTAATAATTACTGATAAAACAACCAGCTTTTGCAAAAACGTTTCCAAATTATCTTATGTGTAATGTGAACATATTTTGTGTATATATAACTACCCTATATCCACTTTTCGAAAATATAGAGCACAACATCAATAGCTATAACATTTAAAAACTTAATCGATGCCCTTAAATTAAAACAACAATTTTAAAATATTCCGTATTTCTTGTTTCCTTTAAAAAAAAACTTAAAGCGCGTTATTAAAGCTTTCAAACTTAAATGTACAAATGTCATTACTCTTAACTACTTAAAGGCGATAAAAGTGAGCAGGATTAGCTTCAATTTCATACATTTCAAAAAACTAGTCAAAAAAAGTTACAAGCAACACTCTTTGTAACAAATTATTTTCTTTTGTAGATAGACTTTAAATTTTTGCTGTAGTGTCTTTAGTGTGACTCAAAGTGACAAAAATTATGTTTTTGCCAACTTAACAAAAATAAATTATGTTGTGTTTTACTCCGTTTCTATTCTCTTTGTTGTCAACCCTCCCCTCCCCCTCCAGATCCTATTCCTGGCTGCGTCACTGGTGGTGGTTAATCTCCTGTGGTTATTATTATTCAGCTTGGGGTAACCGAATTTGCAACTGCTTATCAAAGACACAATGCTTAAGGGATTATTTTTGCCCATTAATAAGGGCGGTGTTTTCTCGCCCTTAAAGCATTGTCTTGTTGAAAGGAGTAATCAAAGTTGAGTGTTGGCTTAGTAATTTTATAATTATGTTAATAGGGTCTAGAACAAAACCTCTGGATGTTAAATGTAAATATTAATGCGTTATAACTGTAGCGAATTATTGCCTTTAGTTCCGTTTTAAACCTTCGAAGGCCGTTAAGAACTACTTTTCTCCTGCGGTTATAACAACAGGAAATCAGTAAGGAGAACGCGGTTTATGAACGTCTAATAGGGAACTTGACAAAAATAATAAATAAATCATAAGTACATATTGTCATTAAACATATGGCAGCAAAAAAAACAACATATTTCGTCCCAAAAGACCGCTAGAAAGATTTAAAAATGCCCCAAAATTCAAATTATTCCAAGCGGGTAAAAACGCGCTGTTAGTAGTCTTGACGTCAAATGGTATCATTTGTCAGATTTGTGTGTGACATCCACGAAATAGGTTATAGGTTTTTAATAAATTTGATGATTTGTCAGATTTGACATCCACGCATCAAGAGACACGACCTGTTTAAATGCAGGTGATAGCTTAAACAACAATACATTAAAGGTCGGGACACACCTATCATGCACCCTTCCGATCCGACTCCGATCATACAGTCGGACGAATGCCTGGACCTCTATTCTCCAATTTAAGAGAAGTGAATGCTCTCTCGCGAGAAGGGACAAATCACATCATATGCTCCCATCGTTTGGTATCGTTCTCTCACTGTAAAAATTCCGTATTCTCCAGCATTCCGAGGCACCTACTAGCGGTGTTATCAATAAAAAAATAATATTTATTTATTTATTTATAAAATGTATGTAGGTACTGATAGTAATAAAGTATTGTTTCATATAACTTTATCATTTAAACTCTGAAATATTGAGAACACCGCTAGTAGGTACCTCGGAGTGCTGGAGAATACGGAATTTTTACAGTGAGAGAACGATACCAAACGATGTGAGCATATGATGTGAATTGTCCCTTCTCGTGAGAGAGCATTCACTTCTCTTAAATTGGAGAATAGAGGTCCAGGCACTCATCCGACTGTATGATCGGAGTCGGATCGGAAGGATGCATGATAGGTGTGTCCCGACTATGGAGAACTATAGGGTAGGAGGCCGATCGACAATGGCAGCATTTTCAAATTCTGTCCCGGTTTTTTGGTTAGTTCGCTATTGGCCGATAGATGGCTCTCGCGTCCGAAGTGGGCTGATGTTGTCTTCTTCTTCTTCGTTTTTAATATGGAAAACTAGATCCTCCATAGTTTTTAACTTTTACTTAAACCCTTTATTTTTCTGTGCTTTTACTTTTGACAATTGACATTTTATTTTTCGATATAACAAATAATGTTTGAAGGCAAGACAAGACAAATAACGTTGTATTGTAATTAATTTCCATATTTATAATAAATAATGGTACAATTTATAAAAGTAGAGTTTGCTTTGTGTCGGGGTGTAAGACAGGATCTTTTTCAGAGAGAAAACGCAGCCAAATAAGTCTCTTTTTAGCTCCAAAGGTATAGGTAGAATGTTTAATACCCTGTATTTTAAAAACCAAGCATCGTTGGAACTTTATACAGGCCGAGTTTACTAATAAGCAAAACAAAGTAAGTGTAAATTCATATAAAAGTCCTTATTTGTTCCTTAAAGAACTAATTTAAATAAAAATAGTTATTGCGTCCATAAGAAACCATTATTTGATAGCCCACTTCGAACACGCGCGCCATCTTACAGCGACTCGTAAAGCTGAATTACCGATGCTAATTTGGGACCGAATCCAATGCATTGCGATCGGCCTCCTACCTCAAGTCCTCCATAGTCCCGACCTTACCACGAACACACGGCAATCAAATGCAAATTGGGTCGCTCGGCACCAGTCAGGAGTGTCAGGATGACTGATGACCAAAAGTCATTCTACTGTCGTACCATATGACGTCATCGGGCTTCGCGTGCTTTAGAGATCGTTTGAAATGCTTTCGACACGCGCGAAACTTTAAAGAATTTTTACCAAGTTATTTTTGATTTTTAAGGAGTAATAATTGGGGAATACTTTTTTCAGGCCTAACTAAATCATATTATTGAAAAAAAAAAATTGGAAAGTTCCCTATTAACGATGATTTAAGTTAATCCTGCTTACGTTTAGGGCGTTTTACTATATTTTTAATCATTTAATTGCTTTTAAGAGTTCGCCTAAAAAAGTATTATTAGAGACGTTCCAGCAACAAACATTTCGTTGGGAAATATTTAAAAAAAAAAAATTACAAAAAAAACAGATTGAAACAAGGAACATTTTACAGTAAAATAACTAACCTGTGAACCACATTGGCCAATAGGTCATTGTGTTTTAACTTGTAGTCTGTAGGAACTTTTTCGTAATTTACTGTCAGTGTTCCGGCCTGGATGCATCTTTCGTACTCTTCTGCTGGGTGCGCTCGGAACTCTCTTGCGAACACGTCCAGGATTCGTTCGCCTACCCATCTTCCTTTGGTGAAAGTTGTGAAGGTGAAGTAGTAAGGATAAACTTTTCTTAGGCCTAAATTATAAAATGACAATTGTTTGTAAGGTTTATTAAAAGTTATTTAATATTTAACCCATTCGCTGCGTATTGAAAATATTCTACTAAGTATCGCCTGGCGCGAACTTTTTTTTTTGTATACTTCTTCAAAATGTCATTTAGTGAGTTTCTATGAGTTATTTTTCTTATATTTTAGATAAAATGTGTATAATACATGTATTTTTTTGCTTACGCAAAATGGCGTCATCCACATATTTTGAAATTTTTTTAAAGATATGCGGATGACGCCAAATGGCGTTTTCCTAATTATACCATCAAAACTTTTAATAAATAATAAACTAAAACGAAAATTCACGAACTTTTTTACAACTTATGACATTAAAGAAAAAACTACGTATTTAAATATCTTTGTTTAGCCTTTTACTATGTGCGGTACAAATCACGTTTACTGTAACCACTTGCGGACTAAATAGTGACCAGTAATACAGAATGCAGACGATTACGCCTTATGGCGTCACCCGCATCTGGGAATGTTTATATTTGACGCAGTGGCGGCTCGTGACTAGTGAGTCAGGGGGGCGCTGGCTTTAAATAAAAAAATTAAAATGTCTATTATTTTCGAAAGTACGTGTCTGTTTTTTCCGAGGTTTTTTCTAACTTTCTCGTTGTGAATTTTAATTTCATCAGCATAAGCACTACTTAAACAAGTTAAAATATTAGTTTGTCCTAACAACTCAAAACTTACCACATTATAACGATGTTTTGCACTATTTTCATGTTTTTATTTTCTCTGACAGATGTTTTAAGTCCTGCACCCCATTTTTAGTCCAATTATCATCCCCGCCAAAAAGAAGACACACGAAACAAAAAAAATAATTTTTGTCCTCACAACCGCATATTCAGAATATTTTATTATATATTTCTTTGTCAAACATAAGCGTAAACTGTGCATTACTTTTACATTTTGATTGCACTTGTACAATGCTCAAGATTGGTAGTGGCCGCCCTGCATTTTTTAAATCAAGTTTTTCACTTAAGCTCAGAGAACTAAACACAACCTTCTGTAAATCACTGACCTTCATATTAGACGAAATTTTACAACTTTATAACAACTAATAATAAATAACTCAAAACAAATAAACAAAACGTCAGCGAGTCAGCGGCATCGACAGACGACAGGTCGCATCGCGATTCGCGAACAGTGGGCGCGTAAAATTGGAGCTCTCCGTGGCCGCTCGTTGTGCGATGTGTAGGTGACGTCAGGCCTCCGTCGTCATGACAACCCATCGAGAAGGCGCGTTGAATCGGGACGGATAATCGGTCGCCCGCCGCCGCCCGCGCTTAGTACAACCTTGAGAGCGCGCAACTTGCTTGTCTATGAGTACCTATAGCCTGCCCGTTAGAATACGGCTACGTTTGGTTTGAATTATTTTAATTGATTGCTTACATACATTGCGTTATTGGTTTTTTAAGTAAAGTATTTTTGGATTCTGTTTGAAATAATTGCAGGGAGGGCGGCGCCCCAGAGCCCTTTATTAACCAGCCGCCACTGATTTGACGCCTATTGACGTCATCCGCACTGAATGGGTTAACGTTGCAGTTAACTTTAAAAACATACACCCCTTATAGAACTTACAATGTTAAAATGGACAACTTAAATTTAATAGAATTGATTCGGCTTTTACTTGGTGGAAATCCATTATTAATTGTGTTAAATAAAATGGTAAAAAAATAAAAAATAAAATTATAATTCTACACTTTCCACAGATTTTTATTTTGACTCGACATGTTTCGCAACACAGTTGCATCTTCAAAGGAGTACTTAAAAATGGTATTTTAAAAGTTATAACTTAGGAGTAACAATAAAATTGCAGGTAATTTTCAGGTTGTTTAAACTGTTGGAAAAATCAATAATAATGTTTATATACAGACGGATTAAAGAGATTCAAAAGAGGTGATACGTTTAAATCCAATTGATCATTAAGAACAGTATTGTTATTTTTAAGCCTATTTATTTCTAAGGATTCAAGCAAATTTAATTTTGTACTTTTGTTTTCAATGTGCAAGATATCGTAGTTATGATTAAATGTATGATTTGCTTCAAACAGGTGGTTAGAATAATTAGAATCTGTTTTGTTTTTTTATAAAACTAGCATGATGATTCGTTTTTCGAAGTTTCGACCTGTTTGTCCGATATAAACCTTAGAGCAATCATTACATTTTAATTTGTAAACACCAGATTTATTTCCTTTGTTCAATTTACTTTTATTATTTTTAATGTGTTTCCCTCGAGTATTGTTAGTTTTGAAAGCAATATTAATATTCAAGTTTTTTAAAAAGTTTTTTATTTTAGTGCTAATATGACCTATGTAAGAAATAACTTTATAATTATTTTTATTATTGTTTGCTGCTGAAAAAAGTAAGTTTATAGCCTATTTGTGTAATTTTTTATTTAGTATTTTATCTATTGTTATCGCGGAATAACCATTATTTACTGCAATTTGCTTAATAATATTTAATTCAGTTTAAAAATTAGTTTTGTTTAAAGGTAATGTTACTAGTCGATGTATCATACTAAAGAAAGAAGCTAATTTATGTTGTACTGGATGCCATCGACTAGTAACATTACCTTTAAAGAAAACTAATTTTCAAACAGAATTAAATATTATTAAGCAAATTGCAGTAAATAATGGTTATTTCGCGATAACAATAGATAAAATACTAAATAAAAAATTATACAAATAGGCTATAAACTTAGTTTTTCAGCAGCAAACAATAATAAAAATAATTATAAAGTTATTTCTTACATATGTCATATTAGCACTAATATAAAAAACTTTTTGAAAAACTTGAATATTAGTATTGCTTTCAAAACTAACAATACTATAGGGAAACACATTAAAAATAATAAAAGTAATTTAAAAAAAGGAAATAAATCTGGTGTTTACGAATTAAAATATAATGATGGCTCTAAAGTTTATATCGGACAAACAGGTCGAAACTTCGAAAAACGAATGAATGAACATCATGCCAGTTTCATAAAAAACAAAACAGATTCTAATTATTCCAACGACCTGTTAGAAGCAAATCATACATTTAATCATAATTACAATATCTTGCACATTGAAAACAAAAGTACAAAATATTAAATTTGCTTGAATCCTTAGAAATAAATAGGCTTAAAAATAACAATACACTTCTTAATGATCAATTGGATTTAAACTGATCACCTCTTTTGAATCTCTCTAATTAGTCTGTAAACAATATTATAGGTTTTTCCAACAATTTAAACAACCTGAAAATTACCTGCAATTTTATTGTTACACCTAAGTTATAACTTTTAAAATGCCATTTTCAAGTACTCCTTTGAAGAAGCAACTGTGTTGCGAAACATGTCGAGTCAAAACAAAAATCTGTGGAAAGTGTAAAATTATATTTATTTTTTTACCATTTATTTAACACAACTTAAATTTACTTGTTTAATCAAAATTCCGTTAATTTTAATAGCGGCTGTAGGCAAAAGGCATTGCACCACCCGTTAAATAAAGAAATGTTATTTTTATGGTCACATGTACCAGCACAAATCCTGACCCAATTAACATAGTTGCACGTACCGGGTGATTGGTTATATTTTGCACCCCCACCTACCTCACTTATTTGAAGAGGTATCAAAAAACTTTAAATACCAAAGTTGTAGACTTTTTGATGAATTTTTATTATACAATATCAGAAGAAAAAAAAAATTATCTCATAACTGTGAAATACGTACAAATTGTGTTTTTTTAAATGAAACATCCTGTATATTATATGATATTCTTGTAGAAAATCTTCTTCTCATTTCAAATATATATATATTTATTGAAAAGAGTTTTGTCTGTTTCCTTCTGCCAAACCCATCCCCAGACGCGTTTCGCCGTTATTACGGCTCATCAGTGAGGCTCAGTTTGGCAGAAGGAAACAGGGCTCAAAGACAAATCACTTGTCAGGATCGATTATCGACGGGAATTATAGAACCCGGTGCGACATCTTGCGTCCCAGTACGGTACCTTAGAAAAGGTCAGTCGTAAAGGGCTTATTCTGTAAAAACAGAATATTTTGCAAGAGCGCTCTCAAAACCGGTAAAGTGCCGGACCACAGATATTAATTGAAAAGAGTTTTGTCTGTTTCCTTCTGCCAAACCCATCCCCAGACGCGTTTCGCCGTTATTACGGCTCATCAGTGAGGCTCAGTTTGGCAGAAGGAAACAGGGCTCAAAGACAAATCACTTGTCAGGATCGATTATCGACGGGAATTATAGAACCCGGTGCGACATCTTGCGTCCCAGTACGGTACCTTAGAAAAGGTCAGTCGTAAAGGGCTTATTCTGTAAAAACAGAAAATTTTGCAAGAGCGCTCTCAAAACCGGTAAAGTGCCGGACCACAGATATTAATTGAAAAGAGTTTTGTCTGTTATATATATATTTCATATGGTCTATTTTGAACGCTTGGGTAAATAGGTCTAATTTAAAAACATAGCATAAGTAGGCTTAGACAATATGGCCGATTGAATATAAGGCAATTGTTCACCTATTATTGGTCTGCTATATGAATATTAATGTTTATAAACAAATTAATATTAATTATTCTTAGAAATAAGACCATACATTTAATATAATATGTTTTAGTTAATATTTGTATATATTTTTAAACGTATTGAGACTTGGTATACTCCTATTTAAATTATCACTGTATAAATCAATATACTCTTGGCGCGCCCTGTATCTATTTTTATTATTTTTTAAGTAAATCTCAACAATGTTAAATTTTTCCTGCGTTTGAATATCCCATTTCAAAAAACTTGGATTTGTCGAGGGGATTATAGAATCCAGCGTGACATCTTGCGTCTCAGTACGGTACCTTAGAAAAGGTCAGTCGTAAAGGGGGTAAAGAATTTGTTTGGCAGATTCTTAAATCATAAACAATTGCCTCAATCGGCCATATTGTCTAAGCCTACTTATGCTATGTTTTTAAATTATACTTATTTACCCAAGCGTTCAAAATAGACCATATAAAATATATATATATTTGAAATGAGAAGAAGATTTTCTACAAAAATATCATATAATATACAGGGTGTTTCATTTAAAAAAACACAATTTGTACATATTTCACAGTTATGCGATAATCTTCTTTTTCTTTTGATATTGTATAATAAAAAATCATTAAAAAGCCTACAACTTTGGTATTTAAAGTTTTTTGATACCTCTTCAAATAAATGAGATAGGTGGGGGTGCAAAATATAACCAATCACCCGGTACCATTTGTTACAACTAAGTCAGAATCCGAGTTCCCTTCTTGCCCCTTAAAGGCAACCGAACTTTCATCTAAGATGTCTTAGCTAGCCTAAGTTGAGCAAAATTTGGCGGTTGTTTTTTATAGACTATGATACATAAAGTGCGCGTACGAACAAACATAGGTCAGATCAGATCAGATCACTAACTCTAACTTAGGTAAGAAAAATGGTTGTTCGGAAGCGACTACTTAGTATTTGCCCACAGCCGCTGCCACCATTTTTGACATCGTTGGATTGCCTCATTGATTTTTCCATAACACCTGACCAGCTCGGCCAAGTTTACTGGAGGGCACACCTATCGATTAGTTTGCCTTTAACAATTATGTTTTCCTTAGCCCTTATTATAAACAGTTATTTTGCTGAATATTAAGTAAAAACGTCTACCTATATAGAAGTGTTTACTTAACTCTTAGTGGCGATATTAAGTACCGGTATGACCAAAAACTTAAAATAATAGTTATGTTTTACCATATAAGGAACTTTCTTGATCTTTACAAGTTGCTCAATATATCAACTTTAGACCTGGTGAATTAGCTTATTTATGTGAGTCATATCATATTATACGGGACAACAGCTGAAGGTTTACTAAAGCTGGCGAGCTTATAAATACTAATTTATTATTTATTTAATTAGTAACCATTTATAAAATGACTGGAACAAACACTTCCAATTCTAAGTTGAATTTCAGTTAAGGGTCCCGTTTTAATACCTTAAGCGTTTCGACATTCTACAGACAGTTCTTGTGGATGTCTTATTATTACATTAATTCCCAAACGGCAGAAAATCGAAAAACGACACCTTATTTCATTAGGCTTGCGTTCCACAATTAATTCCACTACAGAACGATGGCATTTTCAATAATTTTTAAATAAAAAACTGAGTTCTGTAAGCTACGTAGCAGTCAGTCGACTTAACCTTTAAGTCTGGATAATTATGACCATTTCGTAATGACGCTATTGACAGGTCGGCCATGTTTTCTGAAGGTCACACAGTCGTCATAAGTCGCACTTGATTACATTTATGCTTTCAAATGTAAACAAGCAGATTATTTTTAAAATGTAATGTTTAATCCGCCATTTTTTTTTAAATTTTTAAAAAGTCATCGTTCTGTAGTGTAATTAAAATTGCCGACATAGATGTGGCGTCTTTCTTTCGATTTTCTGCTGTTGGGAAATATAAAGGAGAACATCCAAACGAGTTGACTGTAGTCAACGTTCTATAAGGTATTAAAACTATCGCTTAACTAAAAATCAACTTAGAAATGGAAGTGTATGTTCCCGCCATTTTATAAATAATTATAATTAAATAGATAATAAATTATTATGTGTGCATGCAAGCTTTTATAAGTCTTCAGATGTTGCCAAGTATAAAAATATGACCCAAAATAAGATAATTCACTGGGTACCTATCGTAGTTACATTTGGGAAAACTAAAAAGTATTAAGTCAAAGTTCCTTGTTCCTTGGATCAATGTTGTCTATTATTTTAACTTTTTGGTCATACCGGTACTTAACATCACCATTAACAGTTAAGTAATATTCGTTTCTAAACATTTTTTTTTGATATTCAGCAAAATAATACCAGAAAAATAATTTAATATAACAAGACCTATCGAAAATACAATGGTTAAACGTGAAACAATCGATATATGGGGAGTTTTAATCTCGTCTCGCTTCTTCTCTCGCCAGAACGAGACCAGACGAGACGAGAGTGGTCCGATCTCCTGCGAGACGAGACGAGAGTTTTTCTGCGAGAATCTCGTGAGAAAATATGCGAGAACGAGAAATCTAGTTATTATCACTCGATAAAACAGCTATCTTTATTACCAATATCGCAAGGTGGCCAGGAAAAAATCGGGACACGTTCTATTTTTGTATACATATGCAATCCTAAAAACATGATTTAAATTTATTGGTATGGCGCGAACCGCGAAGAGCACCGTAGTCGTAAGATTTCGTTTGAATTTGGTTCCAGTGACGCATGCGTATTTGTTAGGAAATATAAGCAGGGGAGGTCCGCCAACTGTGGCCACCTTTTTTAATATTGGTCGGTATAGCCAAAACCAACCAAATTTTCCATCACATATATAATTTAAACATTCTTACATTGGAAGTGGTTTTTAAATTCTTGCTTTATTTTAAACTGACTACTTGTTAAATTTGAAAAAAAGACATAAGAAACAAATAATGATTTATGACCACTGTACCAAACCAGTAAGGTACAGTGGTCAGGAAAAATATTTATTTAAAACGCTGATTTATTAACAATAACAGAAGGTAAAAAAGAATCTAATATAGGTTGAATCGGGACAAATCTACAGAAAACTGGTGGTATCGTTGAACCCTTGCCGTTCCACCAGTGGATAATGGAGTTGGCAACAACATTGATAATATTCACCAAGAAGCACTTAAGATAACTTTTGAATGAAATAAACAGTTACGATGCGGTCACCCCTAATATTTCTGTCCGACTGGCAAGTAGTTAACATAATCTATGAACGCGTCCTAATTTACATCATTTCCAAAAGATGACGGTAGCTGTAAGGGCTTTATTTAAATAGTAACGACGGGTGGCCACTGTTCTTGCTATGGCCACTGTTGGCGGACCTCCCCTACTATTATTTTGGTTATGTATGAGTTGAGTGTTAGCGACACTGTGCCAGAACTACCAGATTTAACCTTAGAAACACTTTTGAAAATCGTTTTAGAAGGATGCGTTTATAATACTCACATGGTAATGGTAATTATAAAAAACCGTATGGAGCTTTTGCAGAATTTTTTTATGACACCATATTGGGAGTTCTTACGAGAAATTACGAGACACTCGCGAGAGGAGACGAGAAAACATCTTGCGAGATGCTAGCGAGGCGTGATTTGGGAAAAAATACGAGAGTTTTTAAAAAGTGCGAAATTTCTCGTCTCGTGAAAAACTAGATATTATGTGCCCTTCAGCCAGGGGCGTTCCAGACTTTCACACAATAGGAAGCTGTAACGGTAAAATAAGAAATGCGCTGCAGAAAATGAGGGGCTACGCCCAAATTTTATCAAAATATCTAATTGGTCATATAAAATTTGATATAAGCCTAACACATTGTATACATATTTAAAAAAAAAAACTAAAGTCCTTTACTTAAATTGGAGGACCATTATCCTGCCTTTAGGGCGTACCATTGGAAATAATTTGTTTCTTTTCTTCAAAAATATTAGTGGAAAATCCCTTTACCACTAACTGACATTCACATAAAAGTATATTTTCACTTTCAGTTGAACTTGAACCAGCAACAGGATCCATAATTAAAATAATAATCTGTTTGAAAAGCGTACTCTTCCCAATTCTTATGCACGGTTTTAAATTTCGCCTAGACACGCGCTGCGCCACTCTTGTTCAGTGCATTAAAACAATACGGCAATACGCTGCCGCAATTAGTGGTGGGCAAGACGGATCTATTTTGGGATTCGGGTCACCAAATCCCAATCAGCACAAAGATCCGACTCAATGAGCCGGATCCCGGGTCTTGTCCCAAAAATCATAAAGAAAATCTTATCGGTTCTCGGCTCGGTTATTCTGAGTCACCATCCGTGTCATTGAACATTATTTTAAACGATCTTACGCGGTAGCGCCATTTAACATTATTCAAAAAATAAGAACCCCCAGTGATTACAGAAATGGACAAACATTTAAATGAACCGCTTATTAAAAGATACGAAGATTCTTTAATATGGTGGTTTCATAGAAAAAACTTACATTCCAGACTCTATGAAATCATCAAGAAATAAGTGACGCAACCCACAATACAATAAACACAACAGTAATAAATCGCCACGCTTCGTTTTCTTTCCAACGCTGCGACCCGCATGTCAGGCATCGGAACGACTTTAAAAAATCTTTTAACGGATCCGAGAGCCACGAGCTACTCTCCATCGCATCGCAGCTCGTAGCGCCGCGCGCCGTAGCAGTGAATTCTACCCCTACGCCGAACGTGAACCTAGCGGTCGACAATCAAATCAAATAGATCCGTCAGATCCGTGATCCGTCTATTTTATTTTGAGAGTCGGATCAGTATAAATCTTTCTTAAGATCCGACTCACCGATCCGGCTCAGATCCGATCCGCCCATCGCTGGCCGCAATTCCAGATTACGCAGCGGACGGCGGCGGCGAGTGGTGCGTCGGCATGTCTCGAAATCAATCGGGTATCACCGTGCAATTGTCATCGAGCATCAAAGGCATCGAGGGCGCGTTAGGAAAATGTGTTATGTGGTCGGATTCGTCCGATTTACCAATAAAATTTAGAGCAATTTTAAAAATTAATTGTAAGTTTTAAACGCTGGACTTTATATTTTTTTTAAGTAAATCGTTTAGGGGAAGCTGTGCTTCCCTAGCTTTCCATGGTAAACACGCCACTGCCTTCAGCAGAACCTGGGTCAGACCGGTCAAAGTCAGGTGTCCTGGAATTATCTATATTATGGCACACATAAACATATACTTCAATAACTTTTTTGACATCTAATTGACTAATAGTCCAAACATAGCCAACAGCTAAGTCCTCCAACCTCAATATACTATTATTGTATTGAATAATTTTCAGTGAGAAAAAAAAATGGACCTCTGTTTAATACAGACTACATCAAGGTTTAGGCGATTTTATAATTATTGTGGTTTACTAAAACGGATATTGAACCAAATAAATTAGTAGTTTTTGAACGTCCAAATGAGATGTCGCAACTGCACAAAATTTTAGTTTCAAATCCAGGTGAATGAATAAAACCTGTTTTTCTTACCAAGAGATTGGTCTAAATGCCGTTTTAAGGTTTCTGTACAATACAGAAACGTTTTTTTTTTGTGTCGCCCAATTTTTTGGGTGTTTCCCAACTCTGGTTTTAAATAATTTGAAATTTAGCTAATACGACTCTGTATTACAATATAATAATATGTTTGTTTGAATTTAAATAAAAAAAAAACAAGATTTTTAATATTATGAAGTCCTCACTCCACTCTTCCTTATCATATAAATTTAATTTTACAACGGCAGCGGCAACATTGAAAAAAAACCTAAATTACATAATTTAAAAGCTGAATTCATTCCCGTTTAAATAGGAAATAAATATAAGTAAGGGGAGATTATTTACATGAAAAAATTTATATTGGAATAACGTTCATAATTTAAATATTCCAGAAATGGAAGTAATTTAAATAATATTTAAATCCTACCGAGAAAATAAATGAGCTTTTAGATTTATATGCTCCGTAATTTATACCAATGTTTCATGTTTATGAAATTAAAAGTAGTAAAACTGAGCTCTAAAACGCTGAAGAAATTATTAAAATAATATCAGATTAAAAATTTTTACGAAAATTTAAAATAAAACTTGCAGGAATAGTATATAGTATTTGTCCCATAAGTCTATAATGCCCGCCGTTGTCATGTGATGTCATTTCTAGTAACTTTACGTTTGGACAATTTGAACAATTTTATTCGTAAACTTCCACACTTAGAACCAACAATAATTTATATAGGCCAAATGCATAGGTACTTTAATATAAATAATTTATAGAACTTACAAATTTGTAAAATTTTAACCATTTTCTAATTTTGAAAAAAAAAACTTTCGAACATAACTTTTAAAAATGTTTATACTAAATTTTTGCAAACCAAAACGATAAACACTAATAGTATAGGAGCTGACAAACATTGCGGTGAACGATATTTTTCAAAATTTTCACCTACATGGTCTAATTATACATGGTATAGACAAACTAAAATCGACCGTCTGCCGTTTCAAAGTGGTAGCTTTAACTTGGGGGATGCAGTTAAAAAAGGGTGGTTTTAAGATTTGGTGAACAATATTGATCAAAACCCCCATTCACTCATTTGAAAAAACAGCTTAAGAATGTGTCGAAATCACGTGGGCAGACGATTTATTTGACAGCTTAACCCTAGCAGACGCCTGTCAAAGTGGCATATTTTATGGTAAAGTGAACGACAAGAAAAACACATTAATTTTGGTGGGTGTATTCCCCTATTAGTACGTTACCTAAAAACAATATGGCAGACGAAATATTTGACAGCGTTTCTGTGGCAGACGCTGTCAAAGTGACAAGTTTACTCTTGTTAAACAATATTTATAATAGCTCAAATTGGTAAAATAACATAAAACTATAAAGGTATTTATTAATTTTAAGAAAGCAGACGATTTATTTGACAGCTTAACCCTGGCAGACGCCTGTCAAAATGGCATATTTTATGGTAAAGTGAACGACAAGAAAAACACATTAATTTTGGTGGGTGTATTCCCCTATTAGTACGTTACCTAAAAACAATATGGCAGACGAAATATTTGACAGCGTTTCTGTGGCAGACGCTGTCAAAGTGACAAGTTTACTCTTGGTAAACAATATTTATAATAGCTCAAATTGGTAAAATAACATAAAACTACACAGGTATTTATTAATTTTAAGAAAGCAGACGATTTATTTGACAGCTTAACCCTGGCAGACGCCTGTCAAAGTGGCATATTTTATGGTAAAGTGAACGACAAGTAATACACATTAAGTTTGGTGGGTGTATTCCCCTATTAGTACGTTAACTAAAAACAATATGGCAGACGAAATATTTGACAGCGTTTCTGTGGCAGACGCTGTCAAAGTGACAAGTTTACTCTTGATAAACAATATTTATAATAGCTCAAATTGGTAAAATAACATAAAACTACACAGGTATTTATTAATTTTAAGAAAGCAGACGATTTATTTGACAGCTTAACTTTGGCAGACGTCTGTCAAAGTGGCATATTTTACAATAAAGTGAACGACAAGCATTACACATTAATTTTAGTGGGTGTATTTCCCTATTAGTACGTTAACTAAAAACAATATGGCAGACGAAATATTTGGCAGAGCTCCTGTGGCAGACGCTCTCAAACTTACAAGTTCACCCTTATTGATAAACAATGTAAATAGCTCAAATTGGTGAAATAAAATATTATTTTGGTAAATGTTCGGTAAATTATTCGTCAACAAAACCTAATAGAGTACTTCAACAAACCTAAAACTATTTATACATATATTAAAAAAAAAAATAACAAAAAATTATATTCTACAAAAAATGCAAATGAATCTAGTCCAGCATTGTTCCAACAAAAAAAAACACATTTCTTAAAACTATAAAATACTTAGGATTTTAAAACATCACAAAACCAGTCTCCCAGTTTTATTATTTTACAAAAAAGTAATCTAAATAAGAGAGAGTACTTCAACAAATCAACAATCCAGCATCATTCTAAAAAAACACATTTATTTTCTTAAAACTATAAAACAGGATTTTAAATTATTACAAAATCAGCCTCCCATTTTTATTCTTTCACAAAAAAGTAACCTAAATAAAAGGAAGAGAACTTTAACAAATCTTAATGTATTTATCTAAGCAAAAATAAATCAAAAAAATATATCATCTACAAATGAATCTAGTACCTTAAAACAGCATTAGTTATACCAAACACTAATAAGTTCCCAAAAACTTGCATAAAAATTTCAAATTACAAAATCAGTCGTTATTTATTGCTGTAAAAAATCATCCTCGTCGTCACTTGATTCAACCAAAATTGCGTCGGCGTCGTCGTCACTTTCGTTACTTAAATCAGATTTATGCAAAATATCACCAAGTTGAATGGGCGTTTGAGGCCCGTCAAACCACAATATATTGAATTTATTTTGTCTCAGTATCCAATCATTAATTAGAGGATCGTAAAAATTTGGAGTATCTTTGGTTGCATTTGTCCAAATTGCTGCAATTTGGTTTGTCCTTCGAATTTTTTGCAGTAGTACTAATTTGCGAGGGGGAAAGTTTTGAGCATTAATTTTTTTTTTAAATAAAAGTTGATTTTTTTCTGATGTGCACCCATAAGTTTTAATAAAACATTTTAATCTGGCCTAATCTATACCTTTAAATTTGGTTTTTCATATAATTTGCAAACATAGCCTTCCAGAGTATTTAGTGTTTCCTGAGGGATGTCTTTAAATGGCTTTGACCCCAATGTCGCAAAAGCAGCTTGAGTTTGATTGCAATTTTTTAATATTGTAAAAGGTTTCTTTTTTCCTTTGCCATAAAACGAGGTTTCGTAATCACAACCACTAAATGCATGGAATGCTGGTAGTGCTTCCAGGATAAGAGTTGATCCTAAATAATCGTGTATCTTTGTAAGATTAATATATCTTAACGAATTATTCGAAATTTGACCAGTTTCCATCCAAAGTGGGAAAATAACTGTTATTACCCAATAATTAATAATAAAACTATATGTAACCATTGATAATCATTGCTATTAATTTTATCAGAAAAACGAACATGTTATAAAGGAAATAGCACAAGAATACTATTGTGAGCATGAAGAGGCCGATAGTAAAATATTCTTTCATATAACAAAAACTGTTTGCAAAAATATAGTTATACGAGCTGCAGATACAGATATTGCAGTTATTGCATTAGCGCATGTTGACCAATTTAAAAAAGAAAATAAGCTTGTTTGGATGGAAACTGGTCAAATTTCGAATAATTCGTTAAGATATATTAATCTTACAAAGATACACGATTATTTAGGATCAACTCTTAGCCAAGCACTACCAGCATTCCATGCATTGAGTGGTTGTGATTATGAAGCCTCGTTTTATGGCAAAGGAAAAAAGAAACCTTTTACAATATTAAAAAATTTCAATCAAACTTAAGCTGCTTTTGCGTCATTGGGGTCAAAGCCATTTAAAGACATCCCTCAGGAAACACTAAATACTCTGGAAGGCTATGTTTGCAAATTATATGGAAAACCAAATTTAAAGGATATAGATAAGGCTAGATTGGAAAGTTTTATTAAAACTTATAGGTGCACATCAGAACAAAATCCACTTTTATTTTAAAAAAAATTTAATGCTCAAAACTTTCCCCCTTGCAAATCAGTACTACTGCAAAAAATTCGAAGGACAAACCAAATTGCAGCAATTTGGACGAATGCAACCAACGTTACTCCAAATTTTTACGATCCTCTAATTAATGGTTGGATACTAAGCGAAAATAAATTCAATATATTGTGGTTTGGCGGGCCTCAAACGCCCATTTAACTTGGTGATATTTTGCATAAATCTGATTTAAGTAACGAAAGTGACGACGACGCCGACGCAATTTTGGTTGAATCAAGTGACGACGAGGATGATTTTTACAGCAATAAATAACGACTGATTTTGTAATTTGAAATTTTTATGCAAGTTTTTGGGAACTTATTAGTGTTTGGTATAACTTATGCTATTTTAAGGTACTAGATTCATTTGTAGATGATATTTTTTTTTATTTATTTTTGCTTAGATAATTACATTAAGATTTGTTAAAGTTCTCTCCCTCTTATTTAGGTTACTTTTTTGTGAAAGAATAAAAATGGGAGGCTGATTTTGTTATAATTTAAAATCCTGTTTTATAGTTTTAAGAAATGTGTTTTTTTAGAATGATGCTGGATTGTTGTTGTTGTACTCTCTCTTATTTAGGTTACTTATTTGTAAAATAATAAAACTGGGAGACTGATTTTGTGATGTTTTAAAATCCTAAGTATTTTATAGTTTTAAGAAATGTGTTTTTTTTTGTTGGAACAATGCTTGACTGGATTCATTTGCATTTTTTGTAGAATATAATTTTTTGTTATTTTTTTTTTTAATATATGTATAAATAGTTTTAAGTTTGTTGAAGTACTCTTAGGTTTTGTTTACGAATAAAAACGAGAGACTGATTTCATGATGTTTTAAGAATCCTGTTTTATATTTGTTAAAGAATAATTTTTATTTTATACCAATTTTGCAATAAAAATGTTTGAATACCATTTAGCGTCTGCCACAGGAGCTCTGCCAAATATTTCGTCTGCCATATTGTTTTTAGTTAACGTACTGATAGGGGAATACACCCACTAAAATTAATGTGTAATGCTTGTCGTTCACTTTATTGTAAAATATGCCACTTTGACAGACGTCTGCTAAAGTTAAGCTGTCAAATAAATCGTCTGCTTTCTTAAAATTAATAAATACCTGTGTAGTTTTATGTTATTTTACCAATTTAAGCTATTATAAATATTGTTTACCAAGAGTAAACTTGTCACTTTGACAGCGTCTGCCACAGAAATGCTGTCAAATATTTCGTCTGCCATATTGTTTTTAGGTAACGTACTAATAGGGGAATACACCCACCAAAATTAATGTGTTTTTCTTGTCGTTCACTTTACCATAAAATATGCCACTTTGACAGGCGTCTGCCAGGGTTAAGCTGTCAAATAAATCGTCTGCTTTCTTAAAATTAATAAATACCTGTGTAGTTTTATGTTATTTTACCAATTTGAGCTATTATAAATATTGTTTACCAAGAGTAAACTTGTCACTTTGACAGCGTCTGCCACAGAAACGCTGTCAAATATTTCGTCTGCCATATTGCTTTTAGGTAACGTACTAATAGGGGAATACACCCACCAAAATTAATGTGTTTTTCTTGTCGTTCACTTTACCATAAAATATGCCACTTTGACAGGCGTCTGCCAGGGTTAAGCTGTCAAATAAATCGTCTGCTTTCTTAAAATTAATAAATACCTGTGTAGTTTTATGTTATTTTACCAATTTGAGCTATTATAAATATTGTTTACCAAGAGTAAACTTGTCACTTTGACAGCGTCTGCCACAGAAACGCTGTCAAATATTTCGTCTGCCATATTGTTTTTAGGTAACGTACTAATAGGGGAATACACCCACCAAAATTAATGTGTTTTTCTTGTCGTTCACTTTACCATAAAATATGCCACTTTGACAGGCGTCTGCTAGGGTTAAGCTGTCAAATAAATCGTCTGCCCACGTGATTTCGACACATTCTTAAGCTGTTTTTTCAAATGAGTGAATGTGGGTTTTGATCAATATTGTTCACCAAATCTTAAAACCACCCTTTTTTAACTGCATCCCCCAAGTTAAAGCTACCACTTTGAAACGGCAGACGGTCGATTCTAGTTTGTCTATACCATGTATAAGTAGACCATGTAGGTGAAAATTTTGAAAAATATCGTTCACCGCAATGTTTGTCAGCTCCTATACTATAACTTTTGGGAACAGTTACCTGGAAAACTAGTAGCGGTAAATATTAAAACAATAAAAAACTACCGTTGATTAAATTTCATTTTAAAAATAAATACAGCAGGCCAAACCAAAAATAATAATTTTTTCTGGAAAGATGTAATTTGAGGCGTAGTATAATAAACTTAAATGTGCTGGTTACAATTAAAATTAATAGAACAAGGTGATTTAGCTTTATATTATACAACCATATCTTATCTTCATGACAATTAAATTAACGTATAAACTCTAAATAAAGTTAAATCAAGTGTCCTATTTTAATAACAGTACGAATTTATTTTAATAATGTTTATATAAGCGTTCATTCAGGATAAAATATTCTTTAAAATAAGCCATAGTCTGTTAAACGTAATTTCTCACCTACATATTGTATTCAAGTTACATATTAGTAGAAATTAAGACCTTTGTATCATATCATAACATAGCGACTACACCCCCTAGCGATAGAATTAGGGGCTAAAAATTATTTCCAATGATTTTTTTTGGTCATATTTCATAATACATTTTTAACCCCAAAGTCGTAGCATGTATCCCGTTGGAGATACAGCCACTCGCCACCCTTAGTGGAACACCCTGTATATACCAATAAAAAATTGTCTATGGGTCTAGTTGTCTACATAACTATATTTTGGATCGATTAAATGTATTTGTGGTGTTATACTGCTTTTTTTCGTCAGATCCTGTACTGATGAACCCTGATAAGGCGAAGTGTGTCTCAGGGTGGATTCGGCAAAAATAAAGGAAAAACTTCTCCAGAACAAAAACTTTAATTTACTTACCGTTTTCAATATAGTAAGACGTTTCGTTGTAGCGATCGTCCGTAAAGCCCGGCCGCTTAGCTTTGAGAGCTTTGGTTTCCAACTTCGCCTGCAAATAAAACAAACGAATTACTGCGAATGTCAACCTGTGGGACACAAAAAGATATATGGCGTTTTCGCGTCGTGTGCGAAATTTATGGCATCGGTTAGAACGGTTTTGCTGGAAAGTAAAATGTAACGAATATAATTTAAATGGTTAAGGATCCGTGTAGTTTGCCATCGATTCAATCACATTTATCTTTTATTTAAAGTAAAGGACATTTATTGGTTAGCCATATAGAAAAAATACGCGTTAACAGCGAAATTTGACTAGGGTAGAAACTAAACATACTATCCAATAGTGTATCAATTATAAAGGGAAACCATTCGTAACGTTTATAATATCTTGGAGGTTATTATATACAAAGAAGAAGAATTATTGAAGCTTATGCCACAGCGTTATTTAAAGAAGTTGAAGTGATTAGGTATAAAAATAAAACATGAAGAACTATTAGACTTTTTCGAATAGTCTATAGTCTATAGTAATTTTTTTTTGTCTAATAACCTTCAATATCTTAACGTTATGAATGGTTTTACTTTATATTTCTTACATTTTTTGGCAGTATGTTTTGTTTAAAATTTCTTCACAAAACCCTTTAACTCCAACCAATAGCTCTCTTTATCGTCTTTCAGCTCTATGCTCTCTATTCCTTGCCAAATTTATTAAGGAATCAGTTAGTAGAGTGTAAAAAGAAGATGATTTCTTGTGTCCCTAGGTGGAACTTGAAAGTTGACCCGATGTACAAGATCTGGGCTTTCAATTATTCCATTCACTAATTTAAAAAAAAAATACAGTGGTAGCACTTTTCAAAACACAAACATTGAATTTATAGCCATAGTCAGTGGCGGCTCGTGATTATTTTAGATCGGGGGTTATTTCGTATTCTAAGCGTATAAGAAAAGCGCCGCAGGACAATCAGGGCCGTTTCTGGCCTGTTGGCCGCCCTTGTGCGACATATGAACTGGCAGCCCTTTAAATCAAATCAGTTACTATTTTACAATTACCTACCTGAAATTATGGCGCAAAGCAATTGTCAGAAAAATAAATCTTTAATAGGTGTCTATTTTTAATATTTTTCTTTTATTCATACTTACCTACAGAGGGACTCAGCAATTTGGCTTTCAATGGCGATAAGGGCCAAGCCACTAATCCTTTCTTCGGACATAATTGACCGCAAGTAATTTTTAATTAATTTTAACTTTGAAAAACTACGTTCGATAGATGCAACAGTAACCGGCAGAGTAATAAAAATTCTCAGCGCAACACCAAGATTTGGAAATGATGAAATGAAATCTTTTTCAGCTATGAATTTTAGCGTATCTACAATTATTATTTTGTACGTTTTATTGGAAAAATTTCTCGGAACGACAAAATTTTCTGGTCGAGCTCTGAGCGATCAATATCTTTGTTTGTGGGACTTCCTTGCTATTGAAGCGCTATATCGAGATCTTTGCAGGATTTTAACAATTTCTCGTCATTTATGGCATTAGCTTCATAGAAGTTCGACAAAAACCCAAAAGTTTCATTACACTTATTAAGTGAAACGAATCTCTCCTTAATTGATTCTATCGCAATATCCAAAGAACAAGTAACCGGTGCCCATAAAGGGTTTCCCCTGGCAAAAAAAAAAATATATCCAAAATCGAAATATAAAAATTCACATTGAAACTCTGTTTGGCCTCGACGATGGGGTCATCTTTTAATTCGTAATCAAAATGTACTTTTTTTCGGCGTCGGAAAAGTTATTTGTAACAGCATTTGAAACCGGACATCGGCGGCAAATTTAAATAGGGTGCGTTCTTTTGCCCTGTGAGTATTTGTGCCCCCACCTACCCTACTACCAAATTAATAAGACCTATAGTTAAATTCACATAAAGTTTTAATGCCAAATGTCAAGACTTGTCATTGTCTAGTTACTTTAGATTTCACCAACTTACTAAATTTCTTATACAGCTGAGATTGGTCAGTGTTTTTAATTTTTCTTTTCTGGAATTGCTCGGCCAACTCTTTTTATTTCTATCTCTTTTTAATCGTATGAAATAATACAAGATAGACATACTTTGTGTGCAGTAAAATTATACTAATTAAATTTAGCCATTAGAAATTTATATTTTATGAGTTGCTGCAGTATTTGACAAGTATGACAGAACTGAAATGTCACGGCATTAAAAGTTTATGTGAATTCAACTATACCTACATAATTATTCAAATAATATCAATTAGTTTTAATTTTTTGAGTAGGTAAACCTAAGACAGAATGTAATTGACGTGGGTTGCAGGGCGGCCACCTCCGTTGAGAATTCTTTTTATTTTTCCGATACTTATCTATCTAAAAAGAAATCTCTAATTAACACAAAGGGCGGCTGCCTCATTCTTGACAGCTACTGCATAATTTTTTTTTGAAAACTGAATTTACCATTCTTATTTGACCCTTCATATTTATGAAAACTCCTAGAATTTTTTTTTACGTCTAACATTTTTTTCTGTGAAACTGCAGGCGGCTTTCGCCGCCCTATAACTTTGGCCGCCCTTGTGCGGGGGCACTCCCAGCACACCACTCAGAAACGGCCCTGAGGACAATAGTCGAAGGCAAAAAAATGTTGGATGCCACGCTCATAATAAATATTTTTTGGGAGCGTGGTTGTGATCATACAATTCTCGTAAAATACGAGAACGATCTTTTAGAGGTAATAGTAATAATACCAATGATCTGATACCTATATAGATGAAACAATAACAAATGAACCTATTGACAAAATCGTATTTCATTCTTAAGTAAATCAGCATCCAAATTGCGCCCCTCCACTTGGTTTGCCAAGCTTACGCTGTTAAAAGAATTAACATAATGTGGGAAATTTAAATCTTTAAAACCTAAAACCAACGCAGCAGTAAGAGATCCGCCCCCAAAGATGTGACCGCCACGACATTGGTCATGATCACATTGTTTTATTAATTTCCGTAGGGATGTCCATAGAAAATGTATCGCGGAAAAACATCAATGTGTGCGATGCATCGAAAACAACAATTTAATAGAATTATAATAACAAAACAAATCACAAATCTATTATATTATTCTAAGCTCACACCTTAACTGAAACCAAAGGTAAAAAGTACAATTAAGATCGAGAGGCAACGGCTTATGAATAATAATACATCGACTAAAATACAGGGTGTCCAGTTTTCGTGTGTATTCATATACCAGCTCCCTTATTATAAAAGATACTTACGGCTTACTCTTCTATTTTTTTATGAAACTTTCATTACCGTAAACGAAATTTTCATAGCCCTCTCAGTTTCTAACATACAGGGCCATTTTCAAATTTTGTCATTTTTGACGCTCCCCTGTATCTTGATTATTTGATAACTTATCAATAAGGTAAAAATGGATTGTTATATAGTTTTTTATGTTGAATTCAGTGGCGTAGTTAGTTTTTTTTCTAAAAAATTTTGTTTATGAGTTATGACCCAAACTTATATTTTTTTTAATGGGACACCCTATATATTATTTATTTTTCTTGTTCCTCTTTTTATGAGCTTTTCAAAAATATATAATAGTCCATATTTTTTTCTTTTTAAAAGGGACAATTTTAACTTATTTTGTAAAATTAATAATTTTTCATCTAGAATCCAGAAGGCCATGATCAATCATGGATAGACATGACAGAAAACAAAGTTTAGTAAATGCGCCATTACGGATTATTGTCAAATATTAATGGTATTTGTTTAATTTTGTTAGTTTATTTGATATTTCTGTGAAAACTTATTTAATTTAACATGGCAGAAAATAATAGATATTATGAAAATTATGAAAAACACGATATGTATGTTTGTTTTATCCGAGCTAATGAAGACGCGAACGCAGCATCGGAACTGTATTTTAATAAGTAAGTTTCAAAACCATTGGTTATTTAGATACCATTAATGTTTATAATATAAATAAAAAAGTTTTAATCATAATTATTGTTATCTATTATTAGATATTTGATTTCGTAGATATCCAGAAAGGCAACAACCCGATAAAAGAATATTTCAAAAAATCCAAGCCAATCTCATTGAGCACGGATCTTTTAAACAACCAAGGCCTAATTTTTACAATAAGGAAAATAAGGAAGAAGTAGAAATAAATGTTTTGGCCTCTGTTGCGGTACAACCATCCATATCATGCAGAAAAGTATACGATGAAGTTGGGGTTAGAAAATCAAGGACGCAGTTAATACTAAACAAATACAAATTTAAACCATACAAATTCCATCTCGTCCAACATTTGCATCCCGGTGACGCAGAACGGAAGATAATTTTTTGCAACTGGTACCTACAAATATTGCAGGAAAACGCAAATTTGAAAGAAGGGTGGTATGGTCCGATGAGGCATATTTTACGAGTTCTGGTATCCCTTAACCGAAACAATTCAAGGTACTGGTCGCAAGAGAACCAGCACGTAATATTTCCACGAGAACGTCAAGGTCGATTTGAATTTAGCGTGTCATGTTTTATTTTTGGCACTAAAATTAAATATGTTATTTTTGAAGGAACTTTAACGGGAATTGGGCACCTAGACATAATGCGAGATGCACTAATGGAACTGTTAGAGGATGTTCCTTTAGCTGGTTTAAATAATATTTATTATCAGCAAGATGGCGCTCCTAGTCATAATTCTCGAATAGTAAGAGAATATTTAGAAACCACATTTCCCGATAAGTGGATTGGTACAAATGGACCCGTCAGGTGGCCTCCAAGATCACCTGATCTTTCTGTGTTGGATTTTTTTTTTATGGGGGTATATAGAAAATCAGCTATATAAGAGACAATACCACAATATTGATCAACTTCAAGAAGCTACACATCAAACCTTTAGGCTTTTGCAGGGAAGACCAATTACTTTGTTTAATGCATTGCGAACAATCGAAACGGTGTGTCGAAAGTGCTTAGAACACAATGGAGCCCAATTCGAGCAATTTTGGTAATTTAATAAATTAATATATTTGAAATTTTAGTGAAAAGTTCGTGGCAATTTATTTTAATTTTCACAGACACGAACCACTTCTTTGTTTTTAATATAACTGCTTAATTGCTGGTTTAAAGTTATGTTTAATAAAAATAATGTTGTTAATTTTTTTTTATTTGCTATTCGAAAAATGATAAATTTTACAAAAAAAGTTAAAATTGTCCCTTTTTAAAAGAAAAAAATGTGGACTATTATATATTTTTAAAAAGAGGAACAAGAAAAATAAATAATATATAGGGTGTCCCATTAAAAAAATATAAGTTTGGGTCATAACTCATAAACAAAACATCAGAAAAAAACTGACTACGCCACTGAATTCAACATAAAAACTATATAACATTCCATTTTTACCTTATTGATAAGTTACCAAATAATCGAGATACAGGGGAGCGTCAAAAATGACAAAATTTGAAAATGGCCCTGTATGTCAGAAATTGAGAGGGCTATGAAAAATTCGTTTGCGGTAATGAAAGGTTCATAAAAAAATGGAACAGTAAGCCGCAAACCCCATCTTTCTATCTTTTATAATAAGAGAGCTGGTATATGAAAACACACGAAAACTGGACACCCTGTACATCGATACATCGACAAATATCAAATGACCTCGATGCATCGCTTAAAAACGATGCATCGCATTGAAAATATCGATGTTTTCGATGCATTGATTTATACGGAACATCCATCCCTATTTCCGTTTGGTGTTTCTTTGACAGCCGTTTGAAATTTTTTTCAGTTTATCGGTTTTGTGTAGTAATTCCTGTGTTTTCAATGGCTTTTAATATTTTTTGGCGAACAAACCCGAACAAACTTTTAGTGGAACTACAATATACCTATGAATAGCGTGAAATAATTTACAACTAAAATATACAATGTTGAAAAGTTATGAAAATATATTAATTTCTTCTAGAAATTGGCACTGACGTTGCTTTGCAATGTAGGTACTTAATTTTTAAAAACAAAAGTTTGAACTAAAGGAAACATCTGCAGTTACTTTATTACATTAATTTTCCATTTTACTTCTCCAACTATCATAAATAATATTAACAAATTAAGGACAACGTGCTTTTGGTTTATTAATAAATTGTTACAACAGCAGGAACTTTATGCAGCTTTGTTTGCAGTTAATACAATTTAGTCACGCCAAAAAACGACGAAATAAAAAAATCTGCTCTACTAACTGGTGTACTATTATTATTTATTTAAATAGATTAGTACTTAAAAAGGTTATGGGTAGTGTAAATTTTATTTAACTGGGTATACGTGCGCCGAGAGACATAAATAATAATGATAATAATAATAATTTTAATTTTTTTATTTTTAATAACGGATAGAACAGTAAATTTTATATATTTTTTATATATTCTTCTAATCGAGAATAACAAGAAAGCTTACATAATCCATATATGTTGCCCAGTAAAACACAACCTCTCTAAAACCCAAACGGAGAAAAAAAACAAGTACTCAAAAATATATGGAAGCTTGAACAAATACACATAATAATATCGGTGAAGAGAACTATGACGAAAAACGTTAAGCCCATATTAGAAAAATTAGGCATTTCAGGCTGTTTGTATCAACAAATTCAGAAAAGTGTCATTCTCCAAACTTGCCACGTAGTGCGGAAGTTTTTGGTTCGCCCCTCTAACTTTTTTGTTTTTTAAGATAATGGAATAAAATTCGGGGATTTGTATACGACATAAAACTGCATTTTTTGAGAGGTGACTCAACATTATGGAACTTCCGGTTTAACCGGAAGTGACATAAACTTTCGATTTTTAAATGAGACACCTGGTATATTCTTACTTTTTTGACTCCATATGACATTCTAAATACTAATGTGTCACTTGTTACTTTTTGTCACCAAGAAAATATTGTTTTTCGAAATTTATTGTTTTATGAGTTTTATCTAGAGGGCTATGAATACCTTAAAATCACTTATTTCAGTTCTTTAATCTTGGGAATAATACAATTTTACTATTTTTGGTCCGATGCTATGTGAAATTTAATCTTTAAAGTTGTATAACTATTTTTTTTTAAACAGCAACATGGTGGCTCGTCGGGTTAAGAAAAAAGAGGATTTTCTTACGATTATTTTGATACCATACACTATTAGGTTTTAGAAAAGCTGCCATTAAAACTTTAAAAAGTTAACTTGGAACTTTCCTAAAATAAGGCATGCTTTGAGAATAAATTTAGATTTAAATGTATCAAGTAGCCTGTGACCAGCAAAATTGATAAAACAAAATCATGTCTTGAAAAAATTTACATGCCCACAGTAGCTTTGGCCAAAGTAAATTAGTTTATTGTTTAAAAAACATGGAAAATACTAGTTTTACAAGGAGTGAAAAAGTTGTCCGTAGGGTTTTAGACTGTTTTATCTTTAGGTATTTTTATTTCATTTATTTTTACTACACGTTCTCCGCAGTTTATTTTTTTACGCAATCCCAAATTTTTTTAGAGTCATTTTTATTTTACAATATTTGTTTTTAATAATAACATATTTAAGCTTTTTTATTAGGGTATTTAGTTTATTTCTATATTGTTTATATTTGTTAACGTTGTAAATCGAGGGATATGTTTTCATTTATGTTAAATTCTTTTACACATATTGATGGTGGTCTATGTCATGACATAATTCTTTCAGGGTATTAGTGGGGAAGAGGACTTCAATTAAAACACTTTTTACTTTTTACTCATTCCCAACGTTTAGGTTTATGGGAATGAGTAAAAAGTGTTTTAATTGAAGTCCTCTTCCCCACTAATACCCTGAAAGTTTGCGTTTAGCGCATTCTTGACAAAAAATACGCAACAATCGTTTTGATTTATGGTACCCTCATCGTATAGCAATTTATACCCATTACAGATATACCCCAATTACGTAACTGTCAAGTTTCTGAAAGCACTACAAAGTAGAAATTTTTGATCATTTCAACACACACAATTCAGTGAATATTATTTTTAGTTCATCAACATTTTTATAGAGACTTTTAATGTTCTTACGAAATAGTTTTACATCCAAGCTACTTGTATCTGTAAATATTTGTTTTGAGTTTGCAATACTCGCTGCACTAAACTTTTCGATATTGTTAACATAAAAATTATTTATACACGGATCCATTTGTATATGTATATTATTCAGTATTTAGAAAAAGGTAGATAATAAGATATTCTGTTTTCATTAATATTTCTATATTACTGGTTTTTGTTTCTCGTGCACCTTACTTTATTTTGTTAACTAGAGAGTTTTATTTTATCTCTTTCTGTGTGGTCTATAGTATTAGCTTTACTGCTTTCCACTGACAATCCTCCAATGTCACCTACTTAACAGCTAACGTCGTATACTTCGGTGGCAGAGCCTTCCAAATCGTTAACTGAAAAATTGTTTTTCCAATTTGCAGTTTTGTGCCTTTAATTTTAACTTGCTGATGTCCTTCTGGAGCTAATTTAAGATGCTTTCTTAAGATTTTTTTTACGGTATTTTTTGTAAAAAAAGATACAAATTTCCCTATTATCGGAGAACTTGATTCACGGCCAATTGTGTATATGTTGTAGGCTGATAGTGAAATCCGTCATTTCATGAAACGCCTAGTCATATCATGAAGCGTGGCTAAAAGGTATATTGCAACTGGTTTGTTCGTTGTTCCCCAGAGCATTTTTTTCAATTTTTTTTAAATTTAATATAAATTTTATTTTTATAAAATAATATTAGTTGAAAAAATTGAAAAAAATGCTCTGGGGAACAACGAACAAACCAGTTGCAAATATACCTTTTAGCGTGCAGCATGATATGACTAGGCTTTTCATGAAATGACGGATTTCACTATCAGCCTACGACATATACATTATTAAGATATCGTTTAGTAAAATGTGCGACTATTAGTTTATTAAGTGGATCAATTGTGCTGTCTACAATATTGTTAAGTTGCAAAACAGTTACTTCCTTCTCTAACTTTTGTACTATTTCTTGATTTTTCAGTGCTAAATAGGTCATGTTTTTATTTTAAAATTGTTATTAAATAAAATTGATTAAAAATTCGTTAAATTGCAGTTTTTTAAAAATAAGACAGGATTAAACACATCTTGCAAAAGACATACCTTTATTGAAAAACTAATCAGTTTGTGTTATGTTTTCAATATATGTTTGCTAAGTATTTTAAATACATATTATATTGGAATCTCGTTCAGTGACTTTTAAAATACTTTTTGGTGAAATTACAGAATGTTACTGTCGTATAATTAATGTGTACAAAACCCATTTTAATTTAAAATGTCTGATTCTTGTAACTAAAAAATCGCTCTAAATGTAAATAAGATAAATTGTTTATTAAAAATAATTTTATACGACTCGTTTATTTAGTTAAATTTAATTAAATTTTGTTTTTAAGCTCCATGCGAAACGGGAGGCCAGTTTTTTGTTACATGTAAATAGACAGGCGATGTCTGCCGTCTACCTCTCTGATTTTCCGCAATTTTGTTAATTGATTGAATTAAAAAGTTTATTTTATTAACTACCTGGATTCTGGTTGGACTTGTAATTAGTCGAAATAAAATTAAAGATCTAAAATAGAAATTATATTTTTATACATAAAATTTCTTTTAAATACTTGATAGGGGAAGGTTGCCTATATTGAACCACTACCTAAATTGGACCACAGTACATTTCTCCGAAACTAAACAAGTGCCATATCATCTGGCAACACTGTAACATACTTCCACCTAGAACCTTTGATCGGCAACAAACTCAACTAGTGTAGTGCTTGGCGTGTACAGAACAAAACGTAATTTACACAATTTTAATGTAATATTTTTAGGATTTTCCTAAGAGTTTACCTTAGAACCATAAAACTCTAAGCAATATCTTTTTATGGAAGTTTTCAAGTAAGTTTTTCTCTTTCTATTTCTCCTATAACCATGCCATATTTGTTTTTTCTTGTTTCTTTCCTGGGTGGTTTTGCAAAACACGTGGTAGTTGCTTAAATTGGACCACTGGGTGATTGCCAAAATTGAACCGGTCCAATTTAGGCAATTTTTTCAAATTGTGCAAAAATAATGTTTCTCTTTAAATAAGTTAATGTCATGAACTAACACCATTTAAATATTGCTAAAATCTTTTTTCTTTGGGTTAAAAAATGAAATTATGACTGGTCCAATATAGGAAACTAATAGGTACATACTTTTTTTTGCATTAGGATGTCTTCTACCGAAATTTTGATTGTAAATTTGATGTTTTTTTGAAAAATAAGTATAAAACTTCCTATACCAACAATTTTATTTTTTATTTATTTATTTAACACCTAAGCTTCCGATTTAAATCATGTGGTCCAATTTTGGAACCCCCAGGTGCAATTTAGGCAACCAGTTTCCTATATTGAACCACTTGCAGAGGTTTTTTTATAGCCTGGTATATCATAGATACTTTGAAATAAAATTCTGCAAAAAATCCTGCAGTTGCACAACATACTAAAGTATACTAAGGTATAGCTTCAAGATCGATTTTGCGTTATTATCAGGATCTATGATAAGAAATCTGGAAATTGGTCCAAATGGGCAACCTTCCCCTACTATTTATGTATACAAATTTTAATAGTTTTATTTTAGATGAAAATACAACACAAAGCCAGATTTAAAAACGTCCTCAAAGTGTGCTGTGGAATTGATGCACCAACCATCAAATAAAGGTAAATTCAAGTATGTAAGTAAATAAAAAATGTACCTGTCAAGTTCTGAAGTTTTTATCCTTTTAAATTATACATAATACAATAATATATATATATATATATATATATCACGAGAGCACAGAAAGGTTTTAGGATCGAAAATTGCTGTAGAAATGGTAAAACCAATTAAAAATTATATCGCGTCCTTATTTGTACAAATCTGTGTTCATTTTCTGTAGTCCAATATCTACAATTTTGAACATTTGGTTCCAACAATTTGAGCTTGAGCTTGGCTACGTTCTTAGTGGAACCCAATTTCCATTGTACCGAAAATAAAAATAACTGCCTATGTTTCACAGTTTTTATTAATTTTCCTGACACATGTTTGGGCCTTTTTAGGTCATTATCTCATGCGGTAACGCACCTAAAAGTGATTTAGAGAATGTTGATTTAAAAGGGATAAAAGAAAGAAAACCAAAACAAAACGTACAAAACTAACGAATTTGATACTCTTACCTGGACTGATAGGCCGTGGCTGCAGAGAGGGCCATCTGTATTCCCTTTTGGTGCTATCGATTTTCCGAGATACGCACTGTCACTATTATTGTTTTATAATAAAACTCAAAAATGTTCAAATAACGCATTTTAGCGTTACCATATCAACATGAGGCCAAAATCAAAGTTAACTAAAATAGTCTATTTATTTTTAACTGGCAAAAAATAGAAACAAACACAAGTGGACTCTCGACCTAAACAGGGTCGCATTCCCCTTGTAATGCTTTTACGGCTGCATGATTTTTAAAACAGGTTTAGTATAATATAATGCGATCCATATATTATGTAGTTTTTATATGCCACATAAAACAATATTTAAACAACGACTATTATACATTAGTAAGTATACATAGTGGAGTTTAAAAGCAGTAATAGTGATCTAAACTGAATTTATTCCGTTTTACTTATTTAATTCTTTGCCAAGGTTCGACAAATAAAAAAACATATTATTTATTTTATTTTATTACCTGTTTTTTTGATATTTCTACCTCAGGTCAAAGTCGGGTTAAACCTAAGACCTCTTTCACACTATCAGGTTCGCCGGTCAGGTTTTAAACTGGACAGAATCCTGAAGTAAAAATAAAAATATCCGGACCCGATCAGGTTTTCATCAGGTCCGGTATTGTCCTTATTAATAAACTTTAGTCCACGTTTCGATGATGGATCGTAATGCTGTTATAGCTTTGTGGTATTTTTGTATAGAAAGCGTAAAAAGCAAAGAAATAGTAAAAGGGGACTTTGGGTACACCCTCTACTTCAAACACGTGACGAGATTAGTGCTTTTCAAATTTTGTATGAGGAATTAAGAAGTGAAAAAAAAAATTTTTAGTTACTTTAGAATGTCTGTTTCGTCTTTTGAAGAACTACATACTAAATTACAGCCAGTTTTACAGCGTCAAAATACAAAAGGAGGAATTGCATCAGTCCAAAAGAAATGCTTAGCTTAACTATCAGGTAAGCATTTGGGTTTGTTGTCGCCAGAGTTAAAACAAATAATAAACTATTTTACCACAGACTAAACCAGAATACCATAACCGAACAAGTGTGAACGCGCACATAAGCTGCAATACCCCACCATTACTTCGTCCGGCGTCAGGGAACCGGATACTCCATGCTGATAGTGTGAAGAGCTATATTTAAACGAATGGTCCATTACTTATCCGGTTTGCTTCAGGTTTGAAACCGGACCGGCTAAACCCGATAGTGTGAAAGGGGCCTAAGGATTATTCTACGTTAACAATTACCTATAACAAGACAGGCGTCTCGCCTCCAATGTTCTCTTCGCTGTCTTCCGTATAAAAAGGTATGTCGGCAATCGGTTTGTTCGTTGTTAGCAGAGCATTTTTTTTAAATCCAATTCATTTCATAATATTTCATAAAATGTTAATTAAATTTAAAAAAAATGATCTGCTAACAATGAATAAACCGATTGTCGATATACCTTTTTATACGAAAGGCAGCCAAGAGGACATTGGCGGCAAGACGCTCGTATATATAACAAGCACTGCATTATGCAAAACCAAAAAGACTGTAAATAATTTTTAAAATAAAAGAACAGTATGTTGTGCAATATCAAAATAAAACTACAATACAATCACAAAACGTCCTTATTCAAATGCGAAAACTTAATGCAGTCCTGTACCGATCGCATCAAGCGTTTCGTGATTAGGTTATTGTTTACTGTCTCTGCCAGTTGAAAATAAACAGACTTTAGTTTAATTTAAGAATAATTATAAAAAGGATAAAAAAATATGAGTTTTCTTAACATTATCGAAAGAGTGCGGGTAGTAGAATAAATTTAATTTGAATTTGAATATACCAAATTTTATGTAATGTTATACAATTAGTATATTCTATAACAAGTATGGAATGGATATATCCCGCACGAGCGAAAAGTTTGTAGGCCGAGCCGCAGGCGAGGTCTACGGTTTCGCGAGTGCAGGAATGCCATTCCATACTTGTTATAGACTATACTTTCTCTAACACTATTTTAGAAAAACGAAATAAGACTACATTAATAAATTAATTTATTAAAAAAATTTTAATTATTTTTTTGAACTTTCACCTTCAGTGTTATTTACTAATGTAATAAAACACACTTTAAAAAAAATTGTTTATTTTGTTATAAAATCAATGCTTTATAATAAAACTTACCTTCTACGTAAAATAAAATCAACCGCCGTCAAAGTGAAACGTGACATGACAGTGTCAAAATAATCGAAACAAAGCTGTCTTGATTTTTAAAATTTGTTGGTTTTCCCGTGCAGTTTAGATGTTGAAATCGAAAATCTAGTTGTCTTTGCCCTAGGTGAATGAATCCATTCTGTAACAGTGTGTTAGAATGAAAACATTCTGATGTGGATTTTACGTCAAAAATGCGTGGTTTCTAAAGTAGTGTTAGAGAAAAGTATTTATATCTTAAGTGATGGTAATTATAAATATGTAATAAAATTAAAATTATGGTTACACTGTTGAAGGATAAACTATGATTTTTTTTTTAGTTTTAAGGTACTGATGCAGTATTTTATCTTAACAAAAGTTTGCTCTTCTTATTTCATCACCTTTCCTCAATTCTTGATATTTTTCATATTTATACGAATAATACCGCGCGAGCAAAAATTATTTGCATCAAAGAGGGCCTTGCATCTAAGGACGTAATGCTTAGCCGTAGAGCTTAATACCTGTTGGGTGTCAGTAACTACCTGAATTAACAATCAATCAGTTATTCCGTCATCTTTGACAGTCGTTACAAGTAATTTGATTCATCGCTAATTTTTCCAATTCCTTGAACAATTCACACAATGGGCTTTACGGAACAGCACAAAACATTTATGGTTGAAGCGTATTTCCGAAACGGGGTTAGAGTAAATGGTGAGTGGCAATACAATCTTGGTTTGTGAATGGACGATTTTCACGAACATTTTCCTAACGTTGCTTTTATTGTTGGGGATTTTTATTATTGCCTGAAAAGAACCGTGGCTGTGTTTAGGGAAACAGGTTCTATATAACACAAAAAAGGAGTAGGAAGACCATATGTAAGAACAGAAGAACTTGTTGCAAACGTTCGTGAAATAATGCAAAATACGCCAATAAATTGTATAAGACGCCTGTCCCAAGAAGTGGGAAGATCTTATGGAACATGCAGGACTATTCTTAAGAAGCAGCTAAATTTATTACAAGAAAGGATTATCCAAGAATGTGGCAACATTTCTTCAGAGATGCTGGTGAACACTTTCGAAAATATGGAGAGACGTGTGAATTTATGCTTGGAGCATGGCGGTGGCCAATTTCGGCCATTTATGTAATTATTTTTCTTTTTCTTTCTGTATATTCTTACTTTGTTAATTTTGTAAACAACAAAAATAAATTTGTATTTGTCTACTTATTTTATTACTCGTTAATTTGGCATATCATGTCATAATATGAATTTGACAAATTTTTAACCTAGATTTGGTTAGATATATCGTCCCCATAACATTGTGATTTAAACCAAGCCCTACGTTTTTTAATCCAAGCAATCTTTGAAGCAAACAATTTTTGCTCGCACGGTAGTTACATCATTATTGTGCTACAAGCAGTTGCATTTATTAATTACAGTACCTTTACTCTCAATATTACGAACAACATTCACCACTGTTGTTTTGTTTAAAATGGATCTGTCAGGAAACATCGCGGTTCGAATAGGTACTCTCCAAGAACTATTTTCCATTTAGTACCATTGTTATATTTTCGTGAATACTGTAAAATATGTTGAAACTAATAAAAAAATAAATTTTCTAGTAACATTGATATTATCATATTTCTACAATTTTACCGTTACATTAAGAGGGAAGCCCATAGGCGTAGTTAGACTGTCAACACTTTGGGTGCTGAAGTCCAGTGGCGGCTCGTGACATGTTAACGTGGGGGTGCACAAAAAGTCCGCCGCAGGCGAAATGCGCCGGAGGCGAAAATTTTTTCAAGACCACGCCCAAATTTGGTCAATAATTTTTAGTTAATATTTTAATGTGATGGTGATGTTAATAGCAGGTTCAGGTCTTTCAATGTTCTTGACAATCACTTTCTCCTCCAACGGTAACTTACTAAAATATTTTTTCAAAAATTCCACGGTGTATTTTATATCCGACGACGCACTCATTGTTTTTTCGTGTTTATTTAACATTAAACTTTAACTGAATTCAATAAAACCATATTAAACCTTAATAAACAAAAAAAATAGTCAAAATACCGGCTAAAAATTTCCGCGAATTTGAACGACTACGACTGGTTAAATTTAAATTATCAAATTAATGCAGAATTGCAGAACATGACATACACAAGCTATTATGCCGCTTTCGTATTTTACGAGATTTTTATGATCATAGACCCGCTCTGACAAGTAAACTGGGCGTGAACTACACGGTGCACGGAGAGAAATTTCAACAGAATCCGCAACTATCTAAATATACTTGAATTTGTACCAGAATTCGAATGCTTGAAATATTAATATGAAAAATTCATTACATATAATGTATATTATAAAAATAGGTTAGTTCTAAAATTAGCCTATACTTATATTGTAAATTTTTTTTTGGGGGTGCTAATTTAGATTTCGGGGGTGCTTAGTACCCCAAGTATCCCCCTAACTACGCATATGGCCGGGAAGCCAATATTTGAGGGTAGCACAATCTATTTCTAGCTGCATAAGAATCAAAAATATATATTAAGCTCGACCCTGTTTATAGCTGTATTAGATCCGTCATCCCGAGGGTCGTATCCAACTAATAAACTTTAACCGATATCCCACAGGTCGGACCGCAAGAGTCGATTTGTGTATCCCCTGGACTTTCGGGATGATTAATGGACCGAGCCTATTATTATTTTGACCGCTATTGTTTCCAATTTTATTATGTCGGGGTAAAATGTTGATATTAAATTCCTGGAAATAGGTCGGGAGGTTGCATCTTATGAACGTATCTGTTCTATACCGTGAGAAATTAATATTGAACTGATTTTTATTTAAAACAATATTCGATGATTAAACTGAAATAAGATATTATTTATAGACTAATTTGTATCTCTGAACAACTGTCTTAGATATGGTGGGATATAGGATTGAATAATCGGTCACAAATGACATCGTCAAATTAAAATATCTGATTACATACAGTGTGTCTACTTAAGTTGGCTACATATGGGAAACTTTTTTATTATTAACTTTACGAAAAAAGTTATTCTTCATAAAAAGTTCTGCATGGCCCAAAATTTAAAATGCAACCATCAGATGTTAAATTTCTTCAGTCGTATACGAGGTTTGTCAAAAAATATGAATTTTGCCCAAGAGTAAAGTACCTTTATTTTGGACAATATCGAAAACTGTAATTATGAAAAGTTGTTCGTAATGTAAAACTATATTTTAATATGCAATAACATCCTTCTACTTAAATTTTTTTATTTTTAGAAATTTTTCTCAAATTACGGATAGGTAGCGAACATTTATCTTTTTATTAATTAAAAAAATCATGATAACCTTTCTGTGTCGTTCAGAAAATAACAAATTTCGAAACAAAATTTATTTCTAGAAATTTAATTAATAGATAAGTACACCATTAAAATAAAAATTTGTAAAAATAAAAAAAAAATTAAGTAGAAGAATGTAATTGCATATTAAAATATAGTTTTACATTACGAACAACTTTTTATAATTACAGTTTTCGATATTGTCAAAAATAAAGGTGCTTTACTCTTGGGCAAAATTTATATTTTTTGACAAACCTCGTATAACTACGACTGAAAAATTTAGCATCTGATGGTTGCATTTTGGGTTTTGTACCATGCAGAACTTTTTATGAAGAATAACTTTTTTTCGTAAAGGTAATCATAAAAAAGTGTCCCATATGTAGCCAACTTAAGTAGACACACTGTGTATCATTAATGTTTTTCCTTTTATAGCCTTTGCATTTGACAAGGTTTGCCACGTTGTCAAATTACCAAAGCAGAACATTTCAAGCACATTCGCCATTTTATTATTCTGAAATCATAAATGCTACTTTTATAGGTCGAAATTCCCGAAAAATTCGGTTTTTTAATGATTTTAAAGGGAATCAGCTAATTGAGATTAATTATAAAGTATGGATTAAAGTTAAAGTTGTAATTTAAGCGTGCGCCTAGTCGATCGCTAAAATTGGTTCGGTTTTCGTCTGTCAAGACTGATATTACACCATTCACACCGCGTACCACCATGTCCGTCTATATAGGATGTTGGACATTTTGATTACCTATAAAAAATGTTTAGTACCGTGCAAGCAAAATTATTTGCATCAAAGAGGGCTTGGATTAAAAAAAGGAAGGGCTTGGTTTAGATCACAATGACATGGAGACGATATATCTAACCAAATCTAGGTTAAAATTTTGTCAAATTCATATTATTACATGATATGCCAAACTAATGAGTAATAAAATAAGTAGACAAATACAAATTTATTTTTGTTGTTTACAAAATTAACAAAGTAAGAATTTACAGAAAGAAAAAGAAAAATAAATACATAAATTGCTGAAATTGGCCACCGCCATGCTCCAAGCATAAATTCACACGACTCTTCATATTTTCGAAAGTGTTGACCAGCATCTCTGGAGAAATGTTATTACATTCTTGGATAATCCTTTCTAGTAATTGTTCTAAATTTGCAACTGGTGTTTTAAAACGTTTAGCAAATATAGGTAATGTTAACTGCTCCAACCTTTTGAGAACAAGTGAGGTTTTAAAATACACATTGGTTTTGGATATAAACCTAACTTCCATGTTTTTGAGGCGTTGTGGCGTCCTTATTACACACGAATGTGTATCGCCGGCCCTCACAAGAATACTGAAGTCCAAACAAAAACGATCGGATCAAAAACCGTCGAACTAAAAATCCAACGATAGGGGGTCTTGTGAGGATACATTTCGTCGTTAATTTGACTAAGTGGCGTATATCACTTTTGTTAACTTTCCAGGAAAGCCTTTTAAAAATTTTAGTATATTTGTTTTGCTCGTAATTCTGGAACTAAAACGCATATAATAATCAGCTTAGATATATCGATGAGTCCTTTGAACACTTTGGCAAAGGTATCTATGAAGATGTAATATTACTATCTAAAGAAGAGCTAAAAAAAATATATACGCCACTCTGTAAAATTACTTTTTATTGCATTTTGATATACGCCTATTGCATTTACCAATATACGCCTATTAGTAAAATAATTTATTGCTCAATTTTTATATAGGCCGGTATATTTCACATGTATCATACATTATTATACATTAAGACTACTGGTTTTAATATTTTTAAACCATTTAAATCCTTGCCACTTGAATGACTGATTTCTTCTTTAATTTCCTTACTTATTATCTCTTTAAAATGAATTAGCGGTAACTCATCTTCCGAATCGTAATAATTTATATTTTCGACTGCCAAAGCTGTTCCATAGTACCATTTTTTTTACATAACATTTTAACCTGGCTCCCTTCTTGTAAAGTCTTATCTAACACTACCAACTCATTGAAATTGACTACATTTTGTGTTCCATTCCTCCACTTAACGAGTACATCCATTTTTTTACCAATAAAGTCAATATATAGGTATACTATGCAATAGAATACCAAAACAATGAAACTTTGTCACTTTAATTTAAAATAACGGCTAATTTTGAAGTTAAAACTTTATTGGCATACGTCCTCAAACAGGCGGATATAGGCATATTCGTCTCATAAAGTACAATGTTGTCATTGGACGTAGGTTTACTGATAGACATAGGCATATCATATATGCCCGTTAACCGTTAACGAAAGCGATCCTAGCGCTTATTAGTCGTACGCCTAAATGAAAAAACGGAATAAATTTTAAACCGTTGGGAATTGAAACACGCCACTTAGCGAGCGCATGCCCCAAGTCAATTCACATATACTACCGTAAAAATCAAAATATCGCATTTTTGCATATACGCCACTTAGTTAAATTAACGACGATTTATAAGTATATAAAGGCTCCATAAAGCATGCAGAGTTCGGTCTTGATGTCCGATTGCTGCGAGAACCCATTTTTGGTCCTCGCAAAAAAAAAGGTCCTCGTATAGCTTCGGTAACGGGTGGGAATGTGTCCTCGTAAGATAACCGAAACCCACAACACTATTTTATTATTAACTAAACCAATGTCAACATCTATTTACGCATCTTAGGTGTCTTTCATCCCCTCAACCTCACGGCTAATACCCTTCGCCATGGCCTGATAAATCGTCTTATTATTTACGTGTTGACGATGATTTGTATGATATAACCATGGCATTACGACTGGCCCTAAATTTTGTTTAGAAAATATTTATGTAAACAAACAATATTTAATCCAATGAGAGAGGAAGAATTGAAATTAATAATACATGAAGATATATTTATACACCTATACCCTTTAATATAATCGCTCAATAATATAATTCTAACTTGAATATTCAGTAATATAGAGTAGTTCTAATATAGACATTACGAAAATGGGGGAATTTTCTAAACCAGATATTCCAAGCAAAATATAAATTCCTGTTTACTCGATGCAGGAGAGAAATAATCCTGTTGTTGTATCTTTCAAACACTAACTCAAAATTAAACAATTATTGGTACGAGAGTAACTAGATAAAATATCAACATTGCAATAATAATATTAATAATAATAATAATAATATTAATAATAATAATAATAATATTAATAATAATAATAATAATAATAATAATAATAATAATAATAATAATAATAATAATAATAATAATAATAATAATAATACCACGTGAAAAAAGAGTACATCAACAAAGGATCATCATATATATGTCGTAGGCTGATAGTGAAATCCGTCATTTCATGAAAAGCCTAGTCACTTCATGAAGCGTCGGCAGATTGTGTAAAAACATGAAATTACACGATCTGCCGCGGCACTTCATGAAGAGACCTTGACGTTTCGGCGTATTATGTATAACACAATCTGCCTAATTTTAAATATCGTCACTTCATGTAGTACCTAACGATGTCATGTCAGTTGGCAGATTGTGTAATTCCGTCTAAAAGGTATATTGGCAACTGGTTTGTTCGTTGTTCCTCAGAGCATTTTTTTTTTAATTAAATTTTTTCAACTAATATTATTTTATAAAAATAAAAAAAATGCTTTGACAAACCCGAACAAACCAGTTGCCAATATACCTTTTAGACGGAATTACACAATATGCCTTGTTTTTGTGGCATTTCATGAAGTGACGATATTTAAAATTAGGCAGATTGTGTTATACATAATACGCCGAAATGTCAAGGTCTCTTCATGAAGTGACGCGGCAGATCGTGTAATTTCATGTTTTTACACAATCTGCCGACGCTTCATGAAGTGACTAGGCTTTTCATGAAATGACGGATTTCACTATCAGCCTACGACATATACATGGTTAAAAGATGGTCAGCTCTTTCCCGAGACAGAAGGGTTCTTACTCACTATTCAAGATAAAGTTATAGCAACAAGGAATTATCAAAAACATATAATCAAAGACCCGGCTATAACAGACGATATATGCAGAAAATGCCTCCAGAAGGAAACAATTGAGCATATTACAAGTGAATGTAAAATTCTTGCTGGCCATGAATACACAGCAAGACACAACGCAGCAGCAAAAGTAGTTCACCAAGTACTGGCCATAGAGGGTAAGCTCGTAGAAAACTCAGAACCATACTACAAACTTACACACCAACATCCATACTCAAAAATAAATATTTCAAACTGTACTGGGATATAAATATTCAAACAGACAAAACAATATCCGCAAATAGATCAGATATCACTCTTCAGTTAAAAAAGGAAAAACCACATACCTAATTGACATATCTATTCCTAATGATACAAACAGCCAAACGAAATACAATGAGAAAATCTCCAAATACACAGACCTGGCAAAAAAGGCTTTGGAAGCAAGAAAAAGTCACTATTATCCCTCTTATTATGTCAGTGACAGGCCTCACACCAGGAACATTAAAATCACACCTGAAACAGCTAGGAATCAACACAAACATACATCGAAACTTACGGTAAAAGAAAGTATTCAAAGTGACCTACGATTAAAACAAAACAAGTTAGTGTACCTACCTTTTTCGGTGGTGGTTCACTTGGATCTCCATTAGTAGTTTTCGTCTCGGCCATGGTTTTATATTACAAAAACTGTTCAGAAAAAATACACTGATGTTCGCATAAAAAAAATAGTACCAATTTAAATCTTGTAATGGGTCTTTTTACTAAATTTTGATTTAGAACCTACCCCATAAATCAAAAAAAAAATTTCTACGATTTCAGTTTTTAAATTATTTACTGAAAAAATAAGTTAAAAAAAAACGGTCTCCAATAAAAAAAAAACGCGAGACCAGAGATTTAGATCACAACAAACCCAAACAATCGGCGACAAGGTTGGAGTTTCTTACTCGCTTTCATCTGAATAATGTCTTGAATCTTGTTTGCTGTTTCTAAGCTATTCTTTTCTATTTATCAATTATCAACATAAAGATAGCATTATAGTGGTCCGCATGACTGGCATGTTATTATGTCGGCCAATTAAGAGGTACCGAAAACATTAAAATTTATTTTTTGGTCCACAGGCTGCTAAAAATTCCTTGTTTAAAAAATTTCACTATATCTTTCAAAATAAAGTGGCGATAAATGTCAAAGTTTGCTTCATACAGAAGCGTACGGAGAATCTTTCTCTGGAAGGGGTTCACTTAATGCGTTGATACACTCATAAACCCAGATCCCAAATAAAACCTTTTCTACATAATTTAAAAAACGCAATTTTCTGAAGTTTCAGTCGTATTAAATTTATAACGTCGAGTTATTCCACCTTTATATTTTTTTCCACTAGGCCCTGGGAGGGATTCTAACCCCAAAACTCCCCCATCGTTACACCACTGGCTTCATATAAAAAACTGGTAACTTCGTCTGGGCTCAACGGATTTCCACAAACTTCGAGAATAATAATGAACGATAAACGTTAGTATTATTATGAAAAAAGCGTGGGGTGCTCGATATACGAAGAATATATAACAACCCCATGCTTTTTTCACAATAATACCTACTAATGTTTTTATCGTTCATTATTTCTGCCTATATTAAGATTTTCAAGAATTATTTTAAACTATTTAGATATAGTTATTTTCCGCTTTTTAGTTTGATTAATAATAATTAAAGCGTGTTTTTTAGTTTTTTTAAACTATATTTATTTCTCATTTTATAGTTTGAGTTATTGTTAAGAAATTTTTATTTTTTTTTTTTGAGCAGAGATAGTCATAGAGAGGTCCGGAGTAGAGATGGAATACTGTCACTAATTTAACAATGACTTTTTGAAATGGCTAGATTTAAAGCAGTGGATCCATTTTTTTTAAATGGCTAGATTCAAAGCATTGGATCCACAAACCCGAACAAACCCGCTCGGCCAACTGACCAACTGATAACGAAAGAATGTACCAACACTATTAAGCCAAGTGCTCAAGCCGGAAAGTAGGTAGATAGTACGCATGCGTATACGGTGATCTCTATCTCTCTCACTTTCATACAGAGGATCTGTAAGGAAATGATTTAATTCCGGCGATCCTGATCAGGATAATAACAAACTTATCAAATTATTGTATTGTCAGCGGTTCTTGATAAGTCTACAAAATTTAAATTAAATCTGACCGTTTAAAGTGTGTCAAAATCGGGTTCAAAGAAGTCGGTTACAAACAAACATACATACAAACATACAGGTGAAGCTAATAAACGCGTGTTAAAAATAAATGTATTATTCCATTTGATTTTTTTTTAAAATCACTTTATTTCTTGATATTTCAGAACTCGCTATTTAGCGGGAAAACTAAGGTTTACGTTAAAATCAGCCAAAGCAAAATGGATGGAGAAAGAAAAACTCTATGGAATAAGACGAAGTTTGTTAAAATCCTTTCAGCACTCAGGAAGCTAACAATTTTTATATATGAAGCAAATTTTGACGGAACTTCTTAATTGGGCAACATAAAGAGAAAAACTTAATTTTCCAAATGACCATGTCTGTTAAGCCTCCTAGCGGACATCTCTCAAATTTGAAATTAATTTGCAGCGATTTCTCTGGGCAGTATTTCCTACCATATTTTTTCCGACAGCGACAAGGCCGAGGACCGTTCTTATTTGACCACCCGGTAAACAAGTTAAATTGTTCTTGATCATGGCTATTATTATGCCTACTATTAAATTTAATAATTAAACTTGGCAATACGTGGGTATAGAAATATTTACTCGATACGTGAACTTAGATAGGAAACCAAATTCAGCTTATTTAAAATAGTTAAATAACTAGATATATGGCTTAAGTCTAGATTGCATGTATGGAAAAAAATACAACACGATAACTACCACTAGTAATATAACTAATGGAATAAATAACATTAGTAAACACGACACATTCACGAATAAATACAACAAACCGGCTAATTTAACACGCACAATATTAAAACTAACCACGTGGTGTTGCCATCGCGCCGCACTGATAAAATCCGTTATTCATTTAATATACTGTCAGAATGTTGTGTATATCCCGCGGAATTGGGTATACCACGTTGAAATAATTATGTAGGGGACGGACACAAAATACATTATACGAGGGTATCTTAACAAGAAAAGCATTTTTTTAAAATTTAATTACTAAACGCTTTTATCTACCAGGAGACAGATATACTAGGTAGTCGTCACCATTTTAAGGGTTTTCTACTTGCGTCCTGCATTTATACTGTTTACTAAAAAACCACCGAAATAATATTTAAATTTATTTCGATATACATTATCTGTTTATTGAGAAATATTTCTTGTGTCTTTCTTAGCGGGCATGTGAGATAAGTAATTTTTTCTTCTATTTTATATTTATTTGTCCTATTTTAGAATTATTACCTTGAAAATTTACGTTGAAATTAAGTAAAACCTGCATGTAAGTTATCGTTTTCTGCATGAAAATAACTACCTACCTTTTAATGTAAGGGTATGTTATTAAATACAAACGAACGATTCAGTTATTACGGATAATGATTTTATCCCTGTTTGGGGTAAAAGCCCGAACATATAGATGGGGCAAAAAACCCCTTATGAAAAAATGGGAGTTATTGTGTGCGACCCTTGTTAGGTTAGATAGAAATTACGAGAGTTACAGACTTTGTTGAGAAAATTTACCAAAGTTTACTTTTATTTTAAGTTTATTTTTGTTCTACAGGGTGTCCGGTAACTTATGGGCCATAGAGCAACTGGAGATAGTAGATATAAAAATATGTCTTTTGAGCCAAATGTGCCCAAGTAAAATGTTAGAGGTTAAAGAGATACAGGGTGTTGAAAGTGAAAATTAATTTTCGAAAAATGATGATAATTTTGAAACGGTTTAAGATATCGAATTCAAAATCGGTATAACTAGGTTTTCGAGAGTGAGAAATTCGAATTTGGTGTTAATTTCAAGATACTCCCTAGAAGGCGCTTGCTAAGTGCTTCATGTTGAACTAATTCATCCATATTTTTTTTAACCGTGCAGTTACTAGTATTTATACTTAAAACTATAAAAGTACCTACCTTTTTACGTAAAAAAGGTACTCTTGGTCGATCTCGATATCTCAAGCCGTTACCCAGATTCTAGGACTTGATGATAAAAAGGCAGAAAAAAAAACAAAATGAAAATATTGGAAACTATTAAAAATTTGTTTTAATTCACTTAAGTAAATGTTGAAAGTGTCCACCGTTTACTTCAATACATTTTCTTAAGCTTTTTAACAAATGACGTCTCACATTCAGGAAGATATTTTAATTATCTCCTATAACAATGGCGGCTTCTTAATTTTTTTGTTCACGTTCTTCCCGTGTATTGGATTCATCACCATATACCAAATCCTTCATGTGACCCCACAGATAAAAATCTAACGGGTTGATATCTGGGCACGCGGTGGCCAAGGAAATTCACTTCCGCGACCAATCCACCGATGTGGAAAACTCTGATTTAAATTATTTCGAACAGGAACTGCAAAGTGTGCTGGGGCACCATCTTGCATGTACCACATATTGTGTCTTATGTTCAGAGGTATATCATCCAGAAGGTAAAGTAAATCGTTTTCTAAAAACTGCAAATATTGTTCTCCATTAAGTCTCTGCGGAAGCTGATATGGGCCGATCAAGAAATTGTCGATAATGCCGCACCAAATATTTATCGAAAACTCATGCTGAAAATGTCTTTCTTTGGGTAGCCGTGGATTTTCCAAAGCATAGTGATGATTATTTTTTCAGTTAAAAATTTCGCGTCTTGTCAAAGTTGCCTCGTCAGTAAATAATATTTTTCTCAGGAACATGGGATCTTCGTTATTCTTATTTAGTAGATTTTGACAGAATTCTGATCTGACTGGCAAATCTCCTGGCAGTAAATTTTGAACCGGCGTGAACTGGTAAAGAAATAAATTTTCTGCATTGATGACTTCTGAGACGGTCGATTTACCTATTCCTGTAGAAGCTCCCAAACGCCTAGTGCCTAATTCAGGATTTTCCGCGATACGAACCAAGATCTCTTCTTCTTGTTCGACCGTTATAGTTTTTGGTCGTCCACCAGGATTTTTGACATAAAACGAACCTGTTTCACCTAACTGATTGAATATTCTTTGAAATATTTTTCGGTCTGGAATGATTCTGGTTGGGTAGAGTTCTACATACCATACCTTCTAAGTGCAGCACGACTATTATAATTTTCTTGTGCATAAACGCAGACCATATCACGTAAATCACGGTTAGAAAACTTATTAAGCCTGGGCATTTTTATTTGAAAATATTACAGTACTTGGATATTGCAAAAACTTTTTATTTACGTACCTTCGACGGGAAAAAGTAGAAAATAATGACAGTTTTCACCGCAACAAATTTTGTCAAAATGCAAGGCACACTTTGTGAATTAAATATTTCTCAGCAATCAACAGAATGTGCAATGGAACATTCAGACGCTAAAATCTGGGTAACGGCTTGAGATATCGAGATCGACCAAGAGTACCTTTTTTAGGTAAAAAGGTATGTTCTTTTATAGTTTAAAGTATAAATACTAGTAACTGCACGGTTAAAAAAAATATGGATGAATTAGTTCAACATGAAGCATGTAGCAAGCGCCTTCTAGGGAGTATCTTGAAATTAACACCAAATTCGAATTTTTCACTCTCGAAAACCTAGTTATACCGATTTTGAATTCGATATCTTAAACCGTTTCAAAATTATCATCATTTTTCGAAAAATAATTTTCACTTTCAACACCCTGTATCTCTTTAACCTCTAACATTTTACTTGGGCAAATTTGGCTTAAAAGACATATTTTTATATCTACTATCTCCAGTTGGGGCTCTATGGCCCATAAGTTACCGGACACCCTGTATATTAGTTTACTTTGCTTACTATTACTACGCCGTTTTAGTTATAAATATATAAATAAATTTGATTACGGATTTTCCAGATTTTGCTGCTTACTAGCCTCATACTTTTTGGATTTTTTCCCACCGAACGGGGCAAAAGAGCTTTTTTACAATTGGTTAAATAATGTTTTGTCATCATATTATTTATAATTTTTTTGACATTAGCACTAAACTTACTTTCAGTTTTCAGTTAATTAAATATATCAACACGAACCTATTATTTCAATATGATATTTTTTCCAAACTGTCATAATTATAATCAGTTTTGTAAATATCAGCAGCTGAAAAACATATAATTATGTGTCCCTTAGTTTTTGATGTTCTACTTTTACAATATACAGGGTGTCCGGAAAATACGTGTACAACGTTTGACGACAGACTCCTGACGTCAAAATAGGTCGATCTAAGCCGACTTAGTTATATCCAAAACTGTCTCGTTTAGCCGGTAAAGGGCGTCAAAAATTTGTAAAAATATTGGTTTTTCCTAAATTACGTGAAAACCTGCTAATCGATTTTAATGATTTTTAGTATGTAGACTAATACTATAAAATTACGTTTTCTAGTAGTATAGTCACCGGCTGTAAATAAGTGGAAGTGTTATCAAAGTGATATAATACGTCAACATTTCTCCTCATTTTTTATATGAACGGCGTTATGACAACCCAGATATTTTTGTAGAGTGACTGGATGTATTTGGAAGCTATTTTACCTCTTTAATATTTTTCGTTGAATGAGCTGTTTTGCCAGAAGAAAATATTTACAATATTTAGTATTATTAATAATAATATTAAAATCAAATTACCTGTAACAATAATTTTTTAAGTGACCTTGTTGCTATGGCATTTAATAATTTGACAATTATTGACAAATTGTCACCAGTCTATGAAATTTACTCAAGTATACGATCAACATTCTTGAATTACAAGTTCATTTTACCATTAAAAATGGAAAATTATACGAACTCTGAAAAGGTTGACATGCTCCTGGTATACGGGTTTTGTCAAGGAAATGGGCGTCAGAGTGTTATGGTTTACATGGAGAGATTTCCTAACCGTCGAATACCAAACCACCAAACATTTGCCAATATCGAGCGTCATCTTCGGGAAACGGGCAGCTTTGAGAAAAACTTTGAAGGCAGGGGTCGTATGCGAACAACTCGAACTATGGAAACAGAAGAGATGATTCTGGAAAGAGTTGACGAAGAACCAAGTACCAGTACCCGTCGCTTAGAACGTGAGTTACATGTTCCTAAAACGATTGTCAATGAGGTTTTAAAAGAACAGTTGTTACATCCTTATCACGAGCAAAAAGTCCAGGAACTTTTACCGACTGATCCCCCCATGCGGCTTACATTTTGTCAAATTATTAGAAACGAAAGAATTTGTGATCCAAATTTTTGTAGAACAATTATGTTTACTGACGAGGCGTGCTTTACAAGATCTGGAGTAACCAATCTGCACAACGAACATATTTATTCTGATGAAAATCCAAGACACATTATCAATTCTTCTGGACAATTTGCCCCTTTTACTTCGGAGGGAAATGTGGTATATGCATGATGGTGCCCCGTCCCATTTTTCCGTTGCTGTTCGGCAATACTTACATCATCAATATCCCAACCGATGGATTGGAAGGGGCAATGATGCACCAGTAAAATGGCCACCGCGTTCTCCTGAGTTAAATATGTGTGACTTCTTTTTGTGGAGCGCTATTAAAAGAGAAGTTTACAAGACTCCGGTAAACACACGCGATGATTTATTGCAGCGGATTTTAAATGCAGGCAACCATTTTAATAACCCCCAGACATTAGATAGGGTCCAATATCATTTTTTAAGGAGTGTTAATAAATGTATTCAGCAAGATGGTAATGTTTTTGTTTTACTTAGTTTCTTATAATACATACTTTCAACTTTGTTGTACTTTGTTTTATTTTTATTGTTAATGATTGATGTATGCAGGTAATTGTAAATATTTTCTTCTGGCAAAACAGCTCATTCAACGAAAAATATTAAAGAGGTAAAATAGCTTCCAAATACATATCCAGTCACTCTACAAAAATGTCTGGGTTGTCATAACGCCGTTTATATAAAAAATGAGGAGAAATGTTGACCTATTATATCACTTTTATAACACTTCCACTTATTTACAGCCGCTGACTATACTACTAGAAAACGTAATTTTATAGTATTAGTCTACATATTAAAAATCATTAAAATCGATTGGCAGGTTTTCACGTAATTTAGGAAAAACCAATATTTTTACAAATTTATGACGCCCTCTATCGGCTAAACGAGACAATTTTGGATATACCTAAGTCGGCTTAGATCGACCTATTTTGACGTCAGGAGTCTGTCGTCAAACGTTGTACACGTATTTTCCGGACACCCTGTATAATAAAATACCATACTCAGGTGGTAACGACAGCTTTAAAAAATAAAATAGCCGATTCATTGCACATGGTTTAATACAGTATGAATTGAGTATAACTTATAATTAAAAAAAGAAAACATTAAACGTCATTATCTCTGAAATCGAAATAGCAATCGTTACAGAAAATATGTGCACTGATTTAATTGATCTCCGTATAATATTTTTTATACCAAAAAATACACTATTGAAAATGAACATTGGCGGATTGGAGCATTTTTTGTACGTTTGCGTGACCACAGTAAAAAAAAATTTATAGACCAGTAATTATTGGTCGTAATTTGCAAAGTACAGTGGAAGCAAGATAATAGTGGTATATTGTTAAAAACTTATTAAAGGCTAACACCGGCGTAGCTAGGGGGGAGGGGGCACAGGCCCCCAAGAACCATTAATATTATCAAAAACAAAAAATAGAAAACTGCTAATCAGCACATTATGTTATTGATGCTGAATACATAAACTTAAAATAATAAAAATAAAAACAAATGTGAAAAAGAATAATATTATTTTTAATCTTTATTACGAACAACTAAGTACCTCATTAGGCTCTTAAAATAATTAAATAAAAACAACAGTGCCAGCACTGCGGACGACGCGAACATGTGACACTGACTGCCGTTTGTTTACAGTCTTACTTGGTAGGAAGATCGTCACTGTACGGCCATGCGTTAGATCACGCAGGTTGGAACCTCCCAGTGGCGCATTCGCCATTTCGTTATTTAATCAATATTTCGTTACTTTTATCCAAAATTTGGTCAAATACCGTGCGAGCAAAAATTATTTGCATCAAAGAGAGTTTGAATTAAAAAACGTAGGGCTTGGTTTAGATCACAACGATATGGGGACGACATATCTAACCAAATCTAGGTTAAAATTTTGTCAAATTCATATTATGGCATGATATGCCAAACAAATGAGTAATAAAATAAGTAGACAAATACAAATTTATTTTTGTTGTTTACAAAATTAATAAAGTAAGAATATACAGAAAGAAAAAGAAAAATAATTACATAAATTGCTGAAATTGGCCACCGCCATGCTCCAAGCATAAATTCACACGTCTCTTCATATTTTCGAAAATGTTGACCAGCATCTCTGGATAAATGTTACCACATTCTTGGAATACTTGCACTTTATAAGGAAATAAATTTAGCTGCTTCTTAAGAATAGTCCTGCATGTTCCATAAGATCTTCCCACTTCTTGGGACAGGCGTCTTATACAATTTGTTGGCGTATTTTGCATTATTTCACGAACGTTTGAAACAAGTTCTTTTGTTCTTACATATGGTCTTCCTGCTCCTTTTTTGTGTTGTATAGAACCTGTTTCCCTAAACACAGCCACGGTTCTTTTCATGCGGGCAATGATAAAAATCCCCAGCAATGAAAGCAACGTTAGGAAAATGTTCGTGAAAATCGTCCATGCACAAACCCGGATTGTATTGCCACTCACCATTTACTCTAACCCCGTTTCAAAAATACGCTTCAACCATGAATGTTTTGTGCTGTTCCGTAAAGCCCATTGTGTGAATTGTTCAAGAAATGGGAAAAATTTTCGATAAATCAAATTACCTGTAACGTAACAAAGATGACGAAATAACTGATTCATTGTTAATTCAGGTAGTTACTGACACCCAACAGGTATTAAGCTCTACGGCTAAGCATTACGTCCTTAGATGCAAGGCCCTCTTTGATGCAAATAATTTTTGCTCGCACGGTACAATTATAGGTTGGATTTATAAATCAATAAAAGCAAAAAAAATAGGGCAAATTTGACCAAATTTCGTTTTTTGCTTTTACTAATTTTATCAAATAATTTTTTTGAACTTAAAAAAACTACCTATAAGTAATTGCTAATCAAAGAATATTTGCCCGCTTTTTGAAAATAACAAAAAAAAAAATGGAATATTGATAAGAAAATGAAATAACGAAAGCGTCACTAATGTTTTCTTTTAAATAAACGAGTTAAAAAAATATATTAATTATTATGGTAATTTTTTTCGGTTCTAAATCATTAAAATTAAATTATTGACCAATTTTAGCTACATTTTTGGCGTGGTCCAAAAATTTTTTCGCGGCTTTACGCCTCTGTGGTATCCGTCTGTCTCCTTAAAATAAAATCCTAGCTACGCCAGTAGAGGCTAAGAAAAGGGCGTCGCATAGACAGAACATTTGTAATTTCAAGACCAAATTCTACAACAAAATAAAAATAAGGAATTAATTTAATTTTGATTAAACCTTGTAGGTTGACGACTAAACAGTTATGTCTATTCCTTTAACGTCAACGACTCAACGCTTAGGGCTCGTAAGGGCATTAGTTCCCACTCCCTTTATTGCAGAAATCTTTTATGTAACTGTTTGGGAATGTCTTCGGCGCGCAATATAGTTTTATTTATTTTACACAGATGTCAGCCTATACGGTTATGGGCTTCTAATAGCATCAAATATGTCACTTACTTTTTGAGTAGATGAGGAGTAAAGCAGTCCAAATAAAAAAATATTTTTTAAAAATATTTGTATTTCAAAAACTCTTTTTATAATGTCGTACGTAAGTCGTACAACTTATACCCCCTTCCCCTATTAGTTAACCCCTGCAAGACACTATACCGGGTGGCACACTGTCATACTAGCCATGGGAAATCCTATATAAATTATGATTCCCTCAAATATCGGCTGCCCTGTATTGGTCTTTTTTGTAGCACCAAAAATTTTTGTAAAATTCTGAAGAATTAAATTCGGCTGTGATACATATCACAATAAAACCATCAGTCATAATTATGGTAATGTCAAATAACAATGATTAAGTAGTACCACCAGTGTTGTAAGTGGAAATATTTCTATGGCAATGAAAATATTGGAAATTTCCGAACGCGTCTAAGAAATATTGGAAATATTTAAAAAAATATTTAAAACTCGTTTTAAACGATTTAAAACGAAGTTTTATATTATATCCCTAGTTATTTTATACAAAAGAAACATCAAAATAGAAGAATAATTTCCGAAAAGTACATATATTAAGAATATTTCGATCTCAGGGATTTTCTGTCATTGTGCATTGCTTTTCTATGGCCGGAATTTCATGATAAAAAACGGTGGTTCAGGACAATCTTGCCTTGTTCTCACTTAACGACAAAAAAACTGAATTGTTGACAAAAGAGAAGAATTTGTTATTAAACCCATACATTTTGCTGCAGAATTACGAAATACAAAATCACAAGGGACCACTGGCGGATCCAGAAATACTCCTAAGGGGGAGGGCCGTATGCAAAAAATCAAAATAAATCAGTATATTTATATTTTATATTGTGAAAAACGTAACACAAAAATTTGTAACAGGTATTCTATTCAACTAAAAATACTTGGTTTAAAAGGAACTTAAAATAATCATGCATTTTCGGTTTAAATTTCGGTGAAAATTTTAAACAAAAAAGAATTGTCAATGTTTCAACAGGCTTTAGGGGGGGGGCATTGCCCTCCCCCTGGATCCGCCTCTGCAAGGGACTAAACTTGATGAAATAGAAATTATTTCAGCCATATAAGGCATACTTAACAGAACAAAAAGTAAACTTAATATAAAGGAGCAAAAAGGAAATGACGAAATAGCAAATTACCGTTGTAAAAGCGACAAACTGTCTGGCAATAATTTTATATGGAAAAGTAGGTTTAACAGACCAGTGTGGAACAGCATCATCTTTATTATCAAATTTAAACTAGTTTTAATTTTTTTAAATTTTGAATATACCTACCCGTTGTGCTGTCATGTTAAAAAAATAAAATTCATATCCGGTATAACCGGAAGTGTCACAGAGATGTTACAAAGATATATTTTTAAAGATTAGTTGCACACACTACCGCACGCTTTACCAAGCTCTACTCTAGCATATTCCCTGCGGCTGTCATTATTAATAGCTAAACCTCGTCGTTAGTTTCGTCAAAGCGTGCTTATTTAAGAAGATTCTATTACAGCATCCCTGGGGATCGGTTTATTGTTGATCTTATCTATTAGGCAGTAATTCAGGCTGGATCCGCTCTTCTACGTTTACGAACAAACATATTATTGCACGCAGAATAGAAACTATTAGTTTTTTAATTTTATTTATTTAATACCTTTAGGCCCAACAGAACTGTAATTACAATTTACATAATTTAATAAAATCTATTATTAAAACTAATGAGTTTGAGATACAGATATAGGTACTCACCTAACTTAACTTACATTTGTCTATTTGTCACAAGTGCGCTAGGGCGGTTCGAACAAAAATACTTAAGGACGTATCTAGATCACAGTAATTTGTTACAATATTATACCTGGAACACATGTTGTAGACCGGAGCGGGCAACATTATATTTGTTTTAGCTGCTGTAGGTAAAAACAAGTGCTAGTTCTGGTAGAAATCCTAGGTATCAACAAATTTAGTTGTTCCAAGAGGGATGCACAAACTGTTCATTATTTTAAATAACAATATCACTGCTGTCATGTCTCTGCGTTTCTGCAAGCTTTCGATTTCAAATCTTTGTAACATCCCGCTCTGAGGATACACTCCATCTTCTTTAAACGATAAAAATTTAAAAAACTTTCTTTGGACTCGTTCCACCATCATAATATATTTTGAATAAATTGGGGACCATATCAATGATCCATACTCCAATTTGCTTCTCACTAGCGTAAAAAACAAGTATTAAATACATCGATATTGGTAAATGACATTCGAGTAGCCTCTGACACTGTTTTTTTCATATGACTCAGTGGCGGCGATAAGGCCCCCGCAAGACCGCGGTGTGGGGGGGCCCCCCTCGGCTTTGTGGGGCCCCCACCCACTCCGGCTGCCTACCTGACGTATTTCTAAATTTTAGATTATTATTGAAAAAACGTAAAATGTCGGTGGTGACAGTGAATTGCGCACCATTGGGCTAATAAATACATAATTTTTTCTGTCGACTTTTTTTTTTGAAAGTTCACTTTTTCCAAAATTACTTGTATAATGTATATCATCACATGACTTTGTGGGGGGGGGCCCAAATGCTTACCGCCGCCACTGATATGACTGCTATAAGTTAGCTTAGAGTCCAATAAGACACCCTGATTTTGTTTTACTAGACAGAAAAGCACAAGATTTATTGCAATCCAAATTTGCTTTTCTGCTGTGTGAAACATAATTTTTTCTTTAAATTTGTTACAACTTTACGCAAAATCGTCTATTTTTATATTTATTAATTGCATCGATGTTAAAAGCAACCGTAAACATAAAAAATAATATTGATTTGGCAAAATATCTGAAATTACGAGCTTTTTTGAAACGGCATGATGGTTTCTAACGCTTGTTGTTAATATCTAAAATTTTATTTTAAGAATTCCGCTATGACAGCAGGTATTTTGCCGAAACTATAAATACTAACTGAATTTCTATCCTAGCACATTTATTATTCATATATTTGATAAAAATTCTACGATTTCTACGACGGAGAGCTCCGTATTTTCTGTACAAATAAAAATATTATGGCTCAATATTAGTGAAAGTTCGCGGAACTTCAGTTTTTGTATCTGGAATGTTCACTACTAATGCAGAACCCAAATACTCGATGTTGTCCGGTTGTCGATTGTCAAATGGCACAGCTTTTTTTCTGCGATGGAAACCAAATATGCCCAATATAGTGACTACTTTCATCATGCGATATTTATCTTGTAATGAATTTCTCAGGAACTGTCCAATTTGATATCTCGTTAAAATCATTGAACTTTTAAATTATATATAATTAATATAGACATTAATAGAGACACTTTTCTGCACGCAACGTCCGTAAGCAGTTGATACCGGAAAAGTGTCTTTATAAATAATATATATTATCGTATTGGTATAAATCAATATATTTTTGTTGCATTTTCAAGAAACGCCTTTTAAATCGCATCACTGTAAGAAATTTCCATAAGCTATTCCATACTGTTACTTGGACTTTTTTGAAAGAACTCAAAGGTACCACCAGGTGCTTTATTTATTTACACATTTGCATCGTTTTCTTCCAGATTATTTACCAAAAATCGTACAAAATAAAAAAAACCGTTTTAAAAATTTATTGACAACGACTTTATTCTTAACTAACAACAATACACATTGGTTACCATGTAACTAACAACAAAATATTAAGTTCTTTATGTTCAACTCTTATGGCTTTCATTTTGAATTGGGTAGCATAATAGGTTGTAGATAAAATATTGGATCAAGCGTGTGTTAATAGTGTTTGTTTTTGTTTGAAGGGTTTTGTCACAAAATAGAATTACACTTTTAACACTGATATCCTAAATAACTATTTTGGAATTTAATTAAGACAAATAATATCCTAAAATAATGGTATCCTTAAGTTCGATTCGTACCTATATGCATTTTCACCCTGCATCAAAATTGCATGCAGTTTGGGATTCACATTTATGCGTGAGTGAAAGGTGCAGCGTTTTCACCCTTCAAATAGAACAATTTCTAATCATTTACACATCCCCCATACGATTTTATCAAAGTTCCCTGAAATTTTCTGTTGGTGGAAATGATTTATAAGTATAACTTCGCTCATTTGACAAAATAATAAACAAGACATCTGTCAGTTTTCAGTTTTAACCATAATATGTGGTTTTAACCGCGTTTTTCTGCTGCTTTTTGGATTTGAGTACGACTTACCTGGAGCAAAGACTCCATCATTGCACTTATAGAACTGCATCAAAATCAACCGATTTTGTATTCTGTCTTTGCATGCAATTGCACCAAAATTAAAACAAAAAATTACCAACAATCAAATTTCAAATTAAAAAAAAAATCATCAATGTGGGCATGCATATCAGGACTTTGATGCATATGCATTAAAAAAATCGTAAAATCAGCTGTTGCAACCAACCATGTTTTAAAAGTGCAGGGTTAAAAGGCATAGGTGCAGATTAACCTTAAAGAAACTATATTTTTTTTAAAAATCAACTATCGAAATAGTTGGGTAACAAGTTCCAAAATCAAACCGAAGTATTTAGTTGTCATTTCATCACATGCGACTGTGTAACACAGTAGCAGCGTGCCATAAATTTGAAAAGACAATTTTATTGGTAAATTTACTCGCTTATTATAGAAACAAGAGACAAATAAAACATTTTTCTGCAATTTGTCTTTACATCAGAATTTACGCCGATTTTAAATACAATAAGTACTTTTCATAACACGCTGTATAATATAGTCCTATACAAAATTAATAAAGAAAGTAACGAAGAATTGTAACGAGCATCCTATTGACAAGAAATAACCTGAACATTTCCGTAAAAAGGTTATCCCACGTTCAACGAGACCTTTTCTTTTATTTCTCCCTAAAAATCTAAATCGGCTTGTATAAATTGCTTTTGGAAAAAATATATTTGCGCAACATGTGACAATAGGTCCCCTCTAGAGAATTAGATTGGGGTGAAATGTTCTTTGGAATAATCCAATTTACCATTTCTTGTATTGTTGCAACGTTTGAATTTATTATTTTTTTGATAAACGGAGGTGGCGTGTATTGGAATGGATAGAGAACAATTTTTTTGGAATTTTGATTTGTAATATAGAGCGGTGTTTATCTTCTTTTTGAAAGAAACAAAATATTGACTAAAAAATAGAATGGCAAATGTGTCACTAGCATTATAGCACCTAACGTCTAACGTCCAAGTCTTAATTACAGTTTTGCTACAATTTTTCATTGGTTTAAATTAAAAATAGAGTGGATTTTTACACATCTATCTGCCGCTGCAACAAAATGCAGTACAAAGCACGTAATGCTAAAAAAATTCATCAAAAACCACTTGTCTACAATCAGACAAACTTCCAAAGTTTTAAATAAATTAGAAGGAGATGGCTTGAAAAAATGGCAACACTGTAAGCTGAAAACTTGCTGTTATCCTTACAATTTATTGGAATGATGTTTTTTTAGGATCAAAAACAATCCATTTATTCTGCAACATTTACTTAAAATACAGAATTATCTACACCATTGCTTTGACGATAAAAAAAAAACACCTGAATAACCTCACTTACCGCCATAGGCGTAGTTAGACGGTCAACACTGGGGGTGCTGAAGTCCAGTGGCGGCTCGTGACATGTTAACGTGGGGGTGCACAAAAAGCCCGCAGGCAAATTTTTTTTTAAGACCACACCCAAATTTGGTCAATAATTTTTAGTAAATATATTAATGTGATTTTAATAGTTTAGGTCTTTCAATGTTCTTGACAATCATTTTCTCCTCCAACGGTAACTTGCTAAAAGATTTTTTTCAAAAATTCCACGGTGTATTTTATATACGACGACGCAGTCATTGTTTTTTCGTGTTTATTTAACTTTAAACTTTAACTGAATTCAATTAAACCATATTAAACCTTAATAAACAAAAATAATAGTCAAAATACCGGCTAAAAATTTCCGCGAATTTGAACGACGACTGGTTAAATTTAAATTATCAAATTAATGCAGAATTGCAGAACATGACATGACATACACAAGCTATTATGCCGCCCTCGTATTTTACGAGATTTTTATGATCATAGACCCGCTCTGACAAGTAAACTGGGCGTGAACTACACGGTACACGGAGAGTAATTTTGAACAGAATCCGCAACTACCTAAATATACTTGAATTTGTACCAGAATTCGAATGCTTGAAATATTAATATGAAAAATTCATTACATATAATGTATATTAATTATAAAAATTGGTTAGTTCTAAAATTAGCCTATATATTGGAGATTTTTCTTGGGGGTGCTATATTAGATTTCGGGGGTGCTTAGCACCCCCAAGTACCCCCCTAACTACGCCTATGCTTACCGCCGAAATATTAATCCAGTGTTAGAATAGTCGGGTCGCTTACACACTACCCATTGGCGAACCATTGTAAATAATAATAAATAGCGCTTAATCGGTATATTTTGAAAAAATATTAAAAATTATTCGAAAAACGGAACTGATAACAAACACGACTCACCAACACTGTAACGTGATATTCTAATTTTTCTTTATACAACTACAAATTACAATATGTACCTATGTAAAGTTAATAGGGGAGCCAATATTTGAAAGTAATCAAGATTGACATGGGATTTCCCATGGCCAGTCAGGCGGTGCACCACCCGGTATAATACTCATCATAAATAACCTAATGACCTTGGCCTCAAATAACGAACAACCGAGGTGTTCTAAATTCCTTTAGGAGTACAGCATCAGGGCACGTGCAAAAATAAAATGGGGAACGCTGTATCGTCTAAGCATTCTAAGCAGGTAAAACGACTAGTTTGTTTTCTCGAGGAAAAGAAATTTTTTATAAAATTGGAAAAGGGATACTTTAAATTAAATAAGATTTTTTAAAAGTTAAAGAGCAGTTTTTGCAGCAGTTCTCTGAGAGTAATATTAGAGAGCACTTTTACCAACCCCTCTTAGTTCACAAATAAAAAAAATTGTCTCGCTTCTCAAACCGGGCAAAGATAAAGACAAGCCAGAAAACTATAGGCTAATTGCTCTCCTTAGCTCGTGTTACAAGCTCCTGGAGAGGCTGATCCACAACCGCATTGCCGAAAAAATCATGGAATATATCCCTGTGGAGCAGGCTGGTTTCCGAGGAAACCGAAGTTGCTGCGACCAAGTTCTTGCCTTAACAACGTTCATAGAGGCCGGCTTCCAAAAACGACACAAAACTTCGGTCGTCTTTATAGACCTCACTGCAGCATATGATACAGTCTGGCAACATGGCCTCATATATAAACTTTTAAAAGTAATCAAGTGCAAAACAACAACAAAACTTATCGATAAGATGCTAAGCAACCGCACCTTCCGTGTACACATAAACAACCAAATAAGCAAGAAACAGATACTAAACATCGGCCTCCCCTAGGGCTCAGTTCTCGCCCCGCCCCTTTTTAACCTCTATGTGTCTGACCTGCCTGGAACAATTTCGAAGAAGTTTAATTATGCCGATGACATGGCGCTAGGCTACAGCCACCAAAGCATAGCTGCTGCAGAGGACATCCTAGGCAAAGATCTAATAGCCATGAATGACTTCTTCGTGAAGTGAAGACTCAAACCCAGTGTATCTAAAATCGAAACGTCATGCTTCCACCTCAATAACAGAATTGCAAATGCCGAACTGAACATCCAGTTCAATGGTTGCCGCCTCAAACATAACAAATTCCCCAAATATCTTGGTGTCACTCTGGACCGTACGCTGTCGTTCAGAAAACATCTCACCAATGTAGCAGCAAAACTTAAAGCTAGAAACAACATTATTTTAAAATTGAGCGACACAACCTGGGGAGCTACAGCGGACACTCTACGATCCACCGTCATTGGGTTGGTGTATTCGACTACTGAATACTGCGCTCCGGTATGGCTGAATAGCCCACACACAAAGTTGGTTGATGCCCAATTAAATGGCTCCATGAGAACTATCAGCGGAACTATCAAGCCCACTCTAAGCAATGTTCCACCCCCCATCTCCGCCGCTCAAATGTCCTCTGTAAGGAATACATGAAGATCCAGAAAAATCCACAGCTCCCGATTCACAATGATATTGTCCACCTGGGCCACAGATTGCGATCCAGAAAACCGCCAATCCAAACTGCTGAATTCCTAGTTGCCAGCGACTTTCCCCTGGAACGGGAATGGGCACGAGAATGGCAAGCTAGTGTACCTCCCTACATTTAAGGAAACCTCCACACCAACCAGCCACCTCCTGGTTTCACGATGCCTCGCAAAACGTGGGACAGATTAAACAGAATCCGCATTAACTGTGGAATATGCGCGGACTCCCTATTTAGATGGGGCAAATCCGATTCCAGCGCATGTGACTGCGGCGAAGAAAGACAAACAATGCACCATCCCATCCCGCCTTCGACTGCAACAATAGGCCTAGTCACTGCACAACCGAAGATTTCTTGAGAGCCTCTCCATCGGCTGTCACTTGGATAGATAGTTTGAATTTGAAAATATAATAAAGTACGATGTATTCATGTGTTGTAGCCATACGATAAATAAAATTTAAAAAAATAAATAAATATTAAAAAAATTCGCAATGCGGTATTGTGGAAAAACTATGCGTGGAATTCGCACTTTTTATTCAAGGGTTCAATGGAATTCGTCATCATTCCATAATATTATTTTCTGCGCGAAACGGCGTGTGGTTCACTCTCGTCTCGCCTTTTCTCATGAACGAGACGAGAGTGGTCCGGTCTCCCGCGAGACGAGACGAAAGATTTTTCTGCGAGAATCTCGTGAGATAGGACAAAAACATGCGAGAACGAGAAATCTCGCAAAATCCTAAGATTTTGATTAGGATTTGCGATAAACTTTAAAAATAATCCCGTTAGTATCACTCCAAAAAAAATACTATCTTTATTATCGATATTGCAAGGTGGCCATGGAAAAATCGGGACACGTTGCCAAAAAACAATGGAAAAAAGGACTAAAGGAAAAGATAAACCTTTTTTTATAACGTCTATAGTTTTTCCCGAAATTTTTGATACGGAAAACCATTTGATAAACGATAATCGTCGTCGCGAATTAAGTATAATATTATGTCAGTTTCAGCCAAATCTATGGAGTAAACTATATACTATTTTGATAGTATGCAGTTGTTTCTGGGAATCGCGTTTAACCATTTTTTTTCTATATATCATAACTGGCCGGAAATTTAAAGGTAGACAAAGTTTCTTAGGTACCTTGTTTAAGGAGCTATGGTAATTTGGTTTGCACCCTGGAACACTGGAAGTTTTGTTTTCGGCATTATTATTTTAAAATAACGCTTACTAGGTTCTTCTCTTTCTACCTAATTGAGTCCAAAACTCGCTTTTTTTCTATATTATGTACATATTCACCAACTGATGATCATGGACTTTTTCCGCCTCCGAATAGATCGCAAACGCCTAAACGGTTTATTATCAATTAGTGGCACGTGCGTAGTGCACCCGTGAAAGTTATCGACTTATCATTATCATCGTTCTAATAAAAGAATAGTTATATAGCTACAGTGGCGTAGCTAGCATGGGTGACACCCGGGGCGGAATTCGTGGTGTCACCCCAAAAATGAAAACTGATTATTATTTTTTTCCAATTAAAATATAAATGAGTAAACAAAAATATGTAAGTACCTTAAAAGCTCTTTTTTCTAGATTTAACAGCTGCAAACTCACTAATTACGTCCTCAAAATTTATTTAAAAATACCAAATAAATTCGGTCAACAAGGAAAAATCCAACATTGTTTCTTGCGGTGAAGGGACGAAGAATATTAAAATGAATTCGGTTAACGGATAAAATTAGGACAGGGCTTATGCATGTTGTTAAACTAAGACAATTATTTTGAATAATTTAATAACAAGAGAGATGATAGAAGTAAGAAGATTCTTAGATCTTAAAATATAAAAGCAATTTTTGTGTTTAATTTTATAAAATAAAATTGTGATTTGTAAAGTAAAATGAGCCGCATATAAGTAAATAACACATTTTGTATGTATGTTAATAACCACTGAATGATCTTAAAAAAAAAATAAAAGTGGCTTTACTCAGTGATTATTATTGTTGATAAAAATTGTCATAATTATGATTTGTGTATTTTTTTCATCACTGTCGGGTTATCGGGTGGGTCGGGTGTCACCCCTAAAAGGGTGACACCCGGGCGGTCCGCCCCCCCGCCCCCCCTCTAGCTACGCCACTGTATAGCTATGTCGTTATTGATCTAAAAAATCGTGGAAATTTATTTATTTTTAAATTTTGCCCAGTGTCACAACATATTATACAGGGTGTCCCAAAAGTAATGGGACACAGAGCAACAGCAGACTCCTTAAGGCGAAATAATGTGATTTACTTAAACTTGCCTCATCCCAAAATTGATAACAACCAAGATACAGGGTGGCAAAGTTTTAATTTTGTTTTCGTGTTTTTGCGATTACTTCTTAACGAAACGACATAGCAGCACAAAATTAAGGCTTTTGGGGTTTTTTGAGGTGAGGAATTCAAAATTATCCATAGTTTTTGTGTACCCAGTAGAGGGCGCTGCTTACGGCATGGCCCACTCCTTTTAGCTGGCATAACTTTGTTTAGGCTTCTTATATCGATCCGACTATTAAAAAAATAAGTTACTTTACTTCTTTCACATCAAAAATGTATAACTTAGTAAAGTCGCTAGGGGCAACCATTTTCGAGATATTTGCATTCGATATTTTTAATGCAAGAATTCTAAAATATTTAAATTAATTAAATCATTGAAATCAATGGTGGCCATTTTGACAATTGCTATCACGGCGTTACCATTTTTATTTCTAAGCATTTTGTTACTTTTAAATGTTATTAAAGTAAGTATTAAAAAAAATTTTTGTTTAAAATAAAATTAGTAATTCCGTATACGAAAAAGCGTTTTTATTAGAAAAAAATAGTCAACCTTAAGTATCTACATTAACTGACACTTAGCTAATGTAGCTCATTTACAATAATTTTAAGTCAGAAATTTACCGTTGCTCGATTTTCCGTTGCTTTTGGACCAAGTACTTAGTTGCATTGGACATATGAAATGCGATTATCTCGAAAATGGTTGCTCCTAGCGACTTCAATAAGTTATACATTTTTGATGTAAAAGAAGTAAAGTAACTTATTTTTTTAATAGTCGGGTCGATATAAAAAGCCTAAACAAAGTTATGCCAGCTAAAAGTAGTGGGCCATGTCGTAGGCAGCGCCCTCTACTGGTTACACAAAAACTATGGATAATTTTGAATTCCTTACCTCAAAAAACCCCAAAACCCATAATTTTGTGCTGCTATGTCGTTTCGTTAAAAAGTAATCGCAAAAAAACGAAAACAAAATTAAAACTTTGACACCCTGTATCTCGGTTGTTATCAGTTTTAGGATAAGGCAAGTTTAGATAAATCGCATTATTTCGCCTAAAGGAGTCTTCTGTTGCCCTGTGTCCCATTACTTTTAGATATAGAAATGTTTATGGTGGCATCATCGGGCTTGGGAGGAATTTTTTGGAAGTATCCTACCCTGTCTACTCGGCCTAAACTGGTTTTAAACTTACTGACAATACTGGCAAAAAGATACTTTAAAAGACTGTTTAAGTTTAAAGTGAAACATGAAAAGTACTTTTGGTTTGTCTTGTTTTCCATGTTTGTTGCTCCAGAGAGAATTAGAAAGTTGCTTGATAAAAAGTAAAAACAGGTATCGTTTATCTTAAAACATATTACCTATAGTATTTATTTTTTATATTATTCTAATGTGTCGCAAAAATGTCTTTGGGTATTTAAAACCATTTCTCTTGTTATTCTCTGACTTTCGTTTAAAATTCTCATTCTTAATTCTTCTAATTTATTGGATTTGTTCCAATAAACATTATTTTTCAAGTGACCCCAATAAAAAAAATCTAAGGGCGAAAAATCGGGAGACCGTGAAGGCTGTTTGGTAGGACCTCTTTTTCCTATCCATCTATTTGGGAACGTGACGTCCAAAAATACTGTAACTACACGAGCAAAATGCGGAGAAACTCCATCTTCCTAATGCTAGGTTGAGTTAATATCGGGAGTTAAATTGTTTATAGTTGGAAACATTTCTTGCCCGAAGATGCGGAAGATGCGGAAGATATCGTTCACCGTTCAAATTTCCCTTGAACTCCCCTAAACAATCCAGGCTCAGACATTAACTTTTTTTGGGAACTGTGTATGCAGTTCTTCATGCCAGTTTGGGTTATTTCGTGCCCAGTAATTGTCATTTTGTTCCGTGTAGTATGAAGGTCTCTTCGATCAAGTCAACGTCACAAAGTTCTTGTACAATATAAACTTTGTATGGGTGCATTTCTTAGTACGAAGAATGAGTCTTAGGGATTTTTGATCAATTTCATGATCCGAAGCAAGCTGATGGGTTATAATTTTTTTATCATCGGCGGTAGCACTGCTAGGTCTTCCAGATCTTGGACGCATTTTTACACTTCCACTTATTCTGTAACGCTTTACAGTTCGAAAAACTCCATTTTTTTTTTAATTTGCTTGTCTGGGTGCAAATGTTATAAATTTCACATACCTATATGATCTCTGTTTATAGCCATACCCCATTAAAATTAAAATATCAATTCTCTTTGTTTCAGTAAGTAAAAACGCCATGCTAGTGCTGGGTGATGTTCATCAATGTTTTTGAAACATCGATGTTACAGGTCATAAACATCGATGTCGACATCGATGTTTACCTTTCGATGTTCAATGCAACAATGTTATAATTCGAGTGATGAAATTCGGTTTTTATGTTTTTTTTTCACTCAATGGGTAAGTATTTAACCGACGATCTTTTTTTTTTAGAAGTCAAAAAATTTCTGGACACCGCCAGTATTAATATTAGTATTTGATGAGGGAAAAACCGATTATTAAAAGAAGTCGGTTATTCCCAACATTATTAAATATTGATTTTCGATGTTTAGAGAACATCGATGTTGTACAACCGATGTTTTTAGGCCATCGATGTTAGCTTTCGATGTTAACATCGATGGTCAACATCGATGTTCCGTTTCGATGTCCCAGTACTACGCCATGCTATTTCCTTCTTTGCTTAGTTCTGGCAGAAATTGACTTTCAGATGTCAAATTATTATTGTTAAAGGCCATACCCTATAATATGTTTCTCAGGTAAATACACTATGTTAACTTATTAAATTGTTTATTGAAATTTATTTTGTGTTTTGTAACTGATCAAAATGCGATGACATAGGAAACTAATGAATTTAGGCATAACGTATGGTTAATAAAAAATGTTCGAAATTAACTAAGCGATCAAAATAAGTGATAATTTTCGTTTCCATTTAAAAAAATATAACTTTAATTCTCCAAAACTTTTTGGGCGAACCAGTATGTTCCAATTCATTACAGATATGTAGATTTTAAAAAGCCTTACAACTTTTATATTACCATATACCATTTTTGCTAACTCTTGTATCTTTTGAAATCGACCGTTGTGGTAATTTTTCCTAACCCTGTATATAAATTAAATAACTGAAAAATGTTAATTGGCGTGCAGACAAAGGTTTTAAAATAAAAGAAAACTTTTATACCTCCGCTGCGATTTGAACCCAGAACCTCTTGATTACCAGTTGAATGCTCTAACCAATGGCGCTACGGAGACACTAAGATTTTCTCTGGTTAAAGCGTTCGACTGGTAATCGAAAGGTTCTGGGTTCAAATCCCAGTGGAGGTGGGGAGGTGTACGACTTTTTATCAATTTTAAAAACTTTGTCTGCACGCCGATTAACATTTTTCAGTTATATTTAATACAGACAATAAAAATTACCATTTATAAATAAAATAGATGGCTATTTTTAATATGCTTTTTGCCGATCGTGCCATAATGACACTCTTTTGCCGATTCTTGCAGAAGAATTTTTGATGTGTACAATACATGTTCACCATATAAAACCAGTGCAGACAAGACAGCCCTGTGTCCCTAGCTGTTATATGTCGATAGATCGGTCTAGTTATTTATTGTGCGTGGCTGTTGTCCGCAGTCAGCAATACTATATCTTAATAACTTTGGCAGTAAATTTTTACAGACAATAAGAAAATATTGAACTATTGCATTGAATCCCCTTCAAGCGGCAATGAATCATTTTGTGCTGTTAATACGCAATTAAAATACCATTTCTATCGGCCTCTCGTTCTTTTGACGCTGCTACTGGGTACCATGGCGAGAAAGTGTAAAGATCAACAGAAATTGTAAACTTTCGCCGCTCCAGATTATCCTTTTACAAAATAAAGTTTCGTGATATTTATCTTTTTCCTCGGTTTCCTAAACAATCGTTTTAATTACTGAATTTATTTGTTGGTTCAAATTTTAAAGTGAAACCTGACACCAATTTTGCTTTAATTAAGGTGAGTTGTTAAAAGTTATTCGAAAATTGGGATTCAATTTCATTGTTAGCTTAAATTTCCTGGGAATTTACCTTTTTAGAAATTCTATTGAAACAAGTAAATAATTGAAGGGTTTGGAGCAAAAAGAAAATGTTCCATTTTTTGGTAAGCATCAGGCGTTATGGATTTCTTGTCAAATCATTGTAAACTCGTATATATACCTAATATAAGACCGTTCATATAATGTGGAAACTGTACATTATTTCCTGTAGTTAGATAGCTAACAAAAATAAAAATATTAAGCAAAAAAGTTTTAGTAGTAGTAGTAGTTTTTAATAGTATACCTATATATAATTTAAACTTTATAAAGAATAAGTTAGAAGAGAATAATTGAGGGAGTTCATTGACCAAATGGAAGAGCCGCCACTGTATTAAATCCATTCAAAGAAGTTACCGGTTACATGTTTCGTCCTGATGATGAGGTTATTCATCCCTTAACCCTCAAACAACGGTTACATTTTAAAATGCCCGCCTTTTGAAAATGTCCTTTTAATAATCGATCGATATTCTCCGACGAAAAATATATACCTCCAGGTGCTCGTCGATATAATTAACGAACGACGACGTTGAGATTTATCTCTGTACTGTGAAGTCTGAAACATTAAACGAATAGGCGCTGAATAATCCGACAAATCTGATGGTAAAACCGATCTGGCTTTAAGACGCGTAAGGCAAATATTTAAATCGGTCTACCTTGGAAATATATAGACTATAATAGAATATCCAAAATTTATATTTCACAAATAATATTTTTCCAATTTTATTAGGTTTTTAATATTTTGCAACCGTCATAATACCGTAACAGAAACAGTGGCGCAGCCAGAATTTTGTATTAGGGGGGGTTTTCAAAAAAAAAGAACAGAATTTCAAAATTTTAAAAACTAAAATTAAACCAGGCTCGATAATTTTTGAAACCAAAAAAAATAATAGTAGGATGAAACCCATTGGAAAAGAAAGAGAGTATAACAAAAATGAAAGGAAAAATAATTTACGGGCGATTCGAGGTCGGGAAGTGGAAGGGGGTGAGTTTTTAAGGGTAGAAAACGATTTATCTCGATTTCCGGAAAAACTACAAGTTCTATGGAAAAATGTTAAATAGCAAAGTTGTAGGTAATAAAAAGGTTAACAACTTTTGTATTTACACTTTTTTCATATAACTTCAAAATTTATGTGAAAAATTCAAATAACCAAGTTTTTGGTTTTTTATTTTTATCTTTTACAAGAAAAATAAATTTGTTGAAAATTTACCTTTTTATGTCCCAAACACACTGTAAGTTTTTTGATTTAAAATATTTATTTTTTCACCTTATTTTGACTTAATATCAAAAAAGCACCCTGATTTTCAATCGAAAATTCTCACGTCAAAATATCTGCTTTTTTAAAAAAGTCGGTGGGCCTTTTGTTCGTTGAAATCTCTGCTTTCTGATGGTGTTTCCAACCGAATATAACCTCCAACGATTCAAGAAAAACGTGAATCGCTTTCTTCGCACACGCACCGCTCCCAGAGCGCCTTAAAGGATTTTCCTATAGTGCTTGTGCTCAATCATAAAAAAAAAAAAAAAAAAAAAAAACTACTCTTTAATGAATAAACACTAATGGCTGTATCACAGAATATATAGCTACGCAAAGCTATATATTCTGTGGCTGTATCAACCAATTTAGACGTTAATCAGAACTAGTTAATTCTACAATTTGCTTTATATATTTGCGTATCCACCAAGTTTTTATTTTTATAATTTTCTAATCAGGGTTGCTAAATTGGAATTAAGAAAAATTAGCCGGCAATCCCGCGTTTACAGGGATTTTTTGATTTGCGGTAGTCGATACCTTGTCTGCTAAGGCAAAACAGTAAGATAATTCAATGAAATTTGGAATATAAAACGAGTACCGCATTATTAAGATTAAAAATTAATTAGAGTTAAAAACCGTGGAAATAAAATGGTAATATATTTAACGAAACATTGAATGGACCAAGGATTATAATGGCTAATAATTATTGAAGAATCAATACAATGCAATAAATACTAAACTAAATTTAAACACAAATAAAAGACCTTCGTTATTGAGGTCAACTGAGGTACCTATATTACTTATGGAAAGCTAGACCAAAAACTGCTGCCTAGTTATGGGCATTTTCGGGGCGGAAGAGTGGGAAGAAAAAGCATGATGGAAGCTCCAGGACCAAAATACTCCGGAGGTAAACTCGCCCCCCGATCGGATCTCCGGGTGGGGGCTGATCCTGTGGCCTCATCAAGCGATATTAACCGAACATCCACTGTCTCCGACAATATACTGGGTTCCCCTAACAACACTCAACGGAGAAATAGTGTGGCACCTACAGTTGCTAACACACCCAAAAACAGCAGCTTCAAAATTGATTTCTGCAATATCAGAGGGCTTAATACCAACATCAATTCAGTCCACCAGCACTTACAATCATCCAAGCCCCATATGCTCGCACTGACCGAGACAAAGGTCAGATCGTCAACGAACACCGTCAGCTATTTATATCCTGGATACGATTTTCATTTCCGATTTAGACGCAACTTTGGGGTCTGTCTCTTTATCCGAGATGATCTTTGCTGCCAACGAGAGGACACACTTGAACCAGCAGAGTTTGATGTAATGTGGTTTAAAATATCAACGCAGAAAATTACCAAGTTTATCTGCTGCCCTTACCGTCCTCCAAGTGACACCCATTACAGAGCACTCTTCTCGTCACTAGCAAACACAATTGACTTCTTGCAAACCAACCATCCTAATGCCGAAGTCGCTATCTTTGGTGACTTTAACGTCCACAATATCAACTGGCTCAAATACTCAAATACCAACGATGAACAGGGTCGTGAGGCGGAATCTTTTGCGATCAGTTCTGGTCTAACTCAACTCGTGGAAGAACCAACGCGAATTCCAGACCGAGATGGAGATTTTGCTAGTCTTTTAGATCTCTTTTTGACATCCAACCCTGACCTATACACAGTCACCGTTCATCCTCCATTAGGATCTTCCGATCACAAACTTATTTCAACTCTAAGCGAGCTGCCAATTTGTTCTGAACAACCTCCTAAACCTCGTAAAATTTGGCACTACACATCAGCTAATTGGGAAGACCTAACGGACCATTTTCGCACTTTTCCTTGGCTGGAAGTATGCTTCTCTTCAGATGATCCATCCGCTTGTGCTCAAGAGGTCTCCGATGTCATTCTTACTGGCATGGAAGCCTTTATTCCTTTCTCCAAGAAGCGCCCTTCTAATGGCAAGCCCTGGTTTAGCAAGAACTGCGAGGGTGCTGTCAGAGCTAAAAATCTAGCTTACCGACAATGGCGTAAAAATCCTACCGATGTGAATCGCACCATCTTTGTTACCGCTCGAAACCAGTGTAAGCAAACGATAGATCAAAACAAAGAGGCTCATAACATGAGGATCAAAAATAAACTTCTCGCCAGTCCTAACGGATCTAGGTCCTTTTGGTCAGTCGCTAAGGCCGTCAGTCAAAATTTTACCAAATCAAATATTCCACCGCTAACACGTTCTGACGGCATAATAGCAACCACGGCTGAAGATAAAGCGAACTTACTCGCAGAACTATTTGCTTCATACTCCACGGTGGATTTTCAGGGAAAAACACCCCCGAACATTCCAGCAGTTCGATCGGAAATGACTGATATCGTATTCCGTCAGCGTCCTGTCAAACGAATTCTGAAGGGGCTCGATGCCAAAAAAGCTTCTGGTCCAGATGAAATTCCTATTATAGTGCTCAAGAAATGCGCCGATGAACTTACACCAGTATTTTGTAGACTTTTTAACCTATCCTACAAAAAAGGAATATTTCCATCTTGCTGGAAAAAGGCGCGAGTCCAGCCTATACCAAAGAAAGGCAAGAAAACCCTGCCAAACAACTATCGACCAGTCGCATTGCTTTCAGTTATATCAAAGGTGATGGAGAAAGCTATTAACCAACAACTTCTAAAATACCTAGAAGGCCTTAAAATTATCAGCGACCATCAGTATAGTTTTCGCAAGTCCAGATCAACAGGATACCTTCTAGCCTATGTCACTCATCTTTGGAGCAACGCAATCGAACATTATGGGGAGTCCCGGGCTATTGCACTGGACATCTCTAAAGCCTTTGACCGTGTCTGGCACGAGGGGCTCCTAAGTAAACTGCGTTCTTATGGTATGCCCGATCGATTTTGTTCATGGTTGTCTAGCTTCCTCAAGGACCGTTCTCTGCAAGTGGCGATTGACGGGTTTCTCTCAGACACCTTCACCATCAATGCTGGTGTTCCTCAAGGGTCCATATTATCCCCCACTCTCTTCTTACTGTACATTACCGACCTTCTAGCGAAAACAAAAAATCCAATATATAGCTTTGCTGACGACAGCACACTTATCTCATCTTTTACTTTGAAATTTCAAATATCGGCTGCTGACGCACATCTTCGCAGACAACATGAGGTATCACGCCTCAATAAAGACCTGGAAGAAATTTTGTCTTGGGGTGACAGTAACCAAGTCGAATTTAACGATAAAAAAACCCAGGCAGCAGTTTTCTCTAAGAAGGTTAACATTGCAGAACCCGATATCGTTATGGCAGGACACGCAATTCCACTGACTTCGTCTATTAATTTGCTGGGTGTCAACCTGGGAGAAAATATGCCTTGGCATAATCACGTTGTGGCAATCGCCAGGGCAGCTTCTCAGAAGCTCGGTATACTTTTCCGTACCAAAAAGTTGTATACACCTCAACAACTTTTGACACTCTATAAAGCCCGTTCGACCATCACTGGAATACTGCTCTCATATCTGGAGTTCTGCACCGAAGCATACCCTTCGGTTGTTGGATTCCATCCAAAGGAGAGCCGTTTGTCTAATCGGCGACCACGAGCTGACTAAGAACCTCGACAGCTTAGAACATCGAAAACATGTTGGTGATTTGACTCTCTTCTACAGATATTTCCATGGCAAGTGTTCGACAGTTATTACCCGCTCGATTCCACCTAGAGTAATGCATAGCTGAAACACACGACGAACCACTGCCGCCCATCCCTATGTGGTTCAGCTTAGTACACCCCGAACATCATTGTTTCAGAACTCTTTCATTTGGAGGACATCATCTTTGTGGAACGGCCTTTCTGAGACCGTGTTTCCAACCGAATATAACCTCCAACGATTCAAGAAAAACGTGAATCGCTTTCTTCGCACACCCGCTCCCAGAGCGCCTTAAAGGATTTTTCCTATAGTGCTTGTGCTCGATCATAAAAAAAAAAGGTCTGCCATAATTTTAGTTTCCTTATTTACTGATACTCCCATGTAAGTGGTCATCGTATCAGACATATTTAAATTTACTTTTCGTTTCAATGTATTGTTTGTAGTTATAAAATCGCCTTTTTTGGATGAAAGTATGTTCTTCTAAGTTTACCTTTTTCTACTTAAATAAAGTTATTTACACTTTATTATTGTCGTAAATATGAAGGGGCAAATTTTCTAATATTTCGGCCACTGCAGAGTTTATCAACCGAAATCTGCGAAAAAACCCGAAGTCAGATATCTCTTCAATATATTTAGGCCTTTTGTTAAAAATGTCCAAGAAACCCATCTTGTACAGTATCTTGTATATCTAGGTCGTCATACAAGCCAAGCTCTTCTATGTCCATAACAGTGTTAGAAATGCAAATATTTAGCAAAAAAAATTTCTAATCGCAATTTAGTAACTGATCAGCCAAATTTTGCCGGATCAAGTTAATTGGCGATTTATGGGTACGGGGATTCAAGAAATGAATAATCAAATTTTTTTTTCTTTTCGTTTAACTTTGTATTCATTTCCACAATAAATATTCTAGTGCCCGTCTGTCAATATTTTATTTTATGAATAACAAAGTGAATAAGCTATATCGTTGCAAGTCACAATGCTATTAAACGAAACATTAAAGTACTGGGACCTTTTAAAAGTTTAAAATAAAGTAAAGGCGAAGGTAAAAGAACCAAATAAAATTCACGAGACGTCAACAGGGTGCCGTAAATGACAAGTGGTGGTAGATGTCAGATGTCAAATTAAACAAATTGCACAAATAAAAAATCGAATGTTTCTAAAGGGGGAGAATGTTAGCGTTTGAAAAAGTCGACTAATTTATTGGTGTACTTTTAAAAAACTGTTATGTTTGAATTAGGAGTGTCAAGTATATATCGCCCCCAGAATTTAAAGACTGTGATTGTAGATACCCATATCACTGTTGTACCAATAGGTTTAAATAGCCGCACGCATATTTGTAAATAACACCCAGGATCGCCAATCGGCTTTCGCCCGAGCATGTCTGGTGAATGGCGGACTATATGACAAATCGGTTGGGTTTGTTCGGGTTTGTTCGGGTTTTTATATGATTTTCGTTCTATTTTATATTTCCTATTAAATTGTACCTTATAAATAATTTAAATTTATAACTATCTGTTCAATATCGACCAAATTTGCGATTACGGGTGTTAGTTACCCAATCAATTTGTCATATCGTCTGCTATTTACCAGAGGTGTTCGAGCGAGGGCCGATTGGCGATCCTGGGTGCTATATACAAATATGCTAGCCGTACTGTCAAACTGTGGGCACAGTATGGCATAGGTCACTGAAATGTTTTAAATTTTTTTATTATGGTAACACATATATTATAGAAAGGAGAAATAATCGAAAAAATGCTAAACCCGTTAATGATTATTTTAAATTGCGCGTTTTTGACACAATACAGTAGAATTCAGGATATTTCGTAAAGAAGTTATGGCGCCCTTGATACTTTTTCGAATCTCGAAAACAGCTGACAATCGGTTTAGAATGTGGTAAGTACCTCAAAATAGGCTTAGAATTTCTTATAGAATTTAAAAACCTCGCAAAATGGGGCAATAAATTTAAAAAAGAAAAAATAACACTGCAATTAAAATTAAAATGGGTTTCATTAATTTGTTTCCTTTAATTAATATCGAGACTTTGCGGTCACTTATTATCTTGCAATAATTACCGTGGAAATTGTAAAAAAATCTTTTTCTATTGAAGTATTTTACTGCTCAATACCCTTTTACCTTACCCTTTTGGAATTTATCCTTAAACCAAAAATAGAAGTAATTAAAATTCATACATTGAGTACACAATAAAAACAAAGTTATTTGTTTGCAAAGCGGCTTTAGGTAACTAATTATTGAAAATTATGGAAAATAAATGCTAGAGGGAATTAAAATAATTAGATAATTTAGCAGCTTTTAGTTGAATACGAGTAATAAATCGATTGTATATATTCCTGCTATTAAATAATTAGGAGTTTTTAACAAAGTCTGCATCTGTCGCTATTTTGTCGTTATGTATTTGGATCAGACCGCGCTAAAGTTCGCCGTGTTAAATTGCCATATTATTTTACCCGAATTACAAGAAAGCTAAGAAATATAATATATTATTGATTTTTCTGGAGAGGGGGGGGGGGGGTTATAGACCTGCGCCGCCTCAGAAACTGTGTATTGATAGCAGGTTTGTTGTATATTGTAACTGCATGAGTTTATGTTCATTTTTGATTAAGTGTATTGAATGCGCTAGTTTAAAAATATTTTATGGCGTGAAATTTACAGCCAAAGCAATCAAGTTTCTATATAACTTCGGAAAGCAGCTAGAGACTGGGGACCGTCTTTGCTACAATGTTTTCAGCTGGTGAACATTTATTTTATACCTACATCAAAAATGTTTATATTGAAACAGCAGATGTTTGGTTGAGGTCAATAAAACAACTTAATAGATCACAATAAAATTAGTATATACTGTCGACATTTCAACCTCTATGCCAGTGTTTTTCAACCTTTTTCAGGACACGACCCCCCTAGTATCAAAAAATATTTCGCGACCCCCCGACCCTTTTTTTTTCATGTCTGCGTTATTAGGTTTCGGATATAAATATATAATTAAGTACGTAAAACATATAATTTTAAAACGAATACGTGGCCAATTGATAACTAACAAACAAATACAAACATATTATTAGGGCCGAGTGTTAACAAGTACTCGAAATGAGTACTCGAAGATTTTATTTTTTGTAATTGTATTTGTAAAAATAACATAACGAGTATCATTCTGTTAACTTTTTCTTAATATAATTACTTTTTTTAAATGTATTGATTTTTTTACTAAGTTCTCTCGACCTCTCGCGACCCCCTTACAGAGACTTCGCGACCCCCCAGGGGGTCGCGACCCACAGGCTCTATGCTATGCATATCAACCTTAGGGCGCTAAAAGTTTTTTTTTAAATTGTTTATTACTTTTAGTAACAATTGGAATGTATTATATTTTCTTATATCTAACTACATTGGATAATAATAATTATAAGAATTAATAAAACAAACATCATATTTTATGGACTAAACAGATAGGTGACAGGGCCCTAAAAGGCCGGCCGTACACAGCCGGAATGTCTATCTGAATTCAGAAACGGAATTAAGAATCTGAATTCAGAACGTACGGAATTGTATATATTTTTATTATACAGCACACAAATTCTGATTTTTTTAGATTAAGAATTTTTCAGATCGATCTGTCAGAGTGACTCTGACGAGCGTTATGAATTACGGTTCTGAAAAATTAAGATTATGAATTCATAACGCAGGTTTTTTCATATAATTCAAATATACAAGCTCACACGGTCGGAATTCAGATTCTAGAATTAATAGCCCAGTACGTGGGTATCAAAAAGGGGTGTTTGAATGCAAAAGGTGGTGTAGTAGCGATTTTTTAGTATGTTGCTAGGCTTGGGGCCCTAATGAAAAATCCAAGTTTTCGACCTCGAGGCGCATGCGCTCGAGCCGCCATCTTCGATTTTAGGTACAAAAATTAGATTTTTTGACAACAAAAACGGTGGCTTTTACGACAAAAGATATTTTATACGAAGTTAAAGAGGACAAAATTTAGTACATTTTTTGAAAAAAAAAATGTTTGTAGCACACATATGTTAGGAGTTACAGCTCCGTGAAGTTACACTATTTGAAAAATAAATAAAAAAAAAATTGGCTGTTAATAACTAAAATAAATAATTTGAAGAAGTAGTCCATGCTTAAAGTGGAGTTAAAAGTATAGACAAGTAAGAGAAAACTAAAAGTCTTCCTCGACAAAATTTTATAAAAGAATATAAACAATTTAAACAAATACAAATCAAATTGAAATAATTTTTAAAGATACTCTATTGAGAGAGGGTCATAAATAACGTTCCGTGCATCGAGTCTGTATGCGTCCGTGTGTCATGTGTCATGTGTCATGTCTAGCTTGCAGAAGGTTACGCTGTTATAATGGAAAATTTCCAAGTTGATTTGGGCTTTATTTGTGAGAAAACTTTAAGTGAAAGTGACGTTGTTTTGTGGAGGAAGACTTAGTTTTTTCTTACTTTTCTATACTTTCAACTCCACTTTAAGCATGGACTACTTCTTCAAATTATTTATTTTAGTTATTAACAGCCAATTTTTAGTATTGAAAATACTATTAGGATCGTGTTTACGCAAACTTTGCATTGCATGTCGATGTCGCTCATGTCGATGTCGCTCTGCCGTCTGTCGCGGCCAACAGCGCAATATCTAGATCGGTCTTGTAACATAATACTCTGATAATACTTGGTAGAAATATAAATATGAATCAGCGTAAAGTCGGCAAGTAAATAATGAATAATGTTTAGTTTAGTTTGTGTTTTAAAGAACGCCATAGTAACTTTGTTAAAAAGTGTTTTATTGAGATAAGTTATAACTAAGGTAAGTTCACGTTATTTAAATCGGAATATTATATCGAAAAAAAAAAGCGGGAGGCAAAAAGTTGGAGCAGAATAATTGCATATTACAGGGTCCGCCCAAATTTGGTTAACAAATGGGATAATTTTTTTATTATTGATTTCTCAGAAAATGTTATTGTACCGGGTGATTGGTTATATTTTGCACCCCTACCTATCTCATGAAAATCTTCATGGTCTATTTTGAACGCTTGGGTAAATAAGTATAATTTAAAAACATAGCATAAGTAGGCTTAGACAATATGACCGATTGAATATAAGGCAATTGTTCACCTTGGTTGGTCTGCTATGTGAATATTATTGTTTATAAACAAATTAATATTAATTATTCTTAGAAATAAAACCATACATTTAATATAATTTAAACTTGCATTATCCCAAAATTGATAACAACCAAGATAAAGGGTGTCAAACTTTTGTTTTCGTTTTTTTGGGATTATTTATAGTTCACCTTGGTTGGTCTGCTATGTGAATATTATTGTTTATAAACAAATTTATATTAATTATTCTTAGAAATAAAACCATACATTTAATATAATATGTTTTAGTGAATATACAGGGTGTCCCAAACGTAATGGGACACAGAGCAACAGCAGGCTCCTTAAGGCGAAATAACGCGATTTATTTAAACTGGCATTATCCCAAAATTGATAACAACCAAGATAAAGGGTGTCAAACTTTTATTTTTGTTTTCGTTTTTTTGGGATTATTTATAATATGTTTTAATTAATATACAGGGTGTCCCAAACGTAATGGGACACAGAGCAACAGTAGGCTTATTAAGGCGAAATGATGCGGTTTATTTAAACTTGCATTATCCCAAAATTGATAACAACCAAGATACAGGGTGTCAAAGTTTTATTTTTGTTTTCGTTTTTTTGGGATTATTTCCTAACGAAATGACATAGGTAGCAGCACGAAATTAAGGATTTTGGGGTTTTTTGAGGTGAGGAATTTAAAATTATCCATAGTTTTTATGTAACCAGTAGAGGGCGCTGCCTACGGCATGGCCCACTCCTTTTCAATGGCATAACTTTGTTTAGGCTTCTTATATCGATCTGACTATTAAAAAAATAAGTTACTTTACTACTTTTACATCAAAAACGTATAACTTATTGAAGTTGCTAGAACCATTTTCGAGATAATCGCATTTCATATGTCCAATGCAACTAAGTACGTGGTCCAAAAGCAACGGAAAATCGAGCAACGGTGAATTTCTGACTTAAAATTATTGTAAATCAGCTACATTTGCTAAGTGTCAAAGTTAATGTAGATACTTAAGGTTGACTATTTCCTTCTAATAGAAACGCTTTTCATATACGGAATTATTAATTTTATTCTAATCAAAAATTTTATTTAATACTTAGTTTACTTAATAACATTTTAAAAGTAACAAAATAGTTAGAAATAAAAATGGTAACGCCAGCAATTGTTCAAAATGGCCACCATTCACCTCAATACCGAGCTGTTATAAATAATACTACTACGAATACACAATTAGTAATTTTTTTTGTGACATAGGTCATTAAAATTTTAAAGCTGTGTCAGGTATTTTCAATACATAGGATGCTTGCGTCAGGTGCAAGATCTGTGAATTTTTTTTTAACTTTTTTTTTAAATAGTGTAACTTCACGGAGCTGTAACTTCTAACATATGTGTGCTACAAAAAATTTTTTTTAACAAAAAATGTACTAAATTTTTTCTTCTTTAACTTTGTATAGAATATCTTTTGTCGTAAAAGCCACCGTTTTTGAGTTATTGTCAAAAAATCAAATTTTTGTACCTAAAATCCAAGATGGCGGCTCGAGCGCATGCGCCTCGAGGTCGAAAACTTGGATTTTTCATTAGGGCTCCAAGCCTAACAACATACTAAAAAATTGCTACTACACCACCTTTTGCATTCAAAAAACCCCCACGTACTGGGCTATAATTGTTTATTTCAGTTTTGCACAGTAGCGGATGTAGGTGCGAGAAGACTAGACCTGTTGTAACCTATTGTGATGGGCGATACAGAAAATCTTATTTTATGTGTAGAAAGTCGTCCCTGTACATGGAGGATTGGAGAATTACCACGACAGAGAAAAAAAAGACTTAGCTTGGCTGGAAATAAATAAAATCTTAAATCTATCAGGATACTGCCGTAATTTTCTTGAAGTCATGTGGTACTGACTCTCCTTTATTCTGTTTAAATTAAGAGGGTGCACCCAGTATTTCCGTTTACGTTTTTTTTTAAATAGCTAAAAGTAGTGCAATAAGTATCAATTCGTCTTCCATAACCACTCTAGCCGCAAACTACGAGAACACTGGTTACGGAATTTTTAAGATATGTGTGCGGCAATGGACCGGAATTCAAATTCTGGATTCCGTTTCTGAATTCAGATAAACTGATAAACATTCCGGCTGTGTACGGCCAGCCTAAGATGACGAATTGCACATTTCTACTAAGCTAAACGTTTTAAAATCGAGATATGTATAGTACATCCCTACTTACTTGCGAGATTGGGTATTTTGCCTGCACGCCAGAAATAAAATGCATGAATTTCAAGCAGAATCATATTATTATTAATAGGAAAGAAAAAGCTAAGAGTCTTCCTCCATAAAATTTAATAGAATAAAAATTATTTGCTAAAGGTCTCTACATGTTTCGAACGTAGAAACGTTCATCATCAGGAGACAGAAAAATATATTGCTTATGGTTTTAGCAGAAGAGAAAATGATGTGTGGTATAAAACCTTAATTGAGCTTTTATGGCATCAACTGTATTGTTGAAATGACAGAATGCGAAGAAAATATAAATTAAAATAAGTTAAAACATACTGAGTATGTAAAAGAGTCTGTTGAAAGGGTCTGGAACAACCAAAAAAGACCGGGAAGGTAGAAAAAACACTTCTAAAAAGAAGATGTCAAAAAGGGTTTTCTTAATAAAAATATGTCTTTAGGACATTGTAAAATGTATATATATATTCAAACTTTGGTTAAGTAGGTATAGAATTTTTTGGAAATTTCAAATAATCGTCAATTTATCTACAATGGGTGCTAAGATGACGACTTGGTGTTTTTTAAAAAGTTTACTTTTATTTTTGGTAAAATAATATTTTTATTAAATATTTTCTTACCAGTCCTTTTCAATATGTTTTAAATCAAAGCTTTAATCCAATGCATACCCTATTTTTTATAAATAGTAACTTAGCAGCCCAAAAAGCCTTAGCTTCGTCAACTTACACCGAAGTAAGTTTTTTTTACTTAGAAAAAGTATTTAATCGCGAAAAAAAATTGTGAGATATTATCAGATGTCAACGTTTTAGGGTCCATAGATCACGAAAAACCTGTTTCTCACTTCAGACAGTCTGTATGTTGGCTCTAAAATTTAAAAACTACATGACGGGGAGTGACGAAATTTTGTATATATGGATTGGGAAATAACAATAACCATGCTTCAGGTGAATGTGTGTGTATTTTGACTCATAAAAGCTGCTTTTTGGAATTTGCGTTTCCCCCAGTGTTGTTTCGTGTCCAGAACCTTCGCTTCTGACCACTATATATTATGTTGGTTGGTCCATACATGTTCAGCTATACCTGGTATAGAAGTTTCCTCTTTGGATGTTTCAGATGTTCTTTAACTCGTACGGGAAGATGTACTTTTGTTTCTTTAATGTATGATATATAATACCTTTGTAACTAATACCACCTCATAACTTAAAAATCACGAAGTCAAAACTAGCACAGAAACGAAAGAGGAACAACCATTTATATAACAATACCTAATGTGAAGCGGATTTCTGAAAAGATTAGAAGGATAACACAGGCCTGCATGAAATTTGTTATGAAGTGATTTTTGTTTGTTGAGCTCAGTTTTTATATAGAAATAACTAATTAAAATACAATTGGTCTCTATCACCCACAGATTTCTTTTTGCAAAAAAAAAAGAAAAAATATAAAAAAAAACTTATAATAGGCGTTTTAATACATTTTAAAATTAATGTAGTACTTCAAATTCTAAATGATTGATGAATAAAAAATGATTTTCTGTGGTGCTACACACCTTCCGACTGGAGACTTTTTATCGACTTCAAAAAGGAGCTTTAAAGCTGTTCTTTTACATAATGACAATGTTTTTGTTTCTGTTTCGGTCGGCCATACAGTTAAGTTAAAGGAAAACTATGAAAATTTAGAGGAATTACTTTTAAGAATACGATATGAAAACCACAACTGGGAAGTGTGTAAAGATCTAAAAATTTGAAACAATGAAACAATTTGTTAAGGCCTTAAACAAAGAAGAAAATTGTTTTAAATATTTGTGTAAAACATTTCCGGCTCTGTCAGAGGAAAAGTTAAAGGAGGAAATCTTGTAGGGCCGCAGATTAGCAGCTTGATGAAATGTACAGAATTTGAACAGGTAATGGAAGATAAGGAAAAACATGCATGTAATGCTTTTAAAGAAGTTGAACATAAATTACTACTATGTTGAGATCGTTGAAAATATGCGGAAAAATTTCAGGAATTTCAGAATATGAGCATAACTAGGTACTAGTTTTCTAGTGGTTTAGAGCCTTAAATAGGTAATTTGCTATAAATAGGAGCAGCTTATAGTGAATTGATATTCAGGACGAGTGAACTACTCGTTTCCTAGTGGTTTAGAGCCTTGAATAGGTAACAGTAAATACGAGTATATGATGGGCTCATACAACAAAACCTAAGAAAAAATTCACTTTTTACATTCCCATTTGGACTAATTCCCAGAAAATCTTGGGGACGTGGGTGAAGAGCAAGGTGAAAGATGTCATCAATATATTAAAGAGATGGAAAAAAGATACCAGGGGCGCTGGGACACAAAAATGATGGCCGATTTCTGTTGGACATTGAGAAGAGATCTTCCTTTAGCTGAAACAGAAAAACAACCAAAAGAAGCTTTTCTGAAAAATAAAACGTTTTTTGAAGAAGAGCAACGAATAAATAACCATTTATAATAGTTTATATGTGTGTATTTTGTATATTTTTGTACTTTTTTCCTTAATATATTAAAAAACTAGCTTATAAATGAAATAAATCGTGTTTTTTCTATATTTTTGGATTTTACCGGTTTGAAAAATAACCTTACGTGAAAAAACTGAAAGCAGATTTAAAATCAGCGCTACCCAATTACTAGAAAACAGTTAAAATTTTTAAATCAACTTTCAAAGTGTTAAAAAATGCAGGCCTGTGTAATCAAAAACTATTATATCATAACAACTTTCAAATCCGGAAATACGCTTAGAAGCTTTCTCACCCTCACGTAATGAAAACACAAAAAATTGCATCTATCGAATCCTTTGCGAGTGTGGCGAATCGTACTTTGGAGAAACAAAAAGACCGCTTGCCGTCCCGTAGGAGTTAAAGAACATCTGAAACATACCCCAAGAGGTGAAACTTCGAGATCAGGTATAGCGAATATATGTATGGACCAACCAACATAATATACAGTGGTCAAACGCGAAGATTTGGACACGGAATTGTACTGGCGGAAACGCAAATTCAAGAAGCAGCTTTTATAAATCAAAATACCCACGTGTTCGGTAAACCAAGTAGCGATATTCCCAATATCTGGAAGCTCCCCCTTGTCCAAAACGAACAGCTCAAAATTTACACTTCAATAAGCACATAGGCGGAGTCATTAAGCTTTACTGCACACGGATAATATTTAAGACCTTAGAATTATAATTTGGTCAGGGACCTTCCTAGGGGAGGGATTTTAACTTATTTATTCCATTTATATTTTACATGATATTTTTAAAGTTTCACCAAAAAAATAATTTGAAAACGGTCAGAGAACAGATACTTATCTACTAACCGAAACGTTGTGTTAAGTAACAAAATAAAGACAATGGAAGTCCGACAGAGGTAATTTTTAAAAAAATTTTCTCTTGGTCTGAAATATTTTTACTTGTGCCACCGTTATTCTAAAATAACTAATGAATGAAAGCTTAGGTAGCCTAATCTGAGGTAAAATAATGCTTTTTTTGTTAATTTAGTGGACACACAAAACGTGGTATTGGTTAAGGCATTTCTATCTTTATAGATATATTCATTCCGTAATCGTAAGGCCCTCATTGGCTTTGGAACTTATGAACTGATAAGTTAATGCCTACAATTATCATTAATTATTAAGAACAAATAAAAAATTTATGCTTGCCTTGCATTAAAAAATAGATACGAGCAAAATAATTTTAAAAAATCAACTTCTACTGCCAACAAATTAAAAATACAATGATCGTTTTTTTTTATTCTCTGCTGGTTTAAAAATACCTTGTTACGCGCAACATGCATTGTTAAATGTTGCCAAATTAATAATTTTGTATTTTAATTGGTTTTTATTTTTCTATGAAAAAAAGTTTTCTGTATTAATAATTACAATAATTATTACTCAATTTATAATTAATACCTACCTATTAGTATATTTCAAAAGAAAAAAAAAGATCCCCTGGGATAAATAATTTGAAATGCGACCGAAGAAACCAATCTTTTTTTCTAATTTTTTACAAAGATAATCCACCTGATTAGCAAAAGTAAGCTGAGGATCTAAAAAAAAATCACAAATTCCGACACAAAGGTAATTTCAGATTTATTTATGTTAAGGGCTAATCCTGATTCAGCATATTTCTTACAATTTACTTTTGAACCTATTACCATACATTTTGTCTTTGATGTGTTCAGTTTTAATTTAATTTGACAAAGCCAGTCATACAATATTTAAAGTTCCCTGTTCAAAATATCAGTTATTTCCCTAAAATTATTCCCTGATACACAAATAAGGGTATCATCAGCAAATAAATTAACAAACGAATTTTTTAGGGCTATATGGATATTATTAACATAAATAACAAACAGTAAGGGACCCAGCACACTTCCCTATGGAACGCCCCATTTATTTTCCCTTTTAGTAGATAGTTTATCGTCCACTCTAGTCATTTGATACCTGTCACTTAAATAATATTTAATCCAATCTAATGCCCTGCCATTTACACCATATGGTCGCAACTTTTTTATTAGAATTCCATGATCGATTGTTTCAAACGCACGCTGCAAGTCTACACTAAGCACCACTTTTCCTTCATTTAGTTGTTTTGGCCATGTTGCACATACATATTGCAGTGCTGACCAGGGCCGGATCTACAGCGGGGCAAGCGGGGCGGCGCCCCGGGGCCCCCGACTCAGAGGGGCCCCCCGGCAGAAAATCCAAAGCTTAAGAGGAACGTTCGATTCATTACTGGTAAATGTGTCAGAAATTTGCGATAAGTGGAAAATTGACAGAAAGTTTATAGACAAGAGGTCACGTAAGGTAAAGTCTCACTTTGATGAATTGTCTCAAGATGAAAGATTAAATAATCCTCAACAACGCCTCCGAGTGAACATTTTCTACCCGATGATAGATACAATATCATCGCAACTCGAATCTAGGTTTGTTGGTATGAAAAATGTTCTGAATACTTATAAAATCCTGCAACCTCAATATCTCACAAATTCATCGAAAAGCGAGTTGGAGCAAGAAGCTGATCTGTTTTCCAAAACTTTCTCAAACGATGTGTCACCTTCTTTTTCCTCTCAGTTGCTTACTGTATGGTCGAAATTTTCGGAAGAGATAAGTTCAATGAAAGATGTTAAAGAGTTAGCCCGTCTCTTGATCATTCAGAATGCATCGTTGTCGTCCAGTTATCCAGATGTGTGCACAGCACTTCTGATGTTCCTTACTGTCCCTGTTACTATTGCGAAAGCTGAACGGACTTTCTCCAAATTAAAGTTGATAAAAAACTACTTGCGTACCCCAATGGGACAAAATAGACTCAGTAATTTAGCGCTACTTTCCATTGAAAATCGAAGAGCGCGCAAGATTGACTTTAATAAAGTGATAAACGAATTTGCCACTATAAAATCTAGAAAGAAGTGTTTTTAGTTGTAAGTTCTTGCGTTTGTGACAAAATATCATGAGAGCGCGGTGTTTACGTAGATTCGATGTGTAGAAGATTGCCAGATTATAGTAATAGCTGTTCCAACAAGTTGGTATAAGATACAATAAATATCTACATTAACAAAATACTGTTATTCTTACCCGACATTAATAATGTGGTATTATCAAAAGTAATTTCAATAAGGGAGCCCTAAAATTTGTTTTGCCCCGAAGCCTATTCAGCTCTAGCTCCGGCCCTAGTGCTGACTCGCAAGAATGGCCACTCCTAAATCCAGACTGTCCCACATACAATAACTGATTACTTTCAAAATAGTTCCTTAGTTGTTGACAGGCAATTGTTTCGATGATCTTATCTACCACGGGCGTAAGTTAATTGGCCTAAATTCATATAGAGTTTTAGGTCTAGAAACTTTAGGTATAGGAATTATACCACTATTTTTTATTTCATCTAGTATCTTCCCAGTTTGTAAGGAGGTATTAACTAAGTAAAGAAGAGGATATCCTATCACACAGAAAAGGTCCTTAACCAATTTGATGTTTAATGATTTATCACTGGTACTTTTATTTTTAAATCTAAAAACAATTTTTTTTTAGTTCCGAAAAAGTTATAGGTTTGAAACCGGCAAAGTTATGTTCATCATTTTTATCTATATTACTGTTTCAAAGTTTCTTTTCTATGCTATTTGAAATTTCATCTATACTGTCCGCATAGAAACTATTAAAATTCTCCTCTATAGACCCACCATAAGCACCACAGTCGATATCCGTGAGAACTATTTGTTTATTGTTATTTCCTACCAGGTCTTTTAGTGTTCTCCACATTTTCTTTCCATCTCCTTTGCACCTGTCTATGTTGTGATCATAATACTTTGTTTTTTCAGTACGTAATAAAGAAGTAACTCTATTCCGTTTAGTTTGATAGTATTTTCAATCTTCCTCCTTTTTAGTCAGTATAAACTTGGTATATGCTCTGTCTCTATTACATTGGGCCTGCTTAACTGATTTCGTAATCCATGGATATTTTGTTACTATATTGTGTTTTTGTCTTGGTGCTATTTTATCGATTGCCGTTTGAAGTATATGAATAAAATCCAAGTAAATTATGTTTACATCTGTAGAGGTGTAATTCCAATCTGCTCCTATTAATTCTTCAATTAAGCTGGAAAATGCTTCATTACTTAAATTTCTCTTGAATATAAGCCTTGTTTTACTGATGTTATCCTTAAATTCCAAGCCGACTTCAATATTTTCGTGGTCGCTTAATAATGGAAAATCCCTTGGAACTTCCTTGTCATTAAAGTCATTAGTAATAATGTGATCAATCAGCGTGGACGACAAATTAGTAGTTCTTGTTTCCTTTGTGACGATTTGTGTAAATCCAGCTGCTTGTATGATTTGACTTAATTTTTTGGCGTCATTGTCTTTTTTTATTAGGTCTATGTTCCGATCACCCAAAAGAACTGTTTTTTGCTAATTAATAATTTCATCACTAAGCTTTTCCTCCAAGTAATTTAGGAATTCCGTACAGGTTGCATTTGGGAACCTATTAACTGCTCCTACCATAGGCGGCTATTTTTCGACATGTATCCTTATAACCACTATCCAAAAATTGTAATCAACTGCCTCATTAAAGATTACTGTAAAGTTCAGGGAACTTTTTATGTATAAGAGTCCCTCCCGTGTGCCTGCTGTTTGAGTAGAAGATCACTGTCTGATAACCTGGTATATCTACTTCTTTGTCATCTATTTCAGGCGTGATATGTGTTTCACTTACACAAACAATAGATGGGTTTCTATCCTGCATCAACTGCTTTAATTTCAAGATATGTGATGTCAGTCCTTGAACATTTATATGTAAAACCAAAACACTATTTAATGACAAGGTGGCTCTAGATAGGTTTTTTGGTGGCTATATATACTGTGTCCTAGATTTAACTCGCTCTTGTGCCCTTTTATAGCAGAAACAATTCTTATCCACAAATGGACAGTAATTAACTGTTTTATACAACTGGTCTTTTAATTGCACACATTGAAGATGATAATATATATTATATAATAACTAACGATAAAATTATCGGAGCAACGAGCACACATGTGTGTACCCGTTGACATGATACCTACTGTAGCATAGCATAGCAAAGAGTTTAGAAGAGCAATATTAAATAATGGTTACGCTTTCGCTGTACTGTGAAAATTAGTTAGCAGGATAAGCCAGTCAGAATATTTGGCAACCTCGAAGGAAAGTAGATGTGAGACGTGATTTCAGTTTTCAGTAAATTCAGTATGTGCCATCGCCGGTCACCGTAAAATGTGTTAGTTACCTGCTTTCGTCAAAAATAATAATAAATGGAACATTCCCAAGAGCCCCTTGATCAGAATTCTGGGGAGGCCAGTAGACCCCGTGAAGATGTTAAAGAAAAATCGTGGCTTCAGAAAGTTAAAGATAAGTTTTTGCGTAAGTACCAGCTCTCTCAGGAATGCGTGTTGTTATTTTCGTGGGATTTAAATATTGAGGTTAGGTTTAGTTGTTTTGCTTCGCGTCCTGCCGTAACTAGATAAGTGTATTATTGTTTATATGAAAAAAATTTGCGAATACCCGTCATAAAACAATAAGTCATAATTGAAACAGGTACAAAAATACACTTATTTTGAAAAATTATCTTGACATATATTTTGGACAGTACCTATATTAAAAAATTTCTGCAGACAATTCATGGCATTAATTTTTTTTGTAAAGAAATGCACTCAATAAATGTATTTTAATATCATTCATGTTATAGCTAGGAAAAAAATTATTGTACCTTCTTCAAAGAGATAATTTTTGACACTTCACTGAAATCTTAAAGTATTTACTTTCCATAGCAAGAAAAAAGTTCGTAATCGCAGAAAGCATTTTTTCAGATAACGAAAAACATATATTCATTTCCGTCGGTCTGTCTGTTGGCTCGAAAGCCTAAAAACTACTTGACGGGAAAAGACGAAATTTGGTATATGGATTAGGTATTCACCCTATCTAAACTTGGTGTAGTTTGGGTTTGCTATGTACAACCAACTGAGTTACATCTGCGACCTAATTGCCGATTTCCATTCACACAGCAATATGTCGAAATTGCTTTCAATCGCAACCCGATACTCGATCACCTTCCATCCGGTAAAATAAATAATCGCTTGGCAACAAAAATATCACTAGCAATTTGATTAACATTGCCTACCAACGAGGCAATATTTAGGAAATTGGATCGCAAGCGACCAGATTGTCAATCTGGTTGCTCGGCAATCACCCCTAAAACGATATCTACGGTTTTTTTTTTAAGAATTCAATAACCCAAACTTACTGGCAAAAGTTTAATGATTTTCATGTCATCAATTCAAAGTTATTTAACAATTATTATTTTTAAACAAAAACGGTCTGAATTATTTTAATGAAGATACTAGGAAATATATTTTGATAAGGGAAAGAAAGAAAAAAGAAAAGAAAGAAAGGGAAAGAAAGAAAAACTCAAAGTCTTCCTCCACAAAGTTTAATAGAATAAAAATATTCAACACAAGTCTCTACATGTTTTGAACGTAGAAACGTTCATCATCAGAAGACAGAAATTATATTTGGTGCTGATGGTTTTAGCAAAAGAGAAAATGGTGTAGAACCTTAATGGAGCTTTTATTTAATTAAAACTTGATGTTTAAAGTAGACATGATATAAAGAAAATTGAATAAAGTTTAACCATACTGAGTATGTGAGAGGTCAGTAACTGGGGTCTAAACCAACCAAATAAACTGGGAAAGAAAAAAAAAACTGGAAAAGAAAAAACCTTTTTAGAAAAGGTTCTGTCTCCTGATGATATACTTTCTACGTTCGAAACATGTAGAGACTTGTGTTGAATATTTTTATTCTATTAAACTTTGTGGAGGAAGACTTTGAGTTTTTCTTTCTTTCCCATACTTTCAACTCCACTTTGAGCATGGACTATTTCTTCATATTTTGATAAGTTTGTCAGTGTCAACTTGAAAAAAAGTTGACCAGTTTTTTTCGTGGATACATAAAACGTGTTTTTTGATTGGGCGCCAGTTATGTCGTAAATATCATCCGTGTCATTTACCTATTGGTGCTTTTAGGACAAAGCTTCAGAACCCTATTTTTAATTTTGCCAATTTCAGTTTTACATTTTTCTAAATAACCCCATAATTACTAAATAAATGACGTCAAAATTTCGCTAGGGAGCCGATATGTAGCAACCTTAAATTAAGCATCTCATGTTGCGCCAGCCCATGCAGAGCATTAGATGACCACAGAAAGAACATAATTTTCTAAAAAACAATTTTTGTGTTATTTTCAGACCGATTCTTTTTATTGTGATATATCTATAATAAATGTTAATTTCAGTACTAATCATGTTGGCAAGAAGCAGCTTCGCCGGAACGCACCTTCATGGTCCATCGACTCGATACGGTTTTGATGACATTACCTATTCGCTTCAAGCGCGATGCAGTCCGGTGTTCCTTTAACATTTCCACCTTTAGTTTGTCAAAAATTATATTGTATTTTCTAACTTTTATAACTCGGCCACTTCTATAAATAATACTTACGTAGCTATCTATTCTGTGACTCGGCTTACGAGTAAACATTTTGAAACTTTAGATTTTTTCCTACATACCATTATCTAGATATGTGAAAAACTTGAACTTCCCATCTCATCTGAAAGTAGGATTTCTTTCTCGGACAAATACAGTTTTTTTTTAATAAGGCCGAACCAGCTGTCAATGTTCTACCCGGTCCCAGGGATTCCAGTGGTTTTGCTTTCCCTGTGTACTTCAATGCAAAAATAGGCAGTTTTTCCCTTTTTAAGTTTTTTGATAATTATACGGGTGCGATTCCTCTACTTTTTACTTAGTAGATAGATAGTTATATTTTTTAATTGGTTATCTGTATTGAACAGACTTAGCTTTTTAAAATATAAAGGATAATGCCGTAACTAAAATAATAAACCTAACAAAATATTTTAAACCCAAAAATTTTTAATTTATATTTTAAATTTAAGTACAGCTTTATATTTCTGTTTAGGTTTTAACGGTTGGAATTTTTGTATAAAGAGTAAGAACTAAGGAATGTGCAAGCGGTGTTCCTCCAAGCTGTACATACCATAAAAATAAACAGCCAGATGTCAAAGTGTAAAAAAGTAAGATGTCAGTATCTCGTTAATGAATCAATTGATTCAGCCGATACTAGGTGGAAATCCATAATACTATCTCGTTAATGGTGGGTTTCAGGTGCAGGAAACAGTAAAGCAACTTTACTTGGTTTGATTCCTACATTTCGAAAATGCTACAAAGCAAAATGTGCTTTTAAAAAAAGTTGTATATTTTTCGTCATGTTTTTAGGAGCAACTCTGTAGAAATAAAAATATTTTCAAGTTATAGGCATTTGCTATCATTCAACTTTTGTAATAATATTTTTTAAGTATTTTTTGTAACTCAGCTATTGCTCTTTGAAGCATTAGCGGTACTAAATAACCACCGGGTTCATGGGTTCGTTAAAAATAATTAAAGTATGCACAATATGAAATTAAACTAAAAAGAAATAGAATAAATTTTTTTTTGGATACTCACCCTGTATAAAGCGAACACCAGCTATACCCGGTTATGACCAAGATTAATATCTAATAAATATACAAAATTTCGTCATTATCAGTCAAATAGTTTTTAGGCTTTGCACGTGATCTAGGAACCCTAAAACGTCATCTGATATAATAAGAGCTAAATTTCTCTGCGAGGACAGTAAAACATGAAAAAGTAATGTTGCCAGCAATATTTTTGCGTTGAATATTGACATTTTTAATACAAAAAAACAACCTGGATTGCATACTGGATCTATTTTTGGTTGTTTGACATATTTTTCAAATTTCTTAGTTACTCAGGCGTCAAATGTTAATTAGTTAAAAACTATTAAGGTTGAATTCTAAACGTCGTTTAATTTATTGCCAACCTATAACCTATTTCGCTTTGTTTTTTCAAGTTTATTATTTTTTAAACTAACATTTAAATAAAATCAGTATCGTCGGCACATTACTTAGGTAATATCTGATATATTACAAAAATATCAATTTATTTCATTGCTAATTTTGGGAGAATTGTATAGTGAAAGAACAATGAGTGACAATGACATAATAATGTTAAAAAAAATTCACAGATCTTGCACCTTACGCAAGCATCCTATGTATTGAAAATACCTGACACAGCTTTAAAATTTTAATGTCCTATGTGATGTAATTAAAGCCCACATTCTAATTTGTATTTTGTAAAAGTTTAAAAAATGTTCTTTAATTCTACAGGGTCCGCCCAAATTTGGTTAACAAATGGGATAATTTTTTATTATTGATTTCTCAGAAATGTTATTCTATATAAAAGTTTTGCATCTTGAGTAAATCATTTTGACGTATTCAAATCTTCTGTGGCATATACAGAGTGAATATAAAATAGAAAAATATTACATCAGTGACTCAAAATTTTTTAAAAATTTAAAAACTGAAACAGCCATATTAAAGAACTAATAAATCCAAGATAAAAAGTTAAATAAAGTTTTTTTCTAGTGCTAACAGTTTTCAAGAAAAGTCAAGTTAAAAACCAAATTTTTGCTCTTATTGAATTTTTACACTTTTCATATTAACTTTACATATTAACTGTTAATATGGCTGTTACCAATAATTATTATCAGAGTATTAAGTTACAAGACCGCTCGAAATATTGCGGTGTTGGGTCGCGACAGACCGACACCGCGACACCAATGCAAAGTTTGCATAAAAACGATCCCAATAGTATTTTCAATACTAAAAATCTTACCCGATATTTTTCGCTATACAATTCTCCTAAAATAAGTTATGAAATTCCTTGATATTTATTAAATATGTCAATTATTACCTATAGTATAGAATATCAAGTCGATACTGATTTTCTTTAAATTTTGTATAAAAGCTAGAAAACATAAATAAATCTAAGCGAAATAGGTTATAGGTTGGCAAGGATGTTGATAATCCCACCTTAAAGAAGTTTTGTTTTTGTAATATTTTAACATTTTTTTTTAGCTGGAGTAGAAATAACCTTGCTGATTTCCATAATATTTTACTTATCGATGTTTATTGTTGGATTATGGGGTATTAATAAATGTCCAGTACAAGAATATATTCCCTTTTTCTTAATAGTTATTGGTAAGTGTATCAGTGCTTATCCATGTTTTTAGTAAGCAACTAAATTTCTGGTTCTAACTAAACTTAAAGCCATTAAAAAATGTAATGCCAAAATGTTCTCAGCTGTATTTACTAAAGGGTTTTTGATTACAACCTTCCTTAATTGAACCATTGATCAAGGGGAAAATGTTATAGCTGTATTTTTGGATTTTAAGCGGGCATTCGAAACAATTGACAGGGCTAGATTATTGAGTAAATTGTATCAGTATGGTATTCGCGGAAACGTTTATAAAGGGTTTAAAAATTATTTAAGTAACAGGTCACAAAAAACAAAAATATCAAAAACATATTCAAATAAAAAAATAAATAATATGGGAGTTCCTCAAGGAAGTATACTAGATCCAATATTATTTATTTTATACATCAACGATATGCTTTTAGTTTTAAAAATGTGTAAGTTACAAATGTTTGCTGTTGACACCTTAATTTACAGTCATGTTTTAAATATTTTTGATGGTCTAAATACTCTAAATTCTGAGATAAATATATTATTAAATTGGCTAAAAGTAAATAAATTAAAATTAAATATTTCAAAAACTAAATGTTTGGTTATGGGTAATAATTTAAATTGTCAAAATATAAATGTTGTAATTGATGGTGAAAAATTGGAATTAGTAAACAGTTTTAAATATTTGGATAATCATTGATTCCAAATTAAATTTTTTAAATTATTTTGAAAGTATTAATACTTTCGAAATACAAAGATTGCCGGAAAAGTAGGTTATTTTAACAGAATCAGTTCTAATTTAAGTTTGTTAAGTTTAAGTTTGTTTTCTAAAAAAACTGTATTTAATACTATTATATTACCACATTTTCTTTATTGTTCTTCCATTTTATATTGCGCTAGTGAGGAAATATTTGATAAATTACAAATTTTACAAAATAAGGCAATGCGAATTATTTTAAATTGTGACAAATATGCAAAAATTAATTTTATGTTGAAAAATTTAGATTGGTTGAATGTAAGAAATTTAGTTTTTTTATTTAGTATGTGTCTTTATGCATAAAATTAAAAACAATTTATTGCCTGATGGCTTAAAATTTTTGTATGTGGATAGAGTGTCTAAAACATTAGCTTATAAATCTATTTTTTATAAAGGTTTGATAGAATATAATAATTTGGAAAATTCTATTAAATCTCAAAAATCATTAAAACTGTTTAAAAAACTTTAAAATTACATTTAATTAAAAAACAAAATGATACGTAATATTTGATAATTTCCAAAATGTTTAACTTTTCTCTCTGTTTTTGTTAAAAGAAGGTTGCGTTTTAAAATTTAAAAATAAATCTATAAAAATTTGTTCAAAAAATGTATTAAAAAATATTTAATTGTAGCTTTTTGCTAAATAAAATATGATACTACTTCTACTACTACTACTACTACTACTACTACTAGTAGGAAAGGTATCAGACCTAATCAACATGCTAAACAGAAGATGGCAAAAATGGGAAACAACTTCAAATCAAAACTCATTAGAGAGGTCAGAATCAAAAAGTATACTTACTCAAACAGAATGTGAAGGAAAGCCTCCAGTAAAAAGTGTTTACACCCAAACAGACATGGAAGAGACAAACGAGGACGTAGTTTGCAGAGTGAAGGAAATTCGTAAAACAATTGAAGACGCAGAGAACTGGGAAAGCGCTAAAGATATACTTAATAAAGAATGGCCGGAAGAAACATACACGAAAGTAATAATAGAAGAAGGTCATCCACTTAAAAAAGACCTTGACTGGGATATCTGCTGCTATGTAAAAAACAGAGAAGACTGCGAAAGGGGAATATTTAAACAACTTACGAAAATATATCCCGACCTACCGGAAATAATACAAGAAGGAGTACAAAATGGGTGTGCAGAATACCTGGAGAGCACAACAAGATCAAGTAGAAGTACCCAACTACTTCAGAGTGGATACATTTTAGTGGCTCCGCTGACACAAAACGAGAACGGGGAGTATAGTGAACAAAACATCTACAATATTACAAAAATGGTAAAAGAACAAACAGAAAACTTACAAAGGAAAAACTTGTTAATTATAATACCAGAAGAAATAAAAAGTGAAGTTCTAAGAAAAATCATAGAATGCATCTACGTACGAACGGATGTAAATATAAAAATACAAGTTCCACCAAAACAGCAAAATGGGGTGCCTAGAATAAACAAGCCAAACCCTCAAAATAAAACAAAATACAAAGATGACGCTATAATAATAAAGCCACAAGGAGTAAGCTACGCGGAAATACTCAACAAAATCAAGCAAGATGTAAAAATTAGCGATACTGAAACCTATAATATTAAAACAATCAGGAAAACAAAAACGGGAGACATATTGACGACTGTACCAAAAGGGCAAGGTCAAGCTGAACTACTTAAAAAAGAAATAGAGAAAAACTTGCAAAACGCAATAGTACAAATAGAAGAGGAAGAAAAACGGCAAACGGTATTTATCTCAAATATCGACGGGGTCACCTCCAAACAAGAAGTAGAAAACGCTATTAACCAAGCAATCAACATGAAAGAAAATGAAAAACTCAAAATACTAAATATAGTTAGAAACAAAAGAGAAACCCAAACGGCAATAGCTGAACTGACGGCTGCAGCCGCAGCCAGGCTAATCAACATGGGAAAAATAAGAATAGGATGGCTAAACTGCTACATTTCGGCAAGAAAAACTCTAAGCAAATGTACTAGCTGCTGGAGCTATAACCATATGGCCAGAAATTGTAAGGGACCAAATAGGACAAATAGCTGCCATAAATGCGGACAAGAGGGCCACAAAGCAAAAACATGCACAAATCAGGAATTTTGCCCATTATGCAATAGAAAAGGACATAGACACGATAGAGTGGGATGCGAGGAATATAAAAGAGCTATGAACAAGACAAAACACAAGACTGGCGACGCAAAAAATAATGAATAGTACAAAAATTTTACAAGTAAACCTCGGACGGTCAAGACGAGCTCATGACATGGCTTTTTACACAGCAGACAAAGAGGACATAGACATATTAGTAGCTAGTGAACCAAATAAGAAAATTGTCAAAAACGGATGGCTAGTAGATAGAAAGGAAGATGTTGCTATTCTTATAAGAAATTAAAATGTTAGAATACAAAACTATAAGAAGAAGCCTGGAATTATAATTGTCACGACGGATAGCCTTACTATTTATGGATGCTATATCTCACCAAACATAAATATAGAAGAATACAAAGAATATCTTAAAATATTGGCAGATGAAATACAAACCGACCAAGGGGAAAAAATAATACTTGGAGACTTTAATGCCAAAGCTATAGAATGGCAATCTCCAAATACCGACCGAAGAGGCCAAATGTTGGCTGAACTTATGGCAAGTAAGGATATGGTAGTGGCAAATCGTAACGAGCCCACCTTTATCAGAGGAGAGAGTAAATCATATATAGACATCACATTTACTACTAAGAAACTGGCTGAAAAGATATTAAGCTGGAACGTACTAGACAACGAACCATTAACAGAACACAGACACATTAAAATAGAAATTGCAGGCATGGGAACAAAAATTAAACAAGGAACGTGAAAAAGCAAAATTAAAATAGATACTAATAAGCTCACGGAACAAATTCAAAAGGAAACCAAATTTATAAAAAAGGAACATGAAAACCCAGAAACATATATGCAAATAGTAAAAAGGGCCTATAAAAAAATAATACCTAACAAACAGAATCCAAATAGTCAACCAATCCCTTATTGGTGGAATGAAGATATTGAGTCTCGAAGAAAGGAATGCATAGATGCCAGACGGAAGTACACTAGGACAAACAGGCAAAACCACCAACAGAAGCTACAAACATGGGAAGCATATAAAACAAAGAAAAGGGATCTTAAGAAACTTATAGAAGATAGCAAAGGTAGGCACTGGAGGAAAATAATTGATGAATTAGAATCAGACATATGGGACAAGGGTTACCAAATTGCAATGAAACAAATTAAAGAAATGGGACCTAAATTTGAGCTTACAAAAGAAAAAGAACTAGAAATCATTGAGGGTCTATTTCCATCACGAGATGATAAATGGGAAATACGCCCACCGACTGAAATTACAAATCCATTCACACTTCAAGAGATAAACGAAGCTGCGGCAAAAATCAAATCTGGAAGATCCCCTGGACCAGATTCTATTCCACCAGAGGTAATTAAGATACTAGTTGATACTGACAAACTTTTTATTCTTAATTTAATGAACGAGCTACTAAAAAAACAAAAATTTCCCACCATGTGGAAGATAGCAAGACTCGTACTAATTCCCAAACCGGGAAAATCGGATATATTCCCCAGTGCCTTTAGACCATTATGCCTTATAGATGCTGCAGGAAAACTTTATGAATACCTGATAAAGAAAAGACTAGAAGAGGAAATTGAGAATCAAAACAAACTATCGGACTTACAATTCGGCTTTAGGAAAAAACGCTCCACTATACAGGCAATAAAAAAAAGTCATCGAACTAGGAAAGGAAGCCAGAAAGACAACCCCCAAAAAGACAGTGGTGTGCTTTGATTACCTTGGATATTCGGAATGCATTTAATACTGCATCATGGGGCATAATCATTAAAAACCTTAAACGAATGAATATCTCTGAATACATCATCAACATAGCAAAAGACTACCTAAAACAAGGGAGATTAAAACTAATAAAGGAAACCAAGTCAAGGTTACGGCAGGCATACCTCAGGGATCGGTACTGGGACCGATTCTATGGAACGTGTTTTATGACACTGTACTAAGATTAGAGCAAGAGGAGGGGGTGTACGTCATAGGATTTGCTGACGACCTGGCAATAGTAGTACTGGCAGATAGCAAGAAAAGAATGATACGCAAAGTAAACGAGGCCCTATGGTTACAAACAAAGATATCAAATTAAACAAAGGCGCCAATCAATGACATCGTGAAAACAAATTTGGAGTCCAAGACCTTCTGGGATTTAAGAGTGAGTAAGTGTAACAAAATACAGACCTGTTCATTAAAAAACTCAGATGAAATGTTTAGAAGACGTGGAGAAGCAAATCAAAATGGCAGTTGATTTTTGATATTGTGACGTCTTGTCATAATTTGACAAACAAACTAACCTTAAAATATATCGGTGTCAACGTCCTGTCATGATTTGACAAATAAAACGGACCCCAAATTCACTTCTTTAACATCGAGAAGGCTATGCTAGAGACTAATGTCGCTTTGAATAAAAATTTCAATCAACAAATTAACTAACCAGACAACTTTTATCGTGATATAATTGCCACTGGCAGAAGCGATTTTCTCACAACCAAAGTGGCCCGGTTAACTTAATTCTTGATTTACCAATGTAACAACTTTGGTTGTGGTGTCTCAACCTTTTCTGCGAATGGCATTGACGTCACAATTAAAATTGTCCGGTTATAGTATATTACATAACAAGTGTTGAAAGTGGTACTCTTCAAACGAGGAGGTATTTAGCACGAGGCGTCAGCCAAGTGCGGAAATTCTCCGAGTGTGAGAAAATCACTTTCACACGAGTAATGTACACAATTCTTCCTACGACCATACGATATAATCAAAAAGAGTTTGATTTGTTTTTAATAGTTTGTAGGTATCACCATTGTGTTAATCAAATTTTTTCAACACTAGAGTTAAAAAATTAATTTCCACTCTAGAGTTGAAAAAAATAAAAACAATGCCCACCTTTACACATTTTAACTTACCTAGATTTAAATAAAAATAATAACTTTTTCTCCAATTTGCTGTCCTTACGCACATGTATATATATATATATATATACTATCTAGGTACAGTAAATAAATTTCGTTTCTGACTTTTAGCTGCTTGCATTCTTTTAATAAAGGTACCTACGAAAACAACATAACATAACACAAAACTACAACATAACCTCAACATTATAGAAAGATAGAGATCGAGTTAAATATCGATAGCTTGTTAATTATAAAAGTTATATCTTATTCGATTTGTTTTAAATATAGCTAAAATAAATTTACTTACATAAAGCGTATATTCACTTGTCCCATATCCTTAAACATTGTATGGATATTTTTAGCCGAGATAATGGCTAAATTATAAATCGGTATTTCCTAGGGTATTCTATTTCTGCTCTATAGCTGCCCCTTTTTTTCTGTGGTTCATCTCAGTTGACATGTAAACATGACAGTTAGTGGGTTGCCTGACATATTATTATTTTCCCTTTTTGATAATATTATTTTTATCATAAATACTCTTAGGTTCCCAAAAATAACGAAAAAAAAAAGGATTTTTTTTTAATTTGCAGTAATGCCCTAGTGTACTTTATCCCACCCAGCACCCCATTCACTTCACGTGTCCCGTAAGTTTGTTATTTTTAATAAATAGTTTTGTTATCAAATTGACACCTGTTTAAATTAAATATAGTTGTGTTTTGTATTTCCACATTCGTGTTGAAATATTTTTTTCAACACGCGTGTGATATTTAGCACTTTCTAGCCAAGTTAACCGTGCTGTTATTGTCATTTTCGTAGGTGGTCGTAGGAAAATTAATTTTTGTTTCAAATCTTTGTGTATTCAAACATTAACGTTCTACATTAAAAAAAAACTAACGGTTTAAAAAATAAGGCTTTAATAGTATATTAAAGTATACGTTTCATAAGAAGCGGTTTTAGCGCACGCGTCTATTTTAAAAAACGAGCCACAAAGTGGCGACTTTTTTTTATTGACACGTGCGCTAAACCCCCTTGGGAAACATGTGCTTTATACATTTTTTTCTATTTCACCTTTTATAATCAAGAAAAATACATTTTAAAAAGAAAATAAATCCTTCAAATTTTGTAAATTTTTATGTCTAAATTTTATGTTGGTAATACTATTATTTCTCTGGACAACAAAAATTATTTTGCAAACTGTAATTTTTTGATTTATTGACCCATTTTCACCACGAGATTCTAAAGTTATTTTGGAGATATGAGATTTGAAATTGGACGGAATACGTTGTGTGATCCTTGTACATTCGGTACATATACAGAGCGTTCGGAAATTCGGGTGATTTTGCTACTTTTTTTCGAATTTCAAAAGACGTGATTTTACGTCACGGCATTGCAATTTAGTATCGGGAAGATGGAAAATTCAAATAAAGTTGAAGTTAAAATCGACATTGGAAAGTTAGTAGATTGAATTTTGGATAGGATTTGGCAGAAAATGATAGCTTGAAGCATCTACAAAAGATTGATTTATAGATTTATGCAACCAACATAGATGACTGTTATCCACACAGAATAAAAAAGTGAGTTCTCAAGCTATTTTTCCTCTGCGAAAAATGGGGTTCTCGTAAATCACAAAGGCCGCGCAAGTCAATGAAATAAAACATTTAAATGTTACCGACATCAAATAAAGAAAAAACGCGTATCGAAATAGCTTCATTACGATACGCAAATGCGTATCGTACTGAGCTTATTATGAACATGAAATAGAAAAAAGTATTTCATTTATTGGGCTGTTAAAAGGTTATATGTAAGTTTCTTTTTAGTTTTCAATTGATTTTTTTTAGGTGGAATTGGACTAGTATCAAAACTAATAAGTATTGTCAGAGAAAAAATTTTAAAACAGTCTCCAGTTATCTATGTGGAGTCCTACTTCTATACCATAGAATTAGTATTTTTAATACTAGGTAAGTTTTCTGTGAATGTGGAGCAAAAGTGAATGTTATTACCAACCAGAACTGGACCTCTAGTACTGTACCTAAAAAGTTTATATAATTTTTTTTTAAAACGGTAAAAAATATAGGTATAGTCAGATCTGGTCTTAACGTGCGAGTCTATAGGTCACTGATCATATGCGTCAAATCAGACAACACAGAGGCTATCAAAATGTTGTGAGATTATTTACAAATATACCGAAGGAAGGAAAAATAGTTTCATTATTTTAGCTATCGCGAAGATAGCCTCATATACCTAATATTATTAGTTTTGTAAAAATTATGTACAGGGGAGTTGAAAAAGTTACAAAAAAACTATATAATCGTTAATTATATACCTACTGTACCCTTTAATTAAAAACGACAATAATAAACAGTGCAATTTATTTTTAAAATTTTACTACTAAAACCTAAAAATACAATGGCATTTAGTCTGATAAACTATTTCGATAATGAAAGAAAAAGTGGAAATTCGCAAACCAATATGCAGGAAACCGTAATGAAAACACTGGGAATTAGTTTAAGGACTATGCAGAATAATGTGCATGAAAAAAAAGCATAATATAATATCCAAGAATACTAAAAAATGTAAACGAAAAACACCGTTTATAATTATAGCCTGAAAACTCTCATCGTCACTTATAAAATCTGAAAAGTCCTCGTCGTCTGAGTCATCTTCGAATGGAGCAATTATCATTGGCGCTACTTTGACATCTAGTACTTTTTCTCGATCCTACCAATCCCTTATTAATATTTCTGTATGTTCCACCGATTTCTTCCAGTACTCTTGTGTAATATGATCTAACGAATCTTGCCAAACTATTTATACTTGGTCGGATTTAAGACCATCACCTACATGTTTTTCATAATAAGACTTTGCACCAGCCCATATTAATTCTATTGCGTTAAACTGGCAATGATATGGCGGCAGTCGTAGAACCTCATGACCATATTCACGCAGTATTTCATCAACCGCGTATATTTTGGGTTTTTTAAGAGACTTGATAGAAGTTCCGATTTAAGCATATTTGGTAAAGGATTTTGGTTGTGTTTTTCCAGCCACTCATAAATATCACTTTTCCTCCAAGATGAAGTAGGCTGTTTATTTAAAATTCTTGAATGATATGATGCATTATCTAATTCAATTAAAGACGGAGCATCCAAATTTGGTATCAATTGAACTTTTAACCATTTTTCAAACATTTCGCAATTCATATTATCATGATTGCCAGCACTTTTTGATGTTGAAGAAAAATTAAACTCGCACCTGCAACATATCCTGTTGCAGAACCGGCATGCAAAATAATAAAACGCTTTCCCGTACTGCACCCCTTTTTCCTTTTAACACTTTTTACAGACTCATCTTGCCAAGATTTTGAACCACTTCCATTCGAAAATATCCACGTTTCGTCTGAAAATACCACTTTTCTAAATTTCGATTTGTAATTGTCCGTATATTTTTTTAAAAACTGAACACGCTGACTCACTATCTGTGGCTGCTCACATAAAAATCTTCGGTTACAGTGTTTTTTATAGCGAAAACCTAAATTTTTTTATTAATTTTGATAACGCTTCAAGTCCAATTTCCAAAACACCCCGAATTTTTAATGTTTTTTGTAAAATTGGAAGAGTTACATTGGTTTTTGATTTGTATAAATCGTAAATCACATTTCGAACTCCCATTTTAATATTTTCGCTTAAATCCTCAGTCTTTGGCTTTCTTCGTTTACACTTTTTAGTATTCTTGGGTATTATGTTATGTTTTGTTTCATGCACAATTTTCTGCACAGTACTTAAACTAATTCCCAGTGCTTTGGCTATACTGTTTCCTGAATATTGGTTGGCGAATTTCCACTTTTTCTTTCATTTTCGAAATAGTTTATCAGATTAAGTCCTATTTTTTTTAATGGGGATGCAAAAACCCAGAAAATTGTTTCATTTTGTCACAAACTGTCAAAGTCACAAAACTGGCATATTTAAAATAAAACGTAGCTGGTGCTATTATAAGCTTTTTTAGAATCGCTGGAAAGTAAATACATATCCTTTTTTTTTCATGTCAAAATGGAATAAGTATGTCTTATTTATCTTACGTATTTTATTTAGAGGGTAAAATTAAACGCAAGTAAAGAAAACAAAAACTGAGAGTATGTCTTTCTTGAATCGTATGACATGACCCACACGATAAGACCAGATCCGACTATACCTTCTAATAATATACATAAACATCAGAACTTGATTTTACTGTAAAATATGTTGAAACTAATAAAAAATTAAACATCGGGTAACATCCGACATTATCCTAATTATTACTGCTGGTTTTGTTCAGTTATGTATTACAGCCATTATTTCGAAATAACTTTTAATTGGCGTATTAAAAAATAATAAAATTTGGAGTACAAGAACCTTCAAAAAATTCTAATAAAATTTTGATGTAAAATTAATAGAGAAGCCAATATTTTAGGGTAGCAAAAATTGCATGGGATTTCTCACGGCCAGTCTGGCGATGCATCACCCGATATATACCTACGTTTCATAACGTGACTTTCTTTCTCTTACTAGACATTTCATTCTTTAGCTCTTTTTGACGTATTTTTTCCTTTCGTAAATAGGTTATAGGTTGGCAAGCATGTTGATACTCCCACCAAAAAGTAATGCACTAATTAATTAATTAGTGCATTACTCTTTGCTCCCACCTTAAATAAAGTAAATTTTTTTTTAGGTTCATTTTGGATTTTTAAAGTATACACGCCAAGTTATAATCCAGAAGATAAAAAAGACTACTGCAATAAAACTGTATACAAGTTTGCATTCTCCTACATTGTCACTTTTTATGCCCTTGGAATACTGATCTTCGTGTGTTTTAGCTGTTTCTTAGGTTGCATGTTTTTCGTCAAAAGAACTGAAGTGAACAACGAAGATCCCGAATCGCCAAGTCGTCCCATAAGAAAACCTCAGACAGAAACCCATTAAAACCATTCTATATTGTATCTTTGAAGACTTGGAATATTTGCATGCGATTCTCTAATCAAATCTACATTATCATTGAGGGCTCATTTCTTTTCTTATTGCAAACAGCTCCTGTTTCTTCAAATTTAGCTTAGCTACTAACTCACGGATGTACTTGTGTCTTGTGTCCAATATTTCTTTCACGATGTCTTTCGTTGAAAACGGCCGCCGTTCTTGCAAAGCCACGATTTTCAGCTCCGTAAATGAAAATCATTTCTACGCGTTCAGCAATAGTGTAAACCATTTTAAGAAACGACACTAATAATTAAAAACTATTGAAATGTTTATGAAATTAACTTTCACAGCTTATTTCACTGATTCTAGAAGAACATGAAATAAATAATGAACACCAGGAGTCGGAAAATAAGGATCTACCTACTAACTACAAAACGTGAATCTTGTTTTGTCGAAAAAGGCAAAAAAATTAAATTATTTTATGTTTTCTAGTGGCGATATCGAAGACGAAATGTAAATAAATAAAATAATTTGGAATGTAAGTATTGGTAGGTACAAACAGTTTTAAACAAAGTGCTATGAGGCGGTGAATGCAATCCGTTTTAAAATTCGATATTAAATACATTTCATTAATTTGTGAGGTTAATAATCACAATTTTGAAAAAAAAAATATACAGTTTATGTAGAATTTTATAAGGAACACAAAAAGGGCAAAAGAAATAGGGGTTGCCATTTAAAATTTTAGGGGTAGGTGCCCTGGGGATCAGGGGGTTGAAAGTAACACGACAACAAATGCCTTAAAAAATTTCCCCCTTGATATATCAATTGACGTGTTTCGCCTCATACTATCATTGGTAGAGGCAATATTAAATGCTGTTCGTTTTCAAATTGTCACCCTGTATATTGTATCTTTCATGACTTGCAATATTTGCATGCGAGTATATCTACCTAATCAGGCATCAAAATAAATAAATATTTGACAACAGACGCATTATGACATTAAAAATCCTGATCCTGAAAATACCATTATTATACTTGAATATCTGGATATACGTGCCGAAAGAAAAAGAACATAGATTTATAAAGAAACTAAAATACATTTTTATAATAGTGTTTTTAGTTTTGTCGTTATGGACATAATCGGATCTTGATTTTATATCAAAATATTTTATTTATAGTTGACTTTCACAAATATTCTGCCGACATACTGTGTAATTGCCGACTTGTTAAGTATTAATATTGTTAAAACCAGGTAGGAATTAGCTGCTTCATTTTTTTACTACAAAACAGTATCAATATGATGTAATTTGAGTAATCCTGTTATAATTAAAACAATGTAATAAAATAAAAAGTATTGTTACCTTTTAATATTTTTATGTTTAGAATATTTGTGCATGTGTTTATCATGTAATTTTGGAATTAAAAAATGTAGACACATATGCCCACACAATGTTTTACTAAATGACGGTTTGTGCCCACTCGGCCGCTCTAAAATTAGTCAACTTTAATTTTGGCCTCAAATTGATATGGTAACTTTTTTTGTAACTAGTTATGTTTTTGATTTAATCAATCAATCTATAATTTTTCTGTCGCGAACGCACAAGTTCTCGTTGTGAATTCAAGGAGGAACGCATTGAGCGCAAAGTCGCTCATGCGATGTGAGACGTCCGGTTCAAGAGAAGGACAACTCGGTACTAAGGCGTTACTTCATATAATCATTTTCATAAAATACGTAAAAATGCGTTAATTGAACATTTTTGAAATTGAGCATTTTTTTGAGTTTTAACGATAAAATCACCAGTGACAGTGCATACCATTCGATAGAACCACAGGAGAAGAAAGAGGGCCCTCTCAACCGCCACGGCTTATTTATTAGTCCAGGTAAGAGTCCCAAGTCGTTCATTTTGTGCGTTTCTTTTCTGTCAAAACGCATAATTTTATCAAAATTTTATGAGACAAAAATTAATTAAAACACAATTGCCTGAAGAAATGTAGTTCGAAAGTCACTGCGCACGTACTAAGAAATAGGGGAGGTCAGAGGTTACTGGACCCTCCCTATTTAAAAAAAAAATTGAAATTATTATCTTATTAAATACTCCAATTATTAAAAAAATCAGTTTTTAATTTGAAGCATGACGCGACGTATATCGAACATTAGGGTCAAAAATGAAAAATGGCTTTATAAAAGTCATATTATTTTTGCTCAAGGAACGAATTCACCTCATTTTTCCGGACACCCTGTATAACTTCTATAACTTGACTCATGGTTAAAAATTTTGGAATTTCACATTTTTCCCAACATATTGGTAGCATCCGAGGTAGCATCTAGATATTAAGTATGTGGAAAATTAACGATGTGTATCCGGAAAAGAGAACCGACTTCCAGATGAGGAGGAAGTTCAAATTTTCTCAACCTTTTAATGTATTTAATATGTAGGAAAAAATCTGAAATTCTCAAATTTTTAACCATGTTGTTTAGTTGTAGAGTTAATAAATATGTGATAATTTCTTGACAAAATGATAAACGTCTTAGACTCTAGCGAAGGCGCGGTGAAGCTCGGAACCTACTAGTTAGTCTATTTATATACTTTCGGCAACTTTCAGTTACACTATTGCAGCGACACATGCCGTAAATATGTGGCCCGTTTTCCAGAAACTCTATTATCCCACATTAGAAGGGCGCGTATTTTTTAATATCTCATGTGGTTTGTGGGCCACAGAATATTGCATTATTAAATATGTACGGCGACTGAAGTATACAAAAGTTTTTAATTTAAAAAAGTTAATTTTTACTCCTTTAATGTGAATATGAGCAGCTACAAAAAAAGTGTCCTTTAATATTTGATGTTTTTCAGGTATACCAAACTTCATAAAAATCGAGGAAGATTATTTTTATTTTTCAATTAGCATTCATTACTTAAGAGGATGTGAGTATGTATAATTATACGATATTTATTTTGTTTACAAAATTTGGTCATTTTCTCTTCCAAAACTTTGAGAATTCGATTTCGCATTGGGGAAAATCCCATTCTTTGAAACCAATATAAATCACTGCTTTTAAAATGCCTAAGTACTTTCCAGTCTTTTACAAAACGACTAGTTATAATCAGTCATATCCTAAATCAAACGAGATTGAAGAACCGTTTACAATGGGCCTGAGAGCAGTTCGGCGTTTTATGAAACGCCTAAAAAGTTCAGTCGAATTGTAAAAATTCAGTATTTATTCTTCATTTTACAATCTAGTCATTTATAAAATGACTAGGCGTTTTACAAAACGACTGAATTTGTAATTAGCCTACGACATATACAGGGTAAGTCGAAATAACCGGAACGGCTAATTTTATTCAAAACTAACAAGGCTAAATCAATGAATTTTGGTACAGGTGGATAACTTAAAAAATCGAATTAAAAATTGACAATTGCGACGTTGCCAGATTTTTAGTTTTTTCTGTAACTCAAGAAATGTTTTTTTTTTAAACGTAACACTACTCTTTTTTTATTGAATTCGACTCCTCTCATCAACATTACCATTTCCTAATAGTATCAAATTTTTATCTTAAATAGTTCTATGGGAAAAAAAGTTAATTAGTTACAACTCTAACTCTAAAAAAATCCAATCTATTTCCATTTAAAAACGTTTTAAATAATGTGAAAAGAAAGGTTGGTAGACATAATGTACCTAATAGTATCGATAACGATAATAACAACAAACAACTACTAACAATAACATAGCTAGTAAAAATTACTTACATATTATAGTACACTACATTAATTAGATTATGAAACCGATAATCTGTACCGTAAAACGAGGTCGATCGAAACACTTTTTATACTTTCTGCTTGTGGTGCAAGAAAACTTCTTCATCTTTTTTCAACTAAAAATAGGGAAAAGTCCGGTCGCCAATAGATGCAATATCATAAAAAAAAAAATCACTTGGACCATAAAAATCGCAAAAAATAGAGTGTTTCTAGTCACCCCGCAATTTGGGGTGAACAAAAACACCGGTATATTATCCATTTAAATTGCGATTGCTCCACTCCAGAGGCGAATAGAAACATAAAAAAATTAAAATATCAACTCGTTTTTTTTTTTAAATCTAAGTTTAAAATGGCAAACCGAGTTCCTGAGGGCAACACATAAATAAACTGCTGATATCTCACAAATAATAAAGTTTTTTAGGCCACAAAATCGCACCGTTAAACAGCTAATGACATTTGACATTATATCAACAGTAACACAAATTGTGTTACTGTTATTATAATAACACAAACGTAAATTGCGAAATGGCGCTACACATTTATTGAGGAACCACCGTTAAGTAATTCCAACATAAAATGAAGCGCAAAATTTGAAATTTATGGTGCCAGGGAATATTCGATGTACGTTCCCCAGCTTTGTTTCTATTTACCCTGCAGTTTCTATCCACCCCTTTTTACGGTACTCGGGAGGCATACACTATGTGCCATCAGCTCGATTTGTGGATATTTAGTTAAAACAATTAAGTTTAACATAATTTTGAGGTTAGTGTTGATTTATGAATGTATTATCTTACTTTCACTACACAAAGTATTAATTATTTAGTGTTTCTTTGTAAATAATTTTTTTTTAAATTTTAATTATAATAATTTCAATAATACAAATTATTTGTATTTTGATGGATATAGTGTTCTATACCTTTAAAACATTATAAGCCATAATACTGTAGGTACTCGGGAGGCATACGACACTATGTCCAATTTTTACAATAAATGAGTATATTAAATGGAAATGGTGGTGCAATTTGGTAAAAGAAAAAGTAATAATAGACCAAATAAAAACTTATTGCCGCCTAAATGCCGATAGTCAGCTGGCGTTTAACGTTATGTGTAATCCCCACCTACTATTATATAGATCTAGTTAGAGGCATATAACACCAAGTGATTATATAGTGTTCTATGCCGTTAAATGGATTGCTAAAGATATTATTAAAGATCCGAGGCATACAGATATTATTATCTTGGTGTCTTAGGCCTCTGAATAAAAATGCACATAGTGTTAAAAGTCTACCCTGTTTCTCAGCTACCTTAACTAATTGGACTTGGTGTTGTATGCCCCACAAAAGAGTTTAATTTTTTGAATAAAACTACATAGTTACCTAATTTTTGTAAAAATTGGACATAGTATCTTATGCCTCCGTCCAACCTTCCTTTTCACATTATTTGAAACGTTTTTAAATGGGAATAGATTGGATCTTTTTTAGAGTTAGAGGTGTAATTAATTAACTTTTTTCCCATAGAACTATTTTAGATAAAAATTTGATACTATCGGGAAATGGTAATATTGATGGGAGGAATCGAATTCAATAAAAAAAAGAGTAGTGTTACATTTGAAAAAAAACATTCCCTGAGTTACAGAAAAATAAAAAATTTGACAACGTCGCAATTGTCAATTTTCAATTAAATTTTTTAAGTTATCCACCTGTACCAAAATTCATTGATTCAGCCTTGGTAGTTTTGAAGAAAATTGGCCGTTTCGGTTATTTCAACTAACCCTGTATATTATTTCTAATAAATATATTTCAAACCTTGGTTAAGTGGGTATAGGATTTTTGAAAATTTAAAATATCAGTCAACTTACCCAATTCGTCAACTTTTCTGCAATGGGTGATAAGATGACGAAAGTCAGTGGGTCTGTTGGCTCTAAAGTTTAAAAACGACATTAGGGGAAGTGACGAAATTTTGTATATACGGGTTAGGTAATAACCGTACAGCAAACCGGGTAATGTATCAGTTTGCTATATCCAAGGTTGTGATACAGAAACAGAACAGCCTTTTAAAAAACGTAACGCTTACTTGATCAAGAATCCCCTTGACACGTTAATTCAATTTTTGTGTAATGCATTTTTCTAGGGCCAAAAGGATGAAAGAAAAAACTGCTACGTACAACAATGTTTTCTTCTTCTTTACTTCTTTTTGGCGTCGGCTACGGTAAACGCTATTCGCCATGCATCAATGTAATTTTTTTTTAGTAAAACGCATTGTATATTTTTCCTTTTTTAGATTCTGCGATAAATTCTGGACATTTTTTATAAAATATGTGCTTTACCTGTATTTAACTGTTTTTGATTTATCAGCATTTCATGTTATGAAATATATACCTAACTTATCTATCTGCATTTATCGTCATCTAAAATGTTTCTAATTTGAAAAGTAAAAATTAACCGGTACAAATGTCATTACGTTGTACCTAAACTCAGTTTTTCTAAATTTGGTTTACAAATCCCGACACCACAAGTGGTACAAAATTTACCCAGAACAGGAATATTTAGCTCTACTGCAGGACAGTTGGTGAAAGACATTTTCAACATGTATTAAAATAATAAAAGTGTGACTGTATGGTATTATTTCTTTTAAATCACAACGTTATACTAATATACTGCAGTATTTACCTGAAGACGACTGGAGATACTTACATATATACCAGTTAAAAAGTTGTGATTTAAACCAAATAATCACAATGCAATCCAAAACTCTTCTTTCATCCAAGAAACATCATTGTATCCAAAAATATATTTTTTTCTTACGTTGTTGTTCGCCTATTTTGTTTCAAAACTTAAAAGTGATAAATAATATTTTGAAAACAGATAGGTACCTAAAGGATATGTTTTCTAGAAAATGTCCAGAATATTTGATTGCAGAATCTGAAAATATAGAATGTGTTTCATTAAAAAAATAACGTCGACGTACAGGGTTTTTCCGTATATTTTGGAGCACCCCTGGAGCTTTTATTTGAAGACCTAGAAAAAACTTTAAATTACCAAAGTTGCATTATTTCTCCAGAACTGTCAGAATTTGTTATCGGACAAAACAAATGAACATCGTAAATTTGGTTAATAATGCCAATGTCGATTTTTTTAAATGGAACACCCTGTATATTAATTTTTTTTTAACTCCTCACTCTTTTCTGATTCCAAATATGTATATATGTTATATGTTTGTTTCATAAATTATTATCATTATTTATATTAATTATTGTTACTGAATAAGCATTATGTTCTAGCATGTTTTCCTCACACCAATATAGATTTTCTAATCATCAATATTTTAAAATGCAATTTTGCCTAAACGACTAAAGTAAACGTATAACATATATACATATTTGGAATCAGAAAAGAGTGAGGAGTTTAAAAAAAAATTAATATACAGGGTGTTCCATTTAAAAAAATCGACATTGGCCTTATTAAACAAATTTACGATGTTCATTTGTTTTGTCCAACAACAAATTCTGGCAGTTCAGGAGAAATCATGCAACTTTGGTAATTTAAAGTTTTTTCTAGGTCTTTAAATAAAAGCTCCAGGGGTGCTCCAAAATATACGGAAAAACCCTGTACATACAATTTTTTATTTCATCCTGTATGCATTTTTTTAATAAAAAATAATTACAAAAAATTTAAATCGATGTGTCCTAGCGATTCTTCAAGTAAGCGATACTCTGTATAAAAAGCTGATTTGTTACAACCCTAAATATACAAGATGATCATTAGAAAAAAAAATTGTTTAGGTTACACACAGTGTATGAAATTTTCTTCTCTTTTTTGAAGGTGGTAAGTAGACAATGTATTATTATCAAAAAAAATTACCTTGTCGGACTTACTTTGTCTTTATTTTGTTACTTAACACAACGTTTCGGTTAGTAAGTATCTCTAACCAGAGCTCTAACTAACCGTTTTCAAGTGTAAACTAAATTATAATTCTAAGGCTACTGTCATAAATACTATCCGTGTGCAATGAAGCTTGATGACTCCGCCTACGTGGTTATTGATGTGTAAAGTTTGAGCTGTTTGTTTTGGACAAGGAGATGCTTCCAGATATTGAAGATATCTATACTTGGTTTACTGAATATTTGGTATAAAAGCTGCTTCTTCGAATTTGCGTTTCCGCCAGTGCTGTTTAGTGTCCAAAACCTTCACTTATGATCATTGTATATTATGTTGGTTGGTCCATACATGTTCAGCTAGGTATACCTGATCCCGATGTTTCCTCTTTGGGTATGTTTCAGATATAGCGGAACATGTATGGACCAACCAACACAGGGCCGCTGCTAAGGTGTTGGCCGCCCGTGTGCAACTCAATATTTGCCTTGCCTTGATTTAAAGTTCGTCATCGTTTTTAATTTTGGTTATACCATATTATTATATTACATTAAAAATTACTGTTTGTTGTTGAAGTAATTGGAACCTTCTTTAATTGCCGTTATGTCAGCATCCAAATCTTAAAGTAAAAATTTACTTTCAATTCGGGAGATAATATAGGTTCATCAGTTTCTTCATAGAAATATAGGTTCATCAATTTTTCTTCTAATTCGGTGGGTAGGTAAGCTAGGAAATGCTTCTTACACGCTAGCTTTTGTAGCTATCTTTGGTTATAAAATAATTTTAGGAATATTAGAGTTTACCGAATCATTATTATTTAATTAAATTTTTTTTTTTCGTTAAATAGTATTATCAGTTGGCCGCCTCTATTTTTGGCCGCCCGTGTGCGGTGCACACTTTGCACACATGGTAGCGGCGGCCCTGAACCAACATAATAAACAGTGGTCATAAGCGAAGATTTGGACACGGAACAGCACCGGCGACAAGGCCGTAGCCAGAAAATAATTTCGGGAGGGGTTTGTTCCAGTGGCGGATTTAGGATTTGTTCTAGGGGGAGGGGGCGCGAAAGGGAACCGCGATGAAGGCGCACTTTTGCGCCGCAGGCGAAAAATTTTTGTGTGCGACGCCCTTTTTTGGGTAAAATAACCGTAAAGCACTCTTTTAATTTTAAAAGAAATTCGAAATTTGAAAGGTCGGTCGACAAATTAAACAATAAACTATTTATTTTACTAATTAACATGTCTCTTATATTAAGTCATAATTATATCTAAGGATACCTAATAATTATTATAATAAATTATATTATGTAATAATAAGATCAAAAACAAAATAAGAATGAAAACGAAAAATAAACAACAAGAACAAAAAAAATATCTGAAGTACCTATACCTACTTACTTTGTACTAAATTACAAAATCAAGTTTCCTGTTCTTAGAAGAGAAAATATTTATGATTTTGTTTACATCTACGTTTATATCACAGTGGACATAAAATATAGGAAAGACAGACCATTAGGGCGATCTGCAGCCAGTGTAGCCCGTAAATAAGATTAATTATTATGTTGTGTAACAACTAAGTGAGACGGGCGCACTGTATATTATTACTGCAGTCTCATTATTACTTATTAAAAGTCTAAAATAAATATATTTTTTTTATTTCGGGGGGGGATCAATCCCCCTTGATCCCCCCCCCCCCCCCCCTGGCTACAGCCTTGGGCGGAAACGCTAATTCAAAGAAGCAGCTTTTATGAATCAAAACTAACTAGAGATACTAACTAATCGAAACCTTGTGTTAGTAAGTAACAAAATAAATACACTGGAAGTCCGACTGGGATAATTTTTTTGATTTTCTTCTCTTGGTGTGAAATATTTTTACTTGTGTCACCGTTATTCTAAAATAATTAATGAGTGAAAGCTTAGTTAGCCTAATCTGAGGTAAAATACCGCTTTTTTTGTTGATTTAGTGGACACACAAAACGTGTCATTGGTTTAGGCATTTCTATCTTCATAGAAATATTTATTCTGTAATAGTAAGGCCCTTATTGGCTTTGGAACTTATCAACTAATAAGTTAATGCCTACAATTATTATTAATTATTAAGAACAAATAAAAAATTTTAATGCTTGCCTCGCATTAACAAAATAGATACGAGCAAAATATTTTTAAGAAATCTACTGCCAACTAATGAACAAATTAAAAATACAATGATCGTTGTAATCTTCTAATAATTATGCTGGTTTAAAAATAACTTGTTACGAGCAACATGCATCGTTACATGTTGCCAAGTTATTAATTTTGTATTTTAATTGGTTTTTAATTTTCTATGAAAAAAGTGTTCTGCATTAATAATTACAATTATTACTTAATTTATAATTAGTGCGAAGGTCCCTATAAAATAATGAACCTACCTGTTAGTATATTTCGAAAGACGAAAAAGAACAAGAAGAAGAAGGGTCAAATAACAGACTGATCATGTTGGATACTAGATTTAGTTTTAATTATGTTTCCTGTAATAAACTCTTAGTTGTTTGGAAATAAAAGTTAGGTAACAAAAAAGGAATAGTTTTAATAAATGATGGCTTGGAGTAATTGCGAACAAGTAGATTCACATATCTATATAAAAGAAGCGTTTGCTTTCATTTCAGGAGATCCATTATTATACCCGTCTCGGTATATCATGGCTCATCAATAAGGTTAAGATTCGACAAACGAAACGAAAGTGGTGCACTATAGGGCACTACTATTTTTTTTTTATCTATGTGGTAAAAAGCGTAGTAGATTTATCTAGTTTTAAAAATTTTGCTATAATTGTATTTATTCCTGCTGCCCTAAACTTTTTAAGGAATATGGTCGGAACAAGTTATATCATAGACTTGAAAAGAGTATTATTAAAGAATGGTTACGCTTTCGTTGTACCTGCTGTAAAATATATTTAGCAGGATAAACCAGTCAGAACATGTGGCAACCTCGCAGGAAAGTAGATGTGAGACGTGATTTCAGTACGTGCCATCGCCGGTCGCCGTGAAATGTGTTAGTTACCTGCTTTCGTCAAAAATCATAATAAACATGGAACATTCCCAACAGCCCCTTGATCAGAATTCTGGGGAGGCCAGTAGACCCCATGAAGATGTTACAGAAAAATCGTGGCTTCAAAAAGTTAAAGATAAGTTTTTGCGTAAGTACCAGCTCTCTCAGGAATGCGTGTTGTTATTTTAGTGGGATTTAAATCTTGAGGTTAGATTTGGTTGTTTTGCTTCGCGTCCTACCGTAACTGACGTTACATTGGGTTATGGCATGACAGTTTTTGCGTAAAAAAAGATAAGTGTATTATTGTTTATGTGAACAAAGTTAGCGAATACCCGTCATAAAACAATAACTCATAATTGAAACAGGTACAAAAATACACTTATTTTGAAAAATTATCTTGACATATCTTTTGGACAGTCAGATATTAAAAAAATTCTGCAGACAATTAATAGCGTTAATTTGTTTTGTAAAGAAATGCACTCAATAAATTTATTTTAATAGCATTCATTTTAGTTGGGAAAAAAATTATTGTACCTTCCCCAAAGTGATAATTTTTTACACTTCACTGAAATCTTAAAGTATTTACTTTCCATAGCAAGAAGAAAGTTTGCAATCACATTTTTTTCAGATAACGAAAAACATATATTCATTTCCGTCGGTCTGTCTGTTGGCTCGAAAGCCTAAAAACTACTTGACGGGAAAAGACGAAATTTGGTATATGGATTAGGTATTCACCCTATCTAAACTTGGTGTAGTTTGGGTTTGCTATTTTGCTATGTACAACCAACTGAATTGAATCTGCGACCTGGTTGCTGATTTCAATCCGGTAAAAAAAATAATCGCTTAGCATCCAAAATATTACTAGCAATTTGATTGACATTGCCCACCAACGAGGCAATATTTAGGAAGCAAGCGACTAGATTGTCAATCTAGTTGCTCGGCAATCACCCCTAAAAAGATATCTACGGTTTTTTAAAGAATTCGATGGGCCAAACTCACTTGCAAAAGTTTAATGATTTTAATGTCATCAATTCAAAGTATTTTAACAAAAAATATTATCTTTAAATAAAAAGGGTCTAAATTATTTCAATGAAGAATACCAGAAAAAATATTTTGATAAGTTTGTCAGTGTCAACTTTAAAAAAAAAGTTTACGTGTTTTTGGTTTGGGCGCCAGTTATGTCGTAAATATCTTCCGAGTTATTTATAGACCTTAACCTATTGGTGCTTTTAGGACAAAGCTTCAGACTTTTTAATTTCGCCAATTTCCGATTTACATTTTTCTAAAAAAACTCAATTTCGTTAGGGAGCCAAGTTTAGCATCTCATGTTGAGCCAGCCCATGCAGAGCATATGACCACAGGAAAAACATAATTTTCTAAAAAACATTTTTTGTCTTATTTTCAGACCGATTCTTTTTATTGTTATTTATTTATCTATAATAAATGTTAATTTCAGTATTTATTATGTTGGTAACCAGCGTTATCTTAACCGCGTATAATTTTATACTGGGTGTCCAGAAATCGCATACGTATATTTCAAAGGAAAGGGATATTCCACACATAAAGCATGAAAATAAGTTGGTTTGTTGGTTAAAGGCGAGGGTTGAGTGGGTGGCCCAAGCTTATTGCACGGCAGCTGTATGGGCTAGGCTTATTGTGCGCCCCAGTCTTGTTGGAAAAGGTTTGTTCCTTCTGCAAGGTCCGACAGTTTTCTTCCAAGTTTATATTTCCGAAGATTCTGAATCTTTTGAGGGTAACTGCGTCGCAGTGGTATATATGATGTAAAAGGCGGCATTGTCCTCTTCATCGCAAAGTCTACATTCAATAGGTCCCTTGTGGATTCGTTGAAGATGTTTTCTTAAGTGACAATGACCTGTTAACAACCCAGTCACTTGTTTTAACTGGGTACGCGTCAAGAATATATAGCATTCCAGTTGATAATTTCTTTAAAGGATTACCGATAACAGCCCGTGCTTGTGTTTGACCAGATGTACCGTTCTATTGAGATAGATTAGTTGCCTATTTTGATATTCCAAGGGCGGGTTCGAAGCCCTAAAATTTTGAGCTGATCCGGATCTTGCCAGTTCATCTGCTTTTTCATTGCCTTTTATCCCTGAGTGACCAGGAAACCGCAGGAGTTCAACCTTGTTGTTACTGGCTGCCAGGTCGTTAAGGTACTCTATTGTGATCTTTGATGTAAATCGGAAGAAGTTCAAAGCCTTAAGGGCAGCTTGGTCATGATAGCCCTTTTCAAGATTCTTCTGTACGCATCCTTGTATTGCATAAACTGCTGCTTGGTATACTATGACATAGTTCCCCAGGGGGATACTGATTTCAATTCTGGGCCTCTCGGCCTCTCCCCAAAAAATATGGAATAAATAAACTAAAAGCCCTCCCCTAGTAAGGCCCCTTACCAAATTTGACGCTAACTATTAAAAATTATCATTTATTAATGCACGTGTGCTAATATGCTCATCGGTATATGAAATGATATAAAATTAGTTTGGGGAGGTCTCTTTTGGATAGTCATAGCTTCCATATAAGACATTTGAAGACCTATATATAAGTGTTTTATGTATTTATATAGAATCTCCCTTGAAAATATACGTCCGAAATTTCCGGACACCCTGTATATGTTCAAATATATTTAAATTTTTTATACTAATCGAATGTAAATGAAATTTAAGTATTCATCACCGCAAGTAAAGTAAATCCATGTTCCCCCTCCCTGTCAACGAATTGCTTCATTTTCAGAAGTATACGATTAGCTCTGTTTAAATTTTTTTTTTGTTTTATTCTTATTATATTAAAGTTTCGGATTATTATTTAACCAACTTCTAAACTTATACATGTTATATTAGTACAAAAAACAAATTTAAACAATTACCCTTTTTTTAAAACATTTTATAACATTAAAATAGGGGTCTAAGTCAGTATTAAAAAAATTGCGCCGATGGATCCTAACTCTAAACTAATATTATTTATTATAATTAAGTATAACTAACAAAAACCCTACGTATATTATACAGTATGAATCATTTATTTCCGAGGACAAAACAATTAAAGTTATCGCAATAACTGAGCTGCAATGTTAAATGCCGATTTGATCACATTAAAAATTATAAAACATAAAATTAGTGGTCTACGGCAAATAAAAACAAATTCGCTTATTCTCGTACCTAGAACGTTTTAGATTGTTTTAAATTTTTACATGACTAATAAAAAGTCGTTTTAACTAAAAGCAAAGACGACATTGACAACATTGGCGCAACTTTCAAACGTTCTGATTTTATTCAATCAATGCCTTTTAAATTGCGACGTGTTTTTATAGCAGTAGCATTAGAGACGTAGTTCGAATTATCAAAGGTTTTTTGAGCTGGAATCCACAAATAAATTGGTAGAATATTTCGGCGACCTGTTGAAGTTTTAATTTTAATTTTGAACAATAGAAGTTATTATTTAGTTATTTATGGTAAACATAATATGGGTATGATAGATTTGACAACTGATTTCGAAATTACGACAATCACGACAGAGACTAATAGGGTAGACTTTGCAAAAAGGAAAAAAATCACAAACACTTTTTTCTGCCTGCAGTGCCCCGCCCGTTCCGCCGGACGCTCTTTTACATGCTGTCAACTCCAGACAGTTCCCGTGCCCCAAATGGTTTTTAGAAGTAAATACAATAATACAAAAAAATGTTACTCCAAATCCAAAACAAGTGCATATATTTATTAGTCAAGAGCGAACTTACAAAGAAAACTCTGAATAACAAATAAAAAATGTAACTTCCATGTACAGGATTCTTACGGTGATCGTCCATTAGAAAATTTCGGAAAGTAATGCAATTTGAATCCTGGAAATTTAAATAACGGGGTTTTCGGACACTCTCTTCAAATAAAATAACAGCGACCATATTATGCTACTTCCGGTTATACCAGAAGTGGTCTCAAACTTGCTAATTTTAAATCGCAAACTCTGTATATTATTTTTTTGTGTTCTTTTCTTTATTTCCAATAAGTTTTATTAAAAATTTTCGTATCGTACCGTTTAAAAAAATTGTTTTTCTCAAATTTTGACTATTTACAAGTTGTCGCCTAAAATAAAATATATTTTCAAAGATAACAGAGGGAAACTCGAAATTCCGTATGTGAAATTAGATATTTTTGTGATCGATAATGAATTGTCCTAAAGTGGAATTTTAGATACAGGGAAATGGAAAAGAAATAATTTTTGATCTTTATCAACAAATTAAAAACATCCTTATTTTTTAAATACGATCCTACGCTGCTATTTCGTTAAATCGATAGGCTAGATAGAGTATCTCCTATCTGTCCACCTAAGATGTCACTGTAACTAACTTAAATTGTTTCAATCTTACTTACGGCTTTTTCCAAAATCCCCCAAATATCAAACAGTCTTATTGAATTTTGGTAGCATGAAAAACAAAGTTATAATTGAAACTAACAAAGACACGCGTCGGTATAACAATTTTTTCTCAGAAACGGATTGAGTAGGATAAAATAAGGATAAAAGTTATTGGAAATAAAGAAAGGAACACAAAAATATATATTATATAGGGTGCTCCATTTAAAATAAGCACGTTTGAGATAATTTCCCCTAAAACGGAAAGTCGCATATGGTACTGTTTAGGTTTTAACGGTTGGAATTTTTGTATGAATGTGCAAGGAAGTTGTACATATAGGCCAATACATTTATAAAATTTCCTATGGTAAATAAGGAACAAATTAGCTTAAAGCTACGACCAGGCGTAATCGTTAGTCTTTGGTCAGAAGATTAACATACTAAAAGTCCTCAATCCTCCCTTTAGAGGAACACTCCGAAAATCACGACGCCATCTTGAATTTCGGTGTTTTGCAGCGTTTTTTGGATTTATTACGAAAACTACAAAAAATATAAAGAAAAGTCAAGAGACATTTTTTATTTAGAATAAAAAATTCTACAAAATAGGTCTTATTTATTTGGAATATTTTTTACTCATTGTTCTGAATCAATACTTAAATGTTGCAAATTTAGTAATCATGTGTTAAAGAATGAATTTTATAATGCTAAATTGACTGCAACAGTCATAGTCACACATTAAGTCGATTGTTTGGCACCTAAAATAACAAAACAGAAATAAAAACTTCTTACTTTTATTATTACGCTTACTTTATTTTGTCTGAAAAACATTATAGTAGGCTTGCGTGGCTTGTCAATAAAGCACGAGCGCCACGAGCAATCAGCTGTTTACGAAATCGGGCGCATTACGAACTTGTTCCATATCCACTGGCATTATTTGAAAACGGATTTTTAAGAAAAATAGCCAAATCAGTTTTGTTCTTTCATTTAGATAAAAAGTGTCCACCATCACCTAATCCTGTTGATGGTTCAGGTTTTGTAATTGATGGAGGTTATTTAATTCACAAAGTAGTTTGGCAAATTCCATCTACCTATTCTGATGTTTTTAAGCAATACATTAAATACGTTAAGTTTCATTACGGATTAACTTGTACCATAGTATTTGATGGGTATGACTCAAATCCCACAACCAAAAAACACAAGAACCACAAAGGCGGTGTGAGAAATTCAACAACAGTGCAGATATAGCTATTTCAGATTCTAGTTTGGCAACGATTAGCCAAGAAAAGTTTTTCAGCAACATAAAGAATAAAAAGACGTTCATTAAACTTCTTATCTCTAAACTAGAAGCTAATGGCATCCGAGTTAAACAATCTAAAGGAGATGCGGACGCTGAGATTGTATCTACTGTTTTACAACAACGCGAGAAAAATGAGAAGGTCGCTCTTGTTGGTGAAGATACTGATCTTTTAATTCTGTCACTTTATTTTACAAACAAGGACAATGTTTTCATGGTGCGACCTGGAAAGCAAGGAATGCCAACTAGATGCACGGATATTTCACATCTACAAAGCAATATCAAGCCAATCCTCAATGATTTACTTTTTATTCATGCCATTGGAGGATGCGACACCACATAATCCTTATACAAACAAGGCAAGCTAAAAGCACTTAAACTTTTAGAAAAAAAATACAGCTCTTCAAGTTTGGGAAGCGTTTTCAAAGACCCAGATGCTAGAAGAGAAGAAATAATTAAAAACGGTGAAGAGTTTTTTATTAATTTATATGGGAAAAGCAAAGCAGTAAAGACGCTGGACGATCTAAGATATGAGCTAGTGTAGTCATCATTCGGGTCTAAAGGCCGTCGTCGGTTGGAATTGCTTCCTGCACGAAAGGACGACGGCCTTTAGATCCGAATGATGACTACACTAGCTCACCGACTGGCCGCGAAAGCCTAAACCAATTTGTCGATCTAAGATATGTTAAATATAATAATACAATTGCACGTCAATGACTGACATCAAACTTGAAGCTGCAAAATACCACTTCATGAGGGTTTACCATCAAATTCAAGGATGGCTTGGTAACTCGCTAGATCCTTTAGAGTGTGGATGGAAAAAATTAAAGGATAATCTACAACCTACAACAATGAAATTAGCACCAGCCCCGGAGTTTATTTTAAATATGATTTTCTGCAACTGCAAAAGTGGATGTAGAAAGAATTGCAGTTGCAAAAAAGCAAATATTTTTTGTTCGACACTTTGTGGCCATTGCAATGGAAATTCATGTGAAAATATTCCTACTGAAAATGATTCAGATAAAGACCTGCAATGTACAAGGAAATCTGTATTTATTAATGCGACAATAATTATAATAATTTATGAATTATATATTTTTAAATAAAAAAGGTCTGGTACTGAGTCGCAAAAAAACATTATATCTTTTGATTTTTTTGAAAATTCCCAGTCTATTAGAATAGACATAGATTTTTCACAAGAAATTATATGTTTTTATGCACTGGACCAATTTACTCTGTCTACCCCTACCTAAAAATCAGGAAAGTATAATATTTAAATGTTTAAAATATTCTGTCTCTTTTTTCTTTTAAAATTATGGTTGTTTTAAGGTAATATCAATTTTTATTTAAAAAAATATTAGTTTTCATATATTGTATCGATTTACACTATGTTCCCCTAATCGGAAGTGTGAGGACTTTTAGTATGTCATTTAGTATTACCTAAACAAGCTAAAAAACGTGGTCCCAGCTTTAAGCTAATTTGTTCCCAATTCTGACTTAAATGTATTGGCCTAATACCATAAAAATGAACAGCCAGATGTCAAAGTGTAAAAAAGTAAGATGTCAGTATCTCGTTAATGGTGGGTTTCAGGTACAGGAAACAGTAAAGTAACTTTACTTGGTTTGATCCCTACATTTCGAAAATGCTCCAAAGCAAAATGTGCTTTAAAAAAAAGTTGTATATTTTTCGTCCTGTTTTTAGGAGCAACTCTGTAGAATTAAAAATATTTTTACGTTATAGGCATTTGCTATCATTCAACTTTTGTAATAATATTTTTAAAGTATTTTTTATAACTCAGCTATTGCTCTTTAAAGCATTAGCGGTACTAAATAACCACCGGGTTCATGGGTTCGTTAAAAATAATTAAAGTATGCACAATATGAGATTAAACTAAAAAGAAATAGAATAAAATTTTCTTCGGATACTCACCCTGTCTAAAGCAAACACCAGCTATATCCGGTTATGACCAAGATTAATATCTAATAAATAATAAATAAATAAATAAAAACGCCTTTATTTTCAACTCGGCGAAGGTCAGCTGAGCTGTTAACTTAACCGAGCATATAAAAATGGGAAATACAAAATATAAGTATAAAAAAGTAATAATAATAACAAGTTTTACATTGAGATATCATTCTAAAGAATAAGTTATTATAAATTAGATATTAACAGATACAATAAGATATTACAGACAAAATTAGTAATTAGGTAGTAGGAGCTGTTTCTTAAAATCGGATTTAAAAGTGCGGAGAGGAGCATTCTTTGATCTACTAATATGAGGATAGCGATTGAGAAGCCTGGCAGACGTACAAGAAAATGCGCCCCCAGTCATGGTCTTACAGGTTCTAGGCAACTGATACTGCATATTAAAACGTGTTTCACGGGAGTGGATGTTATGCCTAGGAATCAATTTTTCAAACAAGTATGAAGGACATTCAGTTTTTATTAATTTATGCAGAAAGCAAGCGAAGTGTAGTTTTTCTCTACCGGCTATGTTCAACCATTTTAAATCACAAAGTTTGTGACTCACGTGGTCACTTCGTTTAAGGTTATATATAAGACGAATGCAAGAATTCTGAACTTTTTGTAGCTTATATCTGGTTGAACCATCCAAGCACGGTCCATACACGAAGTTGCAATAGTTAAAGTGACTTAGAATCAATGCTTCACACAGATTTTTTTTAGCCTAAAATTTAAAAGGTTTTTACACTTGTAGAGGTTGCGAAGATTAATATAAGCCTTTTGGAGGACCTTAGATACTTGACCGCGAAATCGAAGTTGGCCATCAAAGATAATGCCCAGATTTTTATATTCCTCGACTACTGGAACGATAGTCCCATCTATAGAAACATTCAAGCTTTTAGCCGCCCAGTTTCTGGCAGGACCAAAGTATATTATGGCTGACTTATTTGGGTTAAGTTTTAGACCATGATTCTGTGAATACTTAAACACCGATTCCAGACATTCATTAAGTCTTCTCGACGCTTCCACTGCATCAGAAGGATAAAAGGGGATCTGAATCTGTGTGTCGTCTGCGTATCTGTGGCCGATGCACTCTCCAAAGCAGTTTGACATATCCGCTGTGAAGATAATGAAAAAAAGAGGGCCAAGAAGTGACCCTTGAGGAACCCCTCTATTTACTTTTAAGGGCTTTGACTGCTTTGACCTACTGTTGTCAATCACAACTAGTTGTGATCTATCATCAAGATAGCTTCGAATTAGCTGGATGGTTTTAAATTTGAATCCATAGTGGCTTAACTTGGCGCACAGCATAGCGTGATTGATGGTATCAAAGGCTTTGCTATAGTCCAACAGGACCAAACCTGTTGTTTTACCCTCATCTGCCGCTAATAAAATGTCATCCAAGACCTTTAACAACGCCGTAGCAGTACTGAACCCCTTACGAAAACCTGATTGCAGATTGGGTAACAGATTGTTGTTATTAAAATAATCAACGATTTGTCTATAAACAACCTTTTCAAATACCTTGGAAAGTACTGACAACAGACTAATTGGCCTAAGTTCAGTAACAGATTTAGGACTATTCACTTTCGGTAGCGGAATAACTTCCGCCACCTTCCATTGAGAGGGGAAAATGCACTCTTCAATGCAATAGTTAAAGAGTAGAGTGAGGATAGGCAAGATGGTTGGGCAACATAGTTTTATCATTTCCAATGAAATCCCGTCCGCGCCGGACGCGTTAGATTTTAATTGCGAGATAGCCCAGACGACGTCCTCCTCTTTTATCGGTTCGAGCTCAAATTCTGCTGACGTGCATTTATTGTTAAGGTATTTAGCAATAGTATCATGGTCCACAGTATTTGCAAATTGTTTTACGGAGTCAATGAAATATGAGTTAATTAGATCAGGATTTTTCAGGTGGTTAGGAATATCAACGTTATTTTTTGACTTACTATAGACATTAAGATGGTCGAGGGTTTTCCACAACTCTTTAGAGTTTTTGGTACGACTTATATAATCAATGTACGATTTTTTTTCGGCACGTACTGCCGATGTAAAAAGATTTCTAATTTCCTTATATTCCTCCCAGTCTTGCAAATTTTTTGTACGTTTATATTTGGAAAACATATCATTACGATGCTTTTTCATAGCGCACAAAGCTCCAGTAAACCAGGGAGTGGGCCGTCTAGTTACTCTCTTTTCAACCATAGGTGCATGATTGTCAAAGAGGGTTACAATAATGTCAGTGAGCAAAGCAGCTTTACTTTCGACACCATCACAGTCAAGAATTTGCCACCAAGGCATGTTGATAAGATCTTGATTAAAAATATTAATGTCAAATTGCCTAAAGTTACGATACCTAATAAATTTTGGTTTAAACACATTTAGCTTAAAGTTTAGAGTGCAGTAAATCAGCTGGTGATCAGAGTGATCGTGCATGTCGTGGTGATGGACATTGCCGACCAACAGACGTTCATCGGACAGGATAATGACGTCAATCAGACTGGCCATGTCCTGTTGATATCTAGTAGGATTTAAGACAACCTGCCTACAGTTGAAAGCGTCGAGAAGATCATAAAACTGATTAGTAATGTTAGTATGTCTCAACAAATTAATGTTAATGTCGCCCATTATTATTAGTTCATCCGTTAACGGGGTAATGTTAGCTATCGAGTCCTCAAGTTGGCGTAATGCGGCAAGCATGTTGTGACGTGGAGGGCGGTAAACTATGCCCAAACCGATTTTTACTTTTTCAATCTTTAAAATAAGCCACAGTTGTTCGAAACTTTCGGATTTGTTCTCTACAGCATCCAAAACCGTAACCTCAATATCTGATCGAACATAAGCCCCTATACCCCCACCCCGAGATTCGCGATCACATCGATAAAAATTAAAATTCTGTATGTGAATATCGGCATCAGTCACACTATCCGCAAGCCATGACTCGGACACTCCTAAAACATCCAACCCCAGGCTACCAATCAACGCTCTAATTTCAAAAAAACTTGGCAATAAAGATCGCACGTTTAAATGACCTATCTTCAAATTATTTTTTAAGGTGTGGTTAACCATGAAGATGAAATCAGCAAGTGACAAAACAAGTAAATAAAATTAACAAACAGCAACAAATAAGAGTAAAAATAATGTCTATTTAAGCAGCTCCGCAACGTGATCGTCATTGCGGATGGCAATAATTTTGGAATCGTCATTCTTGCGTGCCAGGATCTTCCCATCTCGATGCCATATGTATTTGTAGCCGACACCTTTTAGCTGTTGTTTTGCCCGTTTAAAGAGGTCGTACGTTGCCTTAGTAAGCTCCTCATCAATGATATACAAAATTTCGTCATTGTCAGTCAAGTAGTTTTTAGGCTTTATTCGTGATCTAGGAACCCTAAAACGTCATCTGATATAATAAGAGCTAACTTTCTCTGCGAGGACAGTAAAATAGTAAGAAAAAGTAATGTTGCCAGCAATATTTTTGCGTTGAATATTAACATTTTTAATACAAAAAAAAACCTGGATTGCATACTGGATCTATTTTTGGTTGTTTGACATATTTTTCAAATTTCTTAGTTACTCAGGCGTCAAATGGTGATTAGTTAAAAACTATTAAAGAATTTTTGTTTTTGTAATATTTTAACATTTTTTTTAGCTGGAGTAAGAATAACCTTGCTGATTTCCCTAATATTTTACTTATCGATGTTTATTGTTGGAATATGGGGTATTAATAAATGTCCAGTACAAGAATACATTCCCTTTTTTTTAATAGTTACTGGTAAGTGTTTCAGTGTTTATCCATGTTTTTAGTAAGCAACTAAATTTCTGGTTCTAACTAAACTTAAAGCCATAAAAAAATGTAATGCCAAAATAAAGGGTTTTTAATTACAACCTTTCTTAATTGACAGTAACAGTGGGCTTAAAGTAACAAGCATCAGAAGTCTACTAAGTTTTTTATTGCAAATATATTTAGATATAAGTATTTTTTATTTTAATTTAATGTTCAAAGTATTTAAGTACGTATAAAATAAAGTAAAATTAAAACTGTTTTTCCAAAAATATATAGTAAAATTATTTATCCATGAATTAATTGAATTACAAACAAAGATATCAAATTAAAGCAAAGCGCCAAAAATGGCATTTAAAATCAATGACATCGTGAAAACAAATTTGGAGTCCAAGACCTTCTGGGATTTAAGAGTGAGTAAGTGTAACAAAATACAGACCTGTTCATTAAAAAACTCAGATGAAATGTTTAGAAGACGCAAAGAAGCAAACCAAAATGGCAGTTGATTTTTTGATATTATGACGTCATGTCATAATTTGACAAACTCCGTGCCGCTGACTTTAAGACTTCGCCTTGGTGGACCTCACCCATCGGACCCCACCTGGGTCCGTCAAAGCACCTTTGTGAAGAGGCTAGTATAATAAGATGCTGTCTTATTCACTTATTTAACACCGAGAAGGCTATGCTAGAGACTAATGTCGCATTGATTAAAAATTTCATCGACAAATTAACTAACCAGACAACTTTTATTGTGATATAATTGACACTGGCAGAACCGATTTTCTCACAACCAAAGTGGCCCGGTTAGCTTAAGGTGACATTCTCAACGTCATTTAATACATTACCAACCTATAACCTATTTCGCGTTGCTTTTTTTAGTTTATTATTAGATTAACTAACTTTTAAATAAAATCAATATCGTCGTTACAATATTTAGGTAATATCTGACATATAACAAAAATATCTATTCATTTTATTGCTAATTTTGGGATAATTGTATAGTGAAAGAACAAAGACATAATAATGTTAAAAAAAATCTTACCCGATATTTTTCGCTATACAATTCTCCTAAAATATTTAATGAAATTCCTTGATATTTATTTAATATGTCAATTCTTACCTATAAAATATGAATACGATAATAATTTTATTTAAATTTGGTGTAAAAGCTAGAAAAATTAAATAAATATACGCGAAATAGGTTATAGGTTAGCAAGCATGTTGATACTCCCACCTTAATTCTTGATTTACCAAAGTTCTCAACCATTTCTGCTGATGTCATTGACGTCACAATTAAAATTGTCTGGTTAGATAATTTTTGTATCAAATCTTTGTGTATTCAAACATTAACGTTTTACTTAAAAAAAACGATAACGGTTTTAAAAATAAGGCTTTAAAAGTATTTTTCTATTTCACGTTTATAATAAGCTCAGTACGATACGCATTTGCGTATCGTAATGAAGCTATTTCGATACGCGTTTTTTCTTTATTTGATGTTGGTAACATTTAAATGTTTTATTTCATTGACTTGCGCGGCCTGTGTGATTTACGAGAAAACCCATTTTTCGCAGAGGAAAAATAGCTTGATAACTTACTTTTTTATTCTGTGTGGATAACAGTCATGTATGTTGATTGCATAAATCTATAAATCAATCTTTTGTAGATGCTTGAAGCTATCATTTTCTGCCAAATCCTATCCAAAATTCAATCTACTAACCTTCCAATGTCGATTTTAACTTAAACTTTATTTGAATTTTCCATCTTCCCTATACTAAATTGCAATGCCGTGACGTAAAATCACGTCTTTTGAAATTCGAAAAAAAGTAGCAAAATCTCCCGAATTTCCGAACGCTCTGTATATGTACCAAATGTACAAGGATCACACAACGTATTCCGTCCAATTTCAAATCTCATATCGCTAAAATAACTTTAGAATCTCGTGGTGAAAAGGGGGTCAATAAATCAAAAAATGACAGTTTGCAAAATAATTTTTGTTGTCCAGAGGCTACTATGATAAAAAATAGTATTACCAACATAAAATTTAGACATAAAAATTTACAAAATTTGAAGGATTTATTTTCTTTTTAAAATGCATTTTTCTTGATTATAAAAGGTGAAATAGAAATAAAAAAACTCGCCACTTTGTGGCTCGTTTTTAAAATAGACGCGTGCGCTAAAACCGCTTCTTATGAAACGTGTACTTTAATATACTATTAATTTATTGGACTGTTAAAAGGTTATTATGTAGTTTCTTTTTAGTTTTCAATTGATTTTTTTTAGGTGGAATTGGACTAATATCAAAACTAATAAGTATTGTCAGAGAAGCAATTTTAAAACAGTTTCCAGTTATCTATGTGGAGTCCTCCTTTTATACCATAGAATTAGTATTTTTAATACTAGGTAAGTTTTCTGTGGATGTTGAGCAAAAGTGGATTTTTTTACCAAACAGAACTGGACCTCTAGGCCTGTACCTAAAAAGTGTATATAATTTTTTTTTTAAAAACGGTAAAAAATATACCTTCTTATATAGATAAACATCAGAACTTGATTTCACTGTAAAATATGTTGAAACTAATAAAAAATTAAACATCGGGTAACATCCGACATTATCCTAATTATTACTGCTGGTTTTATGACAGCCGTTATTTCGAAATAACTTTTAATTGGCTTATTAAAAAATAATAAAATTTGGTATACGAGTTAACCATACGAACCTTCAAAAAAGTCTAATAAAATTTTGATGTAAAATTAATAGAGAATCCAATATTTAAGGGTAGCAAAAATTGCATGGGATTTTTCACGGCCAGTCTGGCGATGCATCACCCGGTATACACCTAAGTTTCATAACGTGACTTTCTTTCTCTGACTAGACATTTCAATCTCTATCTCTTTTTGACCTATTCTTTCCTTCTTTAAGGTGGAATTATCACTTATAATCTCCCTAGCAGCAGAATTATTACCGATAATTTTCACGAATGGTGTTGTTGATAGAAAATTATCCCGAGTCGAAGACGAGGGAAATTTTCTATCAACAAAAACATGAGTAAAACCGAGAAAAAAATTATCGGGAATTAATTCTGCTGCGTGAGAGAGTTGGTAGGAAAATTTCATAAATTGGAGTTTCTTTTAATGTTCCTGAAATTTTGGTAATAAACCTTAGTTACTAACAAGTAAAATCAACTTCTATTGTAAAAATACAGTGCGTCATATTAAACTAAACTCATCGGAAATATATTTTTTAAAGTTATGTTTGAATTTAAACTATAAAGACATTGGATTTCGCTGGTTTGTCCTACCTGTCACTTCAAAATGACTTGACATTTGAATTAAAATTAAGTTGTATTACCTAAGAAAAATTATCACTTATTAATTTCATTAGGTTAATAGGCTATAGACTTCACTTATAATCTCCCTAGCAGCAGAATTATTACCGAAATTTTTTTTCAAGGTCACGAATGGTTTTGTTGATAGAAAATTACTCCGAGTCGAAGACGAGGAAAATTTTCTATCAACAAAAACATGAGTGAAACCGAGAAAAAAATTATGGGGAATTAATTCTGCTGCGTGGGAGATTCGGTAAGAAAATTTCATAAATTGGAGTTTCTTTTAATATGATGAGATGATGAGACCTACGACCTATTCTCAATAAAAATTATAAGTTAGCAACAAAATGTATTTTGATTTTAATCTGAGTGACGTTTGCCATAAAAAATAAAGCACTTCATTTTTGACAGAAAAATTATGACTTATTAATTTTATTAGGTTAATAGGCTATAGACTATCGCGATAGTATCCCGTCGCTATAAGCAACGCAAACAAAAAGGAGCCTTCTAATTGGTTGAAAATAAATTTATGAAATTTTCGCGATAGTCTCCCGTTGCTATAAGCACCGTAAACAAAAAGGAGCCTTCTAATTGGTTGAAAATAAATTTATAAAAAACCTATAACCTATATCGCCTTGTTTTTCTTAGTTTATTATTTTATTGGCTAAGATTTAAATAAAATCAATATCGTCTGCACATTATTTAGGGAATATCTGATGTATTACAAAAATATAAAATTATTTCCTTGCTTATTTTGGGAGAATTGTATAGTGAAAGAACAATGACATAATAATGTTAAAAAAATCTTAACCGATTTTTTTCGATATACAATTATCCTTAAATAACTTATGAAATTCCTTGATATTTATTTAACATGTTAATTATTACCTATAGAATATGAAGACGATATTGATTTTATTTAAATTTTGTGTAAAAGTTAGAAAAAATAAATAAATCTACGCGAAATAGCTTATAGGTTGGCAAGCATGTTGATACTCCCACCTTAAAATAAAGTAAATTTTTTTTAGGTTCATTTTGGATTTTTAAAGTATACACGCCAAGTTATAATCCAGAAGATAAAAAAGACTACTGCAATAAAACTGTATACATGTTTGCATTCACCTACCTTGCCGTTTTATATGCCCTTGGAATACTGATCTTCGTGTGTTTTAGCTGTTTCTTAGGTTGCATTTTTTTCGTCAAAAGAACTGAAGTAAACAACGAAGATCCCGAATCGCCAAGTCGTCCCATAAGAGAACCTCGGACAGAAACCCATTAAAACCATTCTATATTGTATCTTTTAAGACTTGCAATATTTGCATGCGATTCTCTAATCAAATCTACATAGCCGCCATAACGTAATGACGCCGACGCCAATGACATAAGAATACATGGGACAACTGTCTAATGTTTGTATAGCCTAATTATTGGTGAATTATATCAGAAAACTTACTTGCTTAGGTACGATATGAGAAGGAAAAGAATGGAAAGATCAATTACAAAACACCACTAATGTTTACCGCAAATACAGTGCCGTCATATTCCTTGTAATTAAAAACTGAGGATTTATTTTATAATAAAACCAAGCTTTGTTTATCCGTGCATATCTACGTAAGCAGGCATCAAAATAAATAAGTATTTGACAACTGACGCATTATGACATTAAAAATCCTGATCCTGAAATAATATATTAAAGTACACGTTTCATAAGAAGCGGTTTAAGCGCACGCGTCTATTTTAAAAAACGAGCCACAAAGTGGCGAGTTTTTTTATTGACACGTGCGCTAAAACGCCTTGTGAAACATGTGCTTTATACATTTTTTTCTATTTCACCTTTTATAATCAAGAAAAATACATTTTAAAAAGAAAATAAATCCTTCAAATTTTGTAAATTTTTATGTCTAAATTTTATATTGGTAATACTATTTTTTATCATAGTAGCCTCTGGACAACAAAAATTATTTTGCAAACTGTCATATTTTGATTTATTGACCCATTTTCACCACGAGATTCTAAAGTTATTTTAGCGATATGAGTTTTGAAATTGGACGGAATAAGTTGTGTGATCCTTTTACATTCGGTACATATACAGAGCGTTCGGAAATTCGGGCGATTTTGCTACTTTTTTTCGAATTTCAAAAGACGTGATTTTACATCACGGCATTGGAATTTAGTATAGGGAAGATGGAAAATTCAAATAAAGTTGAAGTTAAAATCGACATTGGAAGGTTAGTAGATTGAATTTTGGATAGGATTTGACAGAAAATGATAGCTTGAAGCATCTACAAAAGATTGATTTATAGATTTATGCAACCAACATACATGACTGTTATCCACACAGAATAAAAAAGTAAGTTATCAAGCTATTTTTCCTCTGCGGAAAATGGGTTTTCTCGTAAATCACAAAGGCCGCGCAAGTCAATGAAATAAAACATTTAAATGTTACCAACATCAAATAAAGAAAAAACGCGTATCGAAATAGCTTCATTACGATACGCAAATGCGTATCGTACTGAACTTATTATTAACGTGAAATAGAAAAATACAGCTATTATACCTATCCAATATTTGGATATACGTGCCGGAAGAAAAAGAACACAGTTTTGTAAAGAAAATAACATACATTTTTATAATAGTTTCTATTTTAGTTTTGTCGTTATGGACATCATCGGATCTTGATTTTATTTCAAAATATTTTATTTAAAGTTGACTTTCACAATTATTCTGCCGACATGCTCTATAATTGCTGACTTGTTAAGTATTAATATTGTTAAACCAAGTAGGTATTAGCTGCTTCATTTTTTTACTACAAAACAATATCAATATGATGTAATTTGAGTAATCCTGCTATTATTAAAACAATGTAATAAAATAAAAAGTATTGTTATCTTTTAATATTTTTATGTTTAGAATATTTGTGCATGTGTTTATAATGTAATTTTGGTAATAAAAAATGTACACACATAAATGCCCACACAATGTTTTACTAAATGACTCGTCGACAAAAATATTAAGCGGTACCTAGGTCCGTAGGACTAAGGGCGATGACACAAAGAGCGGTTTGTGCCCACTCGGCCGCTCTAAATTAGTCAACTTTAATTTTGGCCTCTAATTAATATGGTAACATTTTTTTAACTAATTAGGTTTTTGATTTAATCAATCAATCTATAATTTTTCTGTCGCGAATGCACCAGTTCTCGTTGGGAATTCAAGGAGGAGCGCACTGAGCGCAGATTCTCTCATGCGATGTGAGACGTCCGTTTCGAGAGAAGGGCAACTCGGTAGTAAGGCGTTGCTTCATCTAACCAGTTTCATAAAATACGCAAAAATGCGTTAATTGAACATTTTTGAAATTGAGCATTTTTTTGAGTTTTAACGATAAAATCACCAGTGACAGTACATACCATTCGATAAAACCACAGGAGAAGAAAGAGTGCCTTCTCTACCGCCACGGCTTATTAGTCTAGGTAAGAATCCCAAGTCGTTCAAACGCATCATTTTATCGAAATTTTATGAGACAAAAATTAATTAAAAACACAATTATTACCTGAAGAAATGTAGTTCGAAAGTCACTAGCGCACGTACTAAGAAATAGGGGAGGTCAGAGGTTACTGGACCCTTCCTATTTAAAAAAAATGAAATTAATATCTTATTAAATACTTACTCCAATTATTAAAAAAATCAGTTTTTAATTTAAAGATTTCAAGCATGACGCGACGTATATCGAACATTAGGGTCAAAAATGAAAAATGGCATTATAAAAGTCATATTCTTTTTGCTCAAGGAACGGATTCACCTCCTTTTTCCGGACACCCTGTATAACTTCTATAACTTGAATCATGGTTAAAATTGTTGGAATTTCACATTTTTCCCAACATATTGGTAGCATCTATATTAAGTATGTGGAAAATTAACGATGTGTATCCGGAAAAGAGAACCGACTTCCAGATGAGGAGGGAAGTTCAAATTTTCCCAACCTTTTAATGTATTAAATATGTAGGAAAAAATCTGAAATTCTCAAATTTTTAACCATGTTGTTTAGTTGTAGAGTTAATAAATATATAATAATTTCTTGACAAAAAATGATAAACGTCTAGAATCTATAGAGGGTCGTATCGATAGGACGCGAAGGCGCGGCGAAGCTCGGAACCTACTAGTTAGTCTATTTATATACTTTCGGCAATTTTCAGTTACACTATTGCAGCGACACATTGCCGTAAATAGGTGGCCCGTTTTCCAGAAACTCTATTATCCCACATTAGAAGGGCGCGTATTTTTTAATATCTCATGTGGTTTGTGGGCCACAGAATATTGCATTATTAAATATGTACGGCGACTGAAGTACAAAAGTTTTTTATTTAAAAAAGTTCATTTTTACCCCCTTAATGTAAATATGAGCACAATGAGCAGCTAAAAAATAAGTGTCCTTTAATATTTGATGTTTTTCAGGTATACCAAACTTCATAAAAATCGAGGAAGATTATTTTTATTTTTCAATTAGCATAAATTACTTAAGAGGATGTGAGTATGTATACACGATATTTATTTTGTTTACAAAATTTGGTCATTTTCTCTTCCAACACTTGGCGAATTCGATTTTGCATGGGGAAAAAATCTGGATAAAACTAAATTTGAAAATCTCCTTGCTCAGCCGACCACTTGCCAATTCTCCCTTTCAGCTTTAACATTTAACTGAGGCAGTTTTTAACGATTTAAAATAGCTGCTTAAATGATTTTACTTTTCTTTAATTGAAAAGTTTTGTTCTACTCATTTAAACTGATTTTGTAGCAAAATACCCCAAGGAATCCCCACACGCTATAAATACAAAATAAATAATATGTATTCATTTTTTCAAGTTACTATAAACAAACTAAATTGTCGGACTTATCATCACATTTATTGACTTCGTCTTGAATTATAACAATAACTTGCAATTAATTATAAGATAAATAAACATTTCATTATCCTATAGATATAACAACCTATACATAATAATATTATTTTTACAACCTAATAGATCTATGACAGTGGTGCTGTTAAATTGCACCAGAAAAAATGGTCGCTAGTAAATTCCCCACTGTATACCGGGTGGCCAAATGATGGCCCTTGGCCTTATCACAGAGACCGTTAACCGTACAGCTTTCAGAAAACATAAACAAACTGCTACCTCTTAATTCGGCAATAAAAAAATGTTTAAAACATATTATATTAATCCTTTGGTCCACCTTCTGTTCTAAAGTCTCTTCGCATAAGCATGTAGCAACATGATAGCAAAATGAAAAACACCAGTAGAGTGTATTCAATTGTCAGGGACCAAAATGCCACCAAATATGTGGTTCGGTTACAATATAAACCATTTCTCGGGTCGTAGTTTGGTTGGTATTCTGTATAAATGACATGTGTACCTAAAAGTGTGAAATTTTGAATATTTAGGTATATCTTTATCGTGAGTTACATTATTATAGCAATTTAGATTTCTATATTGTAGAAAGAAAAAAAATACATTTTTAAAGTGTTTGGTATATTATCTTATAATACTTACCAACTATATGCCAAAAGAAATTTATTATTACCAATGAAACAGTAGCCCAAAAACAGTACTTATTATCAAACCTGGTAAGAAATTTGGCCAATGCTCCAAGAAATCCTAAAAAATAAAAAACTATTACCGAACGTAGGTAGCTAATTACTGATTAAAATTATAGTTCCAATAGCCACTAAAACCAAAGGTAGTATAATCTAATTACATTTATGTGTACCTATACAACATTTTGCTGTTTGTGTCCTGAATAAAATAAATTTTATTATTGTTACTGTTTAAACTCCAAATGTAATAGGCCTTTTAACTAAATTTTGGTTTTTACTCTACCGCATAGAAGAAGGAGAAATAAAATTTTCTACAGTTTTAGTTTTTAAAATTTTAAATTATGTACGGAGAAAATAATTAAATAAAGTATGCTCCGTGATAAAAATTCGCAAAAACGCTGAGTAACATCTGTCGCAAACAATCGAGCTGAAGGTCGACTGACCGGGACCGCTTCTACGGTGGTGCACCGCCAGACTGGCCATGGAAAATCCCCTGTAAATTTTGCTACCCTCAGATAATATTGGCTCCCCTATGAATTTTACATTAAAATTGTATTAAAGAATTTTTGAAAGTTCTTGTATGATGGACTAGCATACGAAATTTTTTTTTTTAATGACCCAATTAAAAGTTATTTAGAAAAAACGCTTTGTAAAATTTTTGAAAATTAAATACAACTCTGATACCACTCAATTAAATCAATCGTAATTTCTCGTTCTCGCAATATGACGTCATAAAAAAAAATTTCAAAAGCTCTAAATTTTTATTATTAGCATTACCATATTATAATTTCATCCTTCTGAAACGATTTTCAACAGTATTTTTAAAGTTAAACTCTACTCTGGTTCTGGCAGTGTTTGGACAGTGTTGCTTACATACACGACTAAAATAATAGTACTTATATTACCTGACAAATACGCATGCGTCTCTGAAAACGAACTCAAAAGAAAGCGAACGACTACGGTGCCCTTCGCGATTAGCGCCGTTACCTTTAAATTTGAATCATGTTATCGGGTTGCATATGTATACAAAAATATAATTTTAGAATATTAGACCCTTTTTAAGTATTCAAGGCACAAAACGGCGCGCTGGTTTTCCGTACGGGGCGGAACAGAATGCACGCAAGTGCAAAAATAGGTCAGCTACCGGCTTCAGACTTCTAAAAACACGTGTCTGTTTTGTTTATCATCTTACTTTGGGAAACAATGTCATTGTATGTAATATGTTTTAAGTATAGTGTAAATTATAGTTTAATGTTGTTTCAACTAGTGTTGGGAAAAATCGACTTATTTTAATAATCGACTACCGAGTATTGGAGTGATTTAAAAAACCGAATTATAATCAATTTTTTTTTCACTCAAATTCTAATATTAATTATTAATATTGGCGGTTCATCATTCATGTTGATATACAGCATTTGTATTGGGAATAACTGACTCGGTGTTGTTAATCGATAGATTTTTTGCGGATTATTAAATGTGGCCGAGATATTTGTGGATTTTTTGGCATGGTTCCCAGATCTTACAATTTAACTACTTGACCTTGAGATGTCACGATATTTTGATATTGCATAACTCATGCATGATATTTATGAATACTGAATACCCACCACTAAACATTAAGTTTTCAGTAGACGCCGACGATTTAAATCTAAATTAAAAAATCCTATTATCCTACGCAGGCAACCCGTAATGCAGTATTTAAATCTAAATAATAAATCACAATACACAGAAAGGTAACCCGTAATGCAGTATTTAATTTAAATTATATTATATCGCCAATAATAACCGAAACCACTCGGTGTAGCCGCTCGCTAGGAGATGGCTCTGGGCTCTGGCCGCAGTGAGTGATTGACAGGCGGGCAGCAACTTTGGAGACGCGTTGGAAAATAAAAACCATATGTTCGTCACTCATTTCGTCACTCGAATTATTTCCGAAGATAATCGAATAATTCAAGTTGTTGAAAAAACCGAATGATAGGTTATTTTTCACTCGAGTGATCCCATCACTAGTTTCAACTGTACAATTAATAAATTGGGACGTTTCCTTGTGTATTTTTCTATAAACCGTTGTGGAAATTTTAGTTTATATTGCTCATTATAATATTCGTTTCGTATTTGTGTGTGTAAAACAATGTCAGTGTTATAATATTGTAGGTTGCGATATACACGCATAGGCGTAGTTAGGGGGGTACTTGGGGGTGCTAAGCACCCCCGAAATTTAAATTAGCACCCCCAAAAAAATATATATAGGCTAATTTTAGAACTAACCTATTTTTATAATATACATTGTATGTATAGAATTTTTCATATTAATATTTCAAGCATTCGAATTCTGGTACAAATTCAAGTATATTTAGGTAGTTGCGGATTCTGTTCAAAATTTCTCTCTGTGTACCGTGCAGTTCACGCCCAGTTTACTTGTCAGAGCGGGTCTATGATACTTAAAATCTCGTAAAATACGAGAGCGGCATAATAGCTTGTGTATGTCATATTCTGCAATTCTGCATTAATTTGATAATTTAAATTTAACCAGTCGTAGTCGTTCAAATTCGCGGAAATTTTTAGCTGGTATTTTGACTATTTTTTTTTGTTTATTAAGGTTTAATATGGCTTTATTGAATTCAGTTAAGTTTAAAGTTAAATAAACACGAAAAAACAATGAGTGCGTCGTCGGATATAAAATTCACCGTAGATTTTTTGAAAAATCTTTTAGCAAGTTACCGTTGAAGGAGAAAGTGATTGTCAAGAACATTGAAAGACCTAAACCTGCTATTAACATCACATTAAAATATTTACTAAAAATTATTGACCAAATTTGGGCGTGGTCTTAAAAATGTTTTCGCCTGCGGCGGGCTTTTTGTGCACCCCCACGTTAACATGTCACGAGCCGCCACTGGACTTCAGCACCCTCAGTGTTGACCGTCTAACTACGCCTATGTATACACGTAGGAAAAATGTTTGTCCGCCCATCTCTTAGTAATAAGTTAGAATAGTACAAATATAAAGTATCGCAAAGCAAACAGAGGTAGGTAGATTATGTTTCCCCCGCTCCATCGGATTGCATCTCGCTCATGGCACTCGCTGGTGGCACGCCACGCCGCTTCGATTCCATTAATATCAAATAAATATTCATTCTTTCGTGCGTTGCCACCTGAATGAAAGGATCAGGAATCAGGATCAAGCAAAACGCATCGAGCCAGCCAGCCAGCCAGATCCGAAGCGATGGAGTGGGGGAAACATAATCTACCTATTTCTGTTTACTTTGCGATACTTCATATTTGTACTATTCTAACTTATTACTAAGAGATGGGCGGACAAACATTTTCCCTATGTATATTGTCTGTATGTAATAAATAGTGAAAATAAAACTAGAATGTTTTGATTGACAACGGTATTATTTTAAAATAATCATACCGAGAACAAACCTTGCAGTGTTCCAGGGTGCAAATCAAATTTCCCAAATGATTGTTATGTTATTATTATAATAAATCATTCTATGCCTATGCTATGGGATAGTTATTTGTAAATAAAATGGTTTTTGTATATAATATGTAAGCGAAATTCAATACTAAAATGAAGAGTGGTCAAGCTAAGTGATCTAAGTGCCATAATCAAAACCTACCAGAAAATGCAAAAAACTGTTTTAAAGCTAAGAATAAAACAATAGTATATTTTTTTATTGATATTTTTATTCATAAACATACACAAAAACATTCGTAGGAGAAAATTTTAATATCAGTAAATCGAAGAAACGTTTCTACCGGGTGGTTAAATAAGCGAGGACGTCGGCTTTATCTCGGAAACATCGGTACATCGTACAACTTTCGGAAAGATTTTTTTATGAGTAAAGTGGTCAAGAGAAATTGCTGGAAATTACTTTTAAGTTCCTCATTTCGCCGCAAGGGGGCACAATTGAAAATTGTTTTTTTAAATTCTAAATTTCTCCGAAAATTCCCATATTAAAGTATAACTATGATTACATGATTGGAAAGCTTAGAAAATTCTGCATCATTTTGGTTTAAGGCTCATTGGCGTACCGACCTTGATAAGAGTGGGAGAAGCTATTGAAAGTGTAAACATTAAAATCGCTGTAACTTCTAAACGACTTATCCGATTTTACTAAATTTAAGCTTGTTTGGAAGGGGAAAATAAGTATCTTCAACTGCCGTGTCCAACAGTACACGATAGTGTTTAATAAAATTGCTAGAGGGCGCAATTTGTAATAATATAAGTTTTTTCGATTTTATCTCGAAAATTCTCCTTAAAAGAAACATTATCTACCTTAAAATTTCTGGCCAGTTACGATTTATAAAAGCAAAATGATTAAAAGCAATTCCAACAGATACCTGGATACCATCAGAATAGTATGTAGTTTACTCCCTACACCCTACATTTTGAAAAAACTGACATAATATTATATTTAATTCGCGATGAGGATTATCGTTAATCAAACGGTTCTGTGTATGTATTTGGACAAAATCTATAAACGTTATAAAAACAGGTTCATGATTTCTTTTGGTCCTTGTTTCTATTGATTTTCGGAAACGTCTCGCTGGCCAACTTGCAATATCGGTAATAAGATTTAAGTTTTTTTTATCGAGTGATACTAACTGGATTCTTTTTAAAGTTTATCGCAAATCCTAATCAAAATCTTAAGATTATGCGAGATTTCTCGTTCTCGCATATTTGTGTTTTGTCTCACGATATTCTCGCAGAAAATACTATTGTTTCGTCTCGCAGGAGACCGGACCATTATCGTCTCGTCTCGCGAGACTAGACGTAAAGAAACGAGACGAAAGTGAAATGAACTTATTCTAATGCGGTTTCAATTAAGTAAGTCTGCTTTTCCCAATTTTTATAAAAAAAAAAGTTTATACAGTGTCACCAGTAAAGTCCGCATCATATGGGTTTTTTTTTTATTAATAGCTTTATTCAAAATTTTACTTTGGCATCAAGTTCTGCTTCGATCGAGATGAAAATTAAGCAAAAAAGTAGTAGTCACGTCACTTCACGTCACGTCACGTTATTCCCATTATCTGTCAAATTTTAATTTTTTCCAAAAAATAATTTAAAAGTGGGGTTATTTCTGAAAATATCGAAAAGTTATTAGAAAAGGTTTTTTTAAATGCAGTTTCTAGCACACCTGTAAAATTTCATCTGTATAAGATAGTTTTGATTTTTTACCTATATTTTCTCAATTGCACCACTTTTGCAAAATAAGACTCTACGCAACCTACATAAAACCTCTTAGTTTTGATAATGCTTTGTTTCAGATACATTTTCTTTAAAGTAGCGCCATATTAAATGTGTGTTTTTCTACAAAATCAACATTGGGCTATTAAAATTTTGTGGCATGTGATGCAAAGTTTATTTGTTTTTGACCCTGTATAAGGTAACTTCATAAAATAAGTATTTTTGAAAACGTAGTTTGTGTCTGAAAGTAATACACCTTAAAGTCAGTGTCATCAGTAAAGTGTTCATTAGGGATAAAATAAATTTTAGTTTAACTTAACGTAAAGTTTATCTATTTTCAACGATTTAATTTAAAACCCCCTTACTTAATTTTTTTCTTTTTTTACTTCAGGCACAAACTACGTTTTCAAAAATACTTATTTTATGAAGTTACCTTATACAGGGTCAAAAACTAAATAAATAAACACATGCGACCAAATTTTAATAGCCCAATTTTGATTTAGTAGAAAAACACACATTTAATAAGGCGCTACTTTAAAGAAAATGTATCTGAAATAAAGCCTTGTCAAAACTAAGAAGTTTTATGTAGGTTGCGTTGAGTCTTATTTTGCAAGAGTGGTGCAATTTACAAAATATAGGTAAAAAATCAAAATTATCTTATGCAGCTGAAATTTTGCATGTGGGCTAGAAACTTCCGTTAAAAAAACTTTTTCCAATAACAAAATTAAAATTTAACAGATAATGGGAATCAAGTGACTACTATTTTTTTGCTTAGTTTTCATCTCGATCGAAGCAGAACTTGATGTCAAAGTCAAATTTTGAATAAAGCTATTAATAAAAAAAAATCATATATGATGCGGACTTTACTGGTGACACTGTATAGGTAGAAATCCGTTGTCCAAACATGGCCACCCAAAATTTTCCCTTTTGAGGGTATTGAGTCATTGTTTGTATAAATCGATGTTTATTTTATGTGCTCCATTTTGAATAATTTTGGTTCATTGTTTAATATTTAATGCAAAGGTGTATTCGTCCGCAAAACTAACATTGTGTGAGAATTCGCTATCGTTATTTACTCTTTCCATAACTCAAAGCAAAAGTTTGCTTTTCGTATTTTATCACCTTTCCTCAATTCCTGATGTTTTTAATATTTATACGGATGATATTTATACTTTATGTAATTGGCACAGTATACTGTGGAGTGATGCCTTCCTACAGTTTGACAAGAAGCCTGGTGCTAATTCCATTATTTTCTTCTACATGGAGTAAAAACTGTAAATCTACATTATTTTCTTGTATTCTACCATCGAGTATATTAATACTTTGATCTAAACTGCTTTTATTAATTACGAATAATTAATAATAATTTAAATTGTAAAAATACAAATGTTTTAATTGATGGTAAAAAATTGGAATTAGAAAACCGTTTTAAATATTTAGGGATAATTATTGATTTAAAATTAAAAAATTTTAATTATTTTGAAAGTATCATATCGAAGATTGCCGGAAAAGTGGGTTATTTTAAAAGAATCAGTCCTTATTTAAGTTTGTTTCTAAAAAAGTTTTCTAAAAAACTGTATTTAATACTATTATATTACCACATTTTCTTTATTGTTCTTTCATTTTATATTGTGCTAGTAAGGAAATATTTGACAAATTACAAATTTTACAAATTTTAAAATATTCAATGCGGATTATTTTAAATTGTGACAAATATACAAAATAAATTTTATATTAAAAAATTTAGATTGGTTGAATGTCAGAAATTAAATTTTTTATTTAGTATGTATCTTTATACATAAAATGAAAAATAATTTAATGTCTGATTGTTTAAAAAAATGTTGTTCTTTTAATCATGACCATCATAATTATAAAACAAGAACTAATCAAAAAATTTTTGTGGATAGAGTGTCTAAAACATTAGCTTATAAGTATATTTTTCATAAAGGTTTGATAGAATATAATAATTTGGAAAATTCTATTAAATCTTAAATATCATTAAAACTATTTAAAAAAAATTACATTTCATTAAAAAACGAAATGATACGTAATATCTCATAGAAAATGTTTTACTTTTCTGTCTATTTTTTTTAGGAGGTTCCGTTTTAAAATTAAAAATAAATCTATAAAAATGTTGTTAAAAAAATGTATTAAAAAATATTTAATTGTAGCTTTTTGCTAAATAAAACATGTTACTACTATTAACAATATTCACGACTGTTGTTTTGCTTGGGATGGGTCTATCAGGAAACATCGCGGAAAACATTTCAGATACTCTCCGGGAACTATTTTCCATGTAGTACCAACTACCCCATAAACATTGTTATTTTTTCTTGAATACTGTAAAATATTTTGAAACTAATAAAAATTAGGTGTCTAGTAATATCATAATTATTTCATTGAGGTATGTATCAGGGCCGTTTTTAATTTTTAAGAATTTTACGAAATGTTTTTCTAAATAACTTTTTCTCTTATTAGAAAATAATAAAATTTGGTGTGCAAGTCTATCATACGAGGAGCTTCAAAAGAGTCAAATTCAATTTTAATGTAATATTAATAGTGCTGAATATGATGAATTCGATTATAGTAAAAAGGCCGATTATTTATTTGTAGATATAAAATGTCCGCCGCCGCAAGGTTCTACACTTAAGATGTACAATGACTGAGGAGGCAGGGGGGATAAACTGCTCAAAAACGTAGCTTTAAAGGCATTCTAACTAAAAAGTAAAAAAGTTAGTGGTATATCGGCATGCCTAGTAATAATTTAGCAGTTCATCAGAAATGTTCAGTTATTTAAGAAACCATTAATACAAGAATGTATATTATTATCTTATTAATTATTCGCATTCTTTCATTGGGTGTAGAACCGTACGTCGGACTAGATAGACCGGTGCTGCCAAATAAAGGCCCATCTCAATCACAGTCTAAGCCACATTACCGTAAAGAAGCTGGTCAATAGAAGTAAAGAGTGTGGGAGTTAAAGAGGAACCTTTTTTTGGACAAGCTACATACGTAAAAAATACCTGCTAAAATTAAATAAATAGGAATCAGACGATTTATTGGACATCTGTTAAAGTTAATACATCCAATGGTAAATATTGAGAAAAACACTGCATATAGAAATACCAGAGATCCATTGATGCCAGCTAAAATTCAACAGAAATTAAAAATGTTTAATCTTGTATTTCAAATAAAGTAGTCGTACAATACCAAAAAAAGTTTGTAATTATCAAAATTATTTCTAAAATGTAAAAGGGCGAAAATAAGAAGTATTTTATTGTTCTATTTTATATTCATACCAGTGCAATAAACTATAACTATATTTATGAAATAACTAAATCTAACCAAATACTTCGGCTGAACTATTATATGAGTTATGCTCCCATTTTTTGTTTCAACCCGTCGAATTTATGGGTCGCTAGGTCAGTCGCAGTATTTTGTCTCTGGAAACTCAAACGTAATTAACAACAGTATACAATTTAAGGGGGTTGATATAATATTTATAAGAAGTAGTTGGCGTGGAAAAACTTTTATTTGTTAGATATATGGAATTTGATATTTAAAGATCCATTCACAGAACACAGAAAAAAATAGAAGAAAAAGTTAAAAGGAGTATGCGTCCAAGTATAAACTTTGCAATACATGTGGAGGATGCGAAAATAAAATATGGATCACTGCAATATTAATATGTAGTTTGGTCTATTACCACAGGATGGTAGAACTTGGAATTATTTTCTGTGTAAATCACAAAATATTTTTAAAGTTTTTTACAGTGAAGGAAAGTTATTTTTCTTTATTTAATGTGTTTTTCTTCATATTGTGCAAGTTGTTTTGTTTTGTTGTGGTTTGTTTGTTGGCAATAAGTAAATAAGTAAATATGAATATAATATTTAATTATTAGTATACATTGATAAGCAAATTTAAAACTTTTAATTTGTTGACTTTGAAAATAAACTTTTCTAGAATTATATATTTTTACTTTTATAACGATCTCCAACAATTTTATACAGTATATTAATATACCTATTGTACCTATAAAATAATGCAAAAATGTTTATTTACTCTTTTTTTGTCATTTGCAAACTATAGGTATAACAGAGAATAAAATAATAATATGTTGTGGCTTTTTATTCTGTGCAAAGTGCATGGTTATAAATTATCGACGCTTCTGCTGTTTTTTTTTTTTGTTACTGTTTTTTTTGTCAAACACCAGCAAAAACTGGTCTGCAGGGCCCAATTACCTACAATTTAATGATTTATTAAAAACCAGAAAAGCAATTTTGTGAAAATTTTGTTTTTTCTTTTATTAATCAACATTTTGTAAACTTAAGGTTAACTGTGTAGGAATATTTAGCTAATTTTTGCATAAATAAAGTTACGAGACTGATGAAAAAAATATACAAAAGGCAATAAGGGCGTTTTCTTGATAAATTGGCGAAGGAAATATATTTTAAAATATTATGTCCTGTAACAGATTTTGTTCCTTCCTTTAGTTTTCAATAGATGTACGGTATTCCTTGACGTATTATCACTACAAACTTTATTAAGGGCTTTGCATTCTATTGCTCTGTATTCTGTGTATCCATTTCAAAAACAGAGTGCATGATTTTATAAAATATACGTATTATTTATCAATATCCTTAAATTAATTGAATCATTGGAGTAACTAGGAGGACTATTAGGGAGGGCGGGGGGGAGCTGACGTCTTTAATATTCTAGTAGCTATTTATAAACAATATTTTGTTGAGCGTTAAACTTTTGTTACATACTGCAGTGGTAATGGGCACTAGAAGAGTCTGAGTCCCCTCCCCCATCCCTCTTCTATCTACGCTAATGGATATTTTTAGGAGTTATTTCAGTAAATAGCTTTTCCTTCTTCCATCAAAATAGTATAGATAATAAATATAGTATTCAGTTTCCTACACGATGCTTTAACAAAATTTATAAAAAAAAGTTTTGATGATGTGACATAATAAATGGAATTTTAAATAAACGGTACAACCTAGTTAAATGTATACTTACTATAATCAGAAAAAGCAGCTATTCTATTATAACGCTAACACACACGATTAATCACATGACATACCAAAAACTAATATCACGAAACCACAGCAAAACTTTAAAACTTACAAAATGTCTTCTCGTTAACTTTTTCCTCAAAGAAGTGATTGTTGTTTTCTGCCGCAACGGCATTCTGTGACGGCTTTTCTGTTCTATTTTCTTGTTTTTCCACGTCTCGTAAAGTTTCTGAAGTTTTTCTGTTTTCAGAGTTTACGGTCATTCTTTCAAGAGTTTTTGCTAACGATTAATGTAATTTTAAAAATGGAGAAAACCATGTACCAGGTACCTACAGGGTACAGATCTAACAATTATGTGAAATATTGTAAAGATGTACTAAACAAGAACAATACAAATTGACCAATTTTTATGAATTATAAGGCCCGATAATAGGCAGGTTTATTGATTTTCCAGGAAACTTAAGGAGCCCACACACTGCGGCTTTACTGGTAGCTTTGCGCGACGAGCCGCTCGACGAAGATTCTATTCCAACAAAAGCAACGCGTGGTGTGCATGTTTTACAGTCTAGCTAGCAGTAGCGTAGTAGCCCACAGACTGCAGGTTTAAAGTAGACGGCGTATCGCTAATCGGAACTCGAGGGTACCTCCAATATTATAGTATCTACCTACCCAAAAATTAGGTAACTGATTTTTTTTTTTCATTTTTGTTAGTCTCTTGTCAAACTAAGAGCTGTCAAAATATAACCGAAAATTTTAAATTTAGTAACATCTGCCTGTAGGTTGCAAGGCATCTGAACGTAAAGGTGGATTTATAAACTTGACATTCCGTTTGCGTTCGCCGTTTGCGCTCGCCGTTTTAACTTAAAAGCACAGAGTTCCATAAGATCATTTATATTTGACGTTGACGTTGCCGTTTGCGTCGGTCTTGCCGTTCCCTTCCGTTCAACATAAACCAATTTTATCTTTTTCCGTTCGTGCCGTTCGTAGGAACGTCGTAGCAGATTTAAAGAGCCAATCAAAATTGTATTTGTCTATCATGTGATGTTTACCATATGATTGCAGCCATTTTAAAGTTTGTTTATGTTCTGTGTCTGTCGTTTAAGACCACATAGGTACAAAGGATAATTCCCACTCCGGCAATTAATCTTCAAAATATTCCTTGTTCATTTTGAGAATAACAAAAACACAATATTAATCACACGAAAAGTCAAAAGAAAAGCAGGTTATGTCATTCTTTGAACGTCGCCAACGTCAAGTTTATAAACAGTCGAATTTCGTGTCTACGGACGTCGACGCAAACGGTGAACGCAAACGGCGAACGCAAACGGAACGTCAAGTTTATAAATCGACCTTTATTGTTGCAAATCGACCATGTGAGTCATAGCTTGCATTAACTGCTTGTCTTGCTGGATGATAAGAGCAGTTACTATTTTTAAAAGACTATACAATAGGAATTCCTTCGTAAATAATTAAAACAATCTCCTGGTTCCAGTTTCAGTTCTTTTTAGGTTAATATTAGAAAACTGGTTTCTCTTCAAAAGCTATTCCTTCCCCCACTTATCTCTTTGTTGTTATTATATACTATGCCACAGCACAGAAATATATTATCTTTATAAAAAGGAAAGAAAAACACAAAGTCTTCCTCCACAAAATTTAATAGAATAAAAAATTCTTAGTTTAAAAGGTCTCATGTTTCGAACGTAGAAACGTTCATCATCAGGAGACAGAAAAGGTATGTTGCTGATGTTTGTAGCAAAAGAGAAAATGATAAGTGGTAGGCGTAAAACCTTATTAACCTTTATTCTATTAAATTTTGTGGAGGAAGAATTTGTGTTTTTTTTTTCTTTTCGTACTTTCAACTCCACTTTAAGTATGGACTATTTCTTCAAATTATCTTTATAATTACAGTCTAATTTACGAGTCTGTGGCTACTACCCTGATGAGGAAACTGGGTGATAATAGGCGTAAACAAGCCAATTATTATGAAATAAGAAAGGCTCAAGGCTGAAGAACCCCGGTCGATGGCAATTTGAAATGTATGTTTTAAATTGTATATTTTGACTTACATCAGTTTAATAAAGAAGATTAAGTAGTAGTGGTAAGAAACGCTGTTATTATCACAATTTGAGCGATATGTTTTCTTATCAAAGTCCGCAAGAGTGTAATACAAACAAAGACAAAAAACTCAAACATAAAAAATTAAAAAATAATTCCGGTAAGTTTTAGATAGTTATTAATATTAGAGGCACTAGGGTGTCAAATAGCATGCAACCTAGTCTAAATCTGGAGTCTGTAGGCTAATACGCTATACTATTACCTATATATAATATAAAACCATGTGTGTCGCTTTTGTTGGCTTCTTTATGCGACGAGCCGCTACTAAGCAAACCTACTAAGCTACAGCTACACCCACAGAAGCTGTAGTCAATTACTAATTTGATTTTATTGAATTTGTTAGCGGATTAACAAAAACCATTGCACTTACAATTTAAAAACATTGGTCAAATATTTTACTTACATTATATTAGTAACTTATGGTCAACATCAAACACATTTCCTTTCAACGGTTTAGAGAATAATAATTCTCTACAATCTTTTGTACTCATTAGACACTGCATATAAACTATAATCACGGTTGTTATTTTCAGCAGGCTATTACTGAAATATCAACCATTATGATGTCATGGTCGACAAGCTCTATACTATTACGTCAAAATAGCATCACAGGGTCGACCATTTTATCGGATAACTTCCAATAATGACGTAGCAGGCGAAGCAAAGATCCCGGTTACAAAAACTAACTTTTATTTGAGAGATTTTTTGTTATAAACTGAACGGCCGCATAAAACATACTATTTTTAAATTTGCTCGAGCCAGGCAACGCAGCGTATAATTTTAGATTATTTGCAGTTTACTGGGATTTGTTAGCTATGAACACTGGCCAATTATTGTTTTGAACAGGATTAGGGAGTTGACAGACTATTCTTAATTGGAATTAATTACATTAACAGACCGCGGCGGTGCTGATATTAACGTTTTTATGTCTGGAAAAGACGATTTGTTAAATCTTGGTTAAGGAATACTTAGAGGGAATAATTTATATTTAGTATTTACAATGCCAACAAGCATTTTAACTAGTGTTAGTAGTGTTAATGGTTAAAATACTACTTCGAAGAATTAAAAACTGGTACCTAATATTTTTTGCAAAAAAAAATTAGTTTTAAAAACTTAAAACATCTTAGCGTTATGATAGAAAGAGAATAATATGAAGAACTTAATATTGCGAGGGGAGAGGGCATACGCTTTTGCGTTATGCCACAGGAGATATCATCATATTTGAAAGTAAACTGTTCTGTTAAAATATTTATGGTGGGATCGGAATCCACTGAAGATGATCCAAAAAAAATCAGCAGCGATACAATCCTGATGTTTACATTAAAATGTAAACCAACCTACTCAAGCAACAGTTAATTGGGGCTATGTATCAGCAGTTAATAACGCCAATTAATAGAAACTTACTGTTCTTATTCTCATATTATCACTGTTCTTATGCGACGAAAGTTAAAAAATTTTAATTCTTATTTCTTTTATAATATATAAGTTCTCATTGTCCTTTTGTGTTGCCGACATATAAGTACTTACTGATACTTATTATTTATTGTAAAACTTGTAACCTTTAAAAACATGATGTGAAAAGAATGATGGCAGTGACTAAAGTCTTCTAAACGGAAATATGTTAAAAAATTAAATATTCTAAAAGTATACTTTCTTGACAAAAAGATTGTTCAAAGTGCTTTTGAATGATCTATATAAGTTTTAAAAGTCTACTGGTACGGAATGTTATTACTTAAATAATTATTGGGCATTTAACTGATTCATTAACTCCACCCGACTAAAATAGATGGCTCTGACGCATATGCCGTTGAAATATAGCACAGTTTTGAGTAATAGATGTGTTTTGGACTTCCATTGCCTTTAGGTTTTCATATCACAACGTTTCAACTGGTAAGTATCTCCAGTCGTCTTCAGGTGAATACTAAACAAGTTACAAAGCTACGAGCCTATTTATACTACCTATGGGGGGCGGAGCTAGTGACGAATTCGGGTGTAGTCGTGAGTCATCTGCTTACGTCACCATGATTATTCATCTGCTGACGTCATCCGCTTACGTCATCACGTTTGTATCACTACTCAATCTGAGCCTACACCTATTTTACAAGGGCTTCCAAATGTTTCTTATATCTGCAGAAGGCCTACTGAAACAGTCAGGGTTCTGGATTATGACAGCTGCTTCTTTGAATTTTCTCTTCCGCCAATGCTCTTCTTTAAGTATAATTTTTGCGTTTTCCCATTGTAAATGATGGCCGTGGGTCCAAGCGTGGTCTGCTGCACCGGATCTGTTTGTTTCTCCTTTCAGCGTGTGGTTTCGATGTTCTTTGATCCTTGTTTGGAGAGGTCGTAGAGTTTCACCAACATAGGATTGTCCGCATTCGCAAGGTATTCTGTATACACAATTCTTCGTGTCCTTTTGATTTGTTGGTTTTGTCTTCGTCAGGTGGCTTCTTAAGGAATCTTTGGAGCTGAAGACTGTTCGGATGTTGTACTGTTGTCCTATCCTTCGAATTTTTTCGGAGATTCCCTTGACATAGGGTACATTCATGGTGGGTCCAGATTCATTATCTTTGTTCGTTCTAGTTTTGTGATTTTGACGCTTTTTGATGGCCTGATCGACTAGTTTCGTAGGGTAATCATTCATGTCAAGGTCTTGCTTGATGTTGTTAAGTTCTTTCGTGAAAGTCCCCTGCGAGTTGCAAAGTGTGAATGCTCTATCGACGAGTGTTTTGACTATTCCATGTTTGGTGCTGTTTGAATGGTTTGAGGCGTAGTTAAGATATTGACCTGTGTGGGTTTGTTTTCTATATACCGATGTTTGGATGGTGCTACCGATTTTCTGTACTACGACGTCTAAGAACGGTAATCTGTCGTTATCCTCCTTCTCCATGGTAAACTTAATTGTAGGTGCCAGGTTGTTCATATGTTGTAGAAAGGTTTGAAGTTCGTCATCGCTTCCATTCCAAATGATGAATGTGTCATCTACGTAACGAAGCCATAGCTTTGGTTTGATATTCGCCTTGTCTATCGCCTGATCCTCGAACCCTTGTTAAATAGGTGAAGGCTCAGATTGAGTAGTGATACAAACGTGATGACGTAAGCGGATGACGTCAGCAGATGAATAATCATGGTGACGTAAGCAGATGACTCACGACTACACCCGAATTCGTCACTAGCTCCGCCCCCCATAGGTAGTATAAATAGGCTCGTAGCTTTGTAACTTGTTTAGTATTCACCTGAAGACGACTGGAGATACTTACCAGTTGAAACGTTGTGATATGAAAAACTAAAGGCAATGGAAGTCCAAAACACATCTATTACTCAAGATACATCATTGTCTACAACCTTCAAACAAACAATAGCACAGTTTACAAAACAAAACTCTCTGTCATAAGTTTTGGTCGCGGACAATAGATACATTACTTTTATGACTTTAATTTTACAGAATTATAGATTGTTTATTTGGTATGCAATTGTTGATACCAAACCAAAATTTAATTCAATAAAAAAGGGATAATTACTTACCCTTATACCAACCAAATTGAAAGATTTTCTTACCTGAAAAAAATACAAAACAAAAATTAATAATTTTGTCAAATGTCAAGTGTGAACTTGAAAAAGCCTTTTAACCTTGTATATTTTACAATTATTTCTTTCTTGAAATCTTTTATTAACAAACTAGTCATCATAATAAACATTACATAAAAAAAACTTTTAGGCGTGTTCCAAACGCTGGTATCAATGATACCAAACAGGCCCGTAGCCAGAGTTGTATTTTAAGGGGGGCACAGTTATTTTTAGGGGGGGCTAAAAGTTAAGATACTCAGACACATGTATTTTTATAATGTTAAAAATATATAACGCCAACATACCTACCTACTTACGGATAAATGGATATTATCCTTATGCAGCATTGGCATTGGTATAATATTTAGATACTAATTATTAAAAAAATTAATTGATTTTTGTTGTTATTCTGCACGCTGTGATGTGAAGTGATCACATTTTAAAAATTATACATTTTTTATAATAAGAATCTGTTAAAAAAAAAAATGAAATAATACAAAAAAAAAATAATATTTATGAAAAAAACATAAAATTCAGAGAACATTAGAACAGAATAAATATATGTATAATATACAAATAGTTTTTTTTTAAACAACCTTGTTCTTCTATTTTTTTATTAAATTTTTGTCAAAATTGCATCATGTTTAAGTTCTGCGTTCTCTTTTTCTCGAAAACCAAAAACACTAAATTTGCCTACCTTTGATGTACCATTGAAACCCGTTGGGGTCGATTGATTCTAGTTAAGACCGAAAAATTTGATTCGCAAACTGCTGTGCTACATGCAAATGTCCGAACTGATGCTAACATATTGTAAGTGTTTTCAAATGCAATTAACAGCAACTAACAGTTGTCAGAAAAATAGCATAAATAAATATACATAAACACCCTTTGAAAACACATCGTATGCCGCATGACGGCGCGGCACCGATTGGCGGATCGGTGGACAAAGAGGCGGCATTTATATGACGAGAATTGAATATAGTATATTAAAGTAAAAGCGGATATTAAGGTCTTTAAAACACGCGCGATTTTGCAAGCACGACGGCGCAGCCGGAGTGCTTAAAATAGAGCAAGTGTTTTAAAGACCAGTTATCCACGAATACTTTACATTATTTTTTTTATTGGTACACTTAAGTATTGGTACTTATATTACAAAAAATGGAAATATTAACTTAGTAAGTAAGTGATATGGTCGAATTCGTGATGTGATATATCTGTCGTTGTCATGAAAACGAGGAGAACAAAAAATAACTTCCAATCTGTTACATAAGATTCATTGTTGTCACCGTTGACATTAGTTGTGTATTGCTTAAAAAAATATTTTATTTGACGTTAAAAGGTAATTCTGTCAAATCAATAATTAAAAAGTTGACATATTTAGACTTCACGTTTCACGGGTTGTTGATGTTGCCATGGTAACTTTAAAACACGCGCGTTTTTGAAAGTGGGATTTAAACACGCTGAGGCGTACTTTAAATAAGCGAAATAGGGTATCAATTAAAAAAAATAATATTAAGGCTTATTTCACGTAAACGCTAGCGCTAGCTGTTCCTTCTATTAAAAAAACTAACGGGATATTTGATTATAATAGTAAGTTAAAAATAATATAATAGTAAATTAGGTATTAATTTTTGAGACAAAAATAATTCATTAAATAAATGAAATTTTTAATGAATGACAATATTTCAGTGGGTGGACAAGAAAGGCCAGGGGGGGCAACAAGTAAGGCCAGGGGGGGCTAAGCCCCCCCTGCCCCCCTTCTGGCTACGGGCCTGATACCAAACCAAAACTAATTAATTACATACAACAATGTACAATTCTTTACAGATTAACACGTCCCGTATGCTCGTATGCACTAAAGAGTTCATAAGTTTCGTCCATCAAAATATTTAGATCTTCTAGTCTCCCAATTGTGTTTTCACCATCTCATTGTTTCAATACGCCATATAACGTCTCCGCGATAATTTAATTTTTTGCAATTAAACCGGTTTGCCAATAAATACTTTTACCGGGATGTTATCACCAAAATAGTTTTAGTTCTACTAAAGGAAACAGAAAGAAATTTATTTTCTTTAAGAATTTAAAGACAAACAAAAAAAAATATTTACAAAACAATACTTAGTTGCTCTATTTTGACACTTATCATTTCAAACTGTCAATTTCAGATTGTTTTAAATTTAGACCCCTTTAGTGAATACGGCTGTAAATGTTTATTACATTCGACTTAAATATCTTTTCAAAAACCTATTGAACGTTCGTTCTGATATTTTTAGGAAGTTTATTATAAACCTTTGCCGCTTGTTGAATAGGATTATATAACCTTTTATTTATTCTAATTAATTCTTGATAAATATTACTGTAAGCCCTAGTGTATTGAATATCTACATTTTTGTTATAAAACATTTTAAAATTTTTTATTTATTGCTTTACATATAAATGCTGCTGCTCTAGCTCATGCACTTTTTTTATTTCATGATTTTTAAATTCCACAATTCCCTAGGTGCCCCACACATGAATCAAGGATATTCTAAAGCAAGACAAAAAATAAACATTATAAATGGTATTGAGCCGTATTGACAATATTTTCAAAATTCTCCTGATTTGGGTCGAAACGTAAGGAAATTGAGTTGAGTGGTACATCATTGTATTTGGGATATAACGCAGTCTAGAAAATAAAATAAAGAAAATCCAGGTCAGTATTAAAGAAAAACTAGACGACAATAACTCAGTTATAAAAAATAGTATAAAAGAAAACTGAAACGCCATTGTGTAGAGAACAAAAAATAAGAAGTGTTTATTTGAAGATAGTTTTTTATAAGGCGTTAAAAAATCTAAGATCTTCTACAGGATTACTTCCAAATTCAAAGAAGTAATCCATTCTCCAAGAGACCCGTTTCTATTAACAAATAAAACTAAAAAGAAGACAAAGTCCTCGTCTCGTCAATCTTTATTTAATCAAAAAGGTGACATGTTTCGCCCTATATGTTCATCATCAGATCTAAAATTTTTTTAACATAAAACATTAAATAGAAAAAACCCTAAATTTTTCTTACCTAACATTGAAACACAAAATTAAGAGGTAATAAATAATTACACACATCAACATTACAATTAAAAAACAAGTAACAATAACCAAATATAGTTTACGGTAGGGCCAGGGACTTGGTGGTATATAAAAACAGATATTAGCCCACGCTCTAATGTCCTGCTTTAAAATTAATAAGAACAAGAGATGCCAGTCGTTGTACTATGAAAAATTGGTGTATGAGAATTGGTGTCCTGATTCCAATAAATTTAATGGTTTGCGAATGCCGACTTTGTGTTTGTTATATCGGTGTTTTGATATTTATCTACAAAAATCAGGACATCAATAAAATTCTCAGTATACCAACCTGAAAATATAAACATCATTTATGAATGCCATAAGAGCAGAACGTTGGATTTATTAGAAAAACTTGAGATTACTAAAGCAAAAAAGAGTCCTGTCCTTACCTGTGTTAACGATGTTTTCAATTTTGAACCCTATTTAATTTTTAAAAATATAAACGATTAACACGTAAATATACTCATACCACGTAAATATACTCATAACTACATATTTTTCCCGCCTTTTCATGTACTCGTAAATAATACAACGACTTTGACTGACATCTCTTCTTCTTTTTAATTTTGAAGCAGGACATTAGAGCATGGGCTAATATCTGTTTTTATATACCACCAAGTCCCTGGCCCTACCGTAAACTATTTGGTTATTGTTACTTGTTTTTTAATTGTAATGTTGATGTGTGTAATTATTTATTAACTTTTAATTTTGTGTTTTAATGTTAGGTAAGAAAAATTTAGGGGGTTTTTCTATTTAATGTTTTATGTTAAAAAACCTTTGAATGGATGCCCATATAGGGCGAAACATGTCACCTTTTTGATTAAATAGTGATTGACGAGACGACGACTTTGTGTTGTTTTAGATTTATTTGTTAGAGTTTACTTGGTTAAATTTTTACCTAATTTATTATTAACAACTTAATCGGCATCCTTTACTTATTTTATGAACTAAATTTGACTAAACAGTAAGCTCTCAAATCTAGTGCCTCTTTTTGGGTAGAACCGATCCTATACACATCATGGAAGATGTTCTTTCCAGGTAAATTAGCAGCTCCCTGAAGCTGACTTAAGGATTATTTCCTAGTAAAAATGATCTATGACTGACCCGCCTCTGTCGTCCCTTTTTCAGTTATGTATATTATATAAGGCCCTTTAATGGGATCGTTTCTATTATCCAGATCGTTGATTTTTTAGGAAACAGTTTAAAACCCGAACTTCGAGATCCTTCAAGTGTCGAATAAAGTGAAAATAATGTTCAATAAATTTTGTTTTGTATTGAGTCTCGTGAAATGGCGCTTTAACTTTTTATAAAAGACGTTTCGAGCGGGATGGATGTCTTTCTTTTAACCTTTTCGGCTTTTGATCCTTAATACCTGTATTTTATTATGAAGATAATATGAATTTTGACCGAAATCTGTTGTTTTTTATCCAAGCGAGCCAGTGATATGGATAACTTTAATAAATTTACTAAATATTTTTTATAGGTATTGCGATGTTTTTGGTTTTATATGGGATATAACTATAATTTTAACACTATTATTATTATCATTATTATTATATCGTTATTTTTTTTGTTGGTTTTGCAAATATTTCTTTACAGAACAGAAAAAATCATGTTAACCTGTATTGTTTAGAAACTTCCGTACTATGTGGCACTTTGGAGAACGACGCTTTTCTAAATATGTTGATATAAATAGCCTGAAAGCCCTAGTTTTTCCAAGTTGGGGTTGAAGTTTTTCGTCATAGCTCCCTCCACCGATACTATCTGACCGGCACGAAAAACGGGCACTTCAATATTTTAACGAATTTAAAACATACATAACTTTTTTGTTTCTGAACCGATTCTAATGAACTTTTAAGAAATTTGTAGGTAATTTTATCGATTTAAAGTCACTTATTTTAAATGAAACAGAAAATAGTGCCTGTTTCATATTATACGAGGACAAACAATATGCTATTTTTTGAGCTTAGGTTTGAAACACCCTGTGGAGTTTTTCAATAGGCCAGAAAATTTAAAATGAAGTTAGCTGTCAAGGTTTGACTTTTCTCGACATTTTGTTTTAATGTTCATGTCGATCGCTTGATTTTCGTCAGAGATAATGATGTTTAAAGAAACACTAGTAATTTTGAAATAATTTTAATTGTGGCAAACCACCCTCCTAATCTTAATCAACGTATATATCCATGGAATATTGTTTTCGTTTCCATGGAATGCTTTTGCAAATGTCATTCGAAATACCTACATAATTATTGTGTGTTGTCAATAAGTACTCTGGGGAAGATGGTTTTAAGTCCAGTCGTGGTATCGGCTATTGTAGCTTTGATGCAAGATGGTAGAGACCAAACTTATGTAGTCAATATATTTAGGAGTGCGCGAAGTACAGTGCAACGTGTTTACGACCGTTTTCTCGAGACAGGTTCCTACAGCAGGCGTCAAGGGACAGGTCCTCGTAGAAGAACTTCTAACAGAGACGATCGCTTTATGGTAACTTTATCGCTAAGGAATCGACGTTTACCAGCAGTACAAATACGAAATGAAATACATCATGTAAGACGTGTAATCGTAAGTGAACGAACTGTTAGAAGAAGGCTCAATAGCGCAGATCTTCTATCTAGGAGACCCGCTACGGGTCCCGAACTTAACACTACATCGGGTCACTCGGATGCGATTTGCCAGAGAACACCAAAACTGGGATGACAATGACTGGAGTCGTGTATTATTTACCGACGAATCAAGATTTTGTTTAAGGTCTCCAGACGGAGGAGAAAGGGTATGGCGACGAGCCGGTGAACGTTATGCCGAATGTACATTCAGGCCCAGAGTAAAGTTTTCAAGGAGGTTCAGTCATGGTTTGGGCCGGCATTTCTATGGAATCACGCACTGAGTTATATCTTATTCCCAGGGGAGCTATCAATGCTGAAAGGTACATTAACGAGATACTAGCATATTATGCTGTTCCATATGCACAGTTGGTAGGAAATGGTTTTCTTCTTATGCAAGATAATGCGCGACCCCATACAGCCAGGAAAGTTAGAGATTACCTGAACAACGCTAACATCCCACAAATGGACTGGCCACCACATAGCCCAGATTTGAACCCGATCGAGCATGTCTGGGATATGCTCGGTAGGAAAATTCGAAATCTAATACCGGCCCCCAGAACCTTGAATGAACTGCGTAGAGCACTCTCCGAGCAATGGGCAGTTCTCCCCCAGGAAGATATTAGTCGCTTGGTACAAAGTATGCCGAGAAGAATAGACACTGTCATTCAAGCTCGTGGGGGTAACACTCGATATTAATACTGTTGTCGTATTTTCAATGTCATTTTGTTCTGTTATTGTTTATTAACTTAAAAAGTTTAAGGTAAAATTAAAATTATTTCAAAATTACTAGTGTTTCTTTAAACATCATTATCTCTGACGAAAATCAAGCGATCGAGATGAACCAAAAAACAAAATGTTGAGAAAAGTCAAACCTTGATAGCTAACCTAATTTTAAATTTTCTGGCCTGTTAAAAAACTCCACAGGGTGTTTCAAACCTAAGCTCAAAAAACAGCATATTGTTTTCCTCGTATAATATGAAACAGGCACTCTTTTATGTTTTATTTAAAATAAGTTACTTTAAATCGATAAAATTACCTACAAATTTTTTAAAAGTTCATTAGAATCGGTTCAGAAACAAAAAAGTTATGGATGTTTTAAATTCGTTAAAATATTGAAGTGCCGGTTTTTCGTGCCGGTCAGTGTATAATCGGAATTATGTCTATTTTTCAACCTTCCATATATATTTTTCAACTCTAGCTGCACACATCTTATCTCGTCTTGTTTAAATGACACGGTTTGGGATAGAAATTATAAATCCTAATATTTTAGCGTGCAGCTGCCTTCTTTCTAACCAATTCAGTAAAATTTCTCTATTTATGTGTGGATTTTGTGTGTGTACAGTAAGGTATTTGCTTTCCCTTAAAATTGCGTCTATTACCAATTCTTCTTTAGTGGTTGGATCCATTCATATTATATATATCGTTGTTGTTCCAGCCGTTCTTGTCACAACCTGGTATCCATTCACTTTTGTTATTTCTTGTCGTAATGCTTTTACAGTCTGCTTTCTAATTTTATTTATTTTGACTCCTATTTTCCCCATATCAGCGTCCTAGTACAGTGTATTTATAACATCTGAATTATTATTAATATTAATATTATTATTAAAATATCTGATTTTATCACATCAACTATCTAACAAATTAAATCTGCTTAATAATACATCTAAAAACCTTATAATTATTTTTTTCTCAAAACATTCCTTTGGTATCTATATGCGCTTCTTCCGAGCAGTGCCTCAATTACAAATTTGACAGATTAAGGAAATGATCAGAAGGAAGTTTAGTTGAATCAACAAACCAGAACTTATTTAGCCACACAAACACAACATTAAATTATCTGTCATGTCAAATTGAAAGCAGCAGTTGCTACAAATCTGGCAACAGCGAAAATACTGAATACTTTTTATATATATAATAATTAAATTGACACCTCGACGAGCTTTCTAGTTAAAAGGTTTTTTGCGTACATGAAAATGTAGATTAAAAAAAACTGAATGATATTAAGCCAAACGTATGTTGCGCTATTATGGATATTTTTTCTTTTCTGAAAACTCAATTTTCTCGAATTTAGGAAGAAGCACGTAAATTTAAAATTTGGCTTATTGAAAGAGGAGAAGTTTATTTGCTTTGCTTTTATTGACAGATTTGTTTTGATTTTTAAAATGGCGAATTGTAAAGAGTTTCAATATTTATTTTGTATCGTTTTCACAGCAAACAAAGAAATGTAGTTATAGCTTAAAATGTAAATCCTTTAAGAACTAGGCTTAGTGAATCATTTGCCATATTATTTTAATTAATAATTTGTTAATTTGTTTGTTTTATTATCCAAAATCTTTTGGTAGCAATTACCTAGAATTTTAAATTCAATAAAATTTGACTGATAAATTCATACCTATGCAGTTATCACCAGAAACTATGCAGTATGTGGGAAAAATAGTTATTTTGAGATTTAATAATTTCATTTCAAAATTGCTTTAAGAGTACTCTAATTTTTCACTTCCAAAAAAAAATGGTATTAAGAAAAGGTGTTTCAAATATTTTAAAGTTATGCTAGAATATCAAATTTTTCTGACTATGGACAAGAAATAGTAATTAATTGTTTCCTTTTAAAAAATATTTGAAGTTAGAGTTGTATCACAAAATTATAGAAATACTTTTGATTTCGCCAAAAATAAGATACAAAAATAAGTTTTTATATTTTTATTGGCCATAATATTTTTGAAGCTGATTACTCTGACATAACATTTACTATTAGTAGTAGAAATAATAGTTAACAAATGCTTAGCGCCAAACAAGTAGTCACGTGTGTCCCTTTTTGCCAACCCCATTTTACGTCTGCGGGTAAGGTCAGCCAGATGGGTCCTAACAGTTTTACAGTCTTATTGTAACACCTCTTGTCCACCTCAACATGGGCATTCTATTACGTCTTCGTGGTGCGACTAGAAGGTTATTGTTTGTTTGAAGGTTGTAGACAATGATGTATCTTGAGTAATAGATGTGTTTTGGACTTCCATTGCCTTTAGTTTTTCATATGACAACGTTTCAACTGGTAAGTATCTCCAGTCGTCTTCAGGTGAATACTAAACAAGTTACAAAGCTACGAGCCTATTTATACTACCTAGGGGGGGCGGAGCTAGTGGCGAATTCGGATGTAGTCGTGAGTCATCTGCTTACGTCACCATGATTATTCATCTGCTGACGTCATCCGCTTACGTAATCACGTTTGTATCACTACTCAATCTGAGCCTACACCTATTTAACAAGGGCTTCCAAATGTTTCTTATATCTGCAGAAGGCCTACTGAAACAGTCAGTGTTCTGGATTATGACAGCTGCTTCTTTGAATTTTCTCTTCCGCCAATGCTCTTCTTTAAGTATAATTTTTGCGTTTTCCCATTGTAAATGATGGCCGTGGGTCCAAGCGTGGTCTGCTGCACCGGATCTGTTTGTTTCTCCTTTCAGTGTGTGGTTTCGATGTTCGTTGATCCTTGTTTGGAGAGGTCGTAGAGTTTCACCAACATAGGATTGTCCGCATTCGCAAGGTATTCTGTATACACAATTCTTCGTGTCCTTTTGATTTGTTGGTTTTGTCTTCGTCAGGTGGCTTCTTAAGGAATCTTTGGAGCTGAAGACTGTTCGGATGTTGTACTGTTGTCCTATCCTTCGAATTTTTTCGGAGATTCCCTTGACATAGGGTACATTCATGGTGGGTCCAGATTCATTACCTTTGTTCATTCTAGTTTTGTGATTTTGACGCTTTTTGATGGCCTGATCGACTAGTTTCGTAGGGTAATCATTCATGCCAAGGTCTTGCTTGATGTTGTTAAGTTCTTTCGTCAAAGTCCCCTGCGAGAAGGTTATTGCCTCAGAGCGCCCAATCCATCGGGATCAGTAGATATCAGTGTCATTCTACGGGACCATCCGTTTTACCGATCGCTCTGATTCATCCATTAATCCATCCGGAATGGTACCAGACATGCGTTCCTTTTGTGGGTCACTATTCGCACTGAACCCATCACTTGGTTCGGGTGTAGCTCGCTTCTCGACAACATGCGGAAGGAACACACGGAGGAGTACGAGAGCCCTTACAGCTGTATCGTAGAGGTCGCCATATAATAACTGCAGTATTTTGCCAGAATGCCAGTGTGTGTTGCGTTGCACATGCAACACTATCTCGTACGGTGGCCTGGTCAAGCGAACTAAATACTAAATAAGTCCGTCAGACCTGCACTGAGAAAAAGGATTAATTCCCAATACCCAGATATATTTCATCCAACTAAATAATCGAGTTGGTAACGAGCAACTAAATTACCGAATTCAAAGAATTACATAATTTAATTGGAATTTCAATAAAGGTTTAATTGATCCACAATTATACCAAAAATTTTTAATAGAAATTAAATTGCGTAAATTATAATTTATTTGATTTTTGGATAGTGCATATTTAGCAAAATTAAAATTTTGTTGTCACAATGACGATGTAATTCATGTAATGAATAATAATTCTTTGTGGTAATTATATTTTATTTTGAACAGATTTTAATATTCTTGTGACAACTATACTATAGTTTGCAAAAACGAACTCAATTTTGCTCAAAAGTAATGCGTTATCCCAAAAATAATATCATTTTATTGGCGCAATTATATCAGATTGTAAGAAATAGAAAAATATGTTTTAGAAATAATGTATTATTGTGCTAAAATAAGTTAATTTAATTGTGACAATTATTTATAGATTCATTTTAAACCCTCAAGATATTTTTTAAAACTAATTTATAATTGTAACAATATGTTGATTTTATTTAGTCAACTATAGCATGCATTTGAGAATAATATTATTTTATTGGCGCAATTATATCAGATTGTAAGAAATAAAACAATATGTTTTACAAATATTCTTTATTTTTAACAAACCGCGTATACGTCTGGAAAAATTTAATATTTGATAGTTGCATTTTAGGTTTTAGACCAAGCGGAACTTTTTATGAAGAATAAGTAACTGTTTTTCGCAAAATTAATAATAAAAAAGTTTCCCATATGGGTCCAACTTTTTGCCGGACACTGTATAAGGAATAAACATTTCGGACAGCGGTTTTCACCAGTAACTGTAATATTTTGATGCTCTTCTTCCTGGAAAAAAATAAAAATACCATTTCAAATTTTCGAGAAAATCATAAAAATCTGCGACCTTGTCATAAAGCGCCACCTACTGACACGAAAAATAACTGAACTCAAAATGTTATTATTCTAGTAGAGCGCCTATAAAAGTGCTTTAAAATTAAAAAAAGTTATTTGAAATCGGTTATTCCAAAAAAAAGTTATTGACTTTTTTTCAAACCAACGTTTACCCCTTCCCAACCCTTTATTTGACAAGGTAGGGAAAAAACGTAAATACAAAAAAGTTGTGATATTTTCAGTAGGTTACAAAAGAAAAATTTCAATATAGGTTCACTTGAAACAATTTTGATTAAAACAATATTTTCTGCTCCGAGGTTGGATTTACGCCCTCTAGCGGTAGACTTTACTGATATACCAATTTTTTTTTCTCAGGGTCGTCCGATTAACGGATCCTGAGATACCTATAGCCGGCGTCCCTTATTAATGAGCCACCATGTATATTCTATACGGAAAATTATATTTATTTTTTAATAAAAATGCATATTATTATAGTATATTTACTTAATAGTTTCCGAGATATTGACCCGTTTTCTATAATCTTCTAACGTTCCATTTACCGTGAAATACCCTGTATAATGCACTTACTTAAATTACTATGTGCATATTTATTTTATTTTTACCATTTTCTGATTAATTGGTTAAAAAATTTAATTTTAAATAATCGTCAAGTTTAAAACAATTATTATCATATTTATTTTGGCAGCCATATTTTATATACAATTATTTAAGACAGGATTTCTTAAACTACTTAGGTACCTACTTATTGAAAATAATTTGGTTTAAATAAATTCCATTGAATATTTATAAATGCATTAATAAATGTTATTTGTAGAAAAATTGGTACGGTTATACAGCGTGCGCATTGGAAAATTTAGTCAAATTGTTGGATTTTCGTAGCGCAATTCGCAACACATACATATAATAATGTACGCCATCTTCCCGGCGCGGCATTTCTAGAACCATATACCTACCTAGTAGACAACAACTAAAATATTAGATAATAAAATAGGTATAATAATTGATGACTTACCGACAAACACAGGTACTAACATGGGTAACCCCCAGGTTTTTAATATTTCCTCCATTTCATCCATAACTATATTATTATAATTGGACCACTTGAAGACAAGCAAAAGAAAATACCGACACCCGAAACCAACCCGGGCGCTTCGAATTAAATGCTTCGCGTCGCGGTCGTCTTCACGTTAAGTCGTAATTCTGGGAATCACCTACTAACTTGCCTACAGTAATATTTAGTTCGCGGAACTCTGGCAAAATAAATTTATTTTTGAATATCTGTTTTATTTGCAGTATTAAATTATAATCTCTAGATTTCTTATAGCATACTATGCTAACAAATATCTAAATTCCTTGAATAAAATATTTATTAACAAAATTTAAAGTAAATAATATTAGTAAACTGCAATTGATTGCATTAAACTTTTGTTAATTTAACCATATCTACTCCAATTCGATTTTTTAGTTGCCCGAATTAATCAAAAATATTTTACAAAATTATGTCAAGAGTAATTTAGTGTAGTGAACTATAATCTTATTTATCCAATTAAAAAACCAATACTAGAAATGTTAAAAATCGCTTAATTGCCACCAGAAAGAAATTTTTCTCAGTGTGCACGGGATCGAACCAGGTACCTTCCGCTGATCTATTATGACTATCAACTATACAACAAAAATTAGCTTACTTTCACAGTATGCTCCATAGACTAGTAACTCTCCCTCTAAATAAAATCAATTTTCATAAAGAACTAAACATTACTAAACAAATTCCAGTTAATAACGGATATAACTCAATCTAATTGACCAAATCCTAAAAAAGAAAACTTACAAAAAGGCTATTGACCTAGGTTTTCCTAGAAGCAAAAACTCTGAACAATTTAAACTTGTCACTTTTTTTGGACAACCTAGCAAAGTAACTGGCAATTTTCTTAACAAACTTGATATAAATTTGTGTTACAAAACTAATAACTCCTGAAGTAAATTTATCAAAAACAATAAAACTAAAAGCGATAAAAACAAATAATCAGGCGTCTATAAATTAAAATGCAAAGATTGTCCTAAAACATACGAGGAGTGATTATGCAAAAGTCGATAAATCCATAATATCCTGTTTTGAGTAAATGACAAAAAACGCATATATGAAGATTTTTGTCACCGATCTAAAAAAAAACTATAAATGTATTTGTCTTGATGGAGTGCTTAAAGGCAGCATTAATTTTACTGCATTATATTATCCAATAAATTTTTAATTAACTTTTTAGAATGGATTTATCGAATTTTGGTAAATTAAAATGCGATTTATCGACTTTTGGTAAATTAAAATTGGGATTTATCGACTTTTGTTCAATTTTAAGAATGACCTTGTGTATATAGTGGCCATTGGATATACCGACTTTTGAACGGCCTACGAGCTTTAGCTTGTAAATTTAAATTGAATTTAAAGATTTTTGTTTAATTTCGGTATGCCAAAACGTAGATAAAGCTATGAAGTATAAAAATCAATATCTACCTGGAAAAAAGTAAAAAGTGGATTTATCGACTTTTGCATAATCACTCCTCTACATTGGCCAAACGGGTAGACATTTTGACAAAAGAATACAGGAACATTATAACAGTTTTCTAAAAAATAAAACAGACTCAAACTATGCTAATTGATTATCAACATAATTTCGATTCTTCCTTTAAAATCCCACATCCAGAAAACAAAGGCTTAAAACTAAATTTGTTAGAATCTATGGAAATAAATAAACCTAAAAATATGGACCTGTTAGCTAACGATCAATTAGATTTAAATAATTCACCTTTTTTAAATTTATTCTGTTGACCATATAACTAAGATTTTGTAAATTACCTATTTTGTACCTAATTTAATTTAATTTTTAAACACTCTGTTGGATTTTCCCGCTATTGTAACCCTTCCACTGTTTTATTTACATCTTCAATAATTTAATTTTATTGCACCCCAATTTTTATTCTTCACCTTTATTAAATCATTGTCATCTGACGAAGCTACGGTGTTGGCGAAACATGTCATTTTTCTAGTTAATATAGTGGAAATTTACAAGTTCAACTTTGTTTTACTTTATCCCATAATACTATAATTATGGATTTCCACCTAGTATCGGCTGAATCAATTAATTTCTTATTTTAAACTAACAATATACAGAGTGTCGTAAAGTATCCGCCACATATTAAACAAAATGATAAATATATAAATAACGGTAAATATAATAACCTAAAATATACTAGTAAACAAAGTAATTGAGTAAACAAGTTACACAATTGGATAGTTATATAATTACATAATTTCATACGCTCTCCCAGCACAACCCGATCTTACAATTAAAAACTCTCTTAACGACTTCTGGGATATTTTCATAAATTTTTGCCGAATTATAAGAAGAGGATCGTTAAAACAGGGATGATGATCTTGTAAGACGGTTATGTACTTACGGACTTTAAAACGTTTATCCAGGTTTAGCCAATGGGAATCCCTAAAACAGTCAGAGATATGATTAAATTAACGTAAGAGAATCGAACACAAGAATTTTGTAATTTAAAAAAAAATGCCTATCTTGCTAGCTAACGCAGGCCAGAAAACATCACAGTAAGAAACAAATGAAAGAATTAAAACACACAGTTTTAGCTTGATATGAGCAGTAAGGATATCCTTAATTATGCATATACAGGGTGTCCCAAAAGTAATGGGACACAGAGCAACAGCAGACTCCTTAAGGCGAAATAATGTGATTTACTTAAACTTGCCTTATCCCAAAATTGATAATAACAAAGATACAGGGTGGCAATGTTTTAATTTTGTTTTCGTTTTTTTGCGATTACTTCTTAACGAAACGACATAGCAGCACAAAATTAAAGCTTTTGGGGTTTTTTGAGGTAAGGAATTCAAAATTATCCATAGTTTTTGTGTACCCAGTAGAGGGCGCTGCCTACGGCATGGCCCACTCCTTTTAGCTGGCATAACTTTGTTTAGGCTTCTTATATCGATCCGACTATTAAAAAAAATAAGTTACTTTACTTCTTTCACATCAAAAATGTATAACTTATTAAAGTCGCTAGGGGCAACCATTTTCGAGATAATTGCATTCGATATTTTTAATGCAAGAATTCTAAAATATTTAAATTAATTAAATCATTGAAATCATTTTGAACAATTGCTATCAAGGCGTTGCCATTTTTATTTCTAACCATTTTGTTACTTTTAAATGTTATTAAAGTAAGTATTAAAAATTTTTTTGTTTAAAATAAAATTAGTTATTCCGTATACGAAAAAGCTTTTTTATTAGAAAAAAATAGTCAACCTTAAGTATCTACATTAACTGACACTGAGCTAATGTAGCTCATTTACAATAATTTTAAGTCAGAAATTTACCGTCGCTCGATTTTCCGTTGCTTTTGGACCACGTACCGTTGCATTGGACGTATGAAATGCGATTATCTCAAAAATGGTTGCTCCTAGCGACTTCAATAAGTTATACATTTTTGATGTAAAAGAAGTAAAGTAACTTATTTTTTTAATAGTCGGGTCGATATAAAAATCCTAAACAAAGTTATGCCAGCTAAAAGGAGTGGGCCATGTCGTAGGCAGCGACCTCTACTGGTTACACAAAAACTATGGATAATTTTGAATTTCTCACATCAAAAAACCCCAAAACCCTTAATTTTGTGCTACTATGTAGTTTCGTTAAAAAGTAATCGCAAAAAAACGAAAACAAAATTAAAACTTTGACACCCTGTATCTCGGTTGTTATCAGTTTTGGGATAAGGCAAGTTTAGATAAATCGCATTTTTTCGCCTAAAGGAGTCTTCTATTGCTCTGTGTCCCATTACTTTTGGGACACCCTGTATAAGCGTTTAAGTTTAAAATAGGACTTTTGAAGTAAATTATTTACATGGCCTGAGAATCTTAGGTTTGAATCAAAGTGCACTCCCGAAGTAAGTCTAAGGTGTCAAAGGCTTTACTGAAATCAGGAGTGTTTAAACCCTCCATGAGAAGTCGTAAAAATGTCATCGGATACCTTAAGTAGAGCAGTGCAGGTACTGTGTAGCGGTCTGAATCCTGACTGAACCATTGATAATATTTGCTGGTTATTCAAATAAACATTTAGTTGTTGAGCGACAATTTGCGAAAATTTTCTCTAATATATAGCAGGATGCTTATAGGCCTAAAATGAACTAAATCAGTAGAATTATTATTTTTGGGAACAGAAATTATATTTGCACATTTCCATGCACCCGGAAAAGTTGATGTAATAAGGCAGTGTGTTTACAATGTAGGTCAGGTATTAGTAAAGGTAATAAAATTATGGTTATCAACACCCATAGCACTACGTATTATTAAACCAAGAATTCTCAAGACATCATCAGGTGGTACACTATTAGAAACAAGTTCTTCACTGGGAGACGCCCTCCTTTCATTCCTATATGTATTTAATATAGAAGACACTTCCCTAGTAGTAGGTTCAGTGTGAGCAGCAATATTTATTAAATAATTATTAAGGTTATTGGGATCACACTCATATGAGAATACTGAGTTGGAGTCACATATATTTATATACTTAAGCGTTTTCCAAAATTCGTTAGGATCCGATTTGAATTTAAATTGTAAATATGCTTTTTTCCATTCTTACGGAATGCAAAATTTCTTATCTTTTTATAACAGGTACTTATATTTGCTTCTTTTAAATACAGCTAAACAAATTAAATATCTTTGTGGAGCTAAGTTGTTAAAGGAACGCTTCGCGAACAACTTCGTATATTCGCATGAGAAACATAGAGGGGCATACTACACCGCGGCAAGGGAGGAGCAAAAAATCTTTGTTGTGCTTTGCTTTGCTATTTAAAAGTAACTCGGCTAGTACTTGCGTTTTACTTCTTTTATATTTAACCAAAGCATTATCTCCATTTCATCTTATTTCATTATCATTATTAATTTAATGTTTACGTTTTCTATCTTGCTGAATTTTTCAGGTTAAACGTAGATACGGTGAAATTCTGCTGAAATTTTGAAATGGTTATTTCGCAAGAAAAAAAACTTAAAACTATTTTATGTAACGCGCAGGCTAACAGTGCAGGGGACGTAGAGTGTTTTGCAATTTTGTAGTCCATCCAACCTGTCTTAACACGCAAAACCATCTTTAATATTTTTGATATATTTAAGAAGTCGAGGTACATACCAGCATATACAATATTTTTTACCATAAGCTAATAAATACTAACCATTTAAAATAATTGTTGTATTTTTAAATGCATAATAATTAATAAGTTAACGACATAAAATCAAAAATATTTTCGTAAAATAATTCGAAAATGCGCGGTACGACGTACCACCAAAACGAAATTCTAAATATTATGGAATTACTGAAGTAAAACCTCCTGCATTTCTGTATTTTTTTCCTGCTTTTTTACGCCACCCTGTAGAATTAAAAATTATTTTACGTTGTAGGTTATTTGCTATCCTTTAACTTTTGTATTAACATTTTTTGCTTAGTTCTAATAACAAGGTAGCTATTGTTCTTTGCCGCATTAGCGTCACAATGCGTCGTTGAAAAGTCGTAAAGGCGTATCTCGATTTTTACAAGTTTTTAGTAAAGCCATTTAAAGAAAAGTGTTATCACCATTTTCTTCATAAACCCTAAATGATTAGATCTATTAATTATACTTCCATTTTCACATTTATTTTAAGCAATACCTATTAAACACCGTAGGCCATAACGAAAGTTTGTAAATTTACTATTACATATATATATATATATATACAGTGTGTGTATAAAGTCTGGAAACGGCTTAATAACATCACAATTTACTGGCCGATTTAACCCAAATTTGGTACAGTTGTCTAAGAGGATCTAACGCACCGAATGACGATATTGGCGTTGTTGCCAGCTTTTAAGTTTGTCTGGAATTCGAACGAATTTTATATTTTTAAATATAACACCCAGTATATTTTTACATTTTTAAATTTCACATAAAATTATAATTATTTTTTATTAAATGCATTATTAGTCTATACTTCATAGTTTCCGAGATATTGACTCTCGAAAAGTGACATTTTTGAACTTTGACAGCTTATAACTTTCTAACAGTACGTCTTAGGGCAAAACGGCTTACATGTCCCTATCTTCAATTTTTATTATCTTCCCAAAAAAATCAACTTCCGGTTAAACCGGATGTAACTCGAAAGCAGGAAATATGGTTTTTCCGGTTTAACTGGAAGTTGATTTTTTTGGGAAGATAATAAAAATTGAAGATAGGGACATGTAAGCCGTTTTGCTCTAAGACGTACTGTTAGAAAGTTATAAGCTGTCAAAGTTCAAAAATGTCACTTTTCGAGAGTCAATATCTCGGAAACTATGAAGTATAGACTAATAATGCATTTATTAAAAAATGTTCAGAATTTTATGCAGAATCCAAAAAAATTATATAAAATAGAGGTTTATTGAGACCAAAACGAAATAATAACATTTTAAAAACCGGAAAAAGAAAACAAAACAGTAAACAAACATAACACATTGTCATGCACCGACAGGCATAAACAAGCAAAATTTGAGATAGGCCTGATATTTAAGTATTTTCTTAAAATTATATTGTAATAAAAAGGCGTAAGATAAGATTCGCCGTAAGGCGATCAAAATATATATATATTATTTTGTGGCGTATCTCAAGATACGCTTATACGTAAAAATATGTTCATCAAATTTTTGAGATAGGCCAAAGAGGAAAAGTTTAATTTTATGGAAGCGGTATTAGATTTAGATACGCCTTTTCGTCACAACATAGAATACATAATAATATGGACATGTTTAATGCCGGGTCTAACTCAATTTCGCCAAAATTTGAGATACGCCTTTACGTTATAACAGCGACGAATGAACAAAATACATTGATTCATTGGTTTTTTTTTCGCGATTACAATACTTTTTCTGTGAGAAAAGCAAAAAAGGAAGATGCTATGTAATTTTTCCCTACGTCGATCCCTTCCCAAAGAAAATCCCTGCGTTACTGAAAGCACGTATTTGGCAAGCTCAAAAATAGACCACTTGTGGCAAAATCGCTATTTTCAAATTATCTTTTAGCCGATGAGAAATTCAAATTCGCAGGGGTTGTGCCTATAAAAGAAATGTAAACACCATCACAGGGTCCGGAAATGAACTAATGGATTTGACTTTACCGATAACAGATTGAAAAGATAATTGAAAGCTTTTATCACAGTTACCCTTTCCTGTTTTTTCTACTTTTTCTTTTAAGCTAATATGTGATTTATTATCAACGAAACATCTGTTGCAATGAGTGTTGAGGGTACTAAGCTTAATTTGTAGAATGTAGCGTAATATTGCTTTTGGGTATTTTCCTTTCTTCAGTGCTACGGGCACAAATGGATTTATTTGACATGCGACGAATTGAACATCTGTGTATGATTATATTGATACATCATAATGCCTTAGTGGAATACGTAAATCCTACTACTATCAAGACTAATTTCTTCTTTGCAATAAAATTGTTAAACTAATACCTTTTTGTCAAAGAAACCCGAACTACTTGGTCACATCCATTAATTCTATAGGATCTAGGATAAAATTGTATTTTTTTTAATGAAACCCCTATATTTTACAGCGATTTTGTATCCAGTTAAAACCAAAGGTTGTTAAGTTGCTTTTTTACGAAGAACCTTTAGTTTTTGAGATATTTTTACTAGCAGGTCCCGCCTGCTTTGTCGGGGAATTCTCGGGGAAATTTCGCTCATATTAAGCGCTGAGAGGCATTGGCCTAGCCAGTATCTCAGTGTCATTTTATTTGTGGTAAATTAGGACGAGACGGAGAGCTATAGAAAACGGCACGAATAGTCTCGTTTTAAAATAGATGACAGCAAAAATTTGTCATCGATCAGCTGATATTGGGAGATAGTAATATCCCCAGATTAGTACTGGACCGTAATAAGCTGTGAATTGCGTTTTTGTGCTTTTTGTTACATTTAATTACGATTTCAAAATATTTTGTCGTTATATGGTGCCTTTTATTTCTACTTTCATTGAATTTTAATTACTTTTGTGTGGCCAGTACACAGTAAAAAAATCAGTTGATTAACAGCGACCCATGTCTGATTTAATTTGTTTAATTAAATTTTTTGATTTAGTTTTTAATCAATTATTAAATCATTTGTATGATTTGCACTGTTATTAACACAAAATAATCATTTTGAATTACTTTAAATCTATACTGGTCAATAGCGTAAAATATGTCAACGTTTTAAATCATAATCTGATTTTAGGGGATTTAAAAACGCCTAAGAATATGCTGACACATGCGTAGCATGCAACGACCTAATCAGTTTTGGAGTACCTACCATAACTTAACCCCAAAATTTCACATTTCCGGCGGGCAGGTTGACAAAGGTCACTCGTCGCGCTGGCAGTTGGCTTTGAAATCGCGGGGTTGTTAGTTGATTGCGCAGGTACATACATTTTGTCAAAGTTTACATATTCTTGTTAACATAGAAAAAATAAACTGGTTAGTTTATTTTTCTATGTTCTGTTAAGTCTAATTTTGTGTGCTGTTTATTTTGTTTGCCTGTGGTTTTAGCAGTGACATTATAATGTTAGTGAAACTTAATTTAAACAACGTGAAAAAATACGCAAAAATTGCAGACTGCAACGCCGATGATCGGCTCGTAGAACTTAAAAGTACAGGTAAGTCGATACATGATATTATACGGTTTTAGTGCATGCCAGTTATTTATTAATTTGAGTGCATTTGCCAATCGGTGCTTTGTCCAATTTTTAAGATGGACCAGGCTAAATTAACCCTAATCAAAATTGATTAAAAGAAAAAAAAAATTTTCATCATTGTAATATTAATTACTACTAACTAAAATTAAGCGCTCTCGGAATATATTTTTATCCTTTAAGGCATGATCTTTAAAAAGAGAAAAACACAGTTAGTGTGCAGTTTTTTTCCTTGTGTGCTGATTTATCTATTTGTCTTTTACTAAATAAATTCAATAGAAAAGGAGATCCAAATTCATCACTTACACACGTAAAAATAATGATTAAATTTTAAACCAAAATGAACTCCGTACTGATCAAATCCAGGTCCACACCAGATTGATATATAATTGAAAATTAAAATATTTGTATACTAAATAATTTTTTTTTTTTTAATTTTATTATTCCAAAACAAAAAATAATAAATGGATACTCTAAAGTGATTAAAATATTAAATCAAAAATGATTAAAGGATCAGTTGTATCATTGCCAATTTAATCATTATTAATTAAAAATATTTAATAAAAATTGATTAAAACATAATCATTAATAATTTTTAGGTTAATCATTTTTTATTAACACCGGTTAATCACGGACTCTTTGGTTTAATCAGTAAGCAGTGTTAATTTTTTTAATCAATCTGGTGTGGACCTGGATTTAATCAGTACGGAGTTCATTTTGATTTAAAATTTAATCATTATTTTTAAGTGTGTAAGTACCTACAATTATTATTCATTTGACCAAACATTTACAGGTTAAAATTTTTTAATTCTTTTTCATTAGGGAGGGATCATAATTATTTATGTGTGTCTTGCTTGTTAGTTGATTTTATCAATAAGTAATAAGTTTCATTTCATCTGAACGCCATTTTTGTTGAAAAGTTAGTTTGTGAAATTTTTGATCTTAAAATGTTTGCTCGTAAAGGTTGGGTTTCTGATGTAGGATAATTTTTGCATTTTGCATTATCTAGGTTAGGTATCCTTTTCTGTTTCAAGAAAAATACTTAAGTAGAAATTATTTCTCTGTGACTTAGGTAGGTAGGAGAGAGTTGGATAAAGTCGGGTAGGTTGATAAAACCGGTAGTTCTGCCAAATGCCAAAACAGCTTTCAATATTATTAACCTATAAAAATCAGCTATTTGATTTCGAAGAAACTATTATTATTATTATTATTATTATTAAAATAAAGTTTTTAACATTAAGTTAGCCTACATACAAGTTTAGAAATGTAACTGTACCTACCTATCAATAAATTGCATTTTAACAAACAAATTCCATAAAAACCACTTTTGGGTCTACGTACCTTACGTAAGTCAAAAACTGTTAAAGTAGGGTTTTCACTGACAGAAAAATTTAATCCCTGCCTAAATTGAAACTTTTAACTTTATGTTAGCCCACATACAAGTTTAGGAATGTAACTGTATCATAACCAACAAATTCTATAAAAACCTTATTTGGGTCTTCGTACCTTACGTAAGTCAAAAACTGTTAAATTATTGTTTCCATTGACAGAAAAATTAAATCCCTGGCTAAATTGATGCTTATAACTTTATATTAGCCCACATACAAGTCTAGAAATGTAACCGTATCATATAGCCAACGAATTCTATAAAAACCATATTTGGGTCTACGTACCTTACGTAGGTCATTTATGGGGATTTCCTTGACAGTAAATGTAATATCTGACTGAATTCAATTAGTTTATGTTGACCTGTAGGTATTGTATTTTACCCATATAGGTATAATCTGAACAAATAAAACAAAAAAAATCTATTGTAAATATGAGTGACAGAATCCTATTTAAAGTTGCGTTTCAGTTAATTCAGAATTTTCAAGGTTTGGATAATTATATAATATTATATAGTTTTTAAATCTATTTTGACACTTTATCTTTTAACCATATAAAAACTCATGTTTATCATTACCTACCTACCTTAAATTATAATACTTATAAAACAAAACTTTCAAAAGAAATTATTATTATTATTATTATTATTATTATTATTATTATTATTATTATTATTTGGCATTATTTAATCGGTATAGAACCGATGAGACTATTGCATCAATTGTTTTAGAAAGTATTACATGTACAATTTTCAAGTCCCGTCCTGGAATTCATGCCAACTTATAAAAATTTAATAGACCAAAATTGACAGAGTGTCACGTGACTTTGCCTCCATCTTGCGAGAGTATTCAAAATTTTTACTATACTTATATTGTTCCGGTGTGTGAACTGAGCAGATTGGATGCAAGCAGAATGTAGTGGTGTCAACAGTGCTATCGGCTATGTGCGCGACAACTGTAACTAAACTGTTTTATTTTTCGTCGGTTTAGTCCTACTTTATTCATTCCTTTTATTCTATTTAATATTTTATTTTTTAAATAAAGAATTAAGTACGTATTACCAACTGTTGTCTTGTTTTTGATCCAACAATTTAAAATTAATTGATCGCAATTACCCCTCTGGTCATTGCGCTCAAGGTAAATATATCTATTTTTAGTCATAAACAAAACATTAATCATATTATTATTTCGTACTGTATGGTATATGTAAATAATACACCTGTAACAGGTTTTTCCGCAAATAAATTTGCCGGTAAGTACATCAGTCTACAGTAAGTGGAAAAAAAATTCTTTAGGAGAGCGCCATTCTCCCCGCTCCCCTAACTTTTGTTAAAATGTTAATGGTCTTTCCGTACTGGAGTGCGAAAAATGGATTATTTTCATACTAATGCAATAAATTTTTTCTAAATTTTTCTAGAAACTCATACTATTCAACAACAATTTCTACTGTCAATTGAGATTAAATACCATTTTAAGTGCTTTTTATTTAAATAAAAAATGCGTCCATGCTAGAAGAAAAAAGTTTTTACTATCGCTTACGAAAAGTGTTTTAACTGCAAATAAAAACACTTAAGTAGGTATTGAAAACTATGACTTTGCGCCGTTGTTTTGACACCAATAATAAAACTATAAAAATTGCACATTTGGGTTCCAAAGTAATCATTTTTGTGTTGAACAAACTTGTCAAATTTAATAACTATATATATTTTTAATTTGACAAATAAATAATGTTCCTTCTCGCATAAAAATTTCCTATATTACTGCAATGGAAAACGGTGCTACATGATATTAACTTTATTAAAGTCATACTATTACGGAAAAATATTTCAGCGGCATTCCTTATATTACGTTTTTGCATTTAATATTCAGGATGTCGTATCCAGAACATTTATTTACACATCCACGAACATCTGGATCAGTCGTAGTAATTTTTACCTCTCTGCCAGAATGGAAAATTTTTATTGTGTGTACGAGGTCAAATGAGGACGTAAAAGCTGAATTCAAAGCATGTACATTGTACATTGCACACATTGTGTACGTATATTAATTTTTTTGTATTTTCAAATTAAAAGTAATGATATAATTTTTATGCAAAGTGCGATTAGTATTAGATTAGTTAAAGTACAAAATATATTTAAAATAGGGTTTTTGGCACACATGGATACGCAGTAAGAAATTACTAAAAGATACCTTATTTATAAGTGCCAGCATTTTCCTTATACAAGTAAATATTCATACCGTGCGAGCAAAAATTATTTGCATCAAAGAGGGCTTGGATTAAAAAACGTGGGGCTTGGTTTAGATCACAATGATATGGGGACAATATATCTAACCAAATCTAGGTTAAAATTTTGTCAAATTCATGACAGGATATGCCAAACTAATGAGTAATAAAATAAGTAGACAACTACAAATTTATTTTTGTTGTTTACAAAATTAACAAAGTAAGAATATACAGAAAGAAAAAGAAAAATAATTACATAAATTGCTGAAATATGCTCAAAGCATAAATTCACACGTCTCTTCATATTTTCGAAAGTATTGACCAGCATCTCTGGAGAAATGTTACCACATTCTTGGATAATCCTTTCTTGTAATTGTTCTAAATTTGCAACTGGTGTTTTAAAAATAGTGTTCTTTAAATGAGGAAAAACGAAGTAATCCATAACCGTTAAACAAGGTGATCTGTTAAAAATATCCAAAACGTAGTTCGTCGTCAAGTAATTGCTCCAAAAATGGATTAAAAATATTGTCTCTATACCGCTGTGCTGCAAAAAAATGGGGATTTTCACTGCTTCACATGCGTGTATTCTGAGAATTCACATAACCATAGAGGTGGAGCCAGGCTTCATCCAAAAAAAATTTCAGGTCTAATTTCTTTCCAATAAATTTTGGGCAAACCATTGAGAGTAATTCCTGCGTTTTTCAAAATCTGTGGCTTGTATTTCTTGGAATACTGGCACTTTATAAGGAAATAAATTTAGCTGCTTCCTAAGAATAGTCCTGCATGTTCCATTAGATCTTCCCACTTCTTGGGACAGGCGTCTTATACAATTTGTTGGCGTATTTTGCATTATTTCACTAACGTTTGCAACAAGTTCTTCTGTTCTTACAGATGGTCTTCCTGCTCCTTTTTTGTATTGTACAGAACCTGTTTCCCTAAACACAGCCACGGTTCTTTTTAGGCAATGATAGAAATCCCCAGCAATAAAAGCAACGTTAGGAAAATGTTCGTGAAAATCGTCAATGCACAAACCCGGATTGTATTGCCACTCACCATTTACTCTTACCCCGTTTCGAAAATACGCTTCAACCATGAATGTTTTAAATGCTGTTCCGTAAAGCCCATTGTGTGAATTGTTCAAGAAATTGGAAAAATTAGCGATGAATTAAATTACTTGTAACGACTGTCAAAGATGACGGAATAACTGATTGATTGTTAATTCAGGTAGTTAATGACACCCAACAGGTATTAAGCTCTACGGCGAAGCATTACGTCCTTAAATGCAAGGCCTTCTTTGATGCAAATAATTTTTGCTCGCACGGTAGAATGTCCTCTATAAACAGTGAGATGTGGGATCGGCGCAAAACTACGTTTGTGAATGCCATTGGGACATCATATTATTCACTCTGATTGTACAAATTATTTCCATCTTTAAATTACATTGTAAAAGTTAGGCAATCATGTACCTATGTATTTTTTTAAAGTTTACTATGGAGAATTATTTCTTATTATTCACCACGCCATTTGTGTTTGTTAAAAAGACATTTCCGCACATAATATTCTTGTACCAGTCATAGTATTGCTCAATAATATAATAATATATCTAAATGTTATATTCAGAAAATTCTTTGTAAAACTTCTGGAGTCGCTCCGCTGTAATAATTTCACACTTTTCTGTCAGCACAGAACTTGAAAATAAAATTGTGAGCTGGAAAATGAGGATGAAACTACGGAAAAGGGGAGTAATACGAGGAACATACATACCCGCCATTTGAAATTCTACAATAGAGAATTTTATTATTATGTTTCTTGTGCGACAAAACCTTTATTATACTTTTGAAAATTTGCATGGTAACAATTTACGTTACAAATGTACCATTGCGATAAAAAAAAGTAGTACAAGAAAATATAATTTAATCTGCTGGTCTATTATAAAATATTTTCTTTCAAACTGATAACTCAGTGCCACCAGAATTCTTGTGTCAGTGTCATGTTAGTGTCACCTTTATTACAATACTGTCACCAGAATTCTTCATGGTAACGCCTATAAAATTAGGTGGCATAATTATATTGTTTTCATAGTGACGACGATATCCACGTCTCGATATCCTTATAGACCAAGAGTTCTATGTGGGACCACTAATTCTTGTACTACTTTTTTTTGATCGCAATGGTACTATCGTGCCAAGAAAAAAAATGGTACACAGGAAAATATCCTGTTTTCTCCTAGACTATTAGAAAAATTTTTATATAAAGCCTGATACCAGTAAAACTTCATATGAAATTTGAATGTCAGTTAAGATTGTCACTTTATGAATAACTAATTTTCTTTGTATAAATATGTCACAATTAACCCCCGACCAAAAAGCAATTATTTATAGTCGGTTGCGAGATGGTGTTGCTATTAGGGATATTGCAGACAAATTAGGTATAAGCAACGAAATAAGAATACAAAGGAAGTAGGGTATGGTAGATTGACAGTTGTCCGGGATGGGGTCTGATGGCGGCAACATTTTACGCATGCGCGTTTCCGGTCCACCTGGGGCGTATCATTAAAATGGTAATAACAAAATGATTAATGAAATTTTATTTGGACGAAAAAAATAGCAAACATATTTAGATTCATATATACCTATAAAATACGTTAAGGTTGGTGTAATAAAACAATACAACTATTTCTTTTAATTATTTATTTAAATAAGGTAACGGAGGTGAAAGGGTCCTTAATGTAAATATCTGGTTAAATAACTAAAAACACCTGTTATTATACATTAAAAAAAAATTGCAGAAAACAAATTGTTTCAGATGATAAATACTGATGAAGGCAAAATTATTGCCAAAACGTCTACGTTAAAAAATAAAATTTTAAAAAAACCTTACTCTTTCTTCATGAACCAAATCACAAGAAATCATAAGAAAATAATAAAATATAATATAATATAGTCCTGTTTATTATATACAGGGTGTTCGAAAAATAGACAAAGATCTTTAAAAAATATGAAAAAAAGTTTCTATAAATATGGGTCCGGAAATGCAGGGTTTTCAAGATACAGGATGTTAAAAAAATAGAAATAAAAAATTAAATTATTAATTAAATTAAAAATACTTACTCGATGCTGTTGAAATTTGGCAATAATATTTGTTGTATTAAGAGGCTAATTTAGCCCTAAATAGATTAAAATTATTGAGTCCAGTGGCGTCCCGGGGGGCACCTTAGCGAATATTATTATCAAAAAAATGTACGCCACTGTATTTTTTGTAGCTTTAATATTTTTTGTTTAATTAAGCATCTAAAGATACAACTTCTTTGCCTCTTGTATTTTTTTCCTATATCACTTCATTTTCGAGAAAAAAAATAAAAACCGTTTTATTGTATGTCATTGGACAAAATTGGTTTATTCATTTCTACTAAAATAAATCACAAGTGCATTGGACCACAGATAATAAAAAACATTTCTAGGAAAAAATGCAACTTTTCCAATACCACATAACATAAACTACAACAAATGTTGGAAATGTCCACCATCCATTTCCGTACACCTTCTCACTCGACGCATCATTGAACGACGAACTCGAGCTAAAATTCGAAGTCTATTTTTTATTTCTTCGCAAGCATTTACGATTTTATTTCTTAGTTCTTCTATTGTTTCTATGGGAGTAGTGTAAACCATCGTCTTAAGGTATCCCCATAAATAAAAATCTAATGGATTTAAGTCAGGGGAGCGAGGTGGCCAGTTAATTGGTCCACCTCTTCCAATCCAATTTTCACCAAAGGTGTTACTCAGATGAGTTCTGACAGGTCTACTAAAATGAGGAGGAGCTCCATCGTGCATAAAAGTTATTTGGTTACGTATATTTAGAGGAACTTCTTCTAGCAGTACGGGCAATTCTTGTAAAAGAAACTCTAAGTAAGATTCGCCGTTTAATCGTAAGGGTACAAAGAAAGGACCAATTAAATTGTTACCAACAATACCCATCCACACATTTAAAGAAAATTGTTCCTGGTGGCGACACTGCACGAAAGCATGGGGATTTTCGTTACTCCATACGTGAGTGTTATGGTAATTAACAATACTATCCCGCCGAAATCCTGCTTCGTCTGTAAAAAGTATTGTTTTATTAAAATTCCTATTATTATTAACCTCTTGGTAGTACCATTGGCAAAACTGTAAACGAGAAAGAAAATCTCTTGGTAGTAATGCTTGCACAAGTTGGACATGATAGGGATACAAGAGTTGCTCGGAGAGAACCTGCCACACAGTGCTGTTGGAATGATTACGCCCTAATCTAATTGCTATAGTCCTAGTACTGATACCAGGATTTTGTTCCACGGCACGTAAAACTGCCTCGTCAAACTCGGGCGTTCTTATGGACCTCGGCCGGCCTCTATCATTGGTGGGAACGGCAAAACTTCCTAAATACAATTATTGTCAAAAACATCACAAAAAGAAATAAGAAAATTTACCTCTTTCCCGTAATCTACGGTCTACGCTTTCAAAGGTTTTACTATCTGGAAGTTGCCGATTGGGAAACGCTTCTGCATACAGGCGCCTCGCTGCATAACAGTTACTATAGGCACGTGCACACATTACATGCATGTCTGCCATTTCCTCAAAAGTGTAATTTTCCATCACAAAAACCGAGACAAAAACTTTTTAGACCAATTTCGCCAAAAAAAGTGTATAATTCTTTTCTAAAAGAACTAACGCGCTAATGTCAATCCTTCATGCAGAAATGATTATTTGTTTTCCAATGCACTTGTGATTTATTTTAGTAGAAATTAATAAACCAATTTTGTCCAATGACATACAATAAAACGGTTTTTATTTTTTTTCTCGAAAATGAAGTGAGATAGGAAAAAAATACAAGAGGCAAAAAAGTTGTATCTTTAGATGCTTAATTAAAAAAAAATATTAAAGCTACAAAAAAGACAGTGGCGTACATTTTTTTGATAATAATATTCGCTAAGGTGCCCCCCGGGACGCCACTGGACTCAATAATTTTAATCTATTTAGGGCTAAATTAGCCTCTTAATACAACAAATATCATTGCCCAATTTCAACAGCATCGAGTCAGTATTTTTAATTTAATTAATAATTTCATTTTTTATTTCTATTTTTTTAACATCCTGTATCTTGAAAACCCTGCATTTCCGGACCCATGTTTATAGAACCTTTTTTTCATATTTTTTAACAAGGAATCACCCTCTAATATATCTCCGTCTATTTTTCGAACACCCTGTATATGTACCTGAATAATATTAATTAGATTTCTAGTATACAAGAAAATTGTCAAATGACCAACTATGCAGATAATACAAACATTTTATTTATTTGTAGTATCAACAACTTAACAAGTTAATTATAGATACATAAACCCCATTTCTAAAAGCTATCCTAAGCTATAATAAATATTCAATTAGCATTTGCCTAAGCAGTTCATTCCTTAATTTTAATTTTTCATAGTTTAAATTATATATTATGTCAATATCTCCACAATATTTATTAAAATAGAGCACAGTCTTATCAGTGGTGAGTTTTTGTATAGATTTGTCCTCGGTGTAGGAATATAAAATACGTGTGCGGATCTAGTATTTACTAAGCCTATTCTAAACGGAAGCAGTCCTAAGAACTCTTTATTATCTATTTTGTCTCTAATTATTTTATATAATATTATTGCTTCTATACGCAATAGTCTTAAAGAAGGGAAATTAAACAAATTACACAAAAGCCCTTGATCTGTACCTCTTGGCGGATAAACGGAAAATTACTTGTAGTACAAAAATTTTAAAAATTGACGCTGAATAGATTTTAAAAGAGCAATTTTATTGGCACACTGAGGATCCCAAATAGTGCATGCAGATTAAAGTTTTGTAACTACCAGGGATTTATATAAAGTTATTATGGCGTTAGCATTTTTAAAGTATTTACAAGTTCTTATAATAAATCCTAGCATATAAAGACCATGAGCTTCTCGAGCAACATATTTAACAATTTATGATTGAAGTAAAAAATTATTGGTTTTCTAAAGATAAACTGATATTAAATAAATCAAAGACCGATATCACCTTGTTTAAGGCTAACCGATACACTTTGGAGAATCCGGAAACAGTAACCATTAAATTGTCATATAAGATTAAAGGAAGATACTAAAAATAGTAAAATGTCCTGGAAGAGCCATGTCCTGGAACAGGCATGTCCAATATATGTTGTAACCAGAAGGTGTTTCAGTTAGATTCACAGTAGGATAATTATCTTCAGGCAGGTTTTGACATGGTGTCTTATAAGATATTGCATAGGAACATGCCTGCCAAAAAAATATAAGTTTTTTAATGATCTGTTTGGCACCTTTACCAAATGACACAAAAGTACCTATAACGTGATACTACCTCTATTTGTAATTTTTTTTTTATTTTGATATGAATTTCTTTGAATGATAGAAGGTTTGGGACTTGCTTTGACTTTATTTTTTTTATCAATGGTATCTCCAGTCGTTCTCAGGTGAATATTGGGAAAACGTTTCTATCATTCTAGAAACATCATTGTCTTCAATCTTTAAATATGAATTTCTTTGTTTATCGTACCTACACTCCCATATTTTATTACATTCTTTTTCCATGGGTTTAAAATTTTAAAAGTAGATTAAACCAATAAAACATCTAAAAACTTTTATCCATACATAATTTATGAAAAAGTGACAAAGCAGCTTCCTCAGAAGCATAAATAATGCAGAATTATTTGTATTCATATCCTTAAGTACCTACCTACCTACATATTTTCCAATATATTATGTAATGACCCGATACAATAGTTTCAAAACTTACATTTTTTTAACCTGGCTACTTCAAAAGTAGGCACTACTGCAGTTGGGACCAATCTAACTTTCAATCTTGAAGTTCTGTCAAAGCAATCTTCAGAAAAATGCTCCGAGCAAAGAACTCTATTTCGTGTAGGATCCCAATCACTTCGGTTTACAATTTTCAACCATGCCTTTTTTCTTAGGTAATTATTTGGAAAACTAAAAACCAATAAGTATTTTTAATTTGCTTTTCTGTAGAAATGGGGTAACCCAGTCGATTAATAAATAAATAATATTTTTCTGGTTTTATAAGACGAACGCCCATGAATGACATGCAAGGTTCGGAGGTTATGTGTATTTTGATATGAAATTAAAATAATTTTTTTTTTCTCTACAGATTAAAAAGTTTATATATCTAAACATAAACTTACCGATGAAATGTAATGCGCAGTTTTTTACTTCTTAGCGTTTGGGAGCACCCACAAGCAGCACAACTAACCATATTTATAGCTTATTAATTAACCCAGAATACCAACTAATTAAAATGTTTTAATCGCTGTCCAGCGCTAAAAGTATACTCCACTGTCACACTAAAGTAATTATAAGTTTACTAGAATTCGTTAAATATGGTTGTTAACTAATTAAAATGCAAAATAACTCAAAAACAGCAAAGAAAGCAGAAATCACAGCTCGACCTGTCAACCACGGTCAATCACCAAAACAAACATGGAATCATATTGTGGGGTCTCAAAATGGCCGACTTCCGTCGGTCGGTTTATTAGGCGGTTTATGCAAAATCCTACTTCCTTTGTATTCTTATTTCGTTGGGTATAAGTAAGAGTACCGTGCTATTGGCAAAACAAAAAATAGCAAGACATGGGACTATTATTAGAAAAGCAGGTTCAGGACACCCTAAAATTTCTACTGAAGATGATGATAGAAGACTGGTTAATTATCTAAGAAATCATCCGTTTAAAACAGCAGTAAAAGCGAAAGAAGAAACGGCCTTTCCAGGTTCTGCAAATACGGCCAGAGAAAGGCTTCGGAATTCCGATATACGAAGTCGTTGTGCTGCCAATAAAATTTTATTAACGCAAAGAAATAAACAGGACAGGTTAGAATTTTCACATGAATATGTAAATCAAAATAATTTATCGGAAACAGTTATATTTTCTGACGGGAAAACTTTTCAGTCATGCAATAATGGGATAATTCGGGTGTATAGGCCTTCTGGCATGCGGTATGATGAGAGATATACCCACAAAACCAACCAAAGTTGGCGTTTTTCTATAAATGTTTGGGGTTGGATTAGCGCTAGAGGACCAGGAGTTTGCCAAATAGTAGAAGGAAGACTAACTGCAACCGTATACGTTAATATACTTAATGAAGTGATGATACCATCGATAAATGCTGTATAATATGGTCAAAATTTTGCATTTCAGCATGATAATGCTCCAATACACACATCACGCATTGTAAAAAATTTCATTTAAAACATAATATTGCAGTTCTTCCCTGGTCTTCGAAGAGTTCCGATCTCAACCAGATCGAAAACATTTGGGGTGCAATGGCAAATCTATGTATAAACATGATTTTCGACCAAGAAACAGGGATGAATTACGCTACAGAATAAATCAAGCTTGGGATGAAGTAACGGGCGAATTATGCAGAAACCTAGTTTTAAGTACCTATCAAAGGCTCTAAGAAGTAATAAACAGAAACGGTTTTATGACCAAATATTAAAAATTGTGTGTTGTTTTGACAAATTTTGTATTTGTAATTTTTTTTTTATTTAATTTATTTTATTACACATAAGGTGACTTTTTAAAAATTAGATATTTTTACCTATTCAGCTCTAGACACCTTTTATAGTCTAGGAGATGTGTTATGTCGTTCCTCAGTTTTTCAAATTTGCTGTACCAGTTTTTTCTCGGCACGATGGTACATACCTAAGTTATAGTGAAGTAAAAATCGGTAAATACCTTTGCCTGGTAGATACTCTCCTTGCTAATACAGTAATATTTAGTTGTTTACCCAAGTAAACTCAAATTTTCAAACTAATATAAAAGATCAAGGCCTTCTGAGATTTAAGGAAAAGTAGGTGAAACAGAATCCAGGCTTCTTCGTTAAAAAAAATTAAGTTAACGTTAAACTCGCGGCGCAAAGATACAAACCAAACTGTATAGTCGAGAAGCAAACCAAAATGGTAGTTGTATTTTGATATTTTTGTCACAGAAAAAACATGGGCTTATTTTGTCAAGTCACGGAGTTTTAAAAATAATTACGAATATTTCTCTCATGTGTAAAAACTACCATATCGTCGTTAATTTGACTAAGTGGCGTATATTACTTTTGTTAACTTTCCAGGAGAGCCTTTTAAAGATTTTAGTATATTTGACTTGCTCGTAATTCTGGAACTAAAACCCATATAATAATCAGCTTAGATATATCGATGAGTCTTTTGAACACTTTAGCAAACGTATCTATGAAAAGGTCATATTACTATCTACAGAAGAGCAAAAAAAAATATATACGCCACTCTGTAATTTTTTTTTTATTGCATTTTGATATACGCCTATTGCATTTACCAATATACACCTATTAGTAAAATAATTTATTGTTCAATTTTTATATAGGCCGGTATATTTCTTAAGCATGTATCATACATTATTATACATTAAGACTACTGGTTTTAATATTTTTAAACCATTTAATTCCTTGCCACTTGAATAACCAATTTCTTCTTTAATTTCCTTACTTATTATCTCTTTAAAATGAAATAGCGGTAATTCATCTTCCGAATCGTAATCATTTATATTTTCGACTGTCACAGCTGTTCCATAGTAGGTACCTTTCTTTATATAACATTTTAACCTGGCTCCCTTCTTGTAAAGTCTTATCTAACACCACCTACTCATTGAAATTGACTACATTTTGTGTCCAATTCCTCCACTTAACGAGTCAACATCCATTTTTTTACCAATAAAGTCAATATACAGGGTGTTCATTTAAAAACTTCCCACCTCAATTGTCCTGCTTTAAAATGAAAATGTGGAAAATCGCTCGGACCCGTCGATTTTAATTTCGAGGGGACATCTTTTTCGTATATTGTCAATCTTGTTACTTCAAGCCCCTAGGAGGGAGGGGGGGGGGTAAGATCTAAATCTTAAATAGATACCCCTATTTTATATAGTTTTTTTGGATTCTGCATAAAATTCTGAACATTTTTTAATAAAAGCATTATTAGTCTATACTTAACAGTTTTCGAGATATTGACTCTTGAAAAATGAAATTTTTGAACTTTGACAGCGTCTAGCTTTCTAACTGTACGTCTTAGACCAAACCGGTTACATGTCCCTATCTTCGAATTTTATTATTTTATTATCTTTCCAATAGTGTCAACTTCCGGTCAAACCGGAAGTACTATATTTCTTAAATCCGGTTTAACCGAAAGTTCACACTATTGGAAAGATAATAAAAATTGAAGATAGGGACATGTAAGCCATTTTGCTCTAAGACGTACAGTTAGAAAGCTAGACGCTGTCAAAGTTCAAAAATGTAATTTTTCAAGAGTCAATATCTCAAAAACTGTTAAGTATAGACTAATAATGCTTTTATTAAAAAATGTTCAGAATTTTATGCAGAATCCAAAAAAATTATATAAAATGGGGGTATCTATTTAAAATTTAGATATTACCCCCCCTCCCTCCCAGGGGCTTGACGTAACAAGATTGACAATATACGAAAAAGATGTCCCCCTCGAAATAAAAATCGACGGGTCTGAGCGATTTTCCACATTTTCATTTTAAAGCAGGAAAATCGAGGTGGGAAGTTTTTAAATGAACACCCTGTATATACTATGCAATAGAACACCAAAACAATGAAACTTTGTCACGTTAATTTAAAATAACGGCTAATTTTGAGGTTAAAACCTTATTGGCATACCTCTTCAAACAGGCGAATAAAGGCATATACGTCTCATAAAGTACAATGTTGCCATTTTGACGTAGGTTTACTGATAGACGTATATCATATATGCCCGTTAGCGAAAGCGATCCTTGCGCTTATTAGTCGTACGCCTAAACGAAAAAACGGAATAACTTTTAAACCGTTGGGAATTGAAATACGCCACTTAGCGAGCGCATGCCCCATGTCAATTCACATATACTACCGTAAAAATCGAAATATCGCATTTTTGCATATACGCCACTTAGTTAAATTAACGACGATATGAAGCGGGAACTTTTCGACGAAAATTGCCCAGTAGGTGCGAAAATGTCCCGCCGAAAATTTCCCTATAGGTCCGTAATATCTGTATGCCAGGTTCTACAAGTTCTAATTCAATGGCAAACTCACATACATTAACAAGTAATGCAGCAGACTCCAAAAATAGTAATTTTTACAATAATTGTGTTTTCCACTGCAATTCATGCAATTTTTAATTTGTTTATTTTCATATAATTAAATATAATGTTTAAATAAAAATATTAAATTTTGTGCTTTCACGTACTCGAGAAATATTCTACCGAATTACATTCGTGCATCAAAATAGACCTGATAATTTTGATGCACTTATGTAATTACTTACGATCATTTTAATTCAAAGTAACGAAAAGATAACTTGTACCTCTAAACAAAGGGGCTCATCCGAATTATTAAGTCGATGTATTTTGTTGAAAAGCCCTTATATTTTCTGAACTAAAAGAGAAATTGTTTTCAGTTTAAACATCGCGATATATATTTTTAATATTCATTAACAATAACTTTTACACTTGTGTACACAAATTATTAAACACTTTTATTCAAAAATCAAGTAAAAGCATTAATTTGATGCTAAAGGTCGTTATTTATTTTGAGTACCTTATCTTCGTGCAACATACATTTTTTAATTTGTGTTATGAAAAGTTCCTATTTATTAATACATCCACGAGCATTTGTGCTGGCAATGCGATGGCCTAGTGCCGTAGTGTATGTAGTAATTTCACACCTTTCTGCCGGCACGAGAAAATGGTATTGTATGCGGTCAAATGAGGATGAGTATTCCGGGCACTCTTTGATTAAAATGTTTTCATTACTCCGGTCTAGTTCGAAGTTGCTAAAAGAGCCATTTCTATACAGAAAAGTATCTAGGAAATGAAAATGATACAAGCTTTTCTGAAAAGTAATTTAAGGGATAAGAAATTACTTTGTAATTTAAAAGTACTTTTTATCCTAATTATCAATGATCACGAGTGAGTTCTATCCCCTTAACAAATACAGGAAATACACCTTTTCGGTTTGAAATGGCCTAATATTACAAACTGTATGCCACTAATATTAAAATTAGTTTTTCTGCGATCGTCCACAAATTGACATCTTTCTACAACAGTCATTATTCCAGTATTGCTAAACGTTGCTAAGCAATGAGACATATAAAGATACAAGAATATTATATTTTCGGCCTAGGCCGAGTTTCGTTTATTCACATCATACATATTATTATTGTATATATATATATATATATAATCTTGCAAACATCAAATAAATTAATATTCTTTATAATTATTCATGAGCATTTATTACTTAATTTTTTGATACATATATTGTTATAGTGCAGTGTTGCAGTTGTTTAACACTGGCTGAGAATAGTGGGAATCCTTCCTAGAATATCTGCAACATACCAAGATGCGGCATTTACATTTTTATTGGTTCGGTTGTCTGCTTTAAAGATCCTGTTTGCAACATCGATTTTGTTTGTTATCGAACCCTCAACATAACCTTCAGCAACACTGGAAGATCGCCAGCCTCCGTGGCGCTTTAATGTTGTAATGTCGGATCCAGAGTCGATTAAAATCGTCGCAGAGGACCGGCGGGAACTGTGTACTGTCCAGGATTTTTTAATTTTAAAAATTCGGCAACGGTCTGCGACATTTTTCCAAATTGGTGAATACTAACTGCTTGCCTAAACGCTTTTCCTTTTGTAAACTTGTAGAAAAATTTAGAGTTTTCAGTTTTCTTTGCGAGATTCAACATACTGTCTATATAGTGGCATATAACTTTCATTTACTATAAATGACCTCGGTTTTTTGTTTTGTTATCGGGGATATTAATTAAAAGTTTAGTTCCCAAGTCTTCAATATCTTTTAAATTTATTTTATATAGTTCCTCTCGCCTACATGCCCCGGCAACACCAAATATTAGGGCCACTTAAAAGTAGGTATAAAAATTCTAAATATATCTTGATTTATGCCTAGATTTAATTTTAAACTGACCTTGGTTATTAAATTAAATATCATCTGGCGCTTCTTTTAAAAATCTTTGTATTTCTTCCAAAGATAAAACCTTAGATTTTTTTGACTTGTAACCATGTGATTGTCGTCGCAAATATGCTTGTAATTTGTGATATTCTAAAAGGTCAACATTTTTTCTTATGTTAAATACTGCCTTAAGCATCGAATAATTCGACCAAAGCGTCGATGGTTTCAGCTTTTCAGATAAGTGAGCAAAATAGGCAATCAAAACATTTTCCGAATGGGAGGACGTATTTTTTTCCGTGGCAATAATCCATAAATCTTTAAAATGCCATTTCGTATTTTTCTCTGGACTTGGTTGGTAACAAGTTTAGAGTCACTAAAGCTGCAATATCCTTAACATCTGGCGGAGTCCCCTGTCCAAGTTCGTCGTCACTTTCCATTTTTTCGTCGTTTTTAGGAAACAAGCTAAATTGACTACTGGCACTGCTTGTTATAAAGAAATAACAATAATAAAATAGCGGTTGTCAAGCAACCTCAATGCTCAAATTTATTCAAAAAAATTCAATTTTCATCCGGCCAATTTTTGTGCCACGGCTAAAAAATAATTTTTTTGCCAACAATATTATTGACGAAGACAGAAAACGTGCCATTTTTTTGAACTTGTTGAGCGAAGACTCATACAGATTGATTTTTAATCTATCTTTGCCTGACAGACCTGAAGAAAAAGTTTTTGACAATCTTTGGCATGGAATTTTTAACAAACATTTTGTATCACAACAGTATACTTTTGCTGAAAGATACAAATTTTATAATGCAAGAAAATTACCGAGTGAGTCAGTAAATGAATGGGCACGTGTTCGAAGTTTGGCCGTAAATTGCAAATTTGACGGACATTTGGATATGTGCCTTCGAGAATAGAGTTATTTAGAAAAATTAGAATTTTATTTTCCTCAAGGTAGGAACCCGGATTTTACATACCGAAATACAAATTTACTTCATACGGAACAATTAGTTACTTAATGTCTAAATCTAGTAATTCTTTTAATATTCGAGGCTCGAAAATTGAGAATTTATTGAAACATTATTGTAAGGTAATTATTGTTTAAACCTACTTACTTATTACAGAATAAAGAAATTAAATTAGATGTTTAAAGTGCCTTCCATTTACTTCTTAACAATATGCTAAATATTGTGGAAAAGTATTTAAAACATTAGAAAGAATATCTGTTTCTTCGATTCGTCGGCAGTCAACTTCAATTCTTTGTTTTAGGTCTTCTATATCCTGTGGCTTTGTCTTATAGACCACATTTTTTAAATGTCCCCGCAAGAAATAATCGAGTGGAGTCAGATCTGGTGACCGAGCTGGCCACTCAATTGTACCCCGTCTTCCTATCCATCTTTCAAAAAATACTTCATTTAGATACTCCCGTTCTTGTCTGGCGTAATGTGGTGGTGCACCGTAATAATCAGTTTTTAAAACCAATAAAAATCTCAGCAACCTCCTGCTGCGTTCGCCTTCGATCCCCGTAACCCAAAATCATTAATATTTCTATTCGCATTATTTCCGTTAGTAAATCCATTTTAAGGTGGAATTCAGTCATTAAATTTATTACCAACCTATAACCTATTTTGCCTTCTTTGTCTTAGTTTATTATTTTATTGACTAAGATTTAAATAAAATCAATATCGTATCGTTATTTAGGTAATATCTGATATTATATTACAAAAATATTAATTTATTTCCATGCTTATTTTGGGAGAATTGTATAGTGAAAGAACAATGACATAATAATATTTAAAAAAATCTTAACCGATATTTTTCGATAGACAATTCTCCTTAAATAACTTATGAAATTCCTTGATATTTATTTAACATGTTAATTATTACCTATAGAATATGAAGACGATATTGATTTTATTTAAATTTTGTGTAAAAGTTAGAAAAAATAAATAAATCTACGCGAAATAGGTTATAGGTTGGCAAGCATGTTGATACTCCCACCTTAAGAATTATTTAAACTGATAAATTATGAAGCACAAATACCTTCTGAAAAGTTTGTTAATGTCGCTGTCAGAATTTAATTGTGTCACAAATTTCCAAGGCCTACTTAAGTATATCTCTATCAGTTTTCTTAGATAAGAAGTTCTTATGATATTTAAACCACTATATCAAAAAAATGGCTAGATTTAAACATTGAGTAACATAATATACAAAAGTTGTTTAGAATTTGTTGCAAAATAATTTTTATGAATATTATATAGGGTGTTCCATTTAAAAAAAAATTATTTTAAATTGCTCAAAAACTGTAAATTTGGCAACATGGCAAATATTACTAGCAGCTCCGCGATAACCTCTTATATACGGATACCGAATTTTAGCTAAATCGGACAAACGGTATTAAAGATATTTAAAGCGTTCCATACATTTGTTACACGCTGTATAATTTGGAGAATCTAAATAATAATATTTAAGACGTCGTCGCATCGCAATGATTTCCACTCTCTCCGATAGGCTTGGCTATTATTAAAAACATTATTATTGTGCCATTGTGTTTTAAATTATAATAACAGTAAGCACCGACTAGAGCACTCTTAAGAAGGTCCGGTACTATACTAGAGAGAATTTCCATTACATTAGTTGAAACTTACCTATAAATAGTTTCAATATACTATAAACTGTATTTACAGGTCAACTGGCCTTTACGAATTTCCCTAGAAATTTATTCAGATAGAAACTAGTCCTCGGAAAGCTTTGAGTTTAAAAGGAGTTTTTTGTCAGTAGGGATAATCACGTGATTAATGTCAGGACCGTTTTACAGAATCGTTTAATTAAATTAATCCAGCCATAATGCCGATCATTAGAGCCATTAGCTGTATCGCTGCTCCGTTTTTAGGTTTATTCGGATCGACAAGCAACGGAAAAAAGCTCTTTCCGGTATAACTGAGCTAAGAATAGAGTTTAAAAGCGACATTGGTGAGTAATTTACCGATTAAAATTGGAATTTATTTGATCTTCTATCACTTACAAAACTTAGTTTTTTTAACGATGCTTCTGTTATAAAATAAAAAATTCATAATTTGCTACCTATGTAGGTATGTATTGAAACCCTATTTGCCAACATACATTTTTGTGACTAGAAAATGGTTTTATTATTTTTAAGTTTACCGCATTTAAAATAACCCCAATTTTTGCCCTCCGCTGTCACCAAATTTTTCCAAAAACGCATAGGGGAAGGTTGCCCATATTGGACCAATTTCCAGATTTCTTATCATATATCCTGATAATAACGCAAAATCGATCTTGAAGCTATACCTTAGTATACTTTAGTATGCTGTTTAACTGCAGGATTTTTTGCAGAATTTTATCTCAAAGTATCTATGATATATAGTTGAATTCACATAAACTTTTAATGCCGTGACATTTCAGTTCTGTCATACTTGTCAAATACTGCAGCAACTCATAAAATATAAATTTCTAATGGCTAAATTTAATTAGTATAATTGTACTACACACAAAGTATGTCTATCTCGTATTATTTCATACGATTAAAAAGAGATAGAACTAAAAAGAGTTGGCTGAACAATTCCGGAAAAGAAAAAGAAAAAACACTGTCCAATCTCAGCTGTATAAGAAATTTAGTAAGTTGGTGAAATCTAAAGTAACTAGACAATGACAAGTCTTCACATTTGGCATTAAACTTTATGTGAATTTAACTATACTAGGTTATAAAAAAAACCTCTGCAAGTGGTTCAATATAGGAAACCGGTTGCCTAAATTGCACCTGGGGGTTCCAAAATTGGACCACGTCATTTAAATCGGAAGCTTAGGTGTTAAATAAATAAATAAAAAATAAAATTGTTGGTATAGGAAGTTTTATACTTATATTTCAAAAAAAAACATCAAATTTACAATCAAAATTTCGGTAGAAGACATCTTAATGCAAAAACAGTACCTATTAGTTTCCTATATTGGACCAGTCATAGTTTAATTTTTTAGCTCAAAGGAAAAAGATTTTAGCAATATTGAAATGGTGTTAGTTCGTGACATTAACTTATTTAAAGAAAAAAATCATTTTTGCACAATTTGGAAAAATTGCCTAAATTGGACCGGTTCAATTTTGGCAATCACCCAGTGGTGCAATTTAAGCAACTACCACGTGTTTTACAAAAGCACCCAGGAAAGAAACAAGAAAAACAAATATGGCATGGTAATAGGAGAAATAGAAAGAGAAAAACTTACTTAAAAACTTCCATAAAAAAGATTTTGCTTAGAGTTTTATGGTTCTAAGGTAAATTCTCAGGAAAATCCTAAAAATATTACATTAAAATTGTGTAAATTACGTTTTGCTCTATACACGGCAAGTACTAACGGCCAACTAGTTGAGTTTATTGCCGATCAAAGGTTCTAGGTAGAAGTATGTTACAATGTTGCCAGATAATATGGCACTGTTTAGTTTCGGAGAAATGTACTGTGGTCCAATTTAGGTAGCGGTTCAATATAGGCAACCTTCCCCTATACGATTTACTTTAATTTAAAAATATTGAAATACCTATACGCTGTTTCTCATGTAGCGGATTTTCTGATTACCTTTTCGTTTTCCATATATACCTACTATAACTTGTGGAGGTATAAATAGGCAAACTTTAAAAATTATTTTCGGCCAAAAAACAGGCCTAAATTAAAAATCTGTTGCAAGACAAACAACGTTTGAACTTTTAGCTGTCTAGTGGTACCAAATTTATACCTGTTTAATTAAATTATACTGGCGATATATGGTGACGGCCAAACGCTTACAAATATTTTTTGAAATATTTATCTTGGCGATCTTTAATAATATAAAAGTCAGACGAGAGAAAACACCCTTTTAGAAAGACAATGTGAAAAACCAAGCAGGCCATTGGATAGGAAATGAAAAAATAAAGAAAAAAAAATTGAACCACAAAATAAATGTCAAAACACCTGTATTTTGGGCGATTCGAATAAAAAAAACGAAGACCTTCGCGACCAGAAAGAGCACCAAACAAATTCACCTGTGATATTTTCAAATATACAGGGATGGTTATAACGGAGTTGAAACCGAGCAATTGAAATTAATAACATAAAATTACCTATTTTTTCTAATTAAACAAATATATCTTAAAATAAATACGATAGAAATAAAGGATTTCGAGAAAATAATATAAATAAATGCATGTCGGGAGTCAAAGCGACGGTAGACTCTGATCAAGATGGCGGATCCCCGCCATCATGACTTTCAAACTACCTACCATTTCAATATACAGTGTCACCAGTAAAGTCCGCATCATATGGGATTTTTTTTTATTAATAGCTTTATTCGAAATTTGACTTTGGCATCAAGCTCTGCTTCGATCGAGATGAAAATTAAGCAAAAAAATAGTAGTCACGTGATTCGCATTATCTGTCAAATTTTAATGTTTTCAAAAAAATAATTCAAAAGTGGGGTTATTTCTTAAAATAACGAAAAAAGTTATTAGAAAAAGTTTTTTTAACTGCAGTTTCTAGCCCATATGCAAAATTTCAGCCGCATAAGATAATTTTCATTTTTTACCTGTATTTTGTAAATTGAACCACTTTTGCAAAATAAGACTCAACGCAACTTACATAAAACTTCTTAGTTTTGACTATGCTTTATTTCAGATACATTTTCTTTAAAGTAGCGCCATATTAAATGTGTGTTTTTCTACAAAATCAAAATTGGGCTATTAAAATCGGGTCGCATGTGATGCAAAGTTAATTTGTTTTTGACCCTGTATAAGGTAAGTCCATAAAATAAGTATTTTTAAAAAGGTTGTTCGTGTCTGAAAGTAATACACCTTAATGTTAAGACAAAAAAGAAAACAGTGTCTTCAGTAAAATGTTTTTTAAGTGGAAAATAAATTTTAGTTTAACTTAACGTAAAGTTTATCTATTTTCAACGATTTAATTTAAAACTCCTTTACTTTATTTTTTATTTTTCTTTTTTTTACTTTCAGGCACAAACTACGTTTTGAAAAATACTTATTTTATGAAGTTACCTTATACAGGGTCAAAAACAAATAAACTTTGCATCACATGCGACCAAATTTTATTAGCCCTATTTTGATTTTGTAGAAAAACACACATTTATTATGGCGCTACTTTAAAGAAAATGTATCTGAAATAAAGCATTGTCAAAACTAAGAAGTTTTATGTAGGTTGCGTTGAGTCTTATTTTGCAAAAGTGGTTCAATTTACAAAATATAGGTAAAAAATGAAAATTATCTTATGCGGCTGAAATTTTGCATGTGGGCTAGAAACTGCATTTAAAACAACTTTTTCTAATAACTTTTTTCGATATTTTAAGAAATAACCCCACTTTTGAATTATTTTTTTGAAAAAATTTAAATTTTACAGATAATAAGAATCACGTGACTACTATTTTTTTGCTTAATTTTCATCTCGATCGAAGCAGAGCTTGATGCCAAAGTCAAATTTCGAATAAAGCTATTAATAAAAAAAAATCCCATATGATGCGGACTTTACTGGTGACACTGTATATTCCAAGAAAGCGAAACTCCGCTACAACACCTTGGTTTAATTACTGAATTAAAAAATTCCTACATACTAGAATCGCCATTTTTTTACGATTAGCCTATTAATGCTGTTGGAAAGTAAACATAAAGTTTATTTTCTTTAAAATTAAAATGGGTTTTAATTGACTTTGTTATTTGCCTTGTAATATTTCATTAATGTATTGATTTATCGACTTCCATAGGTTAAGAATTGTCTAGATAAAAATGTATTGTTACTTATTATACAACTGATTCATTATCTCAATTATAAAAATGTTACAATTCAAAGCTTTCCTATTCAAGATAAAATGTTCACTATAAAAGCAATGCCAAATAAATTCGTTATTGAGCATTTTGTTATATTGCTGTAAAAAGTATGGTTAATCCTTCGGTATTATTTTTACTCGCTGTTTGTTTTTCCACAATTTGTGCTCAATACGAACCAACATGGGAGAGTTTAGATTCAAGACCACTTCCTACGTGGTACGATGATGCCAAAATAGGGATCTTTGTTCACTGGGGAGTATATTCTGTCCCAGGTATTGTTTCTGAGTGGTTCTGGAGTTTCCGGCAAAAAAATTGTAAGGATTCTACTTTTATAAATGATATTTTTTTTGTGTTTCATTGTGTCCACGGATGGAGTTAACTATACTTGTAAAACGTGTTATTTTCAGTTTTTCGAAAATAGTCCTTTTTTATCATTCCTTGTGCTTGTTATATAAATACGATTTTTAATTAAAAAACCTTAATTTTATTGTACAGGGTACAAAAATTTGGATTTACAAAAAATAATTTTTCTTAACGTTTGGTTCATTGTTTTATGTGAGAGGTGCATTTATTGATAAAATAAACATTACACTGGATCGTTATTTACCTTTTCTATGACTTTAAAACAAAAGTTTGCTTCTAGTATTTTTTTAATCACATTCCCGCAAGTACTGATGTTTTTAATAATTTTATTATACGGATGATATTTGCCCTGATAAAATTTGCGCGGTACTGTGGAGTGATGCATTTCTATAGTTTTGCCAAAAACTCTGGTGTAAATTCCATTATTTTCTTCTACATGTAGTAAAAGTTCTAAATCTGCATTATTTTCTTATGCTCTACCATCGAGTACATCATTATATTGCTCAAAGCAGTTGCATTTATTAATTACATTTTTTTACACTCAAAATTACGAATATATTCGATACTGATCTTTGGCTTGAAATGGATATAAGCGACGCAATGTCCTTTTGATCATTCTATTACTGTTGTTAAAAAATATATTGAATTTTCTAACTTGGCTCATCGTTAAACGTTTTTGGAAAATCAAATTTCTCCTAGTAAGCATTATTTAGATATGTGGAAAATTTAAACCTCCCACGTCATCTGGAAGTAAGTTTTTTTTTTTTGACAAACATAGTTTTTGTTAAATTCTGCTTTATATGGGTATGTAGGGATACACCTAGTTGACACTAACCAAGTTTTAATAAAAATATTTAATGTAGTTTTTACGTTAATAAAAACAGATTTTTTTTAAAAAATCGGTTCCCTCGCCTTACCTTTCCGATCTAGTTGGTTAACTGTGCTCCAAATCGTTTTTTTTATGCTCGTGTATATTTTAGCATCCCGAAAAGTTACGGACTATATAAAAAATAACTTTCCACCCGGCTGGACCTACCAGGAGTTTGCAAGGGACTTTACAGCTGAATTCTTTAATGCAGAACAATGGGCGCAACTGTTTGAGAAATCTGGAGCTAAGTACGTAGAGTAATTCTAATATCTTATCAATTATATTCAGTTTTGTTTTAAAATTTTGTCATGCCAATAAATTGGCCATTTTTTTCATTCTGTAACAACTGTTTATCGTTGTAATGATCTGGTAGCGAAGCAGGGACGGACTGGCCCGGCGGGCTCGCGGGCGGAGCCTGCCGCGCCTCTTGTTCTGGGGTCCTGGCTGCGCCTGTTGCCCTGGCCTGGCGCCCTTTTGGTTTACGTGAACGTATGAAAATAATGAAAAAAACAAATACCAAAATCGAAAATATTACAAACATTAATAATTTAATGTTTTGGTGGCGCTCGCATGCGCAATGAAAAACAACTTGTTATTCGGTGCCGCCCGGCGATGGCCAAACGGATGGGGCAATGGAACCCGAACGAGCTGAAATAAATAGAAATATATTTGAAGGAAATAAATTGTTTTAGCAAAAGTACTTTAGTTAATACAGCTGTGCTATAAAATTCGGTTTTCTGGTGCAAATACAATTTTTTTGTTATCATAACTCAATTTTTGGATCTTTCAAATGATTTTTCCTTATTTAAGAGATTTAATTAAATATCTAGACTAATTTTTTAAATTATTATTTTTCCTATTTAAGCACAAAGTACCATCATTGACAAAAAAAAACGTGGCACCCAAAAAATTTTCATCTGGGGCGCTATTTTTCCTATTTGAAAAGCAAGTCACATCATTGAAAAAAGGGCGTGGCACCCAAAAAAATTTCGCCTGCGGCGCTATTTTTCTTTCCATCGTGGATACATGCCGACGCCTTTACCATCCTATAGCCCGTCAAATTATATAGACCCAGTCAGTCCCTGTAGCGAAGACAAATTGAGGCAACTATAGCTGCCTCGTTTACACTAGTTCCAGTAGAGTTGCCTCGTTTACACTAGTTTCAGTAGTAAATTTGGATTCAGTATCGCACCATTAATAATGTAATGTAATTTCTATGTAAGGTATGTTGTCCTGACTAGCAAGCACCATGACGGTTTCACCCTGTGGCCATCCAAATACTCCTTTAGTTGGAATGCCCAGGATGTTGGACCACACAGAGATCTTGTAGGTACGTCATCATAGGGCAATATAAAGTCATTATTTTCATTGGACTATATTCTAGCGAATCAACAGAAACTTCGTTATGGTAAATAAAAGAAATAGTTTGAAACATCATCTTAGTGAGAGACAAATGTCGACTTCCGTGTCACAGGTTTATCGGACCTATACTGACACGTAAGGTAAAATGTTTTTGGGCACATTTTTATTCAATGATGGCCAATAGAGCTAAACATTATTCTAAAAGGATTGGACCTATAACTGTTTATTAATAAGACCTTATACCTATGTCTTTATACGTTTCAAATTTTATTTTTAATGCTCTCCATGCACCACTCTTATTTTCCTAAATGGACGAAAACTTTATTTCTTGTTTTCCATTTTTCTATAGCGGAGCTTGCTGAAGCAATACGTAAAACAGAAGTAAAATTTGGTCTCTATCACTCCTTGTATGAATGGTTTAATCCACTCTTCCTCCAAGATAAAGAAAATAATTGGACTACGGAATTGTTTTCCTTAAACAAAGTTTTACCAGAATTGTACGAGCTGGTTAATGCTTATAAACCAGCGGTTATATGGTCCGATGGAAGTGGAGGAGCTAATGATACTTACTGGAGATCCAAAGAATTTCTGGCATGGTAAGTAATAACTAGCCCTACAGTAGGTGAACAAGTGAAATTAAACGTATTTGATTACGAGAGGCAACTGGTGAGTTTATTGCTGAACTTTTCAAACTTCTTGCAGTAATTTACAATATCTTTTTCAGAACTTTATCAGTAATTTTCTTTTAGGTTATATAACGAGAGTCCAGTAAAAGATAAAATTGTAGTCAATGACAGATGGGGTAAAGGAGTTTACTGTCATCATGGAGACTTTTACGCTTGTCACGACAGATACGATCCGGGTATAATTCTATTTACTACTTGAATATATAACTAGTCTTTAAATTTGTAATTATTATTATTTTTTCTGTATTCCACAATTAAACCTGTTTATCCGAATATTACAACTATAATGGACTGCGTGGCTCACACAATAGGTATTTCATATAGACATTTTTTAGGAACATTACAAGGTCATAAATGGGAGAATGCTATGACCATTGACAAGCACTCTTGGGGCTATAGAAGGAATGCCAAGTTAAGTGATTACCTTACTATTTCACAGCTTCTTACCACGCTCGTAAGAACGGTTAGTTGTGGAGGTAAGTAAATATGTAATGCACGTCATCAATCAGCTGATCATTAAAAGTCGGCCAGGAAACATAAGAAAATTAAATTTGGGCAAAAAATATATAAATTTCATGCGATATTGAATGTAAAAGAAACTTAATGTATTCTTCTTTGATACTAAGCCGCTTAAAGGAACTGTTTTTTAAATTTAACCTTTTAAAAATTAATATCATTTGAATTTTTTGGGCTAACAGTTGGCAACAGAAGTGTCAACGCATCGTTGATGCCAGTTTATTTCTTGGCAACTTTTGATTGACGTTTATTGTTTTCATTTCGTGTTTTCATGAGTTTATTTAACTCGTTTTTAACTAAAACTGCAAATCCTTTTATAAATAGGATTAAAAACTGTTCTTTTAAGAACAACAAAGGGATACATACACATTTCTGTTGATTACGCTGTTTACCTTTATTGAAAAATGCCGAAGCATTTAAATAGCCGGTGCAAAGAGCGAATAGCTTCTCTAATAAGCTATTTTGATGAAGAACGTAAAAACAAAGGTCCATTATTACCCTTGACAGCAGTTAGAGAAGTAAGTTTAAAGTTAAATCTTAAGGACTACAAATTTGATTTCTACTTTATTAATTTTTAGTGAGTAGCAGCTGCTCTAAATTTGTATATCTCTACTGTAAGCACAGTCAATTAGTTATGGTAATAGTAATAGTAAATTTGGCTTGTTTTTATTTTAAAAAAATACTTTGCAATTCCCTTACTGGGGTATTTTGATTACAAACTGGCAACACTGCTGATACTCGAAGGTATGACGTGCAACGGAAATTATTTTGATTTTACTTTATTTACCTATGCAATTAACATAAGAAGTAAAAAAACGCTGGTAAAATTTACAATATCTACAGAAACAGTGTAAAAATATTGTAATTAAAATTATTTATAGAATAATATTATAGAAAGATACAAGTTTCATCAGAAATCATTTTAGAACATGCTCCATATTTCAGAAAACAAACCGCGAAGCGACGAGTTTTCTAAAAATACGCGTTGTAACGAGTATTTATAATTTTTCTATTTTGTTCATTTCAATTGTTCATTTCACATATTAGCATTGAATCTGATTTGATTGATGGTATATTTTTTCTATGGTGCATTGTGTTTTCTTTTCTTCCGTCTATTTTGTTTCTTTGTGAGTTTTATTGATCTTGCTTGTTGTTGTAAGCTCAATGGGAGACCAGAGTGGAGAAAAAAATCAAGTGTATATACACAAACCCTCAGAGGTTCATTTGTACACCCAATGTTTATAATATCGTTTTAAACATTGTACCTGTATTGTTTTTGTTTAAATATAGAAATATAATAAACAAATGTGAAACAATACAAATTAAATTAAATAAAAAATTTTAAAAGTTTCCCATTCAAAATAATTATTTTTTACACAATAATTAAAATTACCTGTATTGTGCAAAAATATAAATCAGCCATGAAAAAAAATTAATATTGACCGCTTTGTGCAGACATTATTTAAGTGACACTTCCAAAATACCTTTAACGCAAAAGTTTTTTGAACTTTAATTTTTAACCAAAAAAAAAATAAGTCCTAGTTTTCATATAGTATACGCAGTTATAGTTCGACGCCTGGTTCTGTAGCATGTCGGCATGTAACCACTAACAATTTTACTTTTTTATTTTAAAAAATCGTTAAAGCTATCTATTAGACATTTTATCCTCCTGACCTCTCAGGTGTTGTATAGCTATAGAACTACACACGCCAGTCATAAAATGTTGAACAAAAAAAGCTAGACGTGATTATATTTATTTCCTTTTAGATTTTTGACCAAAATAATTTTTCAAAGATCTTATCGTTGTTAACAATTTATTAGCGTCTAAATTACCTTCAAATATGGGTTTAAAGAAACCTGTGACTTCCTGATTTCTTACCGAATCATATTATTACATTTTTAAAGGAAATCTTTTGATAAACGTGGGACCAAGCCATGACGGTATAATTAAACCAATTTTTGAAGAACGCCTAACACAACTTGGTGCCTGGTTATATATTAATGGAGAAGCTATTTATGGAAGTCAACCTTGGACTGCTCAAAATGATACATTAAATAATGACGTGTGGTGAGTAGATTTCTCATAAATTATCATAATATACCACGTGGTGCACTGTCAGACTAGCCATGGAAAATGGCATGTAGGTAAATTTTGTTACCCTCAAAAATTGGCCCATATTTTCTAACAAGCCAATTAAAAGTTATTGAGAAAAAACCCTTTTAAAAATTCTTAAAAATTAAATACGTACTGCTGTGAGACATAATAATATCTCAACGCATCCACCAGTAAATTATGATAATGTGAAATTACCTGAAGTTTTATTTTTTATTTGGCATGGCATATTTGGATATCGAATTATTTGGAGCAAAATTTGAAAAAGAAAATTTTTCGGAACTTTTACAAAATCAAATTGGACCTGCATAATGCTAATGAGAATAAAGATATTTGATTTTTGTGCACAATGCATGAAAAGTAACAGAATATGTCCAAAACGTTTTCGATGTACGCATAATATAGGAATAAATTACACACAATAAATTGGGCAACTAGGTCTCCTACGCTTTTACCAAATGACTTCTTCCTTTGGGGTCACATTATAAGGGATATTTAAAAAAATGTGCGTTATCACAATTTGGAAGAACTGAAGGTTGCAATTTCAGGGGTATGCAATCGAATCTCTGTGTATCAACTTACTGATGAAAGAACTGAATTTTATGATCGTTTAGGAAACTGCTTGGTACTAAACGAAGGACTGTTTGAGCATCTGATTAGGGATGTTAAAAACCAGTATTTTTTGGTAACAGGTTCCTGCTCCAAATTCATACTGTTCCAAATACCTGTTACAAAAATACCTACAGAGTCCTAGCGTCAGACACGTATCGAGAAAGAGCGCGAGCAGGTTGGTCCAATTTTGGTTGTAGGAATTTGTAGGTCGAGTAATAATTATTGCTGTAATAGTCTGTTAATTATTGTAGCTTTTTAGACTACTTGTAGAAAGCCAACAAAACATAAGATATAGTCAAGTCTTTGCTACCGCTACCAGATAGCAGATAGCAGCTGTTTTTAATAAGGTTTTCGTTGTTATTTGTTATACGTTGGATGTTAGGTGAGGTCGGAGCGTTATTCGCGGTTTTTAATCAGTTTGTTTTAATTCTTTATCGCACTTTCCTTGAAAAAAAATGCAAGTGAAAGAATTGGGTCATCCTTGCCAGATTGGTTTATAACAAACGATCAAAGTGGGAAGAAATAATGCCTTCAAAATAGGAATGTATATTCTATCTATGTTTTTCTTTGGACTATCAATAAATACACACTTTATATCGTGTTGTGATTTAAGACAATGTCCCTATTATACTACTATGCTACATTGAATTATTCGATAACTTTTTTTTCTAGTTTTTTATAGATTTTTTTTTTATTTGATATTTTTTGCCCTTGCTATTTCAATTATCACCAGCCAACATTTTAAGTAGGTATAAGTAAAAATACGCGTACAACTTTAAATACTTTATTACAAGTCGGTACCGGTACCGGCTTGATTTTCCACTTTTTTCCAAAATTAAAAAAAATAAAGGTCCCGTTATTTTGTTTCAAGAACTTGCATTCATTAAACTAGTACGTACAATCATTATATTTTCTTGAATACTGTTAAAAATGTTCAAACTAATAAAAAAATAAAGCGTCCAATAAATAACATTTGACATTATTATAATTATTATTAGGTACTGGTGATTTCAGTGGGGTATGTATTACAGCCGTATTTAATTTTTAAGAATCTAACATGTAGTTTTTTCAAATAACTTTTAATTTGCTTAATAGAAAATAAAAATACTTGGTGTGCAAGTCCATCATACAAGGACCTTCAAAAAAGTCTAACACAATTTTGATGTAAAATTATTAGAGGAGCCAATATTTACATGGGATTCCTATTGCAAGTCTGAAGGTATATAAAATGGTATAGAAATAACTTACCAATTATATTTAAAGGCGCCAGAGTGTCCTAAAGAAAGATTTCACTTTTGTTATTTTTAAATCGACAGTCTAAAAACTTGGGTAAGGACCCCTAAAACCAGATCAACTAGGACTCGCGCCAATAGAAACACTAGTCAATTCGAATTTCAACGTTTAATTTTGTACTGTACTTATTTAAAATCTCGAAATTTTTTGTTTGAATAGTAAATTTAATTTATATAAATTTGTTTATTTATTAAGGTGTACATTTTGTACCAGTCTTGGATTTTTAAGGGAGTTTTAATTTTTATTTACACAAATGTTTACTTGCCATTTCATCCCATACACCATTAGGAGCGGATCCTAAATATCAAAGCACAAATTTTCTTGCTTATTATAATAAGTAAAATTTTAAAATATTTTTCAGGTATTTCAGGTTTTTTCATTGTTATTTTACTCACACCCTGTAAATAAAAGTCTTCTAGTTTTCTAAAAGTACTTGAAATTAGTATACTAAAAACGTAATTAAACTTTAAAAGTTTGATGCAAAATTGCGAGAGATTTTTTTTAACATTTTTGAAAAAATATTTAATATTAATTTCATATTTTCCTAAATTTAATGAAAATGTGTTAAATGATCGAAAACGAAGGTTAAAGTTACCATTTACAGAAATTTTGTTCAAAGTTAGAAAAATGGTCCTCTGTAAGCATCTTGTTCCCAAAATAAGTACAAATGGTAAATATGTAAACGAGCATAATATTTCAATATAAACACCTTTTTTAAATTAGTCTTTTTTTTATATCTTGTCATCTAATACCAATTTTTATGACAATATATATTATTACAATTTTCACGTGACAAATATTAAAATAAATTATTAGGTTGCCCATTATGCAGATATAATCGCCATAAAAAGTGTTTTTAATAATCCACCAATAAAAAATTTTCTCATACTTTTTACAACTTTACGCCGATCACTGTATATAAATAAGTAAGTTTATATAATTTTTTCATTGTAGGTACACGACCCATAATAATGCAGTCTACGCCATTGACTTAAAATGGCCGAGCGATCAAACAGTAATTTTACAATCTGCTATGGAACTGTTTAAAGGCGCCAACACTTCTGTCACATTGTTGGGCAACAGTGAACAATTAAAATGGGCGTTAACCACTGATCAAGTTGAGATAACATTACCTGACAAAGCCAGTGTGAAAAGTGAAACTGCCTACGTCCTAAAAATTACTACCTAAATATTGTAAAAATAATTTTTTGTACAACTGCCATTAACAGTGACACTTTTAATGACAGTCAACAGCGTTACAAGTGATTGTTTACGTGGAAGCGTGTTAAAAATATTTTTAACACTAGCGTTAAATAGTTATTTACACTACAAGGGAGGCAGGTGATACTTATCAGTCGAGGACATAGTTTGCGCCCGAGCGATAGCGAGGGCTTGCAAAATAGTCCGAGACTGGTCAAGAATACTGCCTCCCGAGTTTTGTATTATATGTTTTATATTCCAGTTCCTTCAAATTAAAAAAAAATGTTTTAAAATTTTATAATTTGAGCTATCCAACTGAAATACCCTGTATGTATGACAGGTTTCCTAGTATTGACACGTTAATTGCTATGGAATTCATAATGTTCATTATCAAACAAACGTTCTGTCAGTGTCAGTTTTTTTAAGAAATCAAAAAAATGGATATCGATGCAGTTGCGAATGCAGCTTGCGCTGCTCTATTACCTCAGAAATCGAAGGAACGGTACAATCGGTGTTACAAGGACTTCAAGGATTGGTGCAGTATTAATGCAAGTGATGAAAGAGTCACCGAGAATTCTATGCTGGCGTACTTTGTACTTCCCTAGGGAGGTAAAACGTATCAAAATGAAGTACTTACCGAGTAAGGAGTAGAAAAAATATTTTTAACACTAGATAAATTTTCTTATGATGAAATCAAATAAAATTATAATAATAATTTTAAGAAGTGCACATTTTTATTATCAATATTTAACAATCATTACTTATGAACTTTATTATTAATCGTACAACTAGAACAATTGCTAACATTAATGCCTTGCGACTCTAGGGAGCTTCGCAACACATTACTAGAGTCGATTCACTCAGTAAACCTGCAAGATGGCCGACATGTCATATGACAAAAGTCATATTCCAGCTAAATAAAATAAATTTTTGCATTTTCAATGACTTTTGTCATATGACATGTCGGCCATCTTGCAGGTTTACTGAGTGAATCGACTTTAGAATCCCCAGTTTACCATTTGTAAACAAGCATTTGTTAAGTAACCATAGCGTTGGCAACGTTTGTCATTCACAACAACCTTGTGATTATTTGAATATTAAAATGCATTTTGAAGTTAAATGTCATTCCAAATTCCCCTATTTTATTATCAAAATAGGGCAGTTATACACAAAACATTGTATGATATTTGTGTTAAAAGTAATTTTATTTTGTTCGTGAAATTGTTCAATTCGCTACGCTACGCTCCGCTTATTTCACAAACTTTTTCACTCACAAAATAAAACATCACTTTTAACACTCACATCATAAATAAAAAATTGGGTGTTTTTCACTTTTAATTATCATGGCCATTTAAAGGCAGTTTTCTAAAAAATAAAAGTGTTAAGCACTTTATTTTTAACACATTAAAAGATATTCCAAATAATATTACCTAAGTTGTTATCCCATGCTTTTTAATATCTTTGATAAACATTACAAAAAGCTTACCATGAAAAACTATTTAATTTAATTACTACAAGTATTTAAATCTACCCTAAAAATGCCATCTCTTAGAAACTCTATTTGTATAACTAACTAGCGAGTACCCGGCATGCGCTGCAATGCCGTTTTTGTATCGAGCACCCAGTACACTGCATTTGGGTAATTTCGCATCTGTCTAAAAACGAGCGAACGATATTCCGATCGATTGTCAAGCTACCATACGACAGCTGTCAACTTTCGACCGGTAAGTGTCAATTTTTTTTAGCTTTTTTCTTATAGAGGATTATAGCTGTAAGAATCCTTAATTGAAAATTTTATCGTATATTTTGTGATACCAGTTCTGCAAAGTTTTATATATAAAATTTTAACTTCAAAATCATAATATGAAAACATAATACAGTGTTCGGTAAAGGAATACAAACTACCTTTTTTTGGCGATTTTTTAAAAATTTTATCATTATGACTAACGCATGGATAGTTTCATTATTAGTAGCGATAATATAGTTTTGACTTTAGATGAGCGCGATTTAGACAAAAACCTTTTTTTTAAGGTCCATAGCAACGAATGTCAAAAATTTTACGCGCTCATAACTTTTGAACAGTAAAAGCTACGCGAATGAGTGACTCGTTGTAAACATTTAGACGATACCTTTCTTTAGACATATTTGTCAATGTCATTTTCGATGACTTTTTAACATTTTAACGAATTGTTCAAAATTTTATATTTTTCAGAAAGTTTCATTAGATAGATCATCAAATTTATAATTTAAAATTAACATTTTTTTTAAAACATGGTTGCCATGGTAACTAAGGAGACCAAAATTTGTTATTATTATGTGCAAATCGATTTTTGACTTTAGATGAGTGCGATTTAAATTTAAAAAAAAAAATCATTAAACCGTTATTTTTAATATTTTCTTTTCTATTTAATTATCTTTGTTTATTTGCATTTTACTATTTTATTAATGTATTAATTTATCGACTTCCATAGGTTAAGAATTGTCTAGATAAAAATATATTGTCACTTATTATATAACTGATTTATTATCTCAATTATAAAAATGTTATAATTCAAAAGTTTTCCTATTCAAGATAAAATATTCACTATAAAAGCAATGCCAAATAAATTTGTTATTGAGTATTTTGTTATATTGCCGTAAAAAGTATGGTTAATCCTTCAGTATTATTTTTACTCGCTGTTTGTTTTGGCACAATTTGTGCTCAATACGAACCAACATGGGAGAGTTTAGATTCAAGACCACTTCCTACGTGGTACGATGATGCCAAAATAGGGATATTTGTTCACTGGGGAGTATATTCTGTCCCAAGTATTGTTTCTGAGTGGTTCTGGAATTTCTGGCAAACAAATGGTAAGGATTATGCTTTTATAAATGTTTTTTTTTTTCAATTTCATATAGTAAATATACATTTTGCCCACGGATGGACTTAACTATACGTGTTATTTTCAGTTTTTCGAAAATAGTCCTTCTTTATCATTCCTTGTGCTTTTTATATAAATAAAATTCTTAATTAAAAAACCTTAATTTTATTGTACGTACAGGGTAAAAAAATTTGGATTTTCAAAAAATAATTGTTTTCTTAACGTTTGGTTCATTGTTTTATGTGAGAGGTGCATTTATTGATAAAATAAACATTACACCGGGGGCTAAAAACCGCCCCCAACTTTTTTTTCAAATGTAAAAAGATGTGTTGAGCTGGTTGGAAAAGGCATAAAAAAGGGAATACGACCCCGTATTCACTTTTGCATTTCGGTAATGTAGACGCAATTTGTTGTATTATAAAAATTGTTGGAAATGAGGCACCATCCTGCTGTAACCATATTCGATCATAATGAAAATATGCTTCTGCATGGTAAGGAAATTAAGCAGTCAAAGCTGGAATAAGTTTTTCTTTAGAAAATCCAAATATGTATGGTTTTTTAAGTTACCTTTAAGGAAAATTGGCCCAATGACGCGGTCGCCAATGATGCCTCCTCAAACATTAAGTTTTTGCGGAAGCTGGGTGTGTGTTTTTTGCATCCCGTGATTATTTTCTGCGGACCAATATCGATAGTTCTGTTTATTGACTTAAGCATTTAGTATAATAGTACTGTAAAAATTATCCAGTCCAAACCTACTAAATGCTGATCAAGTGCATTCATCATCACTTCACAAAACTGAAGACCGGCGTTCCGGATCATCTTTAAGTAACTCTTGAACCATTAACAGACGTATGGCCTATGTTATTTATGAACTGGAGAAATAGGATTTTCTTAAAAGCAAGTAAAACGTTTAATTTGCATTGCGCCAGGCTGCCTTATTCTTGATATGTCCCTGATGTGGCTAACTTCACAATAACGTCTTTCAATTTTGCTAATGGTGCCTTGGGAAATTGGTGGTAGATTGGAGTGTGTTTTGTGAAATAAAGCTGGTACTTCTGCTTGAGTACGCAATCTTTCACCAAAGCCAATCATCAATAAAATTTCGATTTTGCGTGATTCGGTTAAATAACCAATTTTAGTATAACAAAAATACTTCTTACTATAAAGTAACTGTTTAAACATCACAAAATACTACAACAGATAAGTATTCACTTTTTTTAAACCGAAAATAAAGTGACCATTAGAATGCGGCATCAAGTAAACAAACAACCTTACCAATAACATGCTTCCATTTTTTTAAACAGTCTGCACTGCGATGTCCAAATGTAGTATCAATTGTTGCTAACATGGCAATTTTTTTTTCTTTCTAGATTACCGAAATGCAAAAGTAAATAGTGTATCTGATTTCCTTTTTATGTCCTTTTCAACGAGCATACCTTCACAATTGAAAAGAAAAAGTTTCTACCCCAAAAAGAGGGGTAAATTTCATAAAGACACGAAAAAAGTATGCCAAACTGAAAATAAACGCAGCTGTAGTTCTGTTGTTTTTTTTTCGAGGCGAATCTTCTAAAGATACCCTGTGAGGCAAGGTACTGTCGGATTCAACCCCCTAATGGGGGCGGCCTACCGGCTAAACTCCCCGTTTTCCTGCGGTTTCCGCGTCATGGGCGTATAAACCTTCAGACCGCACGCCTTAGTATTTCAGCTCTGCACGCCTAAAGGTCGAGACACATGCACCTATCATGCACCCTTCCGATCCGACTCCGATCATACAGTCGGACGAGTGCCTGGACCTCTATTCTCCAATTTAAGAGAAGTGAATGCTCTCTCGCGAGAAGGGACAATTCACATCATATGCTCACATCGTTTGGTATCGTTCTCTCATTGTAAAAATTCCGTATTCTCCAGCATTCCGAGGTACCTACTAGCACATCTCAATATTTCCTAGTTTAAATGATAAAGTTACATGAAATAATACTTTATTACTATCAGTACCTACATACATTTTATAAATAAATAAATAAATAAATATTATTTATTTATTGATAACACCGCTAGTAGCTTCCTCGGAATGCTGGATAATACGGAATTTTTCCAGTGAGAGAACGATACCAAACGATGTGAGCATAAGATGTGAATTGTCCCTTCTCTCGAGGGAGCATTCACTTCTCTTAAATAGGGTCCTTGCACATTTTTTTTTTTTAATTTAATTTAACTCATTATAGGCTCATATTACGCCCCCCATTTTTCTTTTTTCATAAAAACCAAAATATTAGCAGATATCGTCAAATAAAATTCCTCTTTTTTAAACACGCGCCAAAACGCTTCCTTTTTCGTGACGTCAATAATAAGGAAATAGCGATGTTGCCAAATACGCCGATGGTACAATTTAATTCCGCTGTACAATACAATTTTAAATAAAATAAATGTACCGGAGTGATTCATAACATCATAACCATACTTTTTATTGTTTATTTTTTCTATTGCATTTAAAATTCTCTGTAAAACGTAAAAGTACTTATTCCTGGTCTTTCTATCGGAAAACGTATTTATTCAAGTTCCATCTGAAATGGTTCGTTGACTAAACCCACAGTCAGCAGCTAGTTGTTCTTCCAGGCTTTTTATCCACAAGTTCTTTGATTTTGTAAGTATAAATTAATTTATATTAAATCTGTTTCCATTTTTTGAAATATTTTACAAATAGGTATTGCTGTAGAGTAACAATAATAAAAATTCAATTCAATTTAAAAAAAATTGTTTTAGGTTATCCGAAGATATGGAAATTTATGAGCCACATAAGAATTTTTTTTTAAAAAGATGTACCGAGGTATCGCCTCTCAATTTTGACATAATACGGAATATGAAATCTAAAGTTACTTATCAAGATAGTTAAGAAGATCACTGATTAAGATAATATAGCTTAGAAGTTCTTCGCATCAGTCGTTTGAAACATTTCCCTGTGTGGTCTGGTGATTGGAAAGCGACTTCTTAAGAGGCAGAAAAATATTTAAGGATGCTAGTACATTACCCTAAGAATAATACAAATCAAAAGATTTCAACGGACACTGGACATAAGATTCTCTATGCTAGATGACTGAGAAATTAATTTGAACGAACCATTAATAATGTTTGTTTCTAGTGTTTTTTAATGTTTAAAGTAAAATTCCTGAAAAATTTTTGCCCCAAAAATTTGTGTTTATAAAACTACCAATGTAAGCTTTAGCATACTAATCAAATAAAAAAAATTGATTAACTAAATTTAAGTATTAACAAACTGAAGTAGGTAAAATACCTTTAGAAGAATAAAGATAAAAAATATTTTTTACATTTGTATCATTTCTACCTTATTTCACCGTAAGAAATAAAACAGAAGAAAAGATTATTCCATTCCACTTTAGTTTCATTTCTTGAATTATTGCTGCCAGTTTTATTTCTGGGTGGAAACTAATATTGTCAAGAATAATTAAAAGATAAACTACAAATATTTAATCTTTAATATTTTTAAGATATCGCTTGTAGAGATTCATTACAGGTTATTTTTTCAGATAAAATATTTTTTTTTTACCTATTTCACCAATATTACTAAGTAGGTACATGTATTATTACTGGCCGTACTTAATTAAACGCCTATTGGTATTTTAAACTCAAATAACGTGAAAAAATATAATGACACTAAAATTATTCGGCTGTAATAAGTTCCAGGGGCACAACATCAAATTTATATTATTCCTAGTAGCATCGAGTCTCAGTTTATAATGGTTCCTCGTTAGACCTGGGTATTCCTCAGAGTTACTGCACCTTTATCATCTAATTTTAAATAAACTAAATAGCAATGTACTGATGTGGAAAGAAGAGTAGATCAACATTACAATTCAATATGGGACAATCCATTCTTCTTCAGTAAATTACTTTAAAAAATAATTACTGTAATAACTGATAGGGCAGTAAAATCATGATAAAACACTCATTTCCTACTGTCTTTCATTGTCTTGGCTCTAACCCTATGCTCGGAACACATTTTTCCATTGTTTATTATTATCCATGTTTTCCTCTTGCTTTTCCAGTATTCAATAGTAGAATCACGGTTTTTTTATCACTAAAAAATAATTATTGATATTGTACCAAATTTATATTCCAATTTTACTCACTATCAGTATTTATCGAACAGAATTATTATGACTTTAATGTTCCAGTTCATAATATAATATTTAGTAAGCCTAATTTCCTTTAAAAAAATTCAAGAATTATATACCCTTCATTAACATGAATAATATATTACTATATATTATATATACCCAATATAAAAATGCACATACCTACCTACTTATCTGTCTTTATAAAAGTTTTAGCAGCATTATGAAATACATGGCTTTCACACCTCTTAGCACAAAGCTTTCAGTTTTAGCAAACTGTTCGGGCTTCAGTTGTAATTTTGTAAATTAATACCGAAGACTAGGAATAAAAATTACTTAAATATCAAAACAGTATTTTATTTTTGTTTGACAGGATCTGATCTAACCTCATTTGGCAATGACTATAGCTTACACCGATCGTGAAAAAGCAATCTGTACATCCTTAAACGTGATTATGTTGAATTATCTATTAAAATAAAACTTATTTATTTTATAGTAAGGCTAATATTAGCTATGCTGTTTAATTTTTCATATCTTGTTAAATTATCCTTTATTAATACATGATTTATTGAAATTGGTTGAAGGGTTTTTAAAGTGTCGATATGTTGAAATTGTCGGACTTAAAACATTTTCTTCTCTGTGGTCGCAGAACTCGCAGATGCCGAAATTCCGGTCTTAAATGCCACTTACAGTGTTGCCAAATTAAATTATCGACATGGGAATATTTTTTTCTTCCCGACATGAAGAATTTGTAAACAATTATTGATGATTGTTATAGTTATTTTTATATTTTAAAAATTATTCACCTTATCAATATAAGGCCGAGTATGACTTGATATTAATAATTATTTTAACTACGATACCTTTTATAAAGAAACTGTACAATTAAAATGTGAAACGTTTGGCAACGTCAAAACTGTACAATTATTGTTATATATTTGGCAACGTTTTACTTATTAGTGACGTAAAACCAATCAAAATCGTTTTTGAATATTTAAAATTTTAGTGAATTTCAATCTTGAATATTTTAAAAAGTATTTGGATTTAAGGCAAAATAAAAAATATGTATACAATATTTATCCATTTACTATGAAAAAATATAAAAAATTTTAATATTTAAATTTCGTGCAAGTACCCTATTGGAGAATAGAGGTCCAGGCACTCGCCCGACTGTATGATCGGAGTCGGATCGGAAGGGTGCATGATAGGTGTGTCCCGACCTTAATGCTTGCTTTGCGTTATACCTCGCCAAGATTTTGGTACCGGTGTACTAAGCTGGCTTTGTCTTCTAACTAGTAAGCTTACTGCGTTAGTGTTTGTGTCTGTGTTTGTAATGTTTTTGCTCAGATGAGATTTTATGTGCCCACGGATGGGGACCCCGCTATTTCAAGGAGATAACCAACAGCGCTGGTTTGAGCAGTAGTAAACTATTGCTTAATGTGTTAGTGTTTGTGTTTGCGATGTTTGTACTCAGATGCGATGTTATGTACCCACGCATCCCCGCATCTGGGACCCCGCTGTTTCAGGGAGCGCACCAACAGCGCTGGTCTGGGCAGAAGTAAGCTTTGTAGGAGGTAGATTGTTACTAGCTAAGAACTTACTTGTGTTAGTGTAGGTGTGTGTATTGGTGCAGTGTTGTGTGTAGTAAGTTCTTGTGTGGTAGGTACATTTTTTGTAGGCTTTTTTGTTTACTAACTACTTAAACTAGGTATGGCAGCGTCTAGTTTAACGACTCCTTGCTAAGTATAATACTTCTTGTTTCCTTTTTCTTTCTATGTTCCTGCAGCAATTTCCTTTAAGCTATTACAAAAGCTGGTCCCTGGTCCCATTCTTTCCTCGTCCTGTACTGGATCATAGTCCACTAATCTTCTTAATTCTTCTTTGGGATGAGTTCCCGCTTTTTCAAAAAGTTTAGCTTGGTTTCCTTCCTTTTCATGAATGTTGTAATTGTTTCCCATTCAAGATCTCTATGGATTTGTGCATTTCTTACAAACCATGATGCCGCTACTGCTTTTCTTACATAATTATTTTCTGTGGCCTCCAGCCGTTTTATATATGTATTTGCTGCATAGCCCCATGCTGCTGAGCCGTAGGTCAGCTGTGGTCTAGCTACGGCTTTTATCATTTGCAGCTTGGTTTTGAGCCCCATTGTGCTCTTTGGACCTATCAGTGGCTACAGTCTGCACATACCTGCCTTTGTCTTCTTAATATATATAATATAAATATATTATTTTTAAATACTTGGCAATTAATTTTGTTGAAAATAATAACTACTTGACCAAAGAGTCAAGGGTGAACATGACTGTATCTAGTAGATCAATATTATCGATTACTCCTTATTACTTAAATAATCGATAATAAATACAAGGGTTAAGATTATTGTTATGAATATTTAAAATAAAAAAAATATTTCTGGTAAAAATACAGACGGTGATTGAAAAATCATAAATGAATAATTTATCACATTATTTACAAGAAATACCACATAGGTCTGTTCATTTTATCATGAGAAAGATTTACGACATTGATCAGTTCACGGACCGGCCAAAAACACTGCGATATATTAGGAGCATTTGTCATTTTGGATTTGACCAATAAAGAGCACTGTTATGTTTATTAACAAAACCATATTGCTTTTAAAACCTAGGAAATTTAAAGTTTTGTTAATGCAAGTATATTATTGGTAAACTTAGTTGTCTGCCTTTGTTTGAATTTTCATTAATAATTGTGATTAACACATCCAATGTGGTTAGTGCCTAAAAAAAACGTCGCCAGATATTTGCCATAACAATAGATTGCACGATATAAAATAAACAAAAAGTCATAAGTTCTACAGACAAAGCCAAACTACCAAACAAAACTAGGTAGGTTATATACCAACATACCATTTTAAAAATAATAATAAAGAAAGTTACGCAAATTAAAACTAGGTACTAATATTTTAACTCAGACATCAATTAACCAATTTACCAACTGCAAAACCAACAACATAAAAATCCATAAATACTACCTACTCTGGAAGTCCACGTTGTGTAGCAATGTTTCTTTTATATACCAGTATTTAAATTCTAAATTGGTCAAATAACCTCACTTCTGACAACTGATCGGTTGTATCGCAGTAAAATTAGGGTCTGACCGCAATACTCTACTAATCAGCCCTCTCCAAAAATCACCAAATTTTACAGCAGCCAAGCATTGTCTATAATATCTGTCTTATCCTTGTTTGTCTATTAAAAGAAAAACGAAACAGATACGATCACGCATGTCGCGTATTACACCACAGAACACTCGCCTTAAAATCCCTGTCTGGTTGACGCGCTCGTCAGATAATCCAAGGAAACGTTATATAAAAAGTATTGAGTCATTTAAGGACTAAATTATGTAGTATAGAAATGATTTAAATCATTAAAAAATATTTAAATAAATATGAAACTAATGGTAGTTAAATATTTTAATTTTTTTTTTATAAAAATATATTATTTTAGATTTTTTTTATTAACATAAATACAAATATCATTACTCTTTATTTTATGCTAGAGAAACAAGAAAATATACTGCAAGATTATATGGCACCTTTCGTCCCACATATCAGTCCAAATCCTGTTTAATATAAAGCAATGCTCGCATGCGTATATCTGACATGGCCAATGCCTTGAATTTCTACTGTCAAATACTGCGGAAACTGAAAATGATGCTTATTAAAGAATGAGTAGTAGTAGTACTAGTGTTGGGGAATCTTAGCACCTTGAAAAATCGATCCTTTTTGCCTACTACTAAATCTTCCCACAAATACTGCAACCATCGGTACCCTCGCCTAAACTTTCCGATCTAGTTGGTTAACTGTGCTCCAAATAGGGTTTTTCATGCTCGTGTATATTTTAGCATCCCAGGAAGTTACGGACTATATAAAAAATAACTTTCCACCCGGCTGGACCTACCAGGAGTTTGCAAGAGACTTTACAGCTGAATTTTTTAATGCAGAACAATGGGCACAACTGTTTGAGAAATCTGGAGCTAAGTACGTAGAGTAATTCTAATATCTTATCAACTATATTTCGTTTTGTTTTAAAATTTTGTCATGCCAATAAATTGACTATTTTTTTCAATTCTGTAACAGCTGTTTATCGTTCTATTGATCTGGTAGCGAAGACAAATTGAGGCAACTATAGCTGCCTCGTTTACACTAGTTCCAGTAGTAAATTTGGTTTCAGTATCGCACCATTATTAATGTAATGTAATTTCTATGTAAGGTATGTTGTCCTGACTAGCAAGCACCATGAAGGTTTCACCCTGTGGCCATCCAAATACTCCTTTAGTTGGAATGCCCAGGATGTTGGACCACACAGAGATCTTGTAGGTACGTCATCATAGGGCAATATAAAGTCATTATTTTCATTGGACTATATTCTAGTGAATCAACAGAAACTTTGTTATGTTAAATAAAAGAACTAGTTTGAAACATCACCTTAGTGAGAGACAAATGTCGACTTACGAGTCACAGGTTTATCGGATCTATACTGACACGTAACGTAAAATGTTTTTGGGCAAATTTTTATTCAATAATGGCCAATAGAGCTAAATATTATTCTTTTCTATTAAAAGGATCGGGCTCATCATTAATAAGGCCTTATATATCTTTATACGTTTTAAATTTTATTTTTAATGCACTCCACCACTCTTATTTTCCTAAATTGACGAATACTCTATTTCTTGGTTTTAATTTTCCTATAGCGGAGCTTGCTGAAGCAGTACGTAAAACAGAAGTAAAATTTGGTCTCTATCACTCCTTGTATGAATGGTTTAATCCACTTTTCCTCCAAGATAAAGAAAATAATTGGACTACGGAATTGTTTTCCGTAAACAAAGTTTTACCAGAATTGTACGAGCTGGTCAATGCTTATAAACCAGCGGTTATATGGTCCGATGGAAGTGGAGGAGCTGATGACACTTACTGGAGATCCAAAGAATTTCTGGCATGGTAAGTAATAACTAGCCCTACAGTAGGCAAAGAAGTAAAATTAAACGTATTTGATTACGAGAGGCAACTGGTGAGTTTATTGCTGAACTTTTCAAACTTCTTGCAGTAATTTACAATATTTTTGTCAGAATTTTACCAGTAATTTTCTTTTAGGTTATATAACGAAAGTCCAGTAAAAGATCAAATTGTAGTCAATGACAGATGGGGTAAAGGAGTTAACTGTCATCATGGGGACTTTTACGCTTGTCACGACAGATACGATCCAGGTATCCTTTTATTTACTACTTGAACATATATAACGTCTTTAAATTTGTAATTATTATAATTTTTTCTGTATTCCACATTTAATCCTGGTTATCCGAATATTACAACTATAATGGGCTGCGTGGCTCACACAATAGGTATTGGTATTTCATACGACATTTTTTAGGAACATTACAAGGTCATAAATGGGAGAATGCTATGACCATTGACAAGTACTCTTGGGGCTATAGAAGGGATGCCAAATTAAGTGATTACCTTACTATTTCAGAGCTTCTTACCGTGCTCGCAAGAACGGTTAGTTGTGGAGGTAAGTTAATATGTAATAGAATGTATTTACCTATGCAATTAACATTAGAAGTAAAAAAACGCTGGTCAAATTTACAATATCTACAGAAACAGTGTTAAAAATATCACAGTTAAAATTATCTAATAGTATAATATTATAGAAAGATACAAGTTTCATAGGAAATCATTTAAGAACATGCACCATTTTTCAGAAAACAGTTTTCTGAAAATACGCGTTGTGTTGTAACGTGTATTTATAATTTTTCTATTTTGTTCATTTTAATTGTTCATTTCACATATTAGCCTTGAATATAATTATTGATGGTATATTTTTTCTATAGCGCATTGTGTTTTCTTTTCTTCCGTCTATTTTGTTTCTTTGTGAGTTTTATTGATCTTGCTTGTTGTTGTAAGCTCAATGGAAGACCAGAGTGGAGGAAAAAATCAAGTGTACATACACAAACCCTCAGAGGTTTATTTAAACAAACCAATGTTTATAATGTCGTTTGATTGTACCTGTATTGTTTTAAAAAAAAAATATACTTACTAAACAAATATGAAATAATATCTACAAGTTAAATTATTTTAAAAGTTGCGGCGGCAGTTTTTCCCATTCAAAATAATTATTTTTTTACACTATTGACAGTACCTGTATTATGCAAAAATATGAATCAGCCATGGAAAAACATTAATATTGCCCGCTTTGTGCAGACATTATTTAAGTGACACTTCCAACATAACTTTAACGCAAAAGTGTTTTGAAACTTTAATTTTTAACCAAAAAAAGAGTTTTCATATAGTAAGTATACCCAGTTATAGTTCGACGCCCGGTTCGGTAGCACCTGACATAGAATGCCGTATTAATGCTTTCTTATTTAATTGAATACTTTTAATAAAGGTCTAAATAAATAAACGGCATACCTATACCAGTAAATATTTTACTTTTTATTTTAAAAAATCGTTAAAGCTATCTATTAGACATTTTATCCTCCTGACCTCTCAGGTGTTGTACAGCTATAGAACTATACACGCCAGTCATAAAATGTTGAACAAAGAAAGCTAGGCGTGATTATATTTCCTTTTAGCTTTTTGACCAAAATAATTTTTCAAAGATCTTATCGTTGTTAAAAATTTATTAGCGTCTAAATTAACTTCAAATATGGGTTTATAAAACCCTGTGACTTCCTGATTCCTTACCGAATCATATTATTTCATTTTTAAAGGAAATCTTTTGATAAACGTGGGACCAAGCCATGACGGTATAATTAATCCAATTTTTGAAGAACGCCTAACACAACTTGGTGCCTGGTTAGGTATTAATGGAGAAGCTATTTATGGAAGTCAACCTTGGACTACTCAAAACGATACATTAAATAATGACGTGTGGTGAGTAGATTTCTCATAAATTATCATAATATAACGCGTGGTGCACTGTCAGACTGGCCATGAAAAATCGCATATAGGTAAATTTTGTTACCCTCAAAAATTGGCCCATATTTTCTAACAAGCCAATTAAAAGTTATTGAGAAAAAACCCTTTGTTAATTCTTAAAAATTAAATACGTACTGCTGTGAGACATATTTTAACGCAAACACCAGTAAATTATAACAATGTGAAATTACAAGAAGTATTATTGAAGTGAAAACTTCTTTAGGCGCGTTTAGCACTTTTTGTGGGCACTGAATTAAACTGAGCAGTCACGCGTCGCCGTCACGCGTCATGTCGGCTGTGTAACGCTCGAATTCGACTCCTACTCCTATATTCAATCCGAACTGACCCTGACCTTCCGGTCTGTTTATTCGTAAACGTTGCCGCTGCCGCATCAGTCGACGTGCAAACAGTGTGCGACACTTGTTGCGTCTCAGGTATGTTCTGGCATTTTTTAAATTATATATTTACGTAGGGTGAAGTAAGGTAATTAGTTTTACCGTAATTGCTTATTTCATGAACCTAATTTATTATGATTTCTGACTTCTGTTGAAGATGTAAAAATTCAAGGGTTGTTCAATTTTAGGAAATATCTTTTTTCGTATGCAGTAAAATTATCCCGTATTCCAAGTTTATGTTATTTTTGAAGTGAAAACTTCTTTAGGCGCGTTTAGCACTTTTTTGTGGGCACTGAATTAAACTGAGCAGTCACGCGTCGCCGTCACGCGTCATGTCGGCTGTGTAACGCTCGAATTCGACTCCTACTCCTATATTCAATCCGAACTGACCCTGACCTTCCGGTCTGTTTATTCGTAAACGTTGCCGCTGCCGCATCAGTCGACGTGCAAACAGTGTGCGACACTTGTTGCGTCTCAGGTATGTTCTGGCATTTTTTAAATTATATATTTACGTAGGGTGAAGTAAGGTAATTAGTTTTACCGTAATTGCTTATTTCATGAACCTAATTTATTATGATTTCTGACTTCTGTTGAAGATGTAAAAATTCAAGGGTTGTTCAATTTTAGGAAATATCTTTTTTCGTATGCAGTAAAATTATCCCGTATTCCAAGTTTATGTTATTTTTGAAGTGAAAACTTCTTTAGGCGCGTTTAGCACTTTTTGTGGGCACTGAATTAAACTGAGCAGTCACGCGTCGCCGTCACGCGTCATGTCGGCTGTGTAACGCTCGAATTCGACTCCTACTCCTATATTCAATCCGAACTGACCCTGACCTTCCGGTCTGTTTATTCGTAAACGTTGCCGCTGCCGCATCAGTCGACGTGCAAACAGTGTGCGACACTTGTTGCGTCTCAGGTATGTTCTGGCATTTTTTAAATTATATATTTACGTAGGGTGAAGTAAGGTAATTAGTTTTACCGTAATTGCTTATTTCATGAACCTAATTTATTATGATTTCTGACTTCTGTTGAAGATGTAAAAATTCAAGGGTTGTTCAATTTTAGGAAATATCTTTTTTCGTATGCAGTAAAATTATCCCGTATTCCAAGTTTATGTTATTTTTGAAGTGAAAACTTCTTTAGGCGCGTTTAGCACTTTTTGTGGGCACTGAATTAAACTGAGCAGTCACGCGTCGCCGTCACGCGTCATGTCGGCTGTGTAACGCTCGAATTCGACTCCTACTCCTATATTCAATCCGAACTGACCCTGACCTTCCGGTCTGTTTATTCGTAAACGTTGCCGCTGCCGCATCAGTCGACGTGCAAACAGTGTGCGACACTTGTTGCGTCTCAGGTATGTTCTGGCATTTTTTAAATTATATATTTACGTAGGGTGAAGTAAGGTAATTAGTTTTACCGTAATTGCTTATTTCATGAACCTAATTTATTATGATTTCTGACTTCTGTTGAAGATGTAAAAATTCAAGGGTTGTTCAATTTTAGGAAATATCTTTTTTCGTATGCAGTAAAATTATCCCGTATTCCAAGTTTATGTTATTTTTGAAGTGAAAACTTCTTTAGGCGCGTTTAGCACTTTTTGTGGGCACTGAATTAAACTGAGCAGTCACGCGTCGCCGTCACGCGTCATGTCGGCTGTGTAACGCTCGAATTCGACTCCTACTCCTATATTCAATCCGAACTGACCCTGACCTTCCGGTCTGTTTATTCGTAAACGTTGCCGCTGCCGCATCAGTCGACGTGCAAACAGTGTGCGACACTTGTTGCGTCTCAGGTATGTTCTGGCATTTTTTAAATTATATATTTACGTAGGGTGAAGTAAGGTAATTAGTTTTACCGTAATTGCTTATTTCATGAACCTAATTTATTATGATTTCTGACTTCTGTTGAAGATGTAAAAATTCAAGGGTTGTTCAATTTTAGGAAATATCTTTTTTCGTATGCAGTAAAATTATCCCGTATTCCAAGTTTATGTTATTTTTGAAGTGAAAACTTCTTTAGGCGCGTTTAGCACTTTTTTGTGGGTACTGAATTAACCTTGTTGAAGTTTTCACTTCTGTCGTGTGGTCTTAAGCACACACAATTTTTTTTTATTTGGCATGGCATATTTGGATATCGAATTATTTGGAGCAAAATTTGAAAAAGAACATTTTTCGGAACTTTTACAAAATCAAATTTTACCTGCATCATGCTAATGAGAATAAAGATATTTGATTTTTGTGCACAATGCAAGAAAAGTAACAGAATATGTCCAAAACGTTTTTGATGGACGCACAATAGGATTAAATTACACAATAAATTTACAACTAGGTCTCCTAAGCTTTTACCAAATGATTTTTTCCTTTGGGGTCACATTATAAGGGCTATTTATAAAAATGTGAGTTATCACAATTTGGAAGAACTGAAGGTTGCAATTTCAGGGGTATGCAATCGAATCTCTGTGTATCAACTTACTGATGAAAGAACTGAATTTTATGACCGTTTGGGAAACTGCTTGGTATTAAACGAGGACTGTTTGAGCACCTGATTAGGGATGTTAAAAACCAGTATTTTTTGGTAACAGGTTCCTGCTCCAAATTTATACTGTTCCAAATACCTGGTACAAAAATACCTACAGAGTCCTATAGCGTCAAACACGTATCGAGAAAGAGCGCGAGCAGGTTGGTCCAATTTTGGTTGTAGGAATTTGTAGGTCGAGTAATAATTATCGCTGCAATAGTATATTAATTATGGTAGCTTTTTAAACCACTTGTAAAAAGCCAACAAAACATAAGATATAGTCAAGTCTTTGTTACCGCTACCAGATAGCAGATAGCAGCTGTTTTTAATAAGGTTTTCGTTGTTATTTGTTATACGTTGGATGTTAGGTGAGGTCGGAGCGTTATTCGCGGTTGTTAATCAGTTTGTTATAATCCCTTATCGCGCTTTCCTTGAAAAAAAATGCAAGTGAAAGATCTGGGTCATCCTTGCCAGATTTGTTTCTTTACAAACGATCAAAGTGGGCAGAAATCATGCCTTCAAAATAGGAATGTATATTCTATATATGTTTTTCTTTAGACTATCTCTAAATACACACTTTATATCGTGTTGTGATTTAGGACAAGAAGCCTTATGAATAAAAATGTAGCAATTGCTATTTCTTATAAAATCGAAAAAACTTGAAAGCCAATGAATAAAAACTAAAGTAATGGCTTTGGCGTCCAGCAATTGCTTAAACGTGCAGGAATTGCTTCTAATCAATGCTTTTTCTTAAAAAAATAGAAGCGATCGCTATCGTTTGCTTAAAATGTGATGAATAAATTAAGGAATTGCTTTTTCTAGTGTAGCAATTAGCGATTGCTTTCAACTTTTTAAGGTAGGTCGACCCCTGCATCATTTGCTTGGTAGCAGTCAACTTTAGTTCTCCGCGGCATACACGTGCGTTGCTCTTAATTTGTCTCTTCAATTATGGCTGATTATATGAACGTCCGTAAAAGAAAAATTTACAGTGTACGTAAAAATTGCAGATATGATGATTTCAGAAAATTATATCGATTTGACTGCGAAAATGTTGAGTGGTTGACAAATTATTTTTTGACTGATACTGGTAAAGGCGAGTGGGTGTACTGTCGCCTTTAAATAAGATTAAAGTCTTTCTGCGGAAATTGTCGGATCCGGGCTTTCAAAATTCTGTAGGTGAAGAACTCGGTGTTCACCAAACTACTGTAAGACATACACTTCTGTAATGGATGCAGTTTTGGAGAAGGCCAATATTTTTATTTAATTTCCTACTAGTGCTGAAGCGGTTGTGGTTAGAGAGATTTATTTATGTTCCTTCAATTTGTGAACGAATATCAATTGCTTGTCTTTAATTTCTTCATCACTACTATCACTTTCCTCATTTTCACTGAAATCTGCCATATCACAAATATAAGTTTCCTATTTTCCACAAAAACGTAACAGATTACTATTGTACTAAATAAATAGACCAACGTTGTTGTATCTACGTCAACTCTTTTGCAAATTAGGCACCAAACTGAACATGAAATCTATAATCTCAACAAGTGGATAAGCCACGTCTGAACTTGTGTTGAATAAGCATTTGCTACAGAGGTGTAAGAAAAACAGCAATCGCTTTAAAATTTTATTCATATCCAGATCTAGCATCTAGCAATCGCTTTTACTTAATATAGCATTTGCTAGTCAAGCAATTGCTTTTACTAAAAAGTAATAGCTTCAAGTAATTGCTTAATTTTTATTCATTAGGCTCATTATGCTACATTGAATTATTCGATAAGTTTTTTGTTCTAGGTTTTTATAGAATTATTTTTATTTGATATTTTTTGCCCTTGCTATTTCAATTATCACCAGCCAAACATTGTACGTAGGTATAAGTAAAAATACGGGTACAAGTTTAAATACTTTATTAACAGTCGGTACCGGCATCGGCTTGATTTTCCACTTTTCTCCAAAATTAAAAAAAATAAAGATCCCATTATTTTTTTTCGATAACTTGCATTCATTAAACTAGTACAATCATTATATTTTCTTGAATACTGGTAAAAATGTTGAAACTAATAAAAAAATAAAACGTCTTATAAATAACATTTGACATTATTATAATTATTATTAGGTACCTACTTTTGATTTCAGTAAGGTATGTATTACAGCCGTATTTAATTTTTAAGAATCTAACATGGAGTTTTTTCAAATAACTTTTAATTTGCTTAATAGAAAATAAAAATAATTGGTGTGTGAGTCCATCATACAAGGACCTTTAAAAAAGTCTAATACAATTTTGATGTAAAATTATTAGAGGAGCCAATATTTACATGGGATTCCCATTGCGGTCTGGCGGTATATAAAATGGTATAGAAATAACTTACCAATTATGTTTAAAGACGCCATACTTTTGGGTGTCCTGAAGAAAGATTTCACTTTTTTAATTTTAAATCGACAGTCTAAAAACTTGGGTAAGGACCCCTAAAACCAGACCAACTGCGACTCGCGCCAATATAGAAACACTAGTCAATCCGAATTTCAACGTTTAATTTTGTACTGTACCTATTTAAAATGCAGACATTTTTGTTTGAATAGTAAATTCGATTTATACCAATTTGTTTATTTATTAAGGTGTACATTTTGTACCCGTCTTGGATTTTTGAGGGAGTTTTAATTTTTATTTACTCAAATGTTTACATTTCATCCCATGCACCATTAGGAGCGGATCCGATATATCAAAACAAATTTTTTTTTTACTTATTATATTAAGTAATTTCTAAAAATTTGAAAATATTTTTAGAAATGCTTTAATTAATTAATTAATATTGTTCTGAATAATTTATATGAGTAATATTTTTTACTTAAAAATTATAAATTAATAATTTTATTATAGGTAATATATTTCTTCAAAAAAGCTGCGTTTATACCATAAATTAACATTTTTACTTTAAAAAAATTGATTTTTAATGCATATTGATGATTTATGATTTTACATACTTAAACAAAAAATAAGATTTGCCCCTAACAAGCTCAGCTTCAGGGGATTGAAGCATAAGTTTATCGAAGACAACATAAACATATTTATTATATTATTAAATTTTTAAATAAACTTATTATTATTATTATTAAGTAAAATTTAAAAATATTTTTCAGGTATTTCAGGTTTTTTCATTGTTATTTTACTCACACCTTGTAAATAAAAGTCTTCTAGTTTTCTAAAAGTTATTGAAGTTACTATACTGAAAACGGAATTAAACTTTAAAAGTTTGATGCAAAATTTCGGGAGTAATTTTTTTAACATTTTTGAAAAAAATATTCAATATTATTATTATGAATTTCATATTTTTCTAAATTTAATGAAAATGTGTTAAATGATCGAAAACGAAGGTTATAGTTACCATTTATAGAAATCTTGGTTAAAGTTAGAAAAATGGTCCTCTGTAAGCATATTGTTCCCAAAATAAGTACAAATGATAAATATGAAAACGAGCATAATATTTCAATATAAACACCTTTTTCAAATTAGTTTTTTTTTGATATCTCGTCATCTAATACCAATTTTGATGACAAAATGTCACGTGACAAATATCAAAATAAATTATTAGGTTGCCCATTAGGCAGAGATAATCGCCATAAAAAGTGTTTTTAATTATAATAAAAAATGTTCTCATACGTAAACTTTACTCCGGTCACTGTATACAGGGAGATTCATTAAGGGTGGCGACCGGCCATATCTCGGAAACTACTAGGCATAGAAACTTGGAGAAAAAAAAAATATGATTAAAGCAGTCATGAGAAAATTCTGGAAATTACTTTTAAGTTCCTCATTTCGCCGCAAGGGGGCACAATTAATTTTTTTTTTTTAATTCTAAATTTCTCCGAAATTTCCCACATTAAGGTATAACTCTGATTACATTATCGAAAAGCTTAGACAATTCTGCATCATTTTGGTTTAAGACTCATTGGCGTACCGGCCTTGATAAGAGTGGGGGAAGCTATTGAATGTGCAAACATTAAAATCGCTGTAACTTGTAAACGACTTATCCGATTTTACTAAATTTAAGCTTGTTTGGAAGGGAAAGGTAAGTATCTTTAATCGCCGTATCCAATAGTACACGATAGTGTTTAATAAAATTGCTAGTTTGCAATTTGTAATAATAACAGTTTTTTCGATTTTATCCCGGAAATTCAAATCATACGGTATAACTATGACATCATAATCGAAAAGTAGATAAAATTTGCAAGAAAAGTTGTGAAGACCGCAGTTCGATATCTTTGTTCGTTTCAGAGTTATTGCCAAAACAATAATTTTTATTACAAATTGCGCCCTCTAGCAATTTTATTAAACACTATCGTCTACTATTGGATACGGCGATTGAAGATACTTACCTTTTCCTTCCAAACAAGCTTAAATTTAGTAAAATCGGATAAGTCGTTTACAAGTTACAGCGATTTTAATGTTTGCACATTTAATAGCTTCCCCCACTCTTATCAAGGCCGGTACGCCAATGAGCCTTAAACCAAAATGATGCAGAATTGTCTAAGCTTTTCGATGATGTAATCAGAGTTATACCTTAATATGGGAAATTTCGGAGAAATTTAGAATTAAAAAAAAAAAAAATTGTGCCCCCTTGCGGCGAAATGAGGAACTTAAAAGTAATTTCCAGAATTTTCTCATGACCGCTTTTATCATAATTTTTTTTTCTCCAAGTTCTATGCCTAGTAGTTTCCGAGATATGGCCGGTCGCCACCCTTAATGAATCACCTTGTATAAATAAGTAATTTTATATAATTTTTTCATTGTAGGTACACGACCCATAATAATGCAGTCTACGCCATTGACTTAAAATGGCCGAGCGATCAAACAGTAATTTTACAATCTGCTATGGAACTGTTTAAAGGCGCCAACACTTCTGTCACATTGTTGGGCAACAGTGAACAATTAAAATGGGCGTTAACCACTGATCAAGTTGAGATAACATTACCTGACAAAGCCAGTGTGAAAAGTGAAACTGCCTATGTCCTAAAAATTACTACCTAAATATTGTAAAAATAATTTTAAGATAATAATAAAAAAATTCGGTATTACAATTTTCACTTTTAATTATCAGGGCCACTTAAAGACAGTTTTCTAAAAAATAGATCTTACTTCACAAATGCTCAAAAACGTGTTACACACTTTATTTTTACCACATTAAAATATATTCCAAATAATATTATCTATATAAAACTATTTAGTTCAATTACAAGTATTTGTATCTATGATTCTATTTTTTATAACTAACTAGCGAGTACTCGGCATGTGCTGCAATGCCATTTTTCCAGCATTCTTCCCGGTATACGTCCCGGCATGGTCGGTTCCTCTGAGATGCCTTAATATTAGGTCCGGTTCACCATCGCGTCGAGAAATATTTTGCAGAATTATTCTATTTATTAATATCCGGCAGGAGTTACAATACCATACAAACCAACATTCATATTTATATACCGTGGGTCCCACCAAAGTCAGCGAGGTAGGATAATATGGAAGCCTTATGTCTAAAGGGAAAATGTTATCGACCAAGACAAATTGATGTAGGTAAAATATTATTAAGTTTTCAAATTATTGACCGCTAGGGGGCTCAATTACTATCTATAATATAACTAAAAAATCAAATTTTCTTGAATAATTGTTGTAAAGATCCTCATATAATAAAGGAAATAAACAAATCATTGATTTTTGGCCAGTTTGTTCCTAAGACTTTTTAGTATCGTCGATAATAAGGATGGGGGGAACCTTGTAAATATATTTTAAAAAATGCAGTATCTTCCATACCCTTTATCCAAATTTAATCAATATGGGCTGATTTTAAAGATCATTTTCACACTTACAAAATACGGCTGTGATCTTGATCGCTAATCTATACTGCGTCTTCTAGGTGACGGTGGTTACTCAAAATTCAATTTTTTAAAATTTTCTCAATAAGATTGAATATCATGACATATTATTTTATTACTGCTTAAAAAGCATAAAAGCTACATTCTATTCTAATTATGATATCCATGAAAACAAATTTTAGTCAACTCTGCTGGTTGCTAAGTAACTTTAATATTAAGTTGTTAACTTAGAAAATTACAAAGTTAGTTTGATTGAATTTGAGATATTCAATTATTTTTTTTTACTGTAAAAATGTCTTATTTCTTACAGTTAAACAAAACGAATGTAAATTATTTGATAAGGTTAATGGCTTCCATTATATCGTACCTCGCCGACCTTTGTGGCACACCCGGTATAAATATATAGATTAATATTGATTGATGTTTAATGTTTAGTATTTTAATTATGAAATTTAATTTATAATACAGTACTTGACAAATAAATATTACAGGATATATTTTTAAGTACTAGGCTCCACAACAACATACAACTCGGCATTCCTGAGAAAAACATTACTTATTCCCCTTTATCTTACTTCGCCTCAACCCCTTTACATTTCTCAATTCTTTTAAAACTGAGGTACCGTTCAACATATTTTAACCTCAATCTTTTAACATGCTTTGAAATATAGTCATCTAAATTGTGTTTTTTTGGCCACGATAACCGCGCAACATTTTTTCGGTTAAGCTAAAACAAAAGTTATGCACTAACAAGCATTTCAAAAAAAGACTTAAATCGTCTTATTCAGAATCTGCTCGGTCAAGAAACATATTTCCAATAAGCAGAGAAAAATGTAATTTTCTCTACCGAGTGAGGAAATTATCCCTTTTCTGTATGTGCTGAAATTTACATAAAAAAATATACAGGGTGATTGGTAATTCGATGCATTCCTCGCAGGAGGTTATAGTAGAGGTCATTTGTGATTTTTTTTTCTAATTATGACCTATTCCGAAAATGCTTGGGTTTCGAGTTATTTTCAATTTTGTTTTTTTTTTCAAAAACGCATACCTTCCTGCCTAATTTATTTAATTTAAAAAAATGTCATTGATATTTACTTAGTTTTGTAATTATTTTGCAAACTAGAACTCTTAGCAATACTTTATTTTTACAAATAATTAAGTAACTGTGTCACAGATAACAAAATCACACGTTCAAACTTGAAAAATAGCAAAAATAAGCACTTCGTTGCATTTTTGTACCAATTTTATTTCAACAAATTATTACTGCACCCAGTTAACAAATCATTGTAAAAACTTCTTCTTTCTATTAGTCTTCAGATTCACTATTCGAATCTAAACAAAAATAAGCAAGTTGGCCGGGCCCTCGTTATTGTTGTTTGTCAAAATGGTAGCGTTGCTGTCATATCGAGTTTCTTAAGTCTTTCGTATTTTGCATTTTTTAAGTAATTCTGAGTAACGTAACGTTTACTGAGCATCTTACTTGCTGAAATGGCTACATTTTCGAATGCTGAATATGCAGATATTCTTTACTTTTATGGACTTTGCGAAGGAAATGGCGCTGAAGCGCAACGCGAATACCAGCGTCGCTTTCCAAACAGGCGTGTTCCAAATATTCGTGTTTTTGCGAACACCTATAGAATGGTCAGTGAATCTGGGACGGTACACCGCAACCAACATAACGCAGGAGCTCCTCCACGTTACGATCCTAATGATGAAGAGGATATTCTTAGAGCTTTTCAGGAAGATCCGACAACCAGCACACACATTGTAGCTCCGCGTCTGGGGATGTCGCAGTGGAAAGTTTGGGTAACAATGAACCAAGCGGAACAACATCCATATCACTACACACCGGTTCAAAAGTTGCATGAAGATGATCCTTTAAGAAGAATGAACTTCTGTAGATTTATCTTAAACGCCGATATGGAAGATGCAACTTTCCTCAGAAGAATTTTGTGGACCGACGAATCCAAGTTCAATCGAGAAGGGATAACCAACTACCACAATACTCATTACTGGGCTGAGGAAAACCCACATCTAACGAAAAACCATAACTTCCAAATACAGTTTAGTGTTAATGACTGGCTTGGAGTAATAAACGATCAGGTAATCGGACCACATTTCCTGCCAGATATTTTAAATGGCGAAGGATACGAAGACTTCCTTATAAATCACCTGCCACCTCCACTGGAGAATGTGCCGCTAAATATTCGCCAGAGCTTGATATTCCAGCAAGATGGATGTCCGGCACATTATCGACTAACTGTAAGGGAGTATCTCGATCAGAATTTTCCAAATCGGTGGATCGGGAGAGGAGGTCCCATACAATGGCCTGCGAGGAGTCCAGATTTAACTCCGTTAGGCTTTCACGTATGGGATTGGATGAAGGAACTGGTTTATGATCGAGAAATACAAACGAGGGACGAATTAATACAGCGCATTGAAGAAGCCGCTGTAACACTTAGGCACACATTTTCGAGGGTAACCCGGTTCATCATTAGGATCGTAACGTGGAGGAGCTCCTGCGTTATGTTGGTTGCGGTGTACCGTCCCAGATTCACTGACCATTCTATAGGTGTTCGCAAAAACACGAATATTTGGAACACGTCTGTTTGGAAAGCGACGCTGGTATTCGCGTTGCGCTTCAGCGCCATTTCCTTCGCAAAGTCCATAAAAGTAAAGAATATCTGCATATTCAGCATTCGAAAATGTAGCCATTTCAGCAAGTAAGATGCTCAGCAAACGTTACGTTACTCAGAATTACTTAAAAAATGAAAATTAAGAAACTCGATATGACAGCAACGCTACCATTTTGACAAACAACAATAACGAGGGCCCGGCCAACTTGCTTATTTTTGTTTAGATTCGAATAGTGAATCTGAAGACTAATAGAAAGAAGAAGTTTTTACAATGATTTGTTAACTGGGTGCAGTAATAATTTGTTGAAATAAAATTGGTACAAAAATGCAACGAAGTGCTTATTTTTGCTATTTTTCAAGTTTGAACGTGTGATTTTATTATCTGTGACACAGTTACTTAATTATTTGTAAAAATAAAGTATTGCTAAGAGTTCTAGTTTGCAAAATAATTACAAAACTAAGTAAATATCAATTAAATTTTTTTAAATTAAATAAATTAGGCAGGAAGGTATGCGTTTTTGAAAAAAAAACAAAATTTAAAATAACTCGAAAACCAAGCATTTTCGGAATAGGTCATAATTAGAAAAAAAAATCACAAATGACCTCTACTATAACCTCCTGTGAGGAATGCATCGAATTACCAATCACCCTGTATAGCGTGCGAGCAAAAATTATTTGCAACAAAGAAGGCCTTGCATTTAAGGACGTAATGCTTCGCCGTAGAGCTCAATACCTGTTGGGTCTCAGTAACTACCTGAATTAACAATCAATCAGTTATTCGGTCATCTTTGACAGTCGTTACAAGATTTGATTCATCGCTAATTTTTCCAATTTCTTGAACAATTCACACAATGGGCTTTACGGAACAGCACAAAACATTCATGGTTGAAGCGTATTTTCGAAACGGGGTTAGAGTAAATGGTGAGTGGCAATACAATCCGGGTTTGTGTATGGACGATTGTCACGAACATTTTCCTAACGTTGCTTTTATTGCCGGGGATGTTTATCATTGCCTGAAAAGAACCGTGGCTGTGTTTAGGGAAACAGGTTCAATACAACACAAAAAAGGAGCAGGAAGACCATGTGTAAGAACAGAAGAACTTGTTGCAAACGTTTGTGAAATAATGCAAAATACGCCAACAAATTGTATGCCTGTCCCAAGAAGTCGAAAGATCTTATGGAACATGCAGGACTATTATTAAGAAGCTAATAATAATTAATGAAGTTATTTTGAAAACAACAAAAATAAATTTGTATTTGTCTAGTTATTTTATTACTCATTACTTTGGCATAATATGAATTTGACAAAATTTTAACCTAGATTTGGTTAGATATAAAATCGTCCCCCTATCATTGCGATCTAAACCAAGCCCTACGTTTTTAATCCAAGCCCTCTTTGATGCAAATAATTTTTGCTCGCACGGTACTTTTGCACTCCGTAACTAAAAATAATCATTTTGGTCCCTTATTTTAGGAACCTTACAGTTAAAATTCCTAGCGGATTAAAAGTGATACTTTAAATTGTTAAAAAAAATCACTACCTAGGATTACAGTGCTACTTAACATAACATCGCTATTTTCAATCCCTCTAATAATAAAATAACCATTCTCGTGGCAAATGCCTATTGAGCCTTTATCTGAAGCCAATACTAACAAAGAGTTAATAATTTATTTTATCCTCCTAATATTTTGCTAATTTTAATAAAAATCTTTACTTATTTTATCCGGAGTATTTTATTCACCTCTACTTTTTAACTTTAAATTATGTAATACTAATATAGACATACATAGAAAACAAACCCAATCACAATGACAATGATAACATATACATTTTTAGCTCTAAAACAGAAAAACTTTCGAGAGAAGCAGATAATAGTGTCCAATGGTGCTTAAAAACATATGGTATAATAAGATAAATATGTTGATTGAATATAATTTATTGTATTTATCAATTGCATTGTTCAGTGTTTGTGAACATGAAGTGGAATATGTCGTGTTTATTGTTACTTTTAATAAGTTTTGGTGCAGTTTGTGCCAGGTACGAACCAAACTGGACGAGTTTGGATACACGACCCCTTCCTACCTGGTACGATGATGCCAAAATAGGAATTTTTCTTCACTGGGGCGTATATTCTGTCCCTAGTATTGTGTCTGAGTGGTTCTGGAGTAAATGGCAAACCAATGGTAAGTTAATATAATTTATTTTTGGGTCCCTTCCTTATTATTTATTTTCCCGTAAGCCATAAGATATCAAGAAAACAAAAAGTATTTGCAGTGAAGTTTTTTTTAGTGCCTGTATTAAATATTATGACTAAAAAATATTTAGCGACGTGCAGACAAAGTTTTTATTTTAAATTTAAAAGGCTGCTTTCGTTGGAAATCAAACCCAAAACCTATCGATTACTAGTAGAACGCACTACCAATCGCAACTTCGGCAATATCTACTTTATTAAAATTAAAATTAAATACAATTAATCTATACAGTATGTCCGGTGATGTGGTAGACAACAGGGTAAACGGAACAAAAATATAAATTTTTGAGGAATACTCATTGTTTATATAACAAATTGTTGAAAAAATAAGATTGTGGAAAAAAAAAATTAATACAGGGTAGGGTATCCACTGTCCATAAAGTTAAAAATTAAAATTTTTTACAAGAGTAAAGTCCCCTTATTCTAACGTTTTGCAAAATGCTAATTAAGAGAATTATTTTAAATCATTACATCTTCCAAGATATTGGGTACTTTACTTGAATTTTTAACTCAATGGTATAAGAATTATTTTCATCGATAATCGTATATTTTCATCAGCAAGCGAGAATGCTTATAAAGAATGACTTCTTCTCGAAAAATGAAATTATTGGTCTATTTGCCCTCTTGTCTACCACAATGCTGGGCATACTATATAGAAGCAAGTATTTTAGGTAAAATTTGCCTTTAATTATTGTAAATGGAAATAGATAATATATTTTATTTTGATGGTATTGTATTTCGTTTCGATAATCTTTTCGCAGATTTAAAAACAACTGCATTATCAGTGCAATGCATATGCATATTTTATTTTAACAAGGGTCTGATTACTATTTTAAGTAATAAAAACAAAGGAAAACATTTTAGATAATAAATAAAATTATTCTAAAAAATACCAGATACAGACTTTCACACAAATACCGTGCGAGCAAAAATTATTTGCATCAAAGAGGGCCTTGCATCTAAGGACGTAATGCTTAGCCGTAGAGCTTAATACCTGTTGGGTGTCAGTAACTACCAGAATTAACAATCAATTAGTTATTTCGTCATCCTTGACAGTAGTTATTAGTAATTTGATTTATCTCTAATTTTTCCAATTTCTTGAACAATTCACACAATGGGTTTTACGGAACAGCACAAAACATTCATGGTTGAAGCGTATTTTCGAAACGGGGTTAGAGTAAATGGTGAGTGGCAATACAATCCGGGTTTGTGCATGGATGATTTTCACAAACATTTTCCTAACGTTGCGTTTATTGCTGGGGATTTTTATCATTGCCTGAAAAGAACCATGGCTCTGTTTAGGAAAGCAGGTTCTATACAACACAAAAAAGGAGCAGGAAGACCATCTGTAAGAACAGAAGAACTTGTTGCAAACGTTCGTAAAATAATGCAAAATACGCCAACAAATTGTATAAGACGCCTGTCCCAAGAAGTGGGAAGATCTTATAGTAGAGTTTACCAACCCGATAATACCTTCAAAAAAAGATTCCCGTTTGCACTTTGTTGCTAAAATGTACGACCCCTTTTATATCATTCCTTATACCTTAAGGAAGCAAAATTGACTTGTCGTCCAAAAATCGTACCATGCAGGGGGTGGTCGGGGGCGGTTTTCCAAAAAGTACCAATTTTTTTTTTTTGCCTTTTTTACATCTATAATACCTGATCATCAACCTGCTTGAATCTTATTTCAAAATCTTAATTAGAAATATATTTTTTTTAATTTTAAAATCATCGCGCGCCGTGCTTGTATATGGAGCGCTTTAATGAATAACCGCTCGCCCTGAAAACCCATAATTGTGATAATTTGTAACTCGCCATAACTCCAGAATCCTTTGACTTATCAAAAAAATACTTGCCATAAACGTTGTAGATAAAACATCAGGGATTACAATGCTTTTTTTAAATTATCAGTCCGATGAACAGTTTCGTCAAAAAATTGAAAAATGTCAAACCATATCACCGTAAGCGTGGTCAACCGTGCGGATGCGATGAAGGATCAGATTGCCGTCGTAAAGCCATGAAAAACGACCGTATGTTATATCGCGCGCATAAGTTCGGTTTTCCTTCGCTTTTGGTGTGATTGGAATGCAATTATTACATTATAAGTTAGTTCCTTATAAAATTAAGGGATTATATTTTGTAAACGGTTAGTAATGTTGTTTTGAATAATTTAATTTGAAATTAATTTATGTTTCTCTAAATTTTTTCAATATTAATATTAATTAATAAGTTGTTACTAAAAGGAACTTTTTTTTTATTAGAAAAATTGGTATTTGTCCAAGTTTTTGTACATATAGGGTGTTTACAAAAAATGAAAAATGGTACTATTTAATTTTTTTTATAAAGAAAAACAGAAAACAGGCTTTATACGTTCGGGATTTGTCTATAAGTAGGTACCTGATCTACCTAGAGTACCTATACTAGTGTTTTTTCAGGTGTTAAGGTCATGGTTGCTCAGTAGAGATAGAGAATAACCTTAAAATTTCATTGTGGTTTTGATTGTGTGTATCAGCGTGTTGCAGGATACTTGAAAATAACACTACTATTAATCGGGGAGAATCCGGGTGTTATTTAACGAAAATAAAGAAAAAAGGGTGATACTTACAGAAGATTTTTTTGTTGAACCTATTTACAGGAACAAGTATAGAAATCGGAAAACAGACAAATGCTCTTTATATACATAATAATAAAAGGCTTGGGTAAAATCTTCCCCTAAAGAATCTATTTATTAATAAACATATTTATTCCAAAAGAAAGATTCTTAGAGTTTTTAGTCAGAGTCAGCCATGCATTTGCAGGAGCCAATGCAATTTATTTGTTTTTTTTTTTACAGGAACACAGTGACCCAGTGCAATCTAAAATAGAGTAGCAATTTAAAATTTAACTATAGTAAAAAATAACAAACTTTGTATAGGTACCTTTTTTACAGTTGCAAGTATTTAGAACTGAAGTATCCTCCGGTAGTATTGCGTCGGTTGTTAATACAGGCACTGGTTTACCGTTTGCAATATTCCAGCCACAACTTGATAAGTCAGGTAAAGGTGACCTTGGCATAGTACTGTCCAGCCATATTTTGGTCTGATAGTGGACAGGGCGACAGTGTTGTCTTAGACTATCTTTGGTTGGAGGCAATTTACTCACAGGTTTGGAGGATGCTAAAATTCCTCTAAGAGCATTTATACATTTGATATCTTCATTTTTGTAGTACCTATATAAACGAATTACAAATTTAACTACGTCATTAAAGACTTCTTCTAAGTAGGTACTGTTCTTTGCCAACTCTAGCTAGTAGATTATAATGTGATAAGAAGACTTTCCAGCATGTTCTTTTGCCTAGTCCCACAAACTGACTAGTTGTATCACAACCTGTGAGTGCGTGAAAGGCTGGTAGGCATTTGATCATGGAACTCTCCATTTTTAATTCATGAATTACAATGGATCGTTGGCTTTCTTTAGCTCCAATTTTCATCCAAATTTCTGAAGTCAGAATATCTTTAAAGTGAGCCAATAGTACCAAAACATCTGTATCTTTACAGTCTACTATACCGCCAATTCTGGAATGAAATATTGGATTGTCTCGCGCTATACTTTTAATTTTATTTTCCATGTTATTGCTCATTACCTGGCATATTTTTTGATTTTGTAAACGTTTTTGGCAAAATATGCACCTTTGTACATCAAATTGAGTTCGTAAAAATGGTTTTTTCAGGGGTATATCTACTGGGAGTGGGTTAGTAAATATTTTTGCATACTTTGATTTATATGATTTAATATTATTCGTGCTGGTATACGTTTTGTAGCAAGTTTTATGCCAATTTAAATATTCTCGCTCGTTTTAATTATTCAAATTTAAAAATATATGCAACAACTTTGCATCATTTCCTTGACAAATATCAATAAGTACCTTTGTACATTCAATAAATCTTTGTTTAGATTTTGGTCGGGATATAACTATTCCCTGATTCTTGGCAAATGTCAGATAATTGGGAATTAAATATGTTGCCTTGTGTTTTGATTGATAGTTTTTTTTAAGTGGTCTTAATTTAATTTTGGGCTGTAGTTCACTCACTGAACTGGTACTGCTTTCAAAATCCATTGCTTAATCGGTTCAATAAAAAGTGTCGTATATAAACATTAAAAGGCACTATACTGTTATTAAAAAAAATCTTACCTGAAAACTTAAACTTTCTCCTTAACCTTTCCGTGGCCATGCTACAAAAAGTTACATTTTCGGCCGTGTGGGGTAACTATGATACCCCATTGAAATACTGCATGATCTTTTGTCAATGATGCATGATGGTGTGCAAAGATGTACAATAAAACACTAATAATTCATTTTTAATAAAACATTTTTAATTTTTACAATAAATTAATATTTACTCTTCCTCATTATTTTTACAATCGGGACATAATTTTTTTTTTACTTTCTTCTCTGTGTATGTTGCAAATGGGTTTATTGCATGCACTACATGATATTTTAGTCTTTCTATCCCTAAGAGTAACAAAAAAATGAATTTTTTTTACGTTTTCGCCGTTTTCGGCCGGTCGACGATTTCGATACGCTGCAAGCAGTTTTTTGTGTAAAATTGAAGTTAAATTGAGTATTTTTATAAAAAAATTGCTTTGTAATATATTTTTCTAGGATTACCTGGAGGGAAAAAAATTACAAAAAAATTGTTTGGAAGATAATTTAAAAAAACCGCATCTGGGGTACCTAAAATACCCCGCTCGGGCACGGAAAGGTTAATAACAACTATATTACAACAGTCATTTAATGCAGGGCATCTGTAAAACACTTTCAACATTTAGCAATGCCCATTAAGTCCAATGTATAGATAAGAACTATAACTTCACAGCATACAACACACCCTAATAAAATATAACAACTATTGTTGGTTAAAATAAAAGTAAGTCAAAAAATATTGCTATAAGATAGAAAATGGAAATCCACAATCCAATATTTGCTGGTCTAGCTTCAAAATTAACGGCGCGGCGGCTACTCGGCACGGAATTCTAGACTAAACACTATTGAAAACGCGATATTAAACGAATATCGAACTTATGCGCGCGATATAACATACGGTCGTTTTTCATGGCTTTACGACGGCAATCTGATCCTTCATCGCATCCGCACGGTTGACCACGCTTACGGTGATATGGTTTGACATTTTTCAATTTTTTGACGAAACTGTTCATCGGACTGATAATTTTAAAAAAGCATTGTAATCCCTGATGTTTTATCTACAACGTTTATGGCAAGTATTTTTTTGATAAGTCAAAGGATTCTGGAGTTATGGCGAGTTACAAATTATCACAATTATGGGTTTTCAGGGCGAGCGGTTATTCATTAAAGCGCTCCATATACAAGCACGGCGCGCGATGTTTTTAAAATTTAAAAAAATATATTTCTAATTAAGATTTTGAAATAAGATTCAAGCAGGTTGATGATCAGGTATTATAGATGTAAAAAAGGCAAAAAAAAAAATTAGTACTTTTTGGAAAACCGCCCCCGACCACCCCCTGCATGGTACGATTTTTGGACGACAAGTCAATTTTGCTTCCTTAAGGTATAAGGAATGATATAAAAGGGGTCGTACATTTTAGCAACAAAGTGCAAACGGGATAACACGATAGGGACATCTTTTAACTCCACTATTATGGAACATGCATGCATGTCTATTCTTAAGAAGCAGCTAAATTTATTTCCTTATAAAGTGCAAGTATTCCAAGAAATACAAGCCGCAGATTTTAAAAGACGCAGGAATTACTCTCATTTATTGAAAAGAAATGATTTATTAGACCTGACAATTTCAGCCAATTTCAGCAATTTATGTAATTATTTTTCTTTTTCTTTCTGTATATTCTCACTTTGTTAATTTTGTAAACAACAAAAATATATTTGTATTTGTCCACTTATTTTATTACTCATTAGTTTGGCATATCATGTCATAATATGAATTTGACAAAATTTTAACCTAGATTTGGTTAGATATATCGTCCCCATATCATTGTGATCTAAACCAAGCACTGCGTTTTTTAATCCAAGCCCTCTTTGATGCAAATAATTTTTGCCCGCACGGTATAAGGACCGTGGGCGCTTGGGGTTCCAGTAAGATTATTCGGTCTAGATCGATAAAATGCGATGTTATTGCTCATAAACCGGCTGGAAAGTACTACTTTTTTACCGAATCTACACAATTACCTATATCAATATTTTAGCATCAGCAGAAGCTACCGACTACATCCAAAATAATTTTCCACCGGGGTTCTCGTACCAGGAGTTTGCAAGAGACTTTACTGCCGAATTGTTTAATGCAACCCAGTGGGCAGAACTTTTCGCAAAATCTGGAGCTAAGTAAGTTTTAATGAAGTCAATAAAAGTTTATTGTAAAGTAAAATTTTTCTATGATCTCCCCATATCTTGGCAATGTCACTAGTTATTTATGACAACCTGTAGAAGCCTGGTTTATTTTATGTTAGGTAAGATTGGTTACAGAGGCAGAACCGGACTTAGTTCTTTTACCTTTGCCTTTACCATCTTAAAATTTTATAAGTATTAACAAAATTGTTATTTGCACAGGTGTAACGTATTAATTGTATTATTAATAAAATAAAGTATTGATAGGCCGGTATCAGAATAAGTGAGTAAAATTATTATAAAGTTAAAGGGAAAAAGAAAACAACATTTACTTCGATCAGTGTTTACTTATAAATACCAAAAATCGTTATTTATTAAACAAAGAGGTAAAACCATAGACACCGGGCGCTGCTAAAAGTTTACTTATTTCGTGTATAATACACTATTTTTCTGTGGCGGTAAAATGACGGCTGCAAAATATTGAAACCTAATAACTAAGTGATGTGAAACATGAATTTTAGATTTAGTAGCCTGTGGTAGCGAAAATTCATGTTGTGGTGAAGGCACAAGGAAACTTCTTGGGGCACTATTAATAATTATTATACTAATAAATTAAAATAATTATTTAGAATACATAAGTGTTACAAGGCGATAACAACTAAGAGTATAACCTCGCTGGCACCTAAGCTATATAATATTATCCCTGCCCACATTAGAACCGTTGAAAAGATCAAAATGTACAAAAAATTACTAAATGAATGGATTTATAGGTCAATTTTTGAAATTGAAAATTTGTTTAAATAAATATATTTTTAGTTGTTTATGAAGTGTAAAAATTTTGATCGACTGTAAATATTGTAGTGCGATAAATAAAACAGGCACTGGTCAATAAAAAATGGTTAATATGTAAATCAAGTTTAATAAGTGCCTAAGTGTAACTAAGACTGTATTTTCCCGGATGTGTCTTGTGAAACTAAATTGTGACATTACCCGATTATGACCAAAAAACCTGGAAAATGGACTTTTTTTTACTCACAACAAGTGGAAAATGCCACTTCAAATGTGATCTGTTTATTTTTATTCTCATATTTTCTTTATTCTATGTTGTCAATTTGTTATAATTTTTAATACTTTGAAAATAAACATATTATTATTATTATTATTAGAAGATCATATTATAATATCCGCGAAAATAATTAAAAGAAAATATTGTGGCATATCGGACAAGTGTGTAACTATTCTTTATATTGGAATACACAGTGATCCAAGTTTAATGGATACACTGGGACGGATAGACCACGACGGCCGTTTCGTCCTTGTTAGGACTCGACGAGCAGCCATAACCCAAGCAATTCCAAGAATGACGGAAAAATGTACTAAAAGCCTCCTTGCAAAATCAAGGCGGCCATCAATACACCGTAACGCCATCCCAGCGGAATTAACTCCAATATAAAAGGTAGTTACACTGGTAATAATCGAAAGATAGACAACTAAATAAACCACAAAGTGCATCACAATCTAGTATAGGGAACGCTATTTGCGTTTTCACCGAAAACATCTGCCATTTTGCAGATCAGAAAACAGATCAACGCTGGCACCCACCAGAATGCGCGCAATCCGTCTTAGTTTTGAGGTTTTGAGCCATAAAAATGTTGATTTTGCAAGGAGGCTATTAGTACATTTTTCCAATATCCAATGGTACAAGATAGTTTCTAATAAAATTGCTAGAGGGCGCAATTTGTATTAAAAATTATTGTTTTGGCAATAACTCTGAAACGAACAAAGATATCGAACTGCGGTCTTTACATCTTTTCTTGCAAATTTCGTCTACTTTTCGATTATGATGTCATGGTTATACCGTATCATTTGAATTTTCGGGATAAAATCGAAAAACTGTTATTATTAAAAATTGCGTCCTCTAGCAATTTTATTAAACACTATCGTGTACTGTTGGATACGGCGATTGAAGATACTTACCTTTCTCTTCCAAACAAGCTTAAATTTAGTAAAATCGGATAAGTCGTTTAGATGTTACGGCGATTTTAATGTTTACACATTCAATAGCTTCCCCCACTCTTATCAAGGTCGGTACGCCAACCAGCCTTAAACCAAAACGATGCAGAATTGTCTAAGCTTTTCGATGATGTAATCAGAGTTATACCTTAATATGGGAAAGTAATTTCCAGAATTTTCTCATGACCGCTTTAATCATAATTTTGTTTTTCCACGTTTCTATGCCTAGTAGTTTCCGAGATATGGCCGGTGGCCAACCTTAGTGAAACACCCTGTATATAATAATTATGAATTTTTCTGAACCTATGCTAAGATATATAAAAAATTTGGCAATTTGTGTAAAGCTACGATTTACTGCTTACCTATTTAAAGATTTGTTAATTTATGTTCACATATTTAAAGATGGCACACCAGTTCTACTTGAGTGAAAAGTGAATACATTCTTTATAGATATGTAGTACTAACTAGCAAGCACCACGAAGGTTACTCACTCTGGCCTTCCAAATACTCCTTCAGTTGGAACGCAAAAGATATTGGGCCACACCGAGATCTTGTAGGTAAGTTTATTTGGTATAAACCAAAATTTATATCGTCATATATAGCCTACCTCATCTAGACTCTAGAGACAGAAAGAATGCTGATTTAAAACTAAACCAATGCTTCACGTCTGAACACTTTATATGTATATATGGGATTAGTAAATGGCAGGGTGGATGCTCACACAAACTTCATGTTCATTGGGCACCTACCAATCGCTATTTCTCTTTTCCCTTTTTTTTGCTTTGTTTATAATAGTAGTTAGGGACTTTACACTATGCTTTCTTTATAATGTTATCTGTTCCGGATGTCCAGTAATTGCTGCGATATTGTTGCATCCAAATGCCAACAGTTTGTATGGTGTGGAGGCCCTTTGTGAAAGTGCCAACCTATTGTGTAGGATAGTTTTGTATTGTATATTATATTGTATTGAACGAAATAAATAAATAAATAAATAAAACATGATTAGGCATGCCTATAAATACCAATAGCTTTTTTCCAACGTAGCAAGATATTCCAGTCACTCAACTAATGCCTATGCCAAGGCAATCGATAATTCAAAATTTAAATGACAATATGGAAATAACCCTTTAAGAACGATTCTGTTGCTGGGTTGAAACATAACTATTAACTGCTGTACATTTTAGTTCGAACATACATTTTTAGGCATTTTATCCTACTCCCTAAAGCGTCGGTTTCCTACAAAGCGGCACCGCAAAAGAGCGGCAATAATTTGGCGGCCGATTTTGCCAACAGTAGTACGGTCGCTTTGGACGGTGAATATTAATGGAAAGTAACATTACATACGGTTCGATATAGTATATTACATAACAAGTGTTGAAAGTGGCAATTTCCAAACGAGGAGATATTTAGCACGAGGCGTCAGCCGAGTGCGGAAATTCTCCGAGTGTGAGAAAATCACTTTCACACGAGTAATGTACACAATTTTTCCTACGACCATACAAAATAATCAAAAAGAGTTTGTTTGGTTTTTAATAGTTTGTACACCATTGTGTTAAAAAAAATTGACAAAGTACAAACGCAATAAATGCAAAACAAATTTCAAGGCGGATTCCAACAGAAGCGTCTATATTTAAACCAAATAAAAACAATGCCTACTTACAAATTTTAACTTACCTAGATTTAAATAAAAATAATAACTTTTTCTCCTATTTGCTTCGCACATCATACCTAGTATCTATGTACAGTGAATAAATTTCGTTTCTGATTTTTTAGCTGCTTGCATTCTTTCAATAAAACAATAATATACCTAAATATACATACAAAAACAAAACACAAACACAAAACATAACCTCAACATTGTCTTGTTTTAAATGGCTCTGCTCCCTGGGGGCAATTTGCCAGCACATTAGGGGTGATCGTGATGTTGTCTGGTCTGTACCATATCACGACCACTGACTTTTCTTCTTTGCGTACAATGCGGTTTGGACTGCTTAATATGAGTCTCTGGATTTGTGTATTTGACCTTTTCTTAGCTGCTATTTTAAGGGTCAAGGGTTTAGTATTGACAATTACAACATAGGATAGGAGTGACATTTACTAGAAAGAAGGGATTTAGGGGTTAGTAGACAGTACAATCATTTACTAAGTAGAACCTAACTAGACACTTCACTAACTTATTTATTTTTTTTTTATTATAGTTTTATTTTATGATAATTAATGTACCGCATTATTAAACCTCAACATTATTGAAAGATAGAGATGGAGTTAAATATCGATAGCTTGCTAATTATAAAAGTTCTGTATATATTCGATTTGTTTTGAATATTGCTAAAATAAATTTACTTACATAAAGCACTTTCACTTACACCAATATAATTAAACATCCGAGATAATGGCAAAATTATAAATCGGTATTTCCTAGGGTATTCTATTTCTGCTCTATAGCTGCCCCTTTTTTTTCTGTGGTTCAACTCAGTGGACATAAACCCTTTATTTTTCTGTGAGTATAAAAATTGGCTGGAGGCTGAAAAGCTAGAGGCCATCGCAATCCTCGAACAGAACAGAACAGAACTTTTCTGTGAGTTGACATGTAAACATGAAACATGACAGTTGGTGGGTTGCCTGACATATTATTATTTTCCCTTTTTGATAATATTATTTTTATCATAAATAAGTACTCTTCGGTTCCCAAAAATAACGACAAATTTGCAGTAATGCCCTAGTATACTTTACCCCACCCAGCACCCCAATTCACTCCACGTGTCCCGTAAGTTTGTTATGTTTAATTAATATTTTTGTCGTCAAATTGACACCTGTTTAAATTTAATATCTTAGTGTGCTTGGTATTTCCACACTCGTGTTGAAATATTTTTTTACAACACGCGTGTGATATTTGGCACTTTCTAGCCAAGTTAACCGTGTTGTTAGTGTCATTTTCGTAGGTGGTCGTAGGAAAAAATACTAGCGCACCGTCAAAAATCGTGCTTGCACTATCTCCCAACGTACAGAGTGGCCGCTTTAGAAAATAAGGTGCCATATTTTTTGCGCTAAACGCTCTGAAGGAACATACTTTGATTTGCAAGTATTACACGTGTTTTCGCGGCGAGGCTCGCTTTCAAATTACGGCCGCTCTTTTGCGGTGCCGATTTATAGGAAACCGAAGCTTTATCGAACGTTGTTAGCTCTAGAAGCGTGTGGTAAGTGAGTATGGAAACAGTTAGAAGTCAAAAAATATTAATTAATTAAATATTAAATAACAAACCTGGCAAACCATCCATTCAAACAAATTTTTTATGCTATAATAGTGTCTAAATATACAGTTTTTTTCTTATCTGTAGGCGAATTAAGTGAAGCAGTGAGAACAAACACCGATCTGAAATTTGGTCTTTATCATTCTCTTTTTGAATGGTTCAACCCAATTTTTCTCGAAGACAAAGCGAGTGGTTTCAAAACTGACAATTATGTACAAAATAAAATTTTACCAGAAATGTACGAACTGATAAACACTTATAAACCGTCGGTTTTATGGTCAGATGGGCAGGGAGGTGCCAAGGACAGCTACTGGAAATCCACTGACTTTGTAGCATGGTACAGTACTAATTCCACTAAAACAAACCTATTCCTAATCCTTAGACGACCATTACTCACCAATATATCTATTTTAAAAAAAGCCATGTCAAAGGCAAACTAATAACTATAACAGTATTCACGAACAGGCAATTCAAACTTTCCCCCTGTCACATATAAAACGATATCGTTTTCAGAGCGACCAACTGTTTTAATATGATATTTTTTTTATATTCTCTGACTACTTCTGTCACTATAGGTCGCCACATTATAAGACTGAGATTGCTATTAATTGATTCCTATAGGTTTTAATTGCTATGCAAAAACAGAATTATATACCAATATTTTTATTATGTTGGCCTATAAGACGAAGTACCTCTTCAGGCCGAGATTCCTTCTTGAAGTATTAGGCCATTAAATGACTAAAATAGCCTTCACTGGTAGTAATATGATATCGAGAGAACTCTGAGTTTTACAAGAAAAAAAATTTAAATAAAAATTAAATACCTTAAAATTACCTACAAACTTGATGACAGGTATTTGCTAAGATGCAAGACTGTGACAACAAACTTAAACTTTAAAAAAATTTAAAAGTGTTTTCTTGGTATTATGAATTAAAAAGATAGAATTGTAAATGGGTTGCTGTAATGACATAAAAGTGTCAACGGATGTGGATGATTATGGTTTAAAAAAAAATAAGGTTTATGGAAAACTATTATTCGTGTTCAATTATTTATTTCAATCTTAAAGTAGCCAGGTAAACTAAAGTAACAAGCTATTCTTTTAAGGTTATATAATGACAGTCCTGTTAAAGACGAGATCGTGACCAATGACAGATGGGGTTCTGGAGCTTCGTGTCGTCATGGGGATTTTCTGACTTGTCATGATCGATATGATCCAGGTAAAATTCTATATATAAGTTTTGTTCCAACCCAGCAAAGATATATTTCGTTCTTGATGGGTTATTTCCAACTTGTCGATTAAATTTTGAATTTAGCAATCGATTGTTCCCCCAGCATATTAGCTGATCGACTGGAAATGACCGATCAGGAACGAATCCCTTGCTGGGTTGGAACAAAGCTATATAATGTTATAACAATGATTATCTTTGCAAAAATTATTTAACCCTGTAAAATTACAAAATTCAATAATTGTCAAAGATTGCACGGTTTTCAATTTTAATTCCTCAATTTTGGATAATCAAAATTTTTAATAAATATAGAAATTTACAGTTTTACATTTTTACAACATCAAATTTTGTAGGAACCTTACAAAAAAAGAAATGGGAGAACGCTTTAACAATTGATAAGCAATCATGGGGCTTTAGAAGAAATGCCAAGTTGGCAGATTACCTAACATTGTCCGACATTCTTACCAAACTAGCTAGAGCAGTTAGTTGTGGAGGTGAGTGATAAATTTATGTTACACAAGTGTACTACATAAATGCCTTGGGAATTTGGTGGTTATAGCAAATTAAATAATTTTGTATACAGGGTGAGGATTTTAAAGTGTTACAACGCAATATCTGAAAAACGGCCAGAAATATTTTAGTCAAATTTTGGGACGTGGATAGAGAGGTTGGGGGACAAATTTTAAAATATTTTTGACATTTACCCCCCCTCCAGATTTTATGTGGCTAGTGACAAATTTGAAATGTCAAATGGAAAGGTATTTATTTTTTTCGATAATTCGATTCCTCGTCAATAATTACGTAAGTGAGCAGAAAATTGTTACATTTACTCTACTGGTTGCTTAGTTACGAATTTTTCAATAAATAAAATTGGAATACTTAAAACTATGATAATTCCTTAAATTTAACGACGATCATGCTTCAAAAGATGTTCGAAATGACCCCCATCCATTTCTAAACATTTTGCAATTCTTTTTTGACATGAGTTGCGCACGCGAGTTAACATTTGAGGAGTTACTAAATTACATGCTTGTTGAATACGATCTTTCATGTTTTCTGGTGTGGTCGGTGGTGTAGCCATAACTTTATCTTTTATAAATTCCCACAAGAAAAAATCTAATGGGGTTAAATCTGGTGACCTTGCAGGCCAATTTACAGGACCACCACGACCAATCCATCTGTTTCCAAACATTTCATTTAGTGTATCTCGAGCTTGTCGGGCAAAATGTGGCGGAGCACCATCTTGCTGAAACCATAGTACTTGTTGATTTCCATTATTATTCAGAAGTTGTGGCAAATCGGTTTGTAAAAAATTATTATACATTTCTCCATTTAGGTGACGGTTAAAAAAATGTGGTCCAATGACTCTATCTCCGACTATGCCACACCAGGTATTAACCGGCCAAGGATGTTGGTTTGGCAGAAATCTCATCCAGTGAGGATTTTGAGGTGCCCAATAGTGTAAATTGTGCCGGTTGACCTTAAATTAAGAAAAGCAAAATTGATTGAATTAGTACAAAATTAAAAATAAATCTAAATGTATGAGAATATTCCCTAAACACCCGTTAACGGGTGTTTAGATATGTATTTATCTATGTACACCTATCAAGTAGTGGATTACTTATTTTTGATTATTAAAAGTTACATTAATCCATATTAATTTAAATAATTACCTGACCACAATTGGTAAATGTAGCTTCGTCAGAAAATACTATCTTTCTTAAAAATGCATTGTTTTCGTGAATTAAAATTTGTAACCACGTACAAAATGTAATCCTATTTTGAAAGTCTTGGCCATACAATTCCTGATGAAGAGTTATGTGGTAAGGGTGAAAATTGTGCTTGTGTAAAATAGCCAGTACCGATTTTTGGCACATTCCTGAATCACGAGCAAGTTCCCTTGAACCAACATGAGGATTTACAGCTATTACACCCAACACTCCAACGGCCATATCGTCATTAGTTTTTGTTTGTCTTCTAACTCTGTTCTTATTTTTAAGGATTCCCGTACTGCGACCTCGATCTTCTAATCGCTTAAATGCCATATGAGATTTTTGAATGGCGGGAAACCTAACAGTCCACAATTGCGCCGCTTCCCGGTAGTTTTTTCTACATTCTCCCAGAATTAACAACATGTCTATTTCAATGTCATAAGATTGTTCCATAATTGCACTGAATAATGAACTTTATCAACAGAAAATACGTTTGAATCAGAATCAGATTATTACTACTTGTCAAAGTCAAAAGTGGTTTCCTAGGATAGAACATAATTAAAGGTTTGGATAAACAATAATCATAGGAGGTAGGTGTCATGATTTAAAATGTGTAGTTTTAAGTATGCCAATTTTATTTATTGAAAAATTCGTAACTAAGCAACCAGTAGAGTAAATGTAACAATTTTCTGCTCACTTACCTAATTATTGACGAGGAATCAAATTATCGAAAAAAATAAATACCTTTCCATTTGACATTTCAAATTTGTCACTAGCCACATAAAATCTGGAGGGGGGGTAAATGTCAAAAATATTTTAAAATTTGTCCCCCAACCTCTCTATCCACGTCCCAAAATTTGACTAAAATATTTCTAGCCGTTTTTCAGATATTGCGTTGTAACACTTTAAAATCCTCACCCTGTATATATTAATCATATACCCGCTTGGTTTAAGGTAATCTTCTTTTGAATGTGGGACCAACGAAAGACGGAATAATAACACCAATTTATGAAGAACGTCTGACTCAATTGGGCCAGTGGTTGAGTATTAATGGGGAAGGTATTTATGGAACCCAACCGTGGACTGCTCAAAATGATACTCTAAATACACATGTATGGTAGGTTAGAAACCGTGTACCAGCTTAATTATTGATCTAATAACGAGGCGACTTAGATTGTGAATAAATTATTTCTATTAATTTCATTGATATAATCAAAGTTCTATGTTCATTTAATCATTTTTAACAATATTTCCACTAACATATATAGGGGACTTGACTTTATCACATCTATAACAGGTAAAGTGGTCAAATGTTTCTTTCGCTTGAGCCATTCGATTATACGAAGCTTGTTTTATACCGCTTATTTTCTTAGCAAAGATTTCTCTGATGCTCAGGATGATAAATTCAAAAAAGTTCACGCTATACAAATTGTTTAACGCATATACAATGTTTTTAAAATAATAAAATTGTTATCATTTTAGGTATACAACAAAAAATAACGCAGTATATGCCATTGAGCTAGAATGGCCGGACAACAACACAGTCATCCTTGGCGCGGTTTTAGACCAATTTAAAACCAGTGGCACGTCAGTTGAATTACTGGGCAATAGTGGTGAACTAAAATGGGCGATAAACAACGATCAAGTTGAAATACAATTACCTGACAAATCTTTGGTAAAAAGTAAAGCAGCATATGTTCTAAAAATTATGGTTGCCGTATAAATTATTAATATATATTAAATTTAGAATAAATAATTGTAAAGTTTTCTTTGTGAGTTCTTACTTAGGAATTGATTGACGAAACCATAAAAACCCAATGGTTTATATGCTCGTAAATAAAGATGTTAAAAATAAATTTTTCTACTACCGTGCGTAAAACACTAACTTTACACACTATGGAAGGTGTCTAAAATTTAACTTTTTTTAACTAGTGCGTAAAGTAAATTACTTTACGCACTAGTAAAAAAAAGTAAAAAATATGAATGATTACATTGATATGGATACCTGCATTTTTACTTAAAATTGGTCTGGTTGGCCATGGACAAATGGCGATTTCTGTTTGACGTATCTAAATGTTGACAATTTGTCATTTATGCCAGGTGTTTTAATGATTTTAGGAATTAGTGAAGATTTTAATACGGTAAGTTTTGAGTTGTGATATCAAATGTGTTATATTGTTATGATTTCGTTTAATTTCATTTCAGATTTTTAAATCTCAACATTATCGGATTTTGAGAACACTCCGCCGAATATTGCAGATTCTGCACAGGAAGCTACTTTGAATTTGCTTCCCAACAAGTCTCGGTTAATTTACGAGCAAAAATATACATTGTTTATGAGTTGGTGCAAGAAAAATAAAGTGACAAGGTACTCAGAAAATGTTTTGCTAGCTTATTTTTCAGATGAATTAAAAAGCTATAAATCATCGACAGTGTGGTCAATATTTTCCATGCTAAAGGCTACCTTGAAAATTAAAAATTCAGTAGATATTTCAACCTACCACAAGTTAATTGCCTTTCTTAAACAGAGAAGGAAAGGCTACAAAGCAAAGAAATCAGGAATATTTGAAAAAAGTCATTTCATCAAGTTTATTTTGGAGGCTCCGGATTCGAAGTTTTTAATGATAAAGGTAACTTTACATCAATTTAATTCTATTGGTAAGGTAAAATATCATATCAAAATTATAGACGTTTTACCTTAGTTCTTAATACTTTTAGATTCTCTATAAAATGTTTGTATTTGATAGTTATTATAGATTTTATATCGACACGATTTATTATTTTAGGTTGCATTTATTATTGGCATTTCTGGGGCTTGTCGCAGAGAATAACTGATGAAAATGACAATAAATGATGTTGAGAACAAGGAAACAGTCCTTATTATAAGAATTCCTGATTCAAAAAATGGTATGGAAAGAATTTTTACAGTTCCAAACCCAAATAATTCCATAAATTATTTATCGTACATTATAAAATATATGACATTAAGACCTCCTAATATTGAATTATCCAGATTATTTTTAAAATATGCCCAAAATAAATGTTCGAAACAACCTGTGGCCATAAACACATTTAGTAAGATGCCTTTTGTAATAGCTGAATATCTGAAATTGCCAAATCCAACATGTTATACTGGTCACTCTTTTCGAAGGTCATCTGCCACTATGTTCTGGAGGAGACCTTATAACAGTAAAGAAGCATGGGGGATGGAAATCATCTGCGCATTGACAGTACACTGAGCAAAAAAATTGACATATCGAATAAAATATTAACAAATGATGCTTCCTCTTCTAATTCCACTAGTACGTTTGACAATATTCCTGAAATCGAAATAAGTAATATTACATCAAATTTGTCTTCTGAAGTTTCAACCAATATAAATAAGCTAATTGATACACCATTTATATCTAGTTCTAATGTGGCTTGTAACAGCAGACGTGTGGATTGTGAAGATTCACAAGTAAATTCTAGACTTAAGAGCCAAGGATTAACTTTTAATAATTCTAATAGCTGTACATTTAATATTCATATAGTCCACAATTAAATTGAATATAAATCCGTATTTGTAAGTACATATATGAAATTTTATTATTGTTATTGTTCCAATAACTTTTGTTCTTAATATTTTTTAGATAACTTTCTTCCTTTAAGAAATAATTGACCATTTCAATACTTAACAGCGACCCTGTATAACGTCCGGTAGTAGAAAAAATTGTGTATGCAATTCGTGCGTAAAGTGCCTTTTTTTTACTTATGTGATTTGCGAAAATTTCCCATTCGTAAAAAAAATGCTACTTTACACCCTTGTTGCATAAATAACTATTATACATCTATAAAATCGAAAAAGTCAAAATAAGTAAAAGTAAAAACCTTAATAATAAACAGTTGTTTCCATTTAAACAAAATATTTTTAAAATAGATGCAATTTATGAAAGCTTAGACTCTTTCCTGGTTTGATGAGGCTAAAATTGGAATTTTCCTTTAAAGGGGAGTATTTTCTATGTTGCGAATGAGTGGTTTTTGTATAGAATGGAAAATAATGGTAAGTTTTTTTCATAGTCAATTTTTTTTTATTGATTAAAACTAAGATACCTAACTATTGTTTCAATAACTACTAAGAAATTATTTTACGGAAGTAGTCCATTATCTCAAAGTGGAGCAGTAGAGATATAGCGAAAAAACCCACAGTCGTCTCCACAAATACTTATATTAAAAGAGTCAGATTAATGTGGTGTACATGTTTCGGTACTAGGGAGTACCATCATCAGCACCGAAGGGCTAAAATAAATATAGAATGAATAGAAAGAGAAAGGACAAGTCAGATTAACGTACTTACCCCAAGTGCCACTAATACAAGCAATGTAAACGATTTAAAAAAATTAAAACTAAAAACCTGAATAAAACTAGGACATTTTGAGTAGTTAAACGAAAACAGATTAAAAAGTGTAAGTAAAATAAAATTCGAAAGAAATTAATTTTTTTCGTTTTATTCATGTTGTTAGTTTTAATTTTTTTAAATCTTTTACATTGCTTGTATTAGTGGCACTTGGGGTAAGTACGTTAATCTGACTTGTCCTTCCTCTTTCTATTTATTCTATATTTATTTTAGCCCTTCGGTGCTGATGATGGTACTCCCTAGTACCGAAACATGTACACCACTTTAATCTAACTCTTTTAATATAAGTATTTGTGGAGACGACTGTGGTTTTTTTTTACTATATCTCTACAGCTCCACTTTGAGATAATGGACTACTTCCGCAAAATTTAAAATTTAAGTTTTTGGTCAAGAAATTGTAAAAGTTGACCTTCAATTTATTTGTACGTGTAAACAGCTAAAATTTGCCATAAATTCTTAGAAATAGAATAGAAAGAGGAACGACAAGTCAGATTAACATACTTACCCCAAGTGCCACTGATACTAGGAATGTAAAAGATTTTTTTTTAATTAAAAACTTAAAACCATGAATAAGACGCGGACATTTTGAGTGCTAAGACGAAAACAAATTAAAAAGTGGTAGTAAAATAAGATTCGAAAGGAATATCAATTTTCTTCCTCTACCCTACATTGTAAACAAATAACAAACTGATTGCACTGTGTCCTCCCTTTGACTTTCAGTATAATCAGTTTGTTATTTTTTTACAATGTAGGGTAGAGGAAGAAAATTGATTCCTTTCGAATCTTATTTTACTACCACTTTTTAATTTGTTTTCGTCTAAGCACTCAAAATGTCCGCGTCTTATTCATGGTTTTAAGTTTTTAATTTAAAAAAATCTTTTACATTCCTAGTATCAGTGGCACTTGGGGTAAGCACGTTAATCTGACTTGTCCTTCCTCTTTCTATTCATTCTCTATTGATTTTAGCTCTTCGGTGCTGATGATGGTACTCCCTAGTACCGAAACATGTACACCACATTAATCTGACTCTTTTAATATAAGTATTTGTGAAGACGACTGTGCTTTTTTTCCCTATATCTATAAAAAATTATTGTTAGGGAATCTTTCAACTTCATAAGCATTGTATCCTTAAACCGAGACAGTTTTGCATTTAACCTTTATAAGTAAACCTTTTACTTTGTTTCAACGTTCACTTTGTTTTAAATTTATGTTGATTAATTATTGTGCAGATGGTTGTCTAAATATTACGGTTTAGAATAGTTTAGAGGATCATCATCAATTCCTCTACTATTTTTTAACATTTTCTTACCAAAATATGACAACATATTTCTAGATAAAATTAATCGGTAACGAGCTTTTTTTACCAGAGTGGTCAATGTAGTAGGTTGGGATTAACTAAAGTTCTTACCTATATTGCAGATTCTTGTTTTTTTATTAATGTCCTCTGTTTACCTGCAACAAAATTATATGGTTAGATCATATACTGGAAATGGCGTCATTTTACTAAATACTAAAAAGTTATTAATTGCAAAGTTTGATTAAAATTATATATTTTGGTCGATGCGGGGGGAAGAGATTATATAAAGATATTTTACAGCTGAATTCTATAACGCAACTAATGGTCTAAGCTTTATTCAAAATCTTGAGCAAAGTACCTAAGTCGTAGATACTTAATTGTAATTATTTATAATGCTTATTTTTCTTTGGAAAAGAAAAGTTTTTAAATTTGTGGCATTTTCGATATTTTCCAAAATTGGTAACAATACAATTTTATGTTTAACAAATTTGGCAGTACAATTAAAAAATAGTATACAGTTATAATTCGATATATATATGGACTATATTATTATGCAGAAGAAAAACAAGAAAGTAACAATCTCTCTGATGAGTTGCATCAACCATGATTTTGGCTGCTCGGTACATATGCGTACTGTGTTGAAGAAGACGAAACTTTTCGTGGTCAATATTATACCCTTACTCGATATTGTTAACAATGTTAACAGCAATTGCTGTTATTGTAGTGTCCTGTCGCATGAAATCATCAAGTATAAATACTGATTGGTTCCAATAACATTAAACTACTACATGGACTAGTAGTTTTTTTCTGGATGCCAGCGATATATCCAAATCTTATCACAGGTCTATCTTAGAGGGGAAACTATATTTTACTTCCATTGTTGGTATCGTTAAAGAGTAACATTTTTATTTATAGCTTATACATTTATCTTATACAGTGTTGAATTATCCTGTAACGGCTGCAGTAGTACCATTTTTTTACGGGCGTTAAATTTAAAAAAAACTGTATAAAAAAGGCAAATAATAATTAGATAAAAGGCTTACATCTCTTGTGAAATAATAGTAGTTAACAAAGCTCATTTCTCAACATAGGTATAGTATATTACATACCGAAGAGGAAAGTGTTTCATTACTGTCGATAGATTAGTTAGTTATCCGAGACGCGAAGCGTCGAGGTTAACTTTAATCTCGTGACAGTAATGAAAACTTTTCTCTGAGGTTTGTATACTATTTTATTTACAACCACACCGTTAATTGAAAATTAGATAATATTTGATTTTTTCGAAAAACGTAGTAAAAATGTAAAAATATGACATTTATTGTTTTGACGCCAAACAAAAATATGCTGGTTGAATGACAAGAATGAGGGAAATGAGTGAGGGAAATGGGTGAGGGAAATGGGTGAGGGAAGTGGGTGAGGGAAGTGGGTGAGGGAAGTGGGTGAGGGAAGTGGGTGAGGGAAGTGGGTGAGGGAAGTGGGTGAGGGAAGTGGGTGAGGGAAGTGGGTGAGGGAAGTGGGTGAGGGAAGTGGGTGAGGGAAGTGGGTGAGGGAAGTGGGTGAGGGAAGTGGGTGAGGGAAGTGGGTGAGGGAAGTGGGTGAGGGAAGTGGGTGAGGGAAGTGGGTGAGGGAAGTGGGTGAGGGAAGTGGGTGAGGGAAGTGGGTGAGGGAAGTGGGTGAGGGAAGTGGAAGAGGGAAGTAGACGTAGGTAATGTGACACTTTCAAACTTTTAAAAATGTTGTAATGTCAACATTACATGTATGGTTGTAAATAAAACGCTTTACACGTTTTTACTTCAAGTGATTCTACTAGATCTTTGTGTATTAGTTTGGGTCTCCTCTCTAATTATTTATTTACTCTTTCCTCCCAATAATCCTTGTAGTCAGTAGAATATCTTTAATATTTGGTCCCATCTTATTTCGGGATTTCTTCTAGGGTTATTGGGGTAAGATTTCCTTTCTCTAATACTCCTTACACACCTTTTGTCATCCATATTATATTTTAGAATAGTCGAATCTTCTACGTCATCGTTTAACAACAACAGCAACCCTTTTAATTTAATTTCACAAAAACAGTGTTATACTTTCCTTTGTCATAAGTCTTTGTTTCTCATCGTACATTATGTAGGAACCAGAAACCATAGTTCCAGTTAGTCACTAACTTGATAACTAGAGTTTATAAATTCTCCAAATACTGTTTTACTACTTGGTTGTGGTGCTTTTATTCTTGGATTGTATCTGTTTTAAGCAACTCAAACATCTAACAATTTAGTCATCCCGACTTTATGTTATGTTTGGTATGTCCTGTTTCCTGTTACTATTTATTCATGAAAAACAAGTAAATATTGCAAAAGCTAAAGATCAAGTGGTGTTGTTAGATTTTACCTTAAGATACAATTTGTTTTGATTAAGATTTAAGATCTCACAGAATGTTATGTTATGTAAGGAGATTCAGAAAAAGGTGTTAAGACACTCGCTTTATACTAATCTATTGTCTATCGAGACAAAACTAAATTTTAAAAGATTGTTATCAGGATGAACTTGGTATAAAAAGGTTTAATAATTTTATTCGTTGATCGTGCTTATTGGTTTTGAATAGAAATGATCAAAAATAACATTTTCGTATTATTTTTACTTTCAATTGGATTTGGTACAATTAGTGCCGAATACGAAGCTACCTGGGAGAGTTTGGATACACGACCCCTTCCTTCCTGGTACGATGAGGCTAAAATAGGAATTTTTCTCCATTGGGGAGTATTTTCGGTACCCAGCCTTGTAACTGAATGGTTCTGGTTCAGATGGGCGCATAACCGTAAGTTGGCATTATATTTTTTGGGTTTATATTAAAGGAATTATACTGGGTGATTCACGGTAAGTGGACTATTGGAAGGTCTCGCTGGAAAGAGATATGTTTTCTATGTAGGGGTAATAAGAGGGTGGCCTACTTTATCCTTCACCTTATTACCGTGCGAGCAAAAATTATTTGCATTAAAGAGGGCCTTGCATCTAAGGACGTAATGCTTAGGCGTAGAGCTTAATACCTGTTGGGTGTCAGTAACTACCTGAATTAACAATCAATCAGTTATTCCGTCATCTTTGACAGTCGTTACAAGTAATTTGATTAATCGCTCATTTTTCCAATTTCTTGAACAATTCACACAATGGGCTTTACGGAACAGCACAAAACATTCATAGTTGAAGCATATTTTCGAAACGGGGTTAGAGTAAATGGTGAGTGGCAAATACAATCCGGGTTTGTGCATGGACGATTTTCACCAACATTTTCCTAACGATACTTTTATTGCTGGGGATTTTTATCATTGCCTGAAAAGAACCGTGCATGGCTGTGTTTAGGGAAACAGGTTCTATACAACACAAAAAAGGAGCAGGAAGACCATCTGTAAGAACAGAAGAACTTGTAGCAAACGTTTGTGAAATAATGCAAAATACGCCAACAAGTTGTATAAGACGCCTGTCCCAAGAAGTGGGAAGATCTTATGGAACATGCAGGACTATTCTTAAGAAGCAGCTAAATTTATTTCCTTATGACGTGCAAGTATTCCAAGAAATACAAGCCGCAGATTTTGAAAGACGCATGAATTACTCTCAATGGTTTACCTAAAATTTATTGAAAATAAATGACTTATTGGACCTGACTTTTTTTCGGATGAAGCCTGGTTCCACCTCTCCGGTTATGTGAATACATGTAATTATTTTTGTTTTTCTTTCTGTATATTCTTAATTTGTTAATTTTGTAAACAACAAAAATAAATTTCTATTTGTCTACTGATTTTATTACTCATTAGTTTGGCATATCTTGTCATAATATGAATTTGACAAAATTTTATTCTAGATTTGGTTAGATATATCGTCCCCATATCATTGTGATTTATATCACTTGGTTTATACCAAGCCCTACGTTTTTTAATCCAAGCCCCCTTTGATGCTAATAATTTTTGCTCGCACGGTAGAACATTAAGCAAAAGCAGGTAGCCAATTTCAGGTGTCTACTGATAAGATTTAAAAATAACTTTAATTGATCACCCGTTTGCAAAAATTAAAGTTTGTATTCTTTCTGGTTATACCACTAGTTGGGGTACGCTATGATTCTTTAACAGAATAATGCTATACGGCCACACAGAATACTAGGCTGTGTTCGCTAAGTACATTTTGTCCGCGACGTACCATAATGTACTTTGCAAATATAGTGTACGATGAGGCCACACCGGAAGCTAGAAAGACGAGACTTCTCAGTCTTGCTTTGAATATGCTGTCATGTTGGTGATTGTGGGCGAATGATGATAGCGATGATGAGGTATTACTCTCGTTGTGTAAAAATTATAAACGAAAAAGAAAATGGGTTGGGAGAATGTCAAAATATAGTTAAAAATTATATACTATATTATAATTACTCAAACATCGAAAACACTAGTTGTATACAGTATCACTCATATTTTCATATTAATTGTTCAGATTATTTAGGTAAAACAATATAGGGTTCAACATAAGGAAAACTCTTTGCATTCAGTCAGATATTAATTTTACTGTCAACGAAATTTATCAGTTTTTTTATTTATACGCTTGTTATGTATCCTACTACGCAAACACTAAAAGAATACCTTCTTATATTTGAATTAAGGGTCAAACTGTACCTAATTTAACCAATGTTTTTATTTTAAATGACAGATACATTTCTTCTATAAAAGTTTTTAATATGTATAACTTCACACAGTTCGGATTTATTCGGGTTTGTGCCGTTCACAATAAAGGTTTAATTTAGACTCATTGTTCATCATTTAAGTTTATTTTCTAATTATTAGATTTTCCTACTTAAAACTCATTCATTTTGGTATTGTTGAAAAGTATTTTTAATGAACTTTCCAGAGAGAGAGAGAGATATCACAAGTGGGATAAAACCATTTAAGATTTTAAAGTGGATGAGGGTAGTGCTTCAGCAAAATACCTCATTTTTATTACCCCGCGTTTTTTTAAAAATGGTGTTTTTTCCATATCTTCTTTAATGTAGACAACATACCAATTGTAAGTTTTCAAAAAGTCACCCTGTTGATATTTTAGTACAATACCGTAGATTTTATAGGGCTATAATTAATATCTTGATTTTAGACATACTATTTCTACCATCATCATTGTCAATTTTGTTTGTCAGTTTTAAACTTTTTATTTTTTGAACAAAGTTTTAACGGGGCCACATAAATTAAATCGTCAGTATTATTATAGCTTCTCATCACACAGTTTTGTTTTCCTTAAAATAATTTTGTAAATTTTAGCGATTTTTTGTTTATTTTACACTTCACAAAAAATGTTGTTGAACTTTATTCAAATATATTAAGTTTGGTAAGTTTGATGTAATGAATATTCAAGTGTTTATATAAAAAAGTTTGTTTTTGATAAAAATAAATTAATTAAGAAGAAAATCGACTAATTGTGGTCCAAAGGTAAAGTTTTTTTTTAACAAAAAAAATTGCCTATCATAAAAATAATTTTATTGATAAGCTAAGATAACACAAATATTTACCAAGTTTATTTATTTATAATATTTATTTATTAAGATTATTTATAAACAAGAGCAATTAGTCAATACATGGATACAAAGAAACAATCAATAAAATGTAATCAAAGGAACCGTCGGGCTTTGGTATTTCATTGTAAAAAAATATACAGAGTTAGGAAAAATTACCAGAACGGTCGATTATTTCAAAATATACAGGGGTTATCAAAAAACGTCTTATATAAAAAATGTAGGGCTGTTAAAAATCTACATATCGGTGATAAATTGAAATATACAGGGTCGCCCACAAAGTTGTGGAGAATGATAGTTATATTTTTTTAAATGGAATACTCTGTATATTTTTACTTATTTTGATTGTCGACTCAATTTTAAACATCTTTTATTAACCATGTGTTATACCTAAATTTATTACTTTCCTACACAAATTGATCAGCTACAAAACACAAAATAAATTTCAAGAAACAATTTATTAGGTGAACTTTAAACAAAAACGTATAACAAATCATGGCAAAACGGCTCTATTTTTTAATAAGTGTTGAAAATGACCCCCATTTATTAACTGACAATGATACAAATTATCGCAAAAATGTCTTTGGGTGTTTAAAACCATTTCCCTTGTTATTCTCGCACTTTCATTGGGAACGTGACATCCAAAAATTCTCTAACTTCGCGAGTAAAATGCGGAGGAGCTCCATCTTGATGATACCAGGTTAAGTTAATATCAGCATTTAAATTGTTTATAGCTAGAACTATTTCTTGCCGAAGAAGCCGGAGATATCGATCACCGTTCAAATTTCCCTCGATAAAAAAGGGTCCAATTACATGTCCCGCAAACAATCCAGCCCAGACATTAACTTTTCTTGGAAACTGTGTATGCAGCTCTTCATACCAGTTAGGGTTATTTCGCGCCCAGTAACGGTAATTTTGCTTATTTACTATTCCGTGTAGTGTAAAAGTCGCTTCATCCGAAAACACAATATTGTTTGAAAAATTCGGGTTTTCTTCCAAATTTCTAGTCATTATTTCGCAAAATTCTAGCCTTCGATCACAGTATTCACAGTCAACGTCAAAAAGTTATTTTACAACATTAATTTTGTATGGATGCATTTTCTCAGTATGAAGAACGGTTCGTACAGATTTTTGATCAATTTCATGATCCAAAGCAAGCTGATTGGTGAATTGTTTGGGATTTTCTTCTATCGCAAGCAGAATGTCCAGCGTTTTTTCCTCGGAGGTAGCAGTCCTAGGTCTTCCAGATCTTGGGCGGTTTTTTACAGTACCAGTCATTCTGTAACGTTCAATAGTTCGAAAAACTGCATTTTTTTTAATGTGCCTGTCTGGATGCAAATTATTGTAAATATTACATACCTCCTGATATGATCTCTGTTTATCGCCAAACCCCCTTAAAATTAAAATATCAATTCTCTCTGTTTCAGTAAGTAAAAATGCCATGCTATTTTCTTTTTTGTCTATTTCGGTCAGAATTTGAGTTTCAGATGTCAAACTATTAATTATTTATTAGTAACCATAGTCGTGCATTATTTGTTGTTCACTATGTTCGAAAATCGCATCGTTATACGTTATTATTTGAAACGCCGATTTCTAGGAAAGTAATGAATTTAGGTATAACACATGGTTAATAAAAAATGTTTAGAATTGAGTCGACAATCAAAATAAGTAAAAATATACAGGGCGTTCCATTAAAAAAAATATAACTATCATTCTCCACAACTTTGTGGGCGACCCTGTATATTTCAATTTATCACCGATATGTAGATTTTTAACAGCCCTACATTTTTTATATAAGACGTTTTTTGATAACCCCTGTATATTTTGAAATAATCGACCGTTCTGGTAATTTTTCCTAACCCTGTATAAATATATTACTGGTTCAATTTGAACGTTGTATTTTCTTTCTTTCGTCTGATCCCAGCCCCACTGATGGAAGAAAAAAACTCTTCTGATATAAATATGCTATCAAAATTAGGTACAGCTAATGTCAAGAAACAAAGCACGTCTAAACAAAAAGTACATTGGTCTAACCTGTATATTTTAAACAAACCCTAAACTAAAAGATTTTGATCTAAATTTTGATTGAATGGTTTCTAACGGAACGCCCAAACTTAAATCGCCAAAATATGACCTTTAAGGCTTAACTTGGTTGTAATTCACATTTTGATTGCAGCTGTAGCTTATAGCAACTTATTGAGATTCTAAATTTCTTACGCGTGTTGTACCCCAAAATATTCTATTTAATAAATTGTTTGACAGAAATTTACATTTAAAAATTTATTTAATCGTTTATTAAACAACTAATCGTAACGCGGGAATCAGGAAACCAGCGTTAAGTCAATGAAACTTGATCCGGGAATAAAAAAACCCTATACGCGTCTCCTCGTACATTCTAGGGATATGCATGACCGCCGTAAGAGGATACACTACGCAAGGTAGAACAATTTTGGACAAATGCGACATTTAAAGAGCCAAAAAAGACCCGACGGGTTTGCAATAAAATATGTGCTCAATCAGGAAGAGTAGAAATTATTGTACTTAGACGATGGATTTTCTTTCTTGATTTTTTTTTTATTTCTTACACGTTAAAATTTTGTGGAAGTCACCAAGTACAGTGCTTGATTTTTATTAGGGTCAAGCGGGTACCCGCGGCTTCGTTCGCCATTTCAGTTATTATAAATTCGCAATAGTGACAAAGCAACGGGTATTATACATACTAGCCAATAGGACCTTTAATGGATACCCATATATTTTTAAAAACAAATTCTTTGGTGCTTTTTTGACACTTTCAATAAAAATATCATTTATCTCTTAGCTTTGTTCATAAAAATAATACCGAAAATTAAGATTCATCACTATTATTAAAAAATATATCTATTTCATTGCTGATCGTTGATGAATTTCAAGAAGTTCGAATCAAAAATAATTTTTTCAATATTAATTTTTACTCCTGTTTAACCCCTTTAGGAGCCGACTTTCATTATTTGCGTTGTATTGCTGCCAAGTTTCAAGAAAGTCCATTAAACATTTTTTTCCAACATAAACTTTTATACATGCTACATTAGGAGTAAAATTTTCGTAAATGCCTAAACACACGTTTATTTGTTTCAAGCAAAGAATTTGTTTTTCTATTTTTCTAGTGTAGCGGTTGCGTTAAAATGTTACCACCTATATTTCTACCCCTGGGGGCAAAATTTCCTAAACATCACAACACATACTTGCTTATTTTACGTAAGCTTAGTATCAATTTTCAATGCCCTCCTCAATAGGGCTACACCCTTTTTTTAACATCTGAGTGTGAATTTTGAAAAAAGGGTGAAACACCTTTATTCTTATTTTATTAAATAAACTTATAATACCAATTTTTAGACCTCCACCAGTTTTCGTTTTCGAGATACATTACATTACAAACAACATACATACATACAAAGAGACATTCCAATAAAAATTTCAACTCAAACTTTTACCTCCTTGGGAGTCGATTTTCGAAAAAGTCTTTCTTAATGGATTCCTATGTTATAAGAAGAAGATATTCTCAGAATTGTATGATTCTAGGATTAGGGGTAAACCTAGGTTCCTAAGTGTTGATGAATCAGTCAGTTAGTCACTTTCCATCATCTACAAATTGTTCTCTTAGAGATTTTGAATACCGTTAATATATTAAGATTAAATTAGATATCGCCATCCGCTTCATCCTCTCCTTTACAAGTGATTTTCTCTTAACATTTGACACAATTTCATTGAGATCTGTTTAAAGGTGCTGGTATGCTTTAAAGGTGTCTAAAATCGACGCTAGATGTCGCCATGCGCTTCATCCCCTCGGCTGATCGCCATATTTACTACATTTAAGTGGTACACACGTTTCATTATTTCAATAGATCCTAGCCTTACTGATGAGCCTTGATATAACGAAACGCATCTAGCTCTGAGGAAATTAAAGAAAATATTTTCTTTTCACAATACATATTAACACAAAACCGGTGTTTTCTTTCAGGTTTTTCTGTGATAAGCCTGGATTAAATTCAGGCATTATGACATTTGTCTGCCCAATATTCTACTACGCGGATTTTTTTTTTGTGCATGCATGACTTTTGAGTGTACGAGAAAGGCGCACGCTGTCATTCCTTTACGTATAATGATACTTTGACGATGTTTATATTTCGTATAGAGGAACCAGAAATTGATACATACATAAACGACAACTTCCCACCAGGCTGGTCCTACCAAGAATTTGCTAGAGAGTTTACTGCTGAATTCTTTAATGCCACTCAATGGGCGCAATTGTTTGCAACGTCAGGAGCTAAGTAAGTATCATATTATTTAGTTTATACAATTTAAATTCTATTATAGGTAATATATTTTCTTTTTACCCAACTTACCAGCCTAATAGATAGAGTAACAGTCTCCGAATTATATTTACAGTAAAACTTTGAAAACCATTATGGTTTATTCTGTGTTCGGGTGTTCCTTTCGCCAGGTCCATCCTCACAATGTTTTGCTTTATAGCTGTTCATTAGCTAATGAGAGAAAAACTAATTTTTGTCACCCTATGCAACAAGAAAGAGTGCTGAGGCTATTGAGGATATGCAGATGACCTCGACTAACTGCTATAATTTCTCCTTGTTATTGCCTTGAACTGACCAAAAAGAAAAGCCAGGTATTTCTGCTGTTGTTCTTCTGAACATGTACAGAAAATACTAAAACCTGCTCCTTGCTGACTTCGGTGGTAAACTCTTACCTTATTCGACCCTTGCTAAAAACCTTACTTTAAAGGGAGCTTTATTGATGTCACTAAAATTCTTTGGTTTTATAAAACAAATCAGTTTATCCTAAAATAAATATATAAATAGGGCGTAAAACATCTTGCACTGAGAGAAATGCATTATAACCCTTATGAGAATTCTTATAAACATCATAAGAATATTTAATACTATTTGGGACAGCAATACGTACTAATAGCATATATACACCAGATATAGTTAAGACTAGTGCATAAGAGTAAATAGCTATGTTATACTGTTTATATGACATGGATTGTAACCGTAAAGGTTTGATCCATAGCGAATATAAAACGTGCTTATTCCCATTATACATTAGTTGATAATGAGTGTAATCCAGTTTTATAATGGGCATACAACTGTTTAGTTGCTAATACAAAACAGTTTATACCAACTAAACAGTTTTATACCGTTTTGTATTAGCAGCTAAACAGTTTTATACCTATTATAAAACTGTTTAGTGCTAATGCAAAACGGTTTTATACTATTTTTTGGTTTTTAAAATTTTGTCCTCTAGGGAATCTAGGGGTAGTATATATTTGAAAGGATTACAAAAAAAAATAGGTAAACATTACAAAGGTCTTTATTAAACTTGAACAAAAACAACACAAGACCATTTATCCTTAACGCTTACAAATACTAAGGCACAACAAAAAATCTAAAAACATAAATACAGCTTTTAGGTTACCAAAGATACTAAAATTATTTACACTTTATTATGTCGCTTACAAATTGCTAAATGCAGACGTTACAACACTAAGACCCAAACCAAATAATATAGGTGAGTTAGGATTATTATTATGAGCTAGTTTATCTCAAAATTCACAAAAATTAACTAAGGCATACGTATGGAATTATTCCGTTTCGTCCAATTTTGTTTTGGTTGTATTCATATTATATATTTTGCAAAGAAAAATAAAATAAAATAGCTACTGATTTGGAATTGTAGGATTAGAATTGTAAGTTATTATAGTTGGTAGTCTAAATTATTTTATTGTTTACGGCATTTGCATATCATTTTATTATAAAAAATAGTAAAAATGAATCGACAGTTATAGATTTTTCAAATCATTAAAACTCAGTTATTTGAGACTTAAAAATGCATTTATATATACATTTAGGTTAACAATTTTACAAAATGAAAATATATTTTGATTGATCGTTATAAACTATTATATTTATAAAACTGGCAATCTAATTTTCTATATATCAGTCATCAGTCATATTATACGAAAGCAATGCCAAAGCTAATGTTTGTGAATTTTAAGATAAACCAACCACACATAAGTAATAATAGGTACTTACCCCCTTAAAATGGGTTGGGTTTGAGTTTTGCAAACTATAACATGATTATGTACAGTTGAATATGTTATCCATATTTTATTATTTTATACAATACATACAGAAAAAGTTCAGCCACTAAACACACAATCCGCGAAGCCCGGGGAACAAAACAAATGGCCACCATGTCCCGTGTAAATGTTTGAAGTTTCCCCCACTCATCGCGAAATAGAAGTGTGTTGCATACCCGTTAATAAATGTTTAATATTAACCACTATTTTAAATAATACCCCAAATAAAGCGTTTAATCGTTGGTATAATCCTAAAAACAATTTTTTATTTCCAATAAGAATATTTTACTGAAACACATTCTTACAATAATTGGCTTATATGTAGTATTATTTTGTCTTATTGTACGTATAAATAACGAGTTAGCAATTCTATATGTTGTTTGTTAATTAATTTTTTTGTTGTAGTTAAAGATTGTTTAATAGTAATTATTAAAAATGTTGCTATTAATATAAGATAATTCTTAACAATTCTGTTTAATTGGTCCATTTCCCTCTGTGTGCCCATATGATAAACATAATGCAGGACATTAAATTTGTAGATCTTTACATTATTGAGAAATTTATTATGATATTATAATTAATTAGTAGGGAATTGTTAAGGAAGCTTAAATACATTTTTAATGCTTTAATTTGAAGAGTTTTTAAAGGTTTTAACAGTACATTTTGAGCTGTGTCCCATACTCATATCATAATGCAGGTGGCTATATACAAGTGCATAGTAAAGTGGTTTTATTTAGCAGCTAACTGACTTGATAGAGAATCCGAACAAAAGAGGCCATTTTTTTCCTGAAGTAAGCAATATGCATAGACCAGCTCAAGGTACTACCTATTAAACTACTTAACAATTTTATTACTGACGAGTTTTGAAATTTTTGATTTTCAAATAATATATGAGAGTCATTATTGAGACCCTTTTTGTCAATAAACATATAGGAGGACTTCTCTATATCTGCGATTAGTTTATCAGATTGCAGCCAAATGCTTATTTTTTTTAGATCACCAACAATATAAGATTTAACTGAATTAATAATCCCTACCGTAGTATACCAGTGTCGTATCAACTGCGTACAACTTTACTGTACCCATTAGTGACAGCTCACCTATTGAATTAATATAAATTATGCACAGAGTGGGGCCTATTATTGAGTCTTGGGGAACTCCATATTAAATTTCTTTATTGGTAATATTTATATTAACAAACTGCTAGTTAAGTAGCTTTTCAAGCTTGATATGGGATCCCCCTTACCCCTGCTTCTTCCAATTTTGCATTTGTGGTCGACTGTATTAAATGCCTTTGGCAAGCTTGATGTTTACCTGGGGTTTGCAGAGCATATCAAGAAATATGTAAAAAATACTTTGGCTAATTTAAAACTTATATTGAAACAGATAAGGCACACCATGACCTCAAGAAATCGCTATGTGAAAACAATTTTAAGTGTTGAGAGAAATTGGATCGTTCTACAATATACGTAACAACAAAATGTATCTAGCACCCATTCAAGTCAAAATATTATGATATATCAATTGGCACAAGGTTCTGCGACTGCAATGGCATAAATTCTGTAGGTCTGGTAACTGTTCTAACACAAATTTAATGGATATTTATTTTTTAAGGTATGTTGTATTAACCAGCAAACATCATGAAGGTTTTACATTGTGGCCTTCCAAATATTCCTTCAGCTGGAACTCACAAGATATAGGACCACACAAAGATCTTGTAGGTACTGTCTAAATAAGCTACAAAGTGATAAGAAAAAATATTAAACTAAATTATTAATTTTAATTTTAACCCTCCTCTACAGAGCAACAGCAAATAAAATTTCTTACGGTTTAAGTGTTAAAATGTTTAAACCACTTACTGCGCTCGTCAGGGAGGACGCAAGCATGTCTGTCGAACTAGCAGAGAATACTGTGACTGTGGCTAGGCCACTGGGATCAGTCAAAGAGGACATAGATCGGATAGCTAAACAACTTGCGCAAAGCAGATGGACAGGGCTGACAACCTGTAGCTACTCCAGGCAATCGTGGCCCAACTGGTCGACTTACTAAGGTTGTTAACAACAGTAACTGGTTTGAATGAGCTGTCAAGATTCTTCTACGATCTATACGTCGCGTTAACCAACAGGAAGCTGATGCGGATAGGTTCCGCAGAACATGTGTGGTACCACAACGATCTTTATATGACTACGTGTGACTGTTTGGACAATGCCAGAGGTCTGCCACTTTAACCTAACCTAACCTAACCTAACCTAACATAACCTAACATAACCTAACCTAACCTAACCTAACCTAACCTAACCTAACCTAACCTAACCTAACCTAACCTAACCTACTAAAAAATAATTAATAAAAACACGCGAAAACTAATAGAGACGTAATCGCTAACCAACAAGTCGACAGCGATGGTGGCGTTCAGCTCGACGCGCTACTTCCTCGGGCGGTTATTATTTCTAAGATGCTCTTTTCTAATAAAATTTAGTTAACGAATAAAACGAATTTTTCTACAATATTCTTTCACATAGGACATTTTTGTAACAATGTAGTACCTACAAGTACCATGATCCACCAGACACGCATAAACATATTTGTTAAACATTAAATAGGATTAAAAAAAGCAAAATTATAGAAAATAAAATTATCTTCAGTATTATCTTACTTACACATTTGTGCCTTTTTAAAAAGGTCACTGATAGGTACGGTATACCCAGTATCCCTTAAATGTTAAGGTAATAGTTAAGTTTTTAAGTTATTAATACTTTCTAGGAGAACTCAGTGAGGCTGTGAGAAATGCAGATCTGAAATTTGGTTTATACCATTCGTTATTTGAATGGTTCCATCCGCTTTGGGTTGAAGAAAAAGCCAATAACTTTTCAACCGACAATTTTGTACAAAACAAAATTTTGCCGGAAATGTATGAACTGATCAACACCTACAAACCATCCGTTTTATGGTCTGATGGGGATGAAGAGGCGGATGACACTTACTGGAAAGCAACTGAATTTTTAGCTTGGTAAATATTGAGAGCATAAATATCGATTTCTCTTCAGAGTAATTTTATTTAGTGCACTTAAAAGAACAAATGTTTAATAGAATTTTCTATTAGCTTGTAAAACTGACAACAGTTTGCTTACTTTTCAATCAATGTTAGCAAATTGATCCTTAAATGGAATGGTTTAAATGAAATCTAAATGTTTCTTGTCCTAAAACTACATCAGGGTTCCAATATTTCAGGGATTTTTAAACGTGCTTTAATAACAATCAAACCGATGTCAAAGTTATTTCGACTTTTATTAACGAATCTCTCATACCGCCTCATACCGGAATAACCTGGCAAAAATTCTATGCCATAAACTAAAAAAAAATCTGTTTTTGTCTTCACGCCCATCGTAGACGGCCATGTTTTTTAACGTCAAATGTCATAAGTTTAAAAATATACCCATGGCAATGGCCCAATTCTTGCTTTGCTTTGTTTTAATAATAATTATTAGTATTAGTATTGTCAAAACCAGTGGCGGATTTACAAATTTGCCGCTAGTAGGCTATTCAGTTTTTGCCGCCCCTATACCAGTGACGGCTCGTGAGTTGTGAAACAGGTGAAGTGTTCTGGAAAGAAAAAGCCCGCTCCAGGCGAAATGCGCCGCAGGCGAAAAATTTTTAAGACCACGGCCAAATTTGGTCAATAATTTGTAGAAAATATTTTAAAAATTTATGATTACCTACTTATTTTATTGAAAATGAAATTTCTTTCTGCAAAGCGAGTAAAGTTCCAACTACCTTTTTTTCCCATTAACAGACACGGCCAACAATAAAGTTTATTTAACAAAATACTACCCTTCGACCATGAATAAAGATTGTACCATTTATTTCTGTAAGATAAAAAAAAATTTTTTGGGCCAAATTTGCCGCCCCCTAAAATCTGCCGCCCTAGGCTCCAGCCTACTCAGCCTAATGGTAATTCCAGCACTGATCAAAACTAATACAACTCCTGGTTCTTTTTGTAGGCTTTTATTATTACCAAAAATAATTTCTTTCGGCAACCATCCAGAAAGTACCCTCTTTATGTTCCTGTTAATTTATAATGCTACTTTTGCCAATTTTTTAGCTTATTAACACAAACACGAAAAGTTCTTATATTAAAATCAGTAATATTTTCTGTTTCATAACCAATAATAACAGGACCATATGGCAGCAGCTGATGGCTATAGCTTCCATTGGAACAGGAGATCACAGATATGTTAAAATATATTTTCTAAGAACTCAATTATGACCAAATTTTTTTACTCGTTTCTGAGAACTCATACGCCACTCTACGTGAATCACTTTATCACATTTTGTTGGCAACCGTCCGGAAACTACACACAAAAAAATCTAGTCTCCAGTTGAACCTAAAAGTTTCAAACTGAAACTATCATATACATGAATAGGAGCAATGCTAAAGTAAAATTAAATAGAAAATACCTTAGCATCAAAATATAGTTTTAAATTAATACTACTTTATTTTAACTTGACTCTACTTTAGTTTTAGGGTAATAAAAATAAATGATCAACCTATCAATAATTTTAGTTGCAGATATAGTATACGTTAATATTGGTTTGATGCAAAGTAATGCAAATAGCATCAAAGAAATAATAAGGGTTTAGATTTTACTCAAGTTGTGTATAGAGACTGTCTTTGTGCTCGCTGTGAGAATACAAATTTATTTTTATTTTCAAACCCATCATAGTATATTTCACTTTGACCACAATACTTATTTTTAAAACAAGTATAAGATTATCTTGTTGTGATGATAATGTAATCTCTTTATGAACATAATTTTGATTAACTTGATGATATAATTTAAAACTAGTAGTAGTTTAAAAATGAGTATTTTTTAGGTACAAAATAAAGCAAGTTAGTTTCAAAATAAGGCTATTTGTTTGAGCATTACTATAAGCTTGGTTTGAGAGTAGTTTTTTTTGTGTGTACCTCCTTCTCGAATACTTTGTCTTTGAGAAAGTAGCACTTTTTCGGCCTAGTTCGGAAAATACCAAAGTTTTCGGAAAGTGGAGAAGATTTTTCTTGTTAAAAAAATAATATACCCAAATAGCCCCGAAACTTTACTGTTTGGACTCGCAGACTTGTCTACTCGTTTAAAAAAATAAACGGTTTTCGTAAATTGCATAAACTTTTACGCAATTGCCATAGTGTATCGTCTAATAGACATAAATATTTGAAAGTCGTAAGCTGTATAACAAAAACCAACATCTACAGGATTTGTTATAGACATAACGAGAGTCCAGTTAAAGATGAAATTGCAGTAAATGACAGATGGGGAAATGGAATATCCTGTAACCATGGCGGTTTTTACACATGTGGTGACAAATACGACCCAGGTAGGGTTTGAAAATTTTTAATTCGAAACAACTGTATAATCGTAGTGTGGTATTAACTGTAGGCTTTAAATCACTTTTGGGTAGATCAAAGTAATTTAAAGCAAACTTTACAACAAACAGCTATTTTATCAAAGTAATAGAAATACTAATTGTTGTGGCGAATTGTAAATTTGTTATAACTGATCTATGAACAAATATATTAAAGAAATATTTTTTTAAAGGAACCCTACAAGATCACAAATGGGAAAACGCCATGACTCTTGACAAGCAATCTTGGGGATTTAGAAGGAATGCCAAGTTGGAGGATTACCTTACTCAATCAGAACTTATAACTAAGTTAGCAAGAACAATTAGTTGTGGAGGTAAGTATAAGTGGTTTAACTGAATACCATAAATTTACAATGTTTGCCATTTCTGTTGTAGATCCTATCAATGCAATATTAAAAAACAAGTTCCCCAAAGGGGATATATACAGTGAGGACGTAAAGTCTGGAATAAATTCATTATTTAGGGAACGCTGAATGTTTTTAAAAATCGCTCGGACACGTCGATTTTGTTTTTTTAATACGCATTTTTTTCAATATTTTTTATTATACAGGGTGTCTCCGAAAGCACTCTGCTTGGACCAACTTTAATTTTTTAAATGGGAACCCCCATTTTTTTTTTTAATTTTAGGATTCTGTGCTTAATTGTAAACATTTTTTATCTAACATGTCATTATGATTTATCGACAGTTGAAGTTCGAAAATAAATACAACAATTAATTATTTATCATTTTAATTAATGTTGAAAATGTTGCCCAAAGGTTAATTGGCAGTAACCTAGACGATCGAAAAATTCTTTCTGCACATTTCTGACAACTTCCGGACTGATTGACCGTATTTCTTAAATAATTTGATTCTTTAAGTCCTCCATGTCCATTGGCTTAGTTTGGAAAACTTTACCTTTAAGGTAACCCTACAGAAAAAAGTCAAGGGGGGTTAAGTCGGGAGACCTCGGCGGCGATTCAATAGCTTCCTTTCTTCCAATCCATCTATTTTCAAAAGTTCGCGCTTATCTTAATACTATTTTTGAAAATAGATGGATTGCAAGAAGGGGAGCTATTGAATGGCCGCGGATGTCTCCCGACTTAATACCCCTTGACTTTTTTCTGTGGGTTTACCTTAACGGAAAAGTTTTCCAAACTAAGCCAATGGACATGGAGGACTTAAAGAATCGAATTGTTCAAGAAATACGGACAATCAGTCCGGAAGTTGTCAGAAATGTGCAGAAAGAATTTTTCGATCGTCTAGGTTACTGACAATTAACCTTTGGGCAACATTTTCAACATTTATTAAAATGATAAATAATTAATTGTTGTATTTATTTTCGAACTTTAACTGTCGATAAATCATAATGACATGTTAGATAAAAAATGTTCACAATTATGCACAGAATCCTAAAATTAAAAAAAAAATGTGGGTTCCCATTTAAAAAATTAAAGTTGGTCCAAGCAGAGTGCTTTCGGAGACACCCTGTATAATAAAAAATATTGAAAAAAATGCGTATTAAAAAAACAAAATCGACGTGTCCGAGCGATTTTTAAAAACATTCAGCGTTCCCTAAATAATGAATTTATTCTAGACTTTACGTCCTCACTGTATATAGTTAATTCTCCAAAGGGGATATTATAGTTTATTTCATTAGTAGATTGTAGATCAATAATCATTGTGAGGTCATAATGCCAGCTATATAATCTATAACTTTTTAAGGTAATCTTCTGCTAAATATTGGCCCAACGAGAGATGGCATAATAGCTCCAATTTTTGAGGAACGTCTAACCCAACTTGGTCAGTGGTTGGATATTAATGGAGAAGCTATTTATAAGAGTCAAGCCTGGACAATCGCTCAAAACGATGTTATAAACGAAAATGTATGGTAAGTAAAAGGTTTTGTGTTCGAATACCAGGACATTCGGCGTTAATCTTCAAGGCTCCATCAAGAAATTTGTTGTTAATTTTGCGCATTTTTCTTTTGCAATAAATGATCCTTCATTAACATATTAGATATTACGTTTTCTTCTACACTAGACAATCAACAAACTCGAAACAATTACGTACTGTGGTTGATAACAAAATGAAAATAAGGTCCATCTTAAATAATAATGCTGTTTATATTTTATACGTTTTTGTTGTTATTCCAATGAACATTTATTTTTAAAATGTATATTTTTCATGTACTAAATGATTTCACTTCCTGTTATGTATGTAAAAATGATTTGAATCGTCAGCTACGGGTGATGGATAAATCCTACCGTGTTATTTAGCTCGAGACCACTTTTAATGTACGATAAATTTATTTATTCTACATATTTTAGGTATACAACAAGAGATAATGCGGTGTACGCCATTGATTTGGAATGGCCGGAGACCAACACAGTCATTTTGGGATCCGCAGTATTCCTCTTTGAAAGCGCAGTTCCTGTGGTGACATTATTGGGAAACGGTGGAAATCTAGACTGGATAGTATTCAACGACCAAGTTCTAATAGAATTACCCGACAAATCCACTGTAAAGGGTGAAACAGCTTGGGTTTTAAAAATTAGTTTTTAGTTGTGTGTAGTTTAGAAAATAAAAGAAAATTATTAAAAAATAAGTAAAGTGGTGTTATTTTACCATGCAGCAGCGGTTAGGCAACTTAAGTCAACTTTCGTAATGGTTTTATACTCAACTCTAAAATATCAACGATTCATTTAATTAAATAGTATTGTTGACGTAAGAGTGGGATTTATTAATGGTAAATTTTAAAACAAGGTAACCTATCAAATAATGATTAATTTTTATTACTAGTAGTTAATGTACAGCATACGGGATAGATTCAGCAAGGCCTGCGTTAAGGTCGTTACGTTACATTATAGTAATTTTGTAACGTATCATTGCCAGCCAAAAATTAATGGGACAAAGAAAGGTGCTTTAATCTTCTGGACTAATATATGTCAAGTTGCAGGTAGATAATTTCTAATTTGTTCTTGTCAAATAATATATTATGATTATGATAATGCCAGCATTAACCGTAGAACAAAAAGCTATAATTCTCACCAGGAAGATAAAAATTAAAGTATGCGGGGAAATTATAAGAGAAAACCAGGCTCTGGTAGGAGGAAGATTTTGACGGACGGAAATATCTCAACCAGAATAATTTATGGGAAAGAGTAATATTTTCTGACGCAAAAACAGTCCAATCGTGCAGAAACGCAAATTTTGTGTATATAGACCCAGAAACGTGAGCTATGACGAGAGATATCACCATAAATCTAATCAATGGGGGCAAGAAATTACCCGAGAAAAAAACGTTTACGTCTTAACGCGGAGTTCAAAGAGTCCAGACCTCAATCTTATTTAGAACTTTTGGGATGACAATATATTATGTATAGGCATGATTTTAGACCGAGAAGCTAAAAATAACTCTAACAGAAGATACTGGAAGCATGGGATGAAATAACTACAGAATTTAAAAGAATTAGTGTTAAGCATGCCGCGTCGTCCACAAACCGTTAATAGCGATGCAATGAATTATTTATTTTCCCCAAATGGACTTTAAATATTTATTTGACAAGAGAAAAAATGGCTTTATTCCACTAATGATATACAATAATGTATAATAAAAAATACATGTATTATGTATAAAAAAATTTAAATGATTTCATACACAGAATGCTGCAGAGCATTTTGAAAACCTTATTCTTTACCTCGTAGACTAAGAAATAACAAGGTAAAAGCACCTTTACCTTTTTAAAACGTTGTTATAAAAGTCAAGCAGCAAAATATTTTGATTTTTTTTTCTTTTACCAGTATTTCTGGCCTTGGGTTTTCATGAAATAGTTATTTTTGTATCTAGGGTGCGAAATACTACTTTGGTGATCGAGACAAAGATTTTTTGACGAGGCGCAGCCAAGTCAAAAAATTGTTCGAGATGACCAAAGAATTTCGCACACGAGTTGCAAACAATACTTTTTTTACAACGACTTTATTTTCATTAAACTAAAACCAGAAAACGATATTTTGAATTATAATCGATAATATTTAATGCAAATTAATTTTTAAAAACATAGTAGTCGAATCTGTCACATAGGGTAGAGTGCTCTAAGAGTGCGCGGGCGATAAGAGTGCGCATGGGTTATATTTCGGAACGCACCCAAGAATAACCTTACTTTTTTATTCATACATGTTCAAGCCCGCGTCAAAATCATTCCTAAAAAAGTGCACCCAAGAAACAAGAATAATAAAGGTCCCAGGTAAGTTTAAATGTTTTACTCCGTTTTTATAAAATATTTAAACATTTTAGAAATCGCATATGGTGAATGTTTTAGCGAACATTGGTAAAATATTTTTAGGTTTAGGTCAACAAATTAGTTGTTTATTCGACATCAAGTCCATAATTTGCATATATAATGAAAGATGGCGACACTTGTATTGTTATGAATAAACATACATGGTCTGTAAGAGTGCGCACATACGTGGTTTGCAAGAGTACGCGCGCACTCTTACAGGCCTTGTATTTTAAGATTTACCTAATCTTTCAATGCACCTATGAAACTTAATTTAAATTTTATATTACAGCATGTCAACGCGAAAAAGAACATCAACGCGAGCTTTGTGCTCCCAAGAAGTACTTGACATAGCAAAACAGAGAATTAAAAATGGCGAGAGTAAAAGAAAAGTAGCTAAATCTTTGGGTATGTCAGAAAGTACGTTACGAAAAAGATTAAAAAGAGCTACGGTAGCTACAACTTTGGGGCGCTATGATACCACATTGACCAAAGAAATGGAAGATGAACTGTGTAAATATGTAAAGGTCATAGACAATATGTTTTATGGATTAACGACAAGAGCGTTAAGAAGTTTAGCTTTTGACTTTGCAGAACGTAACAAAATTCCTCATCGTTTCAGTGCAGCATCAAAAATGGCAGGTAAGGGTTGGCTACGAGGATTTTTGAAACGACACCCTGACGTTTCACTAAGACAACCAACCGCTACCAGTCTTGCAAGAGCCATAGGGTTTAACCAACCACAGTGCAAAAGATTTTATGACAACCTATCTGAATTAATGAAAACATATAATTTTCCTCCACATAAAATTTATAATCTGGACGAATCTGGATTTTCCACCGTACCCAACAAACCGCCAAAAGTTTTATCTACAAAAGGTAAAAGATGTGTGAATAAAATCTCTAGCGCCGAACGAGGCACAAATGTGACTGCGGTGTGTGCGATGAGTGCGGGTGGGCAGTTTGTTCCTCCTGCCTTCATATTTCCACGGAAAAGAATGAAGGTAGAGCTTCTAGATGGGGCTCCTCCATCGTCCATAGGAATGGTATCTGATAGTAGTTTTATTAACAGTGATCTCTTTCTTGATTATGCAACCCATTTTAGAGACCACGTTAAGCCGACCAAGGAGCAACCTGTTCTGCTTATAATGGATAATCATACATCCCATTGCACAATTGCTGCTGTTGACTTTTTTCGAAAAAATAATATTAAAGCATTGACTCTTCCGCCACATAGTAGTCACCGTATGCAACCCTTAGACCGGTGTTTCTTTAGTCCTCTAAAGAAATTCTATGCAAATGAATGCGAGAAATGGCTAACCAACCACCCACACCGAGCCATAACTGTCTATCAAATTGTCTCTATATTTGCCCCAGCATACTTTAAAGCTGCTACAATGACAAATGCTGTTGAAGGATTTAAAGTCACGGGGATATGTCCATTCAACAATGATATTTTTACTGAGGCAGATTTTTTGGCCAGTCAAGTTACGGAAAGAGCAGATCCTTCAACCACGCCTGAAACGCCTGCCCGTTTAGACGACGCTGTTGTTGTAACTGAAATTGCTCCTGACATGCCCGAAAATTTAAGTTCCATATCAGAAAACGCTGCTGCTCTACCTGAAATTTCTGCTGTTATACCTGTAGTTGCCACTGTTGCATCTGAAGTCCCTAAAGTCGTCACCAATATCGATACTTCCATACCTATAAATTCTACCATCAGGATGCCTCTAGATGCAACCTCCTTATCTGGCCCGGATTCTCCGACAGCATCGGTGACTGCCGTGGGTAAAAATGATGACGACAAATCAAAACAAATTTATTTGTCATTAACAGCAATTTCTCCATTACCCAAATCTATTATACCGCGATCCACTAAAACCAGAAGCAAGAAGTCTGAAATCATTACCAGCTCACCATTTAAAGACCAGTTAGTTCAAGCAGAAGAGACAAAAAAACCAAAAAGAAAGATTGAACTCGATCTAAATACAACAAGAACCAAGACAAATCCAAAAAAACCAAAATCCATTCGGAAGAGGAAGATGTGGAATTGCACCGGGTGCCACGAAACATATAGCGAACCAATAACGGAGGACTGGATAGAGTGCTCATCGTGTTCCCAATGGTGGCATGAAAAATGCACTGGATATTCTGGTAGTGGGTTATACAAATGTGATTTATGCATTTAAAACCTGGTGCGCACTCTTACATATCTTAGTGCGCTCTCTTACAAACCCGTATCTGTAAGAGTACGCAAATGCATCATTTGTTTATTTTTTTTTTTTTTAATTTGGTATTTTTTTAAGTTCTTATTTAGTTTGTAGTAACGGTGTTAAACTCCAAAGAGTTAGAATAAAAATTTGTAACTTCTTAAAATTATTTGTTTTCTTTATATCTCTCAGTAAGCGTTAAGTGCGCACTCTTGAAGCACTCTACCCTATATCACTACGGAAACCAATATGTTTGACAACAAACGATTTTCACTTTCATTATCGAAATTGTGAGTGCTAAATATTGCTAGTTTTTTAAAGTAAAATACCTAATACACTAATGGAGAGTCTCGAACGTGAAGATGACTTATCCTGTACCCCAAACAGAAATATCAGATGCAGCCAAACTTGTTACAATGAATCTTCTACCGGAAAAATCCAGACGACAGTATGAAAGGCAGTATGAACAATCTAAAACATGGTGTTTGACAAAAAACGTAAAAAAAGTCTCCGAAAATATTTTACTGGTATATCTTTCAGGAAGATCGAAAGAAGTCAAATTGTCCACATTATGGTCAATATATTCCATGTTAAAGACCACATTTACTAGGAACCTAGGATCACATCGACATGTTTCGAGTGTAGAAACACTCATCATCAGGAAACAAAGTGAAAAGTAAAATGCTGATGTTTTTAGCAAAAGAGAAAATAATGGTGAGATTGAGCCGTAATGAAGCTTTTAATGGTGTACAAGAGGTGTAAAATTGAATAGTCAGAAGGTCGACAATCAAGACTCCAGCATACTAAAGAGTCGAGGGTTAAGTGCAGAAGCACACTGTGCCGTGCAGAAAAATATAGGGTAGTAAAAATGAGGGAGTTTTGAAAAACTTATCTGTAAAAGCATTATTAACTTACTGAAACATCTTGAGTTTTATTAAGCCTATTCAGAAACATGTGAAAATGTTGGGGTGAGATGTAAAGAAAATAAAAAAAATAAAAAAGTTATCTTTTAGGGGTCAAAGCATCTTTTGGTTAAAAAGTAAAAACTGTTGGGGTACCAGGCTTTTGTTTCTGACTAGGCTTAATAAAACTCAAGATGTTTCAGTAATTTAATAATGCTTTTTACTACCCTATATTTTTCTGCACGGCACAGTGTGCTTCTGCACTTAACCCTCAACTCTTCAGTATGCTGGAGTCTTGATTGTCGACCTTCTGACTATTCAATTTTACACCTCTTGTACACCATTAAAAGCTCCATTACGGCTCAATCTCACCATTATTTTCTCTTTTGCTAAAAACATGAGCATTTTACTTTTCACTTTGTTTCCTGATGATGAGTGTTTCTACACTCGAAATATGTCGATGTGATCCTAGGTTCGCCTAGTTTTTCGATTAATAAATATTGTGGAGAAAGACTTCGTGCTTTTTTTTTCTGTATTTTTTTATTAGTGAAGGTAAATACCTTATTTTTAAATTTACTATTGAGAATATAAAGAATAATTTATTGTTTTAGATTGTTTTGATTATGGGTATCTCGGATCCTTGTCGCCGGGAGGAGTTAACAAAAATGAGTCTTGATGATATCGAGGACAAACACTCAATTTTAATAGTAAAAGTTCCCGATACAAAAACAAACGTGCAGCGGGTGTTTACTGTTTCAAAACTGGAATATATCGAACTTTACAGAAAATATGCAGCTCTTCGTCCAGACTATGCATCGTCACGGCGATTTTTTCTGAAATATCGAAACAATAGATGCTTTAACAAGGTTGTTGGAATTAATTTAATTGAAAAAATGCCATCCCTAGTAGCAAAATATCTTAGAATAGCGAATCCTGAATCATATACCGGTCACTCCTTTCGGAGGATGTCTGCAACACTTCTTGCTAACGCAGGATGTATGGAAATCTTCAACCGTGGCCGAAGGATATGCGGAGGACTCAATAAATAATAAAATTAATATTTCAAATAAAATTCTTGATTGCGAAACTTTAAATGTAGATCCAGTTTCATCTAGTTCGAAAGCGAATAATAATAATGTAATTTCAACCTTCCGAGCAGCAGATTCCTCAGGAATAAATACTACATCTTGTAGTGGTTGCACAATTAACGTTAATATTGTATATAAATAATAATTAAAATCACTGTTTTTAGTACAAATATTTCAGAAATTCTACGTTTAGTTTATTTTTTTGATAAAATAATAAATATTTTTTAAATGGATTTTTGTTTAATTCTTGTGTACTACCTTAATAGAAAATGAATTTGGTTAATTTTTCGACAAAGGTCAATAAGATTTTCACAACAGGCCATAATTAAATTCATAGTAGGTATATGATGTGCAAAATATTTTGCACCCTAATGCGCAAAATATTTTGTTTACATTGTCATTTTTTGACGGTTGTAGAAAAATAATATTTTCCAATAGAAACTTTAATGCTCATGCTCACCCCTTTAACGGCAGACTTTCAAAAAAATAGAAAATACATATTATGGTATACCTCTGGTTACATCATTAGAAAGACTATACAATTTTGCCTCATTTTGGTTTAAGGCTTATTATTGGCGTACCGACCTTGATAAGAGTGAGAAAGCTATTGAAAGTGAAATCATTAAAATCGCTGTAACTTATAAACGAACTATCCGATTTTACTAAATTTAAGCTTGATTGAAAGAGAAAGGTAAGCAATTTTAATTGTCGTATCCACTGGTAGATGATAGTTTCTAATAAAATTCCTAGAGGGCGCAATTTGTAATAATATCAGTTTATTTGATTTTATCTGGAAAATTCAAATCATACGGTGTAACAATGACACCATAATCGGAAAGTAGATTAAATTAGCAAGAAAAAATGTTAAGGTGGAAATATCAACGTCATGCAATCTATTGCCAACCTATAACCTATTTCGCGTTGAGACTAGTCGAATATTTTATACAATTATTTTGTAATATTTGTAACTATTGTTTGTTTTTATTATGTATTTTTTATGACAACATCATCATAATCTAGACCATTTAAAATAATAGAATTTACAAGCTATAAGTTTGTGTCAGTGTTTAAGTAGATACAATTTGAAATTATATAAAATTCTAAGTTTATAATAAGCATTTTTTATTATGTTTTTTATATAAGCTTCAAAGGTCAAAAATATTGATCAAAAATTATACCAAGATTTCTAGCGAACGTTACCAACGGTATCAAACAACGAAATCAGTGTTGTTTATTTTCTTTGAATAAATAGATTTTGGACCATGTTTTAAAGTTCAAGAAGTAGTCCATTTTCTCAGTGGTTACATTTTTAAATGGAAAAATAAAAAGTCTGTCTAAACCACAAATATATTTAATAAAAAATTTGAAAAAAAGTCTTTACTTTAAAGCTTGACTTAGAGAAGGTCGTCATCAGTTTGGAAAGTATTTGGGGTTGAGTTTAACGACATATCTAATAATGCTTCGTAGATTAAGGTAGGTAATAAATGAAAGAAGGATTAACTCAAGTAACAGAAAATTACGAAATTTTATATAATAAAAGTGGAAGAAAAATTTGACAGTTTTGAAAAGTTAGTCCTTGTAAAAGACTTTTTTCGCCTCTTGTTTCATAAAACAAAAATTACCAAAAATATTGGCATGCCTAAACGGTTTAAGAATAAAACCGTAGTGAAAAATATAGGAGGGGAATCTACCCCAGAATTAGTTCAAAATTAAAGTGTCTTTATATATTATTCATAGAAACAACATAATTTGTGGTTTAATTAATTTTGTGTATTAAAAAGTAAAAATATTGAAGAATTGTTTTTCAAAAAAAAACTTTTCCTTATATAGGTCCTGACATCCTGAATTTGGACCTATTGAAAATACATCCCAATAATAAAGATCTTCCTAGAGTGTCACAAGCCTTTCCTAGAAACAATTTAAATGACGCCGCGAAAGCAGAAAGGTTGCAAACATGAGATCAGAGTACGTACCTAGGTCATCCCATTATCCGGGCAATTACATTTTTTGCTAGTAGTGCGACCGATTAAATTGTTGTATTTTTTCTATAACATAAATAAAAAGAACAGGAGACCATACTCGAGATATCATTCAAGTAGATGCCGGCTGATCGACCCACAGCCCGAATCCCTGCAAATGGTCGGTTTGTTCTGACGTACCTACAGCGTGTATTCGGAAGTTCTTACCAAATGGGAAACTTTTTTATTATTAATTTTACAAAAAAAAAATCTTTATAAAAAGCTCTGCATGGTCTAAAACCTAAAATCAAATATCGAAATTTTCCAGTCATATACGAGGATTGTCAAAAAAGGTGAATTTTTCCCAAGAATGTGAATTTTTTAAAAGATTAAATTACCTTTATTTTTGACATTTTTTAAAAATTGTTATTAAAAAAAGTTGATCAGAACTAAAAACTACGGCTAAATGTGCAATTATACGCATTTATGTTGAAAAATTATTTTATTGATTTATTATTAATTATTTAATTTTTTAATTATTTAATTAATTTAATGCGTGTTATTGCATATTTAGACGTGGTTTTTAGTTCTGATCAACTTTTTTTAATAACAATTTTGATAATGTCAAAAATAAATGTACTTTACTCTTGGGAAAAATTCACATTCTTGGGAAAAATTCACATTTTTTGACAAACCTCGTATATGACTGGAAAATTTCGATATTTGATGGTTGCATTTTAGGTTCTAGACCATGCAGAGCTTTTTATAAAGAATATTTTTTTTTCGTAAAATTAATAATAAAAAAGTTTCCCATTTGGTAAGAACTTCCGAATACACGCTGTATATAGCTGGTATCGCGGGTTTTTATTCGAGAGCGTCGAACAGTAAGCTTCTACTACTTATTTCGATGACAGAACCAGCCTTAGTACGTCGGTACCCAAGGCGTTGGCTAGTACGACGCAAAGCACGCATTAGGCGTGCAGTGCTGAAATACCGAACCGAGTGGTCTGAAGGTTTATACGCCTATGGCGCGGAAACCGCAGGAACACGGTGAGTTTAGTCGGTAGGCGGCCCCATCAGGGTTGAATCCGACACTCCTCTGCTAGTATCCCGCAGGGGGTTAGTCTTTAGAAAAAAAAAAAAAAGGTTAAATATTTGAAAAACAATTTTGGTTAATAATAGATACTAGTTTTTGGATAGTTAATAACATTTTCAGTAATAGTTGTTTATTAGAAAAATAAACGACTTACGTGGTTTTGACATATAATTTGGTAAAAATTTGCTCGAATGGCAAGGTTTCATTCACCGCTAAACTCACAATATATTTACCACCATTGGCTGACATAGGTATTTGAATTTAAGGCTTAAAAACTATTTTACACCTTGCCGAAATCCGACTTAACTAACACGTTTCAAGTAGTCGACGAAACCTAGGTTCGTATCTAACGATATTCATAAAATGGCGCCAAATATACTTAAATGTTAAAACCTCGTAAGGCAACTAATGAGGTTTCCCATTTTAACTATTTTTCATGTTAGTATTACTAGCTTCTGAAAGATGGCGCTACAAGTATTAAACCTGAGAATTAACTATGGCGAACTAAAGGGTAGGAGGCGATCGCAATGCATTGGATTCGGTCCCAAATTAGCATCGGTAATTTAGCTTTACGAGTCGCCGTAAGATGGCGCTCGTGTTCGAAGTGTGCTATCAAATAAATGATTTCTTATGGAGGCAATAACTATTTTTATTTAAATTAGTTCTTTAAGGAACAAATAAGGACTTTTATATGAATTTACACTTACTTTGTTATACTTATTAGTAAACTCCGCCTGTATAAAGTTCTAACGATGCTTGGTTTTTAAAATACGGTGTATTAAACATTCCAGCTATACCTTTAGAGCTAGAAAGAGACTTATTTGGCTGCGTTTCCTCCCTGAAGAAGATCCTGTCTTACACCCCGACACAAAGCAAACTCTACTTTTATAAATTGTACCATTATTCATTATAAATATGGAAATCAATTACAATACAACGTTATTTGTCTTGTCTTGTCATCAAACGTTATTTGTTATTTCGAAAATTAAATGTCAATTTGTTAAAAGTAAAAGTAAAAAACGAAGAAGAAGAAGACGACACCAGCCCACTTGCGACGCGAGAGCATCTATCGGCCAATACCGAACTAACCAAAAAACCGGGACAGAATTTGAAAATGCTGCCATTGTCGATCGGCCTCCTCCCTCTAGTTCTCCATAGTATTAACTTAACTTTTTAAAGAGATTTTGCAGCTTCAAGGCAATCACTATTTTTAAACTTTTGCTGCAAAAAACGCATAAATGACAAAAATCGACTTATGAGGTTTTGCAATATAACCATCGGTATTTTGTTTAATAATTTTCTCAGTAAACATTTCAAAATTTTAGAAACGAAAATCGTAGAAAATTTTATTTTTTCTTCTTTTTACGCGAACGATAAAAATTAAAATTTATTTTAAAGTTTTTTTTTGAAAAATACACTTTCTTGCTGTTTTTTGGTTTGCAGCCATTTAAAAAGCTATTTTCGTATAGATGCCTAATTTTAGCCTACTCGATACGGTAGTTCTTTAGTAGACGGAAAGATAATAAGTATAAAATTTATTAGTTTTATAATAATTGACTCATCCCGGGAGGCGGAAAGACCTTCTGGACCCATTACAAATTTGTTTCGAAATCTCAATGATGTGGCATATAATATGAGCTAAAATTATTGTTAAAAATTAAATAATTTAAAAAATCGTTCTTTGTTTTTTTATTAGGGTTTTAAGTGCGTCATAATAAGTACAAAAAAAATTAATTTAAATTTTTAGTTGGGATCAAAACTATTTTAAAACAGCTTGTCGTCTGGCACTGTTTATCTTAATCACAAAATGACAATGCATTAGAGATAAAAATCCTCGCTATAAAACAGTGATAGTTCAATTGGTTAATCAGCATCACCCAATGATTCGACTCAGTGCTCTGTGCCATTTAAAAGAATGACAGGGAAAAATATTTTAGTGTTGCTTTTATTTGCGTTTTGTTTTGGTACAATTAGCGCGCAATACGATCCCACTTGGGAAAGTTTGGACACACGACCCCTTCCCTCATGGTACGATGAGGCGAAAGTAGGAATTTTTATTCATTGGGGAGTATTTTCGGTTCCCAGTATTACATCTGAGTGGTTTTGGAATGCTTGGAGTGGTGGTGGTAAGTTAAGGGTATATTAGATTTATGCCTGTTGGGCTAATATTATAAAAAATATTTTCGAAATTTAGATATAGGGTATTTATTTGTACGAAAAACATGTTTTATACCGAACTATAAAGTTTGCAAGCCAGAAAATGATAACGGAACTTAAGAAGTAATTCTTATTTACGTAAAAAAATTAAGAAACTATAAACATACAAAGCCGAAATTAAAAAAAAAAAAAATTTTCAAGATTTTTACTACTTAATAATGATTTTCACAGTCACAAGTCTTTATAAAACTCCCTAATTTTTCTTTTGTTCTCCTCATTTTTCTGCTCAGGATAGTACCTTTGCACTAACCCTTGACTTTTCAGTATGCTGAAGTCTTGATTGTCGGTCGATCTTTTGACTATTTAATTTTACACCTCTTGTACACCATTAAAAGCTCCATTACGGCTCAATCCCACTATTATTTTCTCTATTACTAACAACATCAGCATTGTACCTTTCACTTTGTTTTCCTGATGATGAGTGTTTCTACACTCGAAACATGTCGATTTGAATTATTATGAGTTAATCTAGGTTCGCTTAGTTATTGTAATAAAAATTGTGGAGAAAGACTTTCTGCTTTTCTTTTATCTATATCATTTAACTCCACTTCGAGTATGGACAACTTCTTAAAAATTAATTCAAATTGTTAAAAAAGAAAAGAAAAAAGTTCGCAAACAGCGGCGGCGCCTATCGGCCCATACCTTTATACAAAAGCTCATTATCGACAAATCTTACCCTCAAGTCATAAAATTACTTCGCGCAATCGTTGACTCACCCGGTACATTTTATCTTCAGAAAGATTATAGAGACCCATTTTACACTGGCCACATTTTACGTACTGTTTTATGACATTGGATAAAGTAAGGTTAGAAAGAAATTTCAAAAAGTGACAAATCTGTCAGATAATAAGTAATAAATTTTCTAAGGTTATTTTAAGACAGACGTGGCACAGAGGAATAAAGCGCTTTAAATTACTTTGGAGGAATCTTGACACAAATGTGATATTTTTTAAAAACTGACCACCTTGGATGTATCAATTGCAATTATTAATGAAGATTTAAAAGTTATTTTATTGTTTTAACTAATTTTCAGCGTCACTGTTCTTTCAAGGCGGACAACCAACAATACACTTGAATTTACAAAACATCAACTTGCCTAGGTTTTAAGACGGTATTGCTCCTTTTCCGTCAATACATTTATTGCTCTTTGTTGGTCCAATGCAAAATACTGAATGTGACAAGGATAAAGCTAAATCTTATTCCTTCAAAGTGATGTGGATTGTAAGTTAAAAAAAAATGGCTAATGCCTCGAATATGTCGCAGTGTAATTGGGACCGAGGATTGACCAATGTGGTGATTTTGTTTCATGGTTTTTTCTGTAATTTTTCTCAATATAAAATGGACAGACCATAGAATAAATATTTTTCATAATATGATAAAAAAAATCTAAGATAAAAATGTACAGGCGGTTGTATTTAAGTTGTACTATAAAATGAGCTGCACCCTGTCAAAATACAGTGTCATTTTTCAAAAAATGTTAGAAACTTTAATCTCGGTGGGTTTGTTCCAGAGTGTTTGGATTTATTCGGGTTTCCTCGGGTTTGTTGTATGACGGCAGAAATACATAGTTGCTAAACAAACAATCGTAATAATATTATTATCTAATCTTCTTTGTTGTTCTAATGAAATATGAGTGTTTTTCTAACAAATAAAATTAATTATTGTTTTTAAAAATAAAAAATGAAGTATGCAAACTCATGCTTGGAGTATGCTTTCGTTAACCTTTATAATTTTATATAATAAAATAACAACTGTTGTGTAATACCATTTCGGCCAACCTACCAGCACTACCTTAAGCACAAGTGAACGAATTTTTTAATAATTATAAAAAATTCTTAACACGCGTTTTTTTATTTTAATTGCTACAAAATTGACGTTCAAAATTTAAAAAACTTTTGCTTGTCATTTTTTTTCTAGAAAATCATGAGAGTGTTACCCATATCCACGCTCATGGTATTAAAAGAAATAATTTATTACTTGCAAGATGTAGTCTATAGGAAAATATAGTTCCAATGAACTAGCTGGCACTGTTCAAAGATATACAGATAAATCTTTTAAAAATTCAAATTTGAATACCCTGTATCAAGCAGAGCAGCGGACCCATACTTATATAGACTTCTTATCTTAAAATCAACGAAAGATTTGAAGAATGCATAATTCGTTAAAGTTTAAGTACAGACTTAATTAACATTCTGTAGATTAATCATCACTATTTAGTTATTTATTACCATTATTTTTTAGGAAACCAAGAAATTCAAGATTACATAAAAAATAACTTTCCACCTGGTTGGACATACCAGGAATTTGCAAGAGATTTTACTGCAGAATTCTTTAATGCCAACCAATGGGCAGAATTATTTGCAAAATCTGGTGCCAAGTAAGTAACTCATATAACCTAAAAAAGTTTTATTCATCGGAGGACCCAAAACACATGTCCTGTCCTGTACTAATGAGAACAAAAGAGTTCGAATCCGGTGTAATAAAAATTGCTTCATTATTTTGCTAGTACTATAATATGTAAATTAGTATATTGCTTATGATAGTATTTATAACCTAATAATGTAATAGCAGCCGTTGATATATGTAATTTTTAGTAATATTATGTTTACACAACTTTGGTTAGGGCCGAATTTCAAATTTTTTATTAATATTCATAAACTTCCGCACTTCGAACCAACAATAAATTTATATAAGTCAAACGCATACTTTGGTATAAATAAATTATATAATTTAAAAATTTGTATAGTATCCGTTATCTATTTTGAAAGGATGATTTTAGAACACATTTTTTTAAATGTTTATGATTTACATACCCACGACGACGCTAGATCAACTAAATTTTTACAAACCATAAAGATAAACACTAAACAGTAACTTTGGAAAACGATTACCCGTAAATAATAAAACAATAAAGAACTACCCTTGTTTAAATTTCATTTAAAAAAATAATACACTGGTACCAATATCTCCGTCTTCTTCTTCACGCGTGTTTGTTTATTGCTTTTAGAGGCGACAATAAATACGCCGGTGCCTGCGTTGCGCATGTCCGTTTATTGTACTATGTGCATGGCGTGAGTCGTAGGTCGTAGCGTATGTCAGATCAGGTGTCAGGTTAATTCATGCGTTGGACTACAAAGTGATAAGTATGTTGTGTATTGGCGGCCGGCGCAGCGGTCCAATTTATCCTTTTCATCGAATAATTTTTATAGTTTAATTGGGAATTGATTAGTTCCGGTGTCTATTTTTCTCGACGCGATTCGCTATTAAGAATCCGTTGCATCTTATTGCGATGTCCCTTGTGAAAACGTCTTTTTCAAGGCGTAATGAAGACGAAAAATGAGAAGTTTTTTGCTGCGTTCACTCAGATAAGTACTCTAACAACAATATACCCGTAGTTTTCAAGGTTATTGGTACGAAACTCATTCCTGGATTTGCGGTAGCGGTCTTAAACAGCTTTTATATTGTTCGCCGTGCTATTATTGGGAAAACCGAAAAATGTGTGGACTTTTGATGGTTATCTTGATTTAAAAAAGATTTCCAGAGTAGCAAAAATAAACGACACATCTAAAAAGCATAATCAGAACTCCCTAGGTTTTTTCCGTTTAACCCAAAATAGATACACATACACAAAGATAAATGCTAGGCAATACAAATTGTTGTATAACGAGGATGTTAGGAAAACCCGTTTACTAATGAAATACCTTATTGACACAACCATAATACTAGGCACGCTTTTCGCCTCACTGCATCTAAACATCACGGGCCGCCACTGTTCGTGTGCATTTTAAATTGTATTATATACCTGTCTCTTATCAATGCAATGATTGTCTGAGTTAACGAGGTATTTTCTGATTTAAGGACCTTTAAGATAAGTTTGTCAATATGTTGGACATATTGTGAGAATGCCGGCCATAACATTCTTATGTGATAAATAATATAACAGTGTTAGACAAAATACGGCAAATTAGAGTAATTAGGTGTTAGAATAAGATATAAGTCAACTAACTTTTATACAATACTAGCGTGTACCCGGCCTGCGTTGCAATGCCAGGCATTATACGCCTCTGAGATAATAATAAGGCGAGTTCACCATCACGTCATGATTTATAAATGCAAACCCGAACCACAGAAAATATAGCTACGCAACAGAACGCTGATGAGAATAGGAAGACAGGCGACAAACGAAAACGGCCGCGAATGGTTACTCGAAAGGTTCGAGGTGGCGCTGCGAGTAACAGTACACGCATTTATCGTATTTCGCCGATTTCGCGCTGTTCTGAGAAAGAATTTATTTGGTGATGTTGCCGTTCAGATACACTCTTGCAATTCGATTTACACTTACTTGGATTTTCGCAAGTTTATTTATTATTTTATATTATAATGCGGTTTATTGAATGACAGACCTATCAAAATAAAAATAAAAATGTACTTACATATAATATAACAGAAAGGGTCACATAATATAATAATAATAATAATAATAATAATAATAATAAAGGTCGCAAATTTTTTTTTACATTATGAGATGTCGATGTTTTGGGGGTCCCTAGATGACGGAGAATGATAAAATTTTGTATATGGATTAAGTATTAACACTGCTTCAAACCTGTTATAAGTAATTTGATTGTGCTATACCAGCGCGTTATATGGGTATTCTGTGATCAGAGTCTAGTAGATTCAGGGTAAACAACTAAAAATGTATATCGACTATCGAGCGACAAATAAAGTGCTGGGCAAAGGTGGGTATTTGGCAATTTTTTAAATTGGAATAACTTTTTTATTTTATTTTTGTTATTCTAATAGACTAAAAACCGATCAAAGTTTTGTTTTTTACACTTTTCGTTTTAACTATCTTTAAAAAATAATCGGCATCGATTATTAGCGACCCTGTTGAAATATAAAAGTAACGCTGACTAAGAGCTTATTCTGTTTATGGTTTATCTGAATGTCGAACCGATTTGTTTATGTTTCGACGATGGCGGTTCCATTTTCCATTTTCATGGCGTAATTCGAGACGTAATATTTGTCAAGGGTTCTTTCTGTTTGTTTTAAGAAAGAACAGTAAGTTAGAGTTCAATTATTGTCTATCACAATAATTCACAAGCCCGGTCTTTGTAACCATTCGTTTTTGTTCGTAATAAAGTATTTTACATTTTACCTGAGTTTCATAATTATTTCTCTTAGTACCACCACTTAATCTCAACAGACCCTGTATATAGTGTAAAAAGTTATGTTAACCAACATAAAATATTTTGTAGAAGTTCTTTTTTAATTACGAAAAACAGTGGTTTATTTGAAAGATTTTAATGACGAGTTTTCTAATTTATGAATTTAGTTATTTAAAATCACAGCATTTTATTTTGTCCCTGTAAAAATAAATAATTTTTTATATTTTGGCTAGTGTCCGACCGAAACAAGATTTTCAGCGCAAACCGAAACCGAACCTTCGATTGGTCTCTAATTTTGGCATTGCTACATAATGAGAGTTTAAAACCTTGCCGCTAATAATGTCGCAGAGACTTCAAACGTTTTCCCGGAATGCCGCTTCCTATCGGCGTTTTTTCCGGCGGCTAAAGTGGTAGATCAGAGAGGTTTACCTTTTACCCTCTTTTAGACAAACCAAGGTTCGCCCCCGCTACAACAAAAACATACATTTTATGCGAAAGCCACCTCTATAAATTAAAATCAACCAAATCAATTAAGGCTCCTTGATCTTACAGACTGCGAAATTACCTACTACCAAAAATTATTAAGTTATTATTATACGGGGTGTCCGCTAATTAATGGTACATAGAAAAACCACAGACTCCTTAAGTAAAAATATTAGGATTTATTCATACATACATATATCCGAAAGTTGATTTTAACTGAGGTAGGTTAAAGAAAACTTTATTTTCGTTTTTCTCCAATAACTTTAAGAAAAACTGACGTTTTTTCAAAAATTTTGCATTAAGGGTTTTTTTAGGTCGAGAAATTAATTTTTTTATGAAATTTTAATGTACAATGTAGGGGGGCGCTCTCTGCGGTATTTTTCGCACATTTATTAGGTCATAACTTTTTTGTGTCTCAGTGTATTTAAGTTTTTAATGAAGATAATAAAAACATTATATTTTACTTGCCTGAGCTAGTACACTGAATAATTTAAATGCAAATATCTCTGAAACGGTAACTCTGTAAAGTATTATTTTCGTTAAAAACTTAAATACACTGAGGCATAAAAAAGTTATGACCTAATAAATGTGCGAAAAATACCGCAAACAGCGCCACCTACTTTGTACATTAAAATTTCACACTCAAATAAACTTCTCGTTCTAAAAAAAAAACTTAATTGCAAAATTTTGTGAAAAAACGTTTTTCTCAAAGCTATTGGACACAAACAAAAATTAAGTTTTAACTTGTAACCCTGTATCTCAGTCAATATCAACTTTCGGATGTAGATAATTAAGTATGATTAAATGATAATATTTTTTACGTAATGAGTCTGTGGTTTTTCGATATACCATTAATTAGCGGACACCCTGTATATCTATAATATAGATAAATACCCAGAAATAAAATATCACCAGCACTTTTTATGCGTTCGGATTCGCAATTCAAGTACAGCGGTAATAAAGACTTAACAACTAAGATTTAAAAAATCTTAATTTTAAACCTGCAATCTCTAAAATAAATTGTTATTTTTTAAGGGCAAAGAGACACCTAGATAAGATTTTTAAAATAGTCAGTTAAACTGTAAATAACTACCTTTCAAAATACCCATAACATGTATTTATTTTAAACTTGGAGGAATATTCAATTTAAGGCTTTCCTAATGTCATTATTAAAATACCACAAATTCAAAGGAGATCCGTAATGAGAAATATTTTGGCTTTTAAAATTAGGTGGCCTTATACTGTTACATTAATGTCCGACATTTTTTCACTAACGTGGCAACTTTAAGAATTGTAATTATAAGAGATTGGATCTATTTAGTGAACATTGAAATAATTCAGTCAGCTTTATAGGTACCTATATAAAATATTAAAATTCCCACAAATGCAACGTTCAATCGTTATCGGTGAAAAGTCTAAAATTTATATAATAGTTTGACACACACAAACTTTCCGTTTTATCCAGTTCCAGTAGGTTTTTTATTTTATATTTACTTTCAATGAACATTAATTTTCCAAAATAATGAACTTGCTTGTTCTAGAACGCAACTTTAAATTGTAGTTTAATTATTTTACTGATTATACATTATACAACTCAATGTACCAGGTGGTGAAATAAGCAAGGACGTAGGCTTTATCTCGGAAACCATTATTCGCACAGCTTTCGGAAATATTTTTTATAAGTAAAGTGGTCAAGAGAAATTGCTGGAAATTACTTCTAAGTTCCTCATTTCGCCGCAAGGGGGCACAATTAAAAATTGTTTTTTTAAATTCTAAATTTCTCCGAAAATTCCCATATTACGGTATAACTCTGATTACATCTTTGGAAAGCTTAGACAATTCTGCATCATTTTGGTTTAAGGCTCATTGGCGTATCGACCTTGATAAGAGTGGGAGAAGCTATTGAAAGTGTAAACATTTAAATCGCTGTAACTTCTAAACGACTTATTCGATTTTACTGATTTAAGCTTGTTTGGAAGGGGAAAACAAGTATCTTCAATTGTCGTATCCAACAGTACACGATAGTGTTTAATAAAATTGCTAGAGGGCGCAATTTGTAATAATAACAGTTTTTTCGATTTTATCCCGAAAATTCAAATCATACGGTATAACTATGACATCATAATCGAAAAGTAGATGAAATTTGCAACCAAAGATGTAAAGACCGCAGTTCGATATCTTTGTTCGTTTCAGAGTTATTGCCAAAACAATAATTTTCAATACAAATTGCGCCCTCTAGCAATTTTATTAGAAACTATCTTGTACCATTCGATACGACAATTGAAGATACTTACCTTTTTCTTCCAAACAAGCTTAAATTTACTAAAATCGGTTTAGTCGTTTAGAAGTTACAGCGATTTTACTGTTTACAATTTTACTTGATAAAAGTGGGAGAAGCTATTGAAAGTGTAAACATTAAAATCGCTGTAACTTCTAAACGACTTATCCGATTTTACTAAATTTAAGCTTGTTTGGAAGTACCTTCAATTGCCGTATCTAATGGTACACGATAGTTTCTAATAAAATTGTTATAGGGCGCAATTTGTATTAAACATTATTGTTTTGGCAATAACTCTGAAACGAATAAAGATATCGAACTGCGGTCTTCACATCTTTTGTTGCAAATTTCATCTACTTTTCGATTATGATGTCATAGTTATACCGTATGATTTGAATTTTCGGGATAAAATCGAAAAAACTGTTATTATTACAAATTGCGCCCTCTAGCAATTTTATAGAAGAATATATAGAATATTGTACTGTTGGATACGGCAATTGAAGATACTTATTTTCCCCTTCCAAACAAGCTTAAATTTAGTAAAATCGGATAAGTCGTTTAGAAGTTACAGCGATTTTAATGTTTACACTTTCAATAGCTTCTCCCACTCTTATCAAGGTCGGTACGCCAATGAGCCTTAAACCAAAATGATGCAGAATTGTCTAGGCTTTCGAATGATGTAATCAGAGTTATACCTTAATACGGGAATTTTCGGAGAAAAGTAGAATTTAAAAAAACAATTTTTGATTGTGCCCCCTTGCGGCGAAATGAGGAACTTAAAAGTAATTTTCAGCAATTTCTCTTGACCACTTTACTCATAAAAAATCTTTCCGAAAGTTGTACGATTAATGGTTTTCGAGATAAAGCTGACGTCCTCGCTTATTTGACCACCCGGTACATAATTCCCATATAGCTCGAGAAGCTTATGATAAGTGATAAGCCTTTGGGATTATCGCTTTTGGTGGAACGATTGTTACTGTCATGGTAACACATTATCAAATATTTAATTGTGACATAATTTTTAAAAAAATGTCAAACCAAACGAGATTTGGAAGTGTTTCGTTGTCCGAAGTGAATTTGAGGCCAAAAAATACAGAAAAATCGCACTGGAGTAAATAATATTTATTATAATAATTGTAACTTTGTTATCAATAATAATAAAAATGAATAATTATTCAAATTATGGTTCGTTATATAATCTTTTGAATACCACTCGATGTTTTGGGATTACCTAATACTTTTACCTGGCACTCAACGAGTTACCATCAGCAACACCACTCCTCCAAAAGTATTATTCGGTAATCCCGAAACATCTTGTGGTAGATATTACATTCGATAATTACTGAGTATACAAAAATATGGCTTTTAAATATTTTGTTAACTTCCAAAGGTTTAAGGGTATTTTCGTAAGCTCCTCCCGATGCAGTTATTCCGTAGCTTAACAGAGAGACTGAACTAAAGCAAAATATACTGTTCGCATACAACTTATGTCAGATATTTTTTTGATATGTTTGAACAGATAAAATAAGGACCGAAGTTTCTTAGTAAGTTGCTATATATGATTGTCCCATTTTAAATGATTATCAAATAATATTCCTAAATAATTAACAGAGTCAGATTTTTCTAAGTTCCAAATCTAAATGGTAAATCGACATTTATTTGCTCATTTTGCGGAAGGCCTGAGATATTACTTGCAAAGGGTAAATACTTGGTTTTACTTAAATTGATGGTCAACAAATTATCATCCAACCACCGCACAATTTTTTGTAAATTACAATTAATTTTTTGTTCGACTCCTTTCCATGTGTTACTTTCAACAAACAAAACTGTGTCATCCGCAAAAGATATTACTTCACCAGTATAATTTTGAATTAACAAATTATTTATATAAATGTTGAACAGTATTGGACCCAATACTGTCCCTTTTGCGGTACACCATACTTAATTTCCTGTAAACTACTAAATTCTTGTTTTACTTCAACTTTTTGTCTACGATTTAAAAGATAGCTGCTTAGTAGGGAAAGTGCCGGATCACGAATTGGAAAATCATATTATAAGTAAAAAGTAAATGTAGAAACTGCATAATTTTATCCTGTACACAATTTAGGCACTAACAAATCGATGTTTATGTAATTCAATTTGGTTAGAAATTCTGCAAAAAATTTGCTTGCTTTTACAAACTTAAAATTGTCAGTAAGTTTGACGTTAAAAGCATAAAAATTAGCATAATAATCCTAAAGTACACCTACCTATATACTTATATTTCAACAAAACTGACAAAAGTTATATGTAAGTATAAACATTTAACGTAGAAATAAAAAAGTTGAGTTTACTTACCTATCGTTAATGATCTAAATAATTCCATTGGAACATCCCCATCCTTTAAAACTGGCCCTGTACCTACTTACATTTTCGATATATTTTTAAAAACAAACATTTTGGAAGTACTATATTATAATATATTTGTTTTGTTTCACTTATAATTGGTAAACTTAGTGAACCAAGAAATTCGTTTTCATCACAACCAACCCCTCCAAAGACTTATTAAAAAATTAATCTTAATAGTTATTATTGAAGTAGGTACCCATTAATAATAGACAAACACATATGTCGCCTACACCGCATTGCCTGCGGTACACCTACTTTATATAATAAGAACATTTTTTGTGGTAAAAACCCTCCCCTAGGTGAAATTTCTCGCTGCGCCACTACTTAGTCTGTGTTGGCATTAATTATCGCCTAAATCTTTTCCATGATAATAAAATATGTTGTATCAAGGCTTTAATGTTGGTAATACATAAATTTAATACACTCTTTAAAATCAGCCCTTTAAATTTTATAATTCTACATTTTCTATAAGATGTACATACATACTTTGATTTATTAAAATACTTTTCCTCACATTTAAATACACAACGGTACGTTTGGCAACGTGGGACTTGCACGCACGACATCTCTTAGGAAATCTTCCCATAGAAACCGCCTGAATCTTGTAGGGAAGCCCGCTGCCGGCAGCCGGCTTCTTTTTTCGGGGGCGATTTGTTGCCACGTCTCCATCGTTCTGTTGCGTAGCTATATTTTCTGTGCCCGAACAAACCTCTAAATTTATCAGTGTTTCTCTACAATATTATGCGTGTATTATACATAAAAACCTTCCTCTTAAATCACTCTATCTATTTAAAAAAACCGCTTCAAAATCCGTTGCGTAATTTTAAAGATTTAAGCCCATATAGCTGGGCAGACGCGACAGCGATTTTGTTTTATACTATGTTAAGATATCACATCATTGCAGTGCGCCAATCCTGCATCCAATAAATAAATAATGTGGATACAGAGAAGAGTTAAATCTATTCTTGCAACGTCCCAAAAAAAAAATTTTAATACAACATATTTTTTTAAGGTACGTTGTTCTCACTAGTAAGCACCATGAAGGATACACACTGTGGCCTTCAAAATATTCCTTCAGTTGGAATGCTAAAGACATTGGGCCACATAGAGATCTGATAGGTAAGTTTTAACGCAGATGTGGGCCCTGAGGTCCAATATCAAACACGGTTTAAGGAAAAATAAGTAGCTGCTCCCCAGTAAATTAAATCTATTTTATTTTTTCATAAAAAATTATTATTTAAACAATAAAACGATAAAACAGAGGAATAGATTCTTGAAATTTATTTTTAGGAGAGCTTTCTGAAGCAGTAAGATCTGCCGGTCTGAAGTTCGGTCTTTACCATTCTCTTTATGAATGGTATAATCCAATTTATCTCGATGACCAAGCAAGTAGCTTCGAGAAACAGAATTTTGTCAACAACAAAATTTTGCCAGAAATGTATGAACTGGTCAACAGCTACAAGCCATCAGTAATTTGGTCAGATGGAGACTGGGAGGCTCCTGATACCTACTGGAAATCTACAGAATTCTTAGCTTGGTAATAAATGAATTAACTGTATAGAGCAGTGGTTCCCAAATTTCGCACAATCCCAGACCCCCGAAATCGGATTATAGTAACATGCGGACCCCCATGGCCAGTTAATCTTTAAAAGTACTAAAACAACCGTTTTGTAACTTATTTAAACAACATTTTATTTATCAATACAACGTATTTTCCTTAAAAACAATAATAAACTTAAAACACAAGGATTATCTCTATTCTAGTGCTAGCTGTAGGTACAAAGTAAATTTTAAACACACTTTAAAAATATGAAACAAAATAAACATTAGGTATATTGAAGTAACTAATTTTAAAATTCAACGTGAAGAATGAAATATTGTTTTTGAATTTATAATTTTTTCCAAATCTGGTCTAATATTCGATATTTTTAACCTTAAACCGGGACCAACATTAAGCCGATTTCTTTGCTTTGATTTTAACTGAACATATACAAAAAAAGCTTGTTCACACAAATACGTTGTGCAAAAAGGAATCAGATGTATCATAGCCCTTTCGGCGAGCTCATTGTAATCAGGACTAATATTAAACCAAAACTGAATTAAACTATTATCATTAAAAATATCCTTTTTGGAAATACTACATGACAAGTCGACGAGCTGATCTTGTTGTTTTTCTGTAAGAGCTACATTTTTTTCAATGTTTTCTGTAGAATCCAGTTATTATTAATATTTGAAACCGGAAAATATTCACGAAAACTTATTACCAGATTACGCAAATGTTCACAGATAATGAGTTGAACCTCTTGCGGCAGTGTTTCTTCCGACAAATTTGTATTTTTTTTATAATCTCCGTGGGTTCGCGGACCCCCAAAAAATACGCCGCGGACCACCATTTGGGAACCACTGATATAGAGGATTAATAGCCCAAGCAAACAAATATAAAAGAAATCATTTATGAAGCTTAACTTACAACCCTACATTTAGCAAATCGGGTGTACTAAAATAGCCAATAATTTTTAGGTTGTATAACGAGAGTCCTAATAAAGATGAAGTTGTAGTCAATGACAGATGGGGTTCTGGAATCTCATGTAACCATGGAGACTTCTATACTTGCAGTGACAGATATGATCCAGGTAATAAAGCAATTTCATGAAGGCCATCCGCACACTGGTTTCAAACCGGTTCCACAATAGTCACACGTAAAACCAGTATGCAATTATAATAAAACATCTGTCCGCACACGAGCGGAACTGATTTTTGATCAGTCGGTATTCTCTGTCCATAGTTGTCGTCGCAAAGCTAGTCTTGGTAATATGTCAAGTACTACCTATGCAACTGAACCGTTCTGCAACCGACAAGATAGATCACACGTAGCAATTTGGAACTGATTTAAACCGATCTCGTTTCGGCCGACCAGTATGCGGATCTCTGTTTTTGTATACGGGTAACGTCACAAACCGGTTTGAAACGCGGGTTGCAAACCAGTCGCTCCGTGTGCGTGTGACCTTACCCGAAACTGACAAATGACAATAATGTTTAGGAATACCATGCAATTAAATAAATCCGAACAATAATTAATGTTGAGAATTTAATTTTACATTGACGTATTATAAGTCCGCTGCACGGTTCTAGAGGTACAAGACCTAAAGAGACAAGGGAATAAAATACCTTAAAACGTAGTTTTAATGATGTTTCAAATAAAAAGTAAATAAGTTAGAGGCTATATTATAGGCTAAGTAATGATCTATCTTAATCAGAAGTGTTCAAATATAAGAAATCATTAATACAGCGATCTATATAATATGTTTCAATTCCGCATTCTTTAAGTAGCTCTAGACTAGAACAACGCGGACTATAAACTTTGTATACACAGTAATAGTTTCGCTTGTGTAAAGATATTAGGTTACCAACAATTTTACAATATTTTTCATATAGTTTAAGCATAAGTTTGTTTTAAATCGTACTTTATCAAAATTGAATAATGAAAATAAATTTCAATATATTATATTATATCAACGTTATGGTTAGCGTACTATTAAAATTATATATTAATTTTTAAGGAACCCTACAAAAAAAGAAGTGGGAGAACGCTATGACCATAGACAAACAATCTTGGGGATTCAGAAGAAACGCTAAGTTGGAGGATTATTTAACGCAATCAGAACTTCTTACTACACTAACCAGGACAATTAGTTGTGGAGGTACATGTCTACTATTTTGAAAGTGACTAATTTCTTCAAAAACCCTCGATTGGGCCGGACGGGCGAGGACAAAATGTATCGATATTTGATACTTAGAACATTAATTATTCGCCAACTGGCCTAACATTTTACATACCTGTGTAATGATTACAAATTAATTTTTTGTCAACAGAGATTTGATATTTTTTTTTATAATTTATCATATTTTTTAACTGCGCAGCCCGAGCCCGGGCCCTTAAAAGAGACGTGGGCCCGGGAAATTTGCCCCCCCCCCCCCCTCTTGTCAGCCCTGGTCGTATTTGCGATTTGGTGCTATAAAATATCGACAATTTAGCGTGATAATTTATACGCTTCTGGCAACGGTGGTCTTACCTGACAAAATGTACATACCATTAGGTCGATAAGACGACCGGTAGCTTTCAAAATCGAAAAAAAATCTCGTTTTTTTAGCTTTTGTCATACTATTTCGTTATCCACTAAAATACACCTCTAGAGTCGTCTTAAGTATTATGTTATCTTCGCATACCTTTCTTTTTTGACAAAAATTCAATTTCCGTTCAGATTATTTCTACTAGCACTTTTCGTATACGATAGCTGAAGCCCTTGGTGTCACATCCGATTATAAAATATAATTTCGTAAAATTTTCAGAAAATCGGTATTACCATAAATATTGTCCATAACCATGATTACTTTTTAAGGTAATCTTTTGATTAATGTGGGTCCAACCAAGGATGGTATAATAAGTCCAATTTTTGAAGAACGACTAACACAACTCGGTGCATGGTTAGACATCAATGGTGAAGCTATTTATAGCAGTCAGCCATGGACGTCTCAGAATGATAGCTTAAATGCAAATGTATGGTAAGTAAACTATTGTTGCTGAGTGGTAGTTAACACAAATATGTTAAAAAGTTAATAAAGAAATAAATATAGTTTATTTGTAACTTAAAGTTGAAATATACAAATGAAGCGTAGCTGTCTATCTCAACCGGAATTTTAAAATATGTTTCTGCAATTTGTATTGTATTTGTATATCAAAATTAATATATTTACTATACTTACAATTTTAGGTACACCAAAACAAACACAGCAGTTTACGCTATTGACTTGGAATGGCCTGACGACAACACAGTTATTTTGGGATCTGCAGTAGAACTATTCTCCAATTCTGATCCAACAGTTACGTTATTGGGCTACAACGCGCAACTAAACTGGTTGTTGAATGACAACCAAGTTGAAATAGAATTGCCTGATAAGTCTACTGTAAAGAGCGAAACAGCTTGGGTTTTGAAGATAGTCTATTAAGTATTGTAAAAATGGTTGTTTTTGTATAGTAGTTAAAAATTAATAAAAATGTGATAAACATTTTTGTCTTTATTTAAATAACTCCGTTTTACTAGTACTGCAATAATTTAAAAGAAGCATTAGGTATAGTATAAATCAAGTAAAGTTTTAACGCGTTTAGGTTAGGTTCTGCTATATTTGACATATATTGCACACAATTTATGTCAAATATGACAGAACCTAACCTAAACGCATTAAAACTTTACTTGATTTTTACTATAGTAGAACCTGTTATCATGCTAAAATCTTTTTAAAAGTGAAATAAACTACCAAAACAGATTTTTGTATCTTAAATTAATTATTTTTACTAAATAAAAAAAGGAATTTCAAAAAATGCTGATTTGTACAGCGGTTTTCTTTTAGAAATGAAATTGATATTTCTTTATAAATTTCTCTTTAAATATTAGCAGTCATTTACAGAAAAGATATAGTTAGTATTTTTCATATAGGTCGTTTTGCTAACAGATTTTGATTAAATATCTAAATTACTCCAAATATGTAGATATCCTAAAAATATTAGCTTAAGTAAAATCGATTATTTTCTGCAAAAAGTTAAATTAATTTAAACTTTTGGAAAATACAGAATAATTATCCAAAAAAATATGAAAAATATCACAATACGTATTATTGATGATTTCTCAGAAAATTGTATTTCCCATAAAAGAGTGAAAACATCGGCGTAACAAGGGGGGCACAGGGATATTTGTTCCCCCTCACCCCTAAGAGCAGCAGTATTGTTTCGATATTTGTGCTATAGTGCAGGTGTGTACTCTTACACGGTCTTGATGTGGTTACCAAGATAATGTGTTTGGCGATTAGGTTTTGTCTTTATGGGTGATGTGTTGTTTTGGCGTTAGGTTTAGATTGTTTAATTTGGCGACCGACTATCGGATTCCCCACCCCTAAGAGCCATCCATAGAGCAATAAAATATTGGTCGTCTCTAATATATAAAAGTCAGAGTAACTAGTAGGTACCTAAAGTCATTGCAAAATTTAAGCTTGGCTCAAAAAATTTATACTGTGGCGTTTTTTCTAGGCTCGCTGCCCTAATATCGATAGCTTACCATTGAGTGTCCCTTCAAGACAATATCCTAGCTACGCCTTGCCAATACCATACCAACTGTATGAAGAGTATCATCTTGCCAAATTTGCCTAAAATTCCCTTTACTGTATATCCAGGTTTCATCCAGAAAATCAGACACAAGGTTTTAAGGGAAATAGAAAGTTGCTGTTATTCTTAAATTCTCCTAAAATATTACTCGTTTTTGGGCTATATGGGGTTGCTTTATTAAAAAACGCCTGTTGGATACAGTACATTTACCACATTTAATGTTTAATTTTTTTAGACAGTCCGCTAATGAACTAGTGGATATTTCAACGCCATCAATGATTTTAAGGTTAAGTTGTATTGTGCGAATGGTAACGTATTCACCTGCTTTATACATCCCATAAATACGCTTTCTTATGGTATGTTCACATGAATTTCCTGAAGTTGTCGACCACGGGATGGCAAAATAGCTACATTATTGCGATTAATAAAATCTATATCCTTCTCTATCCCCTTTGTCTTATTTCGTTCGACTGTTGAACACGAAACTCCCAAAGCATCGGAAACTCTTTAAAGCAGATAGGTATATAATTTGTAGTATCTACTTATCCCGTAAACTGCGTTAAATGGTAAAAGAGTGATCACCTAAAAATATGCGGTGCCTGCATACCTTAAGAAAATATACAAATATGGCCTCATTTCTAAATTATTTTCAGAAATATAGGTCCCTATACAGACAGTTAATAAAACGCTCCAAAGAACTGTATTTCTCCACCCGTCTCAATGCAACGAATAATTTGCAGAGGGAAAGTTGGAGGATTGTCAATGAGATGAGAGGTACGAATAAGTCCCGCATGTATAGTGCGGATATCTCCCCTGATGTATTAAATAATTATTATTGTTCTGTCGCAGGATACTCTTATGTCTAAATTAAGCCCGACTGTCGATTTTATGGAATATTTGACACGATTTCGAATCGGTTATTCTTTCTTCTTTCAACCAACTGATTCAATGGAATTTATCGAGGTTATTGGGTCGATAAAAAATAATCGTGCGGTGAGGATGGCATCCCAGCTAAGATTTTCTTGTCTTTTCCTTATTGTGCGTTAAGTGCTCTCTCTGATGTAATCAATCATTCATGGGTGGTGGGTAGATTCCCTGATATCCTTAAGCATGCTCGAGTCATTCTCCTTCACAAAGGTGGAGAATTGGATGATCCCAGCAATTTTCGTCCGATCTCCTTGTTGTCAACCCTGTCAAAGATTATTGAAAAACTGGTTAAAATCAGTGTTGTGTCTTTTCTTAACCAGAATCAAATTTTGCATTCAAATCAATTCGGCTTTCAAACGAAGAAGGGAACTGACGATGCAGTGTTTCAGTTTTTGGAGAGGGTGTATTTTGGACTTAATGGTGGAGATGCTGTCGCGGCGGTTTTTTGTGACTTGTCCAAGGCATTCGACTATGTAAGTCACGAAATTCTGCTGCGAAAGCTGGATGTGTATGGTTTCACGGGAGAAGTACTGCAATGGTTCCGATCTTACCTTGGCGGATGCTCCCAGAGGGTTATCATTGGGTCCAGAACATCGGGGGCTGGTCAGGTGAACTGTGGAGTTCCTCAGGGCTCAGTCCTTGGTCCACTTCTTTTTCTGATTTACATTAACGACCTTGCCTTTATTAATATTACTGGCCAATTTACGCTTTTCGCCGATGATATCACTATACTCTGGCGTCATCATAGTGCTACTGCACTTAAGGATAGGGTATCATCTAATCTCCTTATGATTAAGCAATGGTGCGATTCTAATATGTTGACCCTTAACGTTGATAAAACTAACGTTATGGGATTTGGTTGCAGTATGGATGGGTTGTACCCTGGAGAGAGTCCTCTTACGGCCAAATCTAACACCAGATTCTTGGGTTTAATTAAATTGTATTCTTGACGTAAGAGTGTGATTTAGTAATGGTAAATTTTAAAACAAGGTAACCTACCAAATGTTGATTAATTTTAATTACTAGGAGTTAATCTACGGCATGCGGTATAGATTTCGCAAGGCCTGCGTTAAGGTCGTTACGTTATATTATAGCTATTTTGTAATATATCATTGGTAGCTAGACAAAGAAAGTTGCTTTAATCTTCTGGACTAATGTAACATATTATTATGTCAAGTTACAGGTAGATAGTTTGTGATTTGTTCTTGTCAAATAATATATTATGATTATGACAATGCCAGCATAAACTAGAGAACAAAAAGCTATAATTCTTACTAGAAAGATAGAATTGAAGTATACGAATGAAGAGAAAACCAGGCTCTGGTAGGAAAAAGATTTTGACGGACGATGCAAATAACAGCAATACGTTCTCGTCGATTGAGAGAGTCAGATATAAACAACCGGTGAACACAACAAACAGAGAAGAGTAAAATTTTGTAGGGAATATCTCAACCCGAATAATTTATGGGAAAGAGTAATATTTTCTGACGAAAAACAATTCAATCGTGCAGGAACGGAAAATTTCGTGTATATAGACGCAAAAACATGAGATATGACGAGAGATATCCCCATAAATCAAATCAAAGGGGGCAAGAGTTTACCCGAGAAAGGAACGTTTACGTCTTAACACGGACTTCAAAGAGTCCAGACCTCACTTCTATTTAGAACTTTTGAGATGACAATATATATATTATGTATAGGCATGATTTTAGACCGAGAAGCTAAAAATAAAAAAGCAGGCCCGGTTCTAGACCTCCTGGCGCCCCCGGGCAAGGGTCTTATTTAGCGCCCTCGAAATTTTTATTTCATATTTTTTTCCTGAATGTATATATATACTACTTATACCATCAAAAATATTTAATTTTTTTGACGTGATTATAAAAAATATTTGGGCGCCCTTATCTTTTAAATAGTATATTATACATCGAAGGTTATACAGACGCTTATTTGTTTTACTTTTGGCAATATTTTGCGCCCCCGGCGTCTGCCCGGGTTGCCCGGGCGCTGGGACCGGGCCTGCTGGAAGCATGGAATGAAATAACTATAGAATTTACAAGAATTGGTGTTTTAAGCATGTCGCGTCGTCCACAAACCGCCAGTAGCGGTGCAATGAACAAATATTAAATATTATTTTTATTTATTTTCTTCAAATGGACTTTCAATATTTATTTGACAAGAGAAAATGGCTTTATTTCACTAATGATGTATAAAAATTTATTTATTACGTATAAAAAAATTGAAATGCTGTAAAGCATTTTGAAAATCTTATTCTTTAATTCGTATACTAAAGTAAGAAAAAAGCATAGATACCACCTACCTTTTTAAAACGTTTTCATAACAGTCAAGCAGCAAAATATTATGATTTTTTCTTTTACCAGTATTTTTGGCGTTGGGTGTCCATTAAAATTATTATTTATTACTTAACCATAAGGATGTTAATCTTATATTTTATTTAGATTTGTGTCAAACAAGGATATTCCCGAAGCAATTAAATCTAGAAAATATTATAACTTTAATAATAATTACCAGCGGGTAGCTGCGACTTCGCTCGCGCAATCCAAATGTCATAAATTCGCTATCGAAACAAAGCAGTAGGTACCATACAAACTACCCAATAGAACCTCTAATAGGTAACCATATTATTTTTAAAAAGAAATTTCTTTCGTGCTTACATGATTTCTTTCAATAAAAATATCATTTATCTCCTAGCTTTGTTTATGAAAATAATACCAAAAATATGGATTCATCATTAAAAAAATAAATTTCATTACAGATCGTTCATAACGCTCACAGAACCTTTCCATGGACTTTGCGTTTATACACACCTTAGGGGTAGAATTTATTGAAATACGCCAAGAAAGTCCGTAAAAAATATTTTTCCCAATATAAACTTTTATAAGCCCTTTTCCTTAGGGGCGACCTTAAAAAAATTAAGAAATAAGTGTTTCATTACTTCTGCTTAGAGTATTTATGCTACCTTTTAAGAAATTCGGACCAAACATATATTTTCCAATGTTAACTATTATATCCCCATTTCACCCCTCTTTTAAAAAAAATAAGAAATACATTTTTCATGATTTGTCTTGTAGATTGCAGTCAAGAAAGTCCTTAAAAAAATATTTTTCTGATATAATTTTTTATAATCTCTTTTCATCCGTTCAATTTCTTTACTTGTGTTAAGAGTAGTTATGCTGAGTTTCAAAAAAATAAAACAAATAATATTTTTCCAATATAAACTTTAATAATTTTCACCCCTTTAAAAGCATACTTTCAAAATGATAAGAAATGCATGTTTTATTAATTATTGTATATTAGAATTTTAAGAAACTCGGACCAAACATATTTTTTCCAATATAAACTTTTATACCCCTAGGGGCAAAATTTTTCGTAAATGCTTAAAGACGTGTATATTTGTTCCAAACGAAAATGTATCTTTAATATCTTTCTCTTGAAATTGCGTTAAAAACTTACCCCCCTTCATTTGTCCACCTTCATTAAAGATGAAAATTCTTCAATACATTAAAACGAATACTGGCTATTTTAACATAGTAAGCGTAGTACTAATTTTGAGCAATATAGCTTAAAATTAGGGATAGTTATAGGTGCCCCCTCAAAATAGGCTACACCCCCTTTTTCAACTCCTAAGTGAATTTTTTAAAAATTACGTAACACGTATATTCTTTTTTCATTAGTGGAACCTAAATATACCAAATTTTAGCCCTCCAGATACAGAAACTTCTATACCAATTTCAACGCCGTTATAGGTTGATTCTCAAAAAATCCCTTCTTAGTGGATGTATACGTTATAAGGAGAAGACTTCCTCGAAAATTTATTAGTCTAGTCACTTACTTTACAATTTTATATTATATTAGTATAGATAAACGGATCAAGATGAACCAAAGCTTAACTTTTTCGCATGCTCTACTGTAATTATATATTATATCCAATAGACGTTTCTAAATAAAACAAATAATACATACAGACACGAAACACTGAAAATACATTAGGAGGGGTGAAATTTGTTAAAAGTATCTGCTAGCTAAAATTATTGTTTTTAGTGCCATGTGAATAGGGTTGGGCCATTTGAAAGTTTCAAATGAAATTTTACTTAACCCAAAAAGTGAAATTTCAGTGACATTTTTGAAATTTTCACCTGCAAATTTTAACTTATAGATGTCCTTATACATTCGAAACTTTCAGAAACATTTCATAAATTTCAGTGAGACTTTCACAAACCTTTCCATGCAACCAACCACCCCTCGGTTATATAATAGACGCATCCCAAATCTCGGCAATACTTGGGATTCCCCTGGTTGATCGGCCCGATGACAGGTTCGACTTTGCTGTGCGACGTCTTTTATTTATCGAGCTAGCTTCACCGATAATTATCAACGTAGTTTGTGGGATACAACAGAAAATAAAATTTAATGAAAATTTCAATAAAAATTTCATAAATTTCAATGAATTTTTCACATTTAAGATTTTTTAAAAAGTTTCATAAATTTCACAAAAATTTCATAAATTTCGAAAGTTTCACAGAAATTTCATAAAAATTTCAAATCCTGGCTCAAGTGAAATATGTCCAACACTACATGTGAACCATATTATTATGCTGGCTAAATAAACGTTTTTTGGCAAAACGTCAAGTTTGGTCGTTCCCCCTCTTTACCTACCCACCATCCCAAAAAACGGTATGGTTAGTATTTATACAGTGTCACCAGTAAAGTCCGTATCATATAGGATTTCTTTTTATTAATACCTTTATTCAAAATTTGACTTTGGCATCAAGTTCTGCTTCGATCGAGATGGAAATAAGCAACAAAATAGTGGTTAAGTGATTCGCATTATCTGTCAAATATTAATTTTTTCCAAAAAATAATTCAAAAGTGGGGTTATTTCTGAAAATATCGAAAAAAGTTATTAGAAAAAGTTTTTTTAAATGCAGTTTCTAGCCCACATGCAAAATTTCAGCTGCATAAGATAATTTTGATTTTTTACCTATATTTGGTAAATTGCACCACTTTTGCAAAACAAGACTCAACGCAACCTACATGAAACTTCTTAGTAGCGCCATATTAAATGTGTGTTTTTCTACAAAATCAAAATTGGGCTATTAAAATTCGGTCGCATGTGATGCAAAGTTTATTTGTTTTTGACCCTGTATAAGGTAACTTAATAAAATAATTATTTTTGAAAACGTAGTTTACGGACTGTACTGGTGACCCTGTATAATAGATGTAACATTTCGTCGAAATTGCAAGCTATTTCCCTAACTATTTTGTTGGTTTGTTTTTTTACTAAACACATATCATGCAATCTTCTTTTATTTGCCCCCCTTCCGATATACATTTCTGGATCTGTCCCTGTTTCTTACTTTGGCATTCGTTCTCATTTCTAACTGACGGTTCCCCTTAAATTTTTTATCATGTGCTGCTGCTAATGATAAGGATAATTGACCATAATCGTTTAAACAGCACTGTTACATTTTTAACAATTTGTTAGGTCACAACAACAATAATCTGCTAGGAAACACATTTAATCGTGAAAGTAACCAGACATTGTCTGTTTTTCAGAGTAATTAAAGAACAATTATCAATAAATATAATGTTACTTTAAAAAAAAATAACTAAATAAATAATCCTTTTTTTTTTATGTATTAGGACGGTTTCGGGACTTAAAACGTGCTGCAGCTAAAATAAATTAGAATTCATTGTTTCGTTTCGTTTAGAAAAAAACATGATTCAACTGATATTTTTAATAATATGTGGATTTTTAATAAGCAACGGTCAATCGTACGAACCATATAAACCTACCTGGGAGAGTTTAGATACCCGACCTTTACCGTGCTGGTACGATAAAGCAAAAATTGGAATTTTTCTTCATTGGGGTGTTTTCTCAGTTCCCAGTATTGGGTCTGAGTGGTTCTGGATTCAGTGGACAAGTAAGTTATTGCTGTTTGATTAGTTTTGAATTCATTTATTCATTAATTTAACAATTTTAAAATATTTTATAAATTTTTTATAATATTACTAATAATATTTAAAGAATATAATTTTAGTTTTTCTTTTATACAGGGTGTTATTTAAGTATGTGGCCAAACTCCAAGGGGTGCTTCTTTAAGTGATTCTAAGAAGAAAAATTTATATAAACATGGGTCCGAAAATGCATAGTTTTTACGATACAGGGTGCCAAACTTTAAAAAAAAATCGGATGTTTGTAAATATCTCTTTTATTTGATTTTGTTGAAATTTGGCAATTCTGTTTGGAATAACAAGAGGGTAATTAAGCCTCAATTAGATTAAAATTATTAAGTCCAGTGGCGTCCCGGAAGACAGTCTAACTAATATTTTTGACAAAAAAATTGCGCGCACTGAGTTTTTTTAAAATTATGTATTTTGTTTGAATTAAACAACTAGAAATACAACTATTTTATTTCCTGAGTTTTTTTTCATATCTTGCTTTGTTTTCGAGAAAAAAAATAAAAACCACTTTATTGCATGTCCCCGAGACAATAAGAGTAAAAAATTTAAACTACTTACCAAACTATTAAGCAATTAAAATTACACGAAAGTCTTTTTTTTTAAATTTATTCGCACAGATTAAAACTGTTTTCGGCTAAAGAAATTAACATAAAATAATCGCAAATTATTTATTACTGCAATGTTTTAAAAGTAACAGAAAAAGAATAAGAGTGCTATGGAAGGAAAAACAGTTGCTGTTCAAACAAATTTGATTTTTACATAAAATTTAAAAGAGGACTTTCGAGTAATTTTAATTGCCTAATAGTTTGGTAAGTAGTTTAAATTTTTTACTCTTATTGTCTCGGGGACATGCATTAAAGTGGTTTATATTTTTTTTCTCGAAAACAAAGCAGGATATGAAAAAAACTCGGGAGATAAAATAGTTGTATTTGTAGTTGCTTAATTCGAAAAAAATACATAATTTAAAAAAGTCAGAGGCGCGCAATTTTTTTGTCAAAAATATTAGTTACACTGTCTCCCGGGACGCCACTGGACTTAATAATTTTAATCTAATTAAGGCTTAATTACCCTGTTGTTATTACAAACAGAACTGCCAAATTTTAACAAAATCGAATAAAAGAGTATTGAGATATTTACGAACATCCGATTTTTTTTAAAGTGTGATACCCTATATCGTAAAAACTATGCGTTTCCGGACCCATGTTTATATAAATTTTTCTTTTTAAAATTACTTAAAGAAGCACCCCTTGGAGTTTGGCCGCATACTTAAATAACACCCTGTATAGGTTAAAAACCTGTTTACTAAAAGATTAATGAAAATTATTCGAAAAATGAAAATTAAACAGAAAAAAATAAAATTAAAATAATTAGGTCCCAATATGTGTGTTTATTGTATACAGGGTGTCCGCAGAAAGGAGGTTAATACTTAACCATATATTCCTTGAGAAAAAATAATATGACTTTTATGATACCATTTTTAATTTAGACCCTCATGCTTAACATATTGTTTTCGGTATTATCACATATTGCAAAGTTTTACTTAATTATATCTTATATCCATGGTAATACCACAACAGCTGAATTGATTTAGCATTATTTGTGAGCCGCGTTGGCATCAGTTATGGACCCATACTTATAATTATCTCCAAAACGCATCATTTTATCGAGATTTTATAGAGGTCAAAAAATAATCAAAAATAAGTGATTACCTGAAAAAATATAGTTTAGAAGTCCCTGGCGCACGTACTAAGCTATAGGGGGTTAGTGAGTACTGGAGGCCCCCGCCCCCCTATTTTGAATATTTGATAATTGTTTTTGATTTTGTTTTTCTCAAAAGATGTAACTCTTTATGGTGAAGCAATGTACCAAATTTTAAACTTTGACGCCCTGTATATCGAACATTAGGGTCAAAAATGAAAAATGGCAATATAAAAGTCATATTATTTTTGATCAATTAATATATGGTTAACAGATTGACCTCCTTTTTCCGGACACCCTGTATAATATAAACAAAACAACATATTGTTTAAAATAGATGTGCATAAATGGTTTATACCTTTTTGTAGTATCTTAACATAGTATAAAACAAAGTCGCTGTCGCTGTCTGTCGTCCGTCCCTACCTATTATATATGCTTAAATCTTTAAAACTACGCAACGGATTTTGAAGCGGTTTTTTTTAATAGATAGAGTGATTCAAGGAGAAGGTTTTTATGTATAACTAGCGACCCGCCCCGGCTTCGCACGGGTGCAATTTCAGAAAGTGGCATGCCGGGTACTAATATATCGGGTTTGTTCGGGTTTGTATTTATACCAGCGGGTTGCAACGCACACGCTAGTATTGTATAATATAATGTATTTTTGTAAATAAAGACAAAAATAAAATAAAATACGTAGTATCTAAATCCCATTAAAATTAGTTTTAAAATAAAAGTTAAGAATAATAAATACATGGGTAACATATTCAGCTACATGGAAATTATTTTTTTAATGGATATTTAATTGTAAAGTTATTATTTTTATTATTTAAAAGCCGTATGCACTAAAGGGGTCTAAATTAAAAACCGTCCTAAATTGACAGTTCTAGGTTTTAAATGACAAGTGTCAGAATAAGTCAACTAAGTATTATTTTGTAATAGCTATTTATGTATCAAGGGCGTTACGGGGACTATAATGCCCTGAAGGTAGAAATAGCCCGAGGGCCTCTGGCCCGAGGGATAGGTTTCTGCCTGATGGGCATTATAGTCCAGTAAAGCCCGTGGTGCATACAATGCTTTATGTTTTACCTAAAAAAGAGTTTTTCAATGACTAATTACATTATTTATTCGCAATATAAAAAATAAGTTGCACCTGTACCTGTATACGTAAGTAGATAATGACTGGTGTTAAGTTTGACTTTGATGTTTCTGTCAGTTAGTCAGTTGGCATTTTTTATTTAACGATTTGCTCAAAATGGAAGAAATTCCACAAAATATAAGAGAAAAGGTCATAAAAGCGACCGAAAATCTTTTGCCAGTTAAATCAAGGCAACAGTATGATCGGGAGTATGGCATATTTGGTATTTGGAAAGATACGAACACAATTCTTCAAATAACCGAAAATGTTTTAATGGCATATTTCCAGGAACTGGTAAGTTATTGATTTTATTTTAATACATATGTTTAACAAACTTTATTATTTTTAGTCGGAAAAATACAGTCCGAACTCTCTCTGGACCAAGTATTCTACAAGCGGGCATTATCATAATGCCCGCTTATAATGCCCTAGGTGTGATAGCAGGTATTATTGCTATCATAACATATTCCGTTTCTAAGGTATTATAGATCAATAATAGATAGGTAAAACATAAATATTTTTTTGGTTTGTCTTTAAATTCTTAATAAAAATAGAATTTCATAGGTACCTACTATTTCCTTTGGTAGAACTAATACTATTTTGGTAACAACATCGCGGTGAAAGTATTATTGCAAAAAATCAAATCAACGCGGAGACGTTATATGGCGTACTGAAACAATGACACACACGATAAAAACACAACTGGGAGACTAGAAGATCGAAATATTTTGATGGACTAAATTTAAACCCCTTTATTAGTGAATACGGGTGTTTTAGTACAAATGAATAAAATAATTTAAATGAATTTCATGTGTAAACTCAAGTTTAATAATATTACGTTGTCTATGGAGTAACATGGTCATATTTTTGAAGACTAGTCGAAAATGTTATACAATTATTTTGTAATATTTGTAACGTTGTTTGTTTTTATTATTTTTTTTTTGACAAATAACATCAACATGATTTAGATCACCTAAAATAATAGAATTTACAAGCATTAAGTTTGTATCAGTGTTTAGGTACCTAAGTACAATTTGAAATCATATAAAATTCTAAATCTATTATTAATTAATAACTAAAAAATAATAATAAAAATAAATAGTTTATTACGTTTTTAATATGAGCTTCAAAGGTGAAATATTGGTTAAAAATGATATCAAGATTTCTAGCGAATGTTACCAACAACGGTATCGCATAGTTATTAATAATAATTTTAAAATCAGTGTTTATTATTATTTTCAGTTAAACCGGAACAACTATATTTCCTGCTTTCGAGTTACGTCCGGTTTAACCGGAAGTTGATTTTTTTGGGAAGATAATAAAAATTGAAGATAGGGATATGTAAGCCGTTTTGCTCTAAGACGTACTGTTAGAAAGTTATAAGCTGTCAAAGTTCAAAAATGTCACTTTTCGAGAGTCAATATATCGGAAACTATGAAGTATAGACTAATAATGCATTTAATAAAAAATAATTATAATTTTATGTGGAATTTAAAAATGTAAAAATATACTGGGTGTTATATTTAAAAATATAAAATTCGTTCGAATTCCAGACAAACTAAAAAGCTGGCAACAACGCCAATATCGTCATTCGGTGCGTTAGATCCTCTTACACAACTGTACCAAATTTGGTTTAAATCGGCCAGTAAATTGTGATGTTATTAAGCCGTTACCAGACTTTATACACACACTGTATATCATTATATCAATAAAAGTGGCCTGCCAGGTTCCCGAATTCGACCCCCATGCAAAGACAATTATTTACCTTTAGATACGTACAGTTTATCTCCTGCAGAAACAAAAGTTGCGTTTTATGGGTGAAAAAATACGTCCGAGCGCATGACTCGCCGGTCAGCTGCCTTCCCTTTGGGTACCTTCGGGCATGCGCGCAAAGCTCGTGTTATCGGTCTGTCGTACTTTAGCGACATTCTCAAAATACACTCCAGAACCTGGTTGGCCGTCATTTTTGTTGTTGTGTTTAAGGGTTTCTCTGTGAATTCCTTGTAGTTTTCTTAGCTATTGTGGGTGTTTAGTATTTACGGATTTCTAGTTTTTGTGTAGTTTAGTGAATTGTGTCTGATTGTGAGAAAATTAATTCTATCAAAGTTGCTGGTTGGTTAATTTTTTGGTTAAAATCTGTACACCCCGACATTAAGCTTTTAATAAAGCCAGTATTCCACGGGTCAAGTTCTCGGGCAAATACTTTTCAAATTCTTGAACAAGAAATTTTGCTTGAAAATGTTTTACGCGTAGCCAATGTTTTTGCCACATTGTAAAAATCAATACAAATTATATACCAACTAATATTTGACTTGAGGTTAGGAACGCGATATCACCGTAGATTGGTTATTTTGCTGGTTTTGTTTGTTTTTATATTCGATTTTATAAGACTAGTTTAATTCACTTGTTCTTTCTCTTCCTTTTCGAACTAAAAACATGACGACGAATCATTTTTAAAAACACAAAACCTTAAAAACAATCTTTTGTCCTTAAAATCTAATAGGTTTGCTACTACTTAAAATGCCAGAAATCCTACTTTTTTCCCAACTTGATCAAAAATTGAGAAAAAAGTCCAATTTTTTGGCAAGAATTTAAATTTTAAAGTCCGGACCTGCCTATTTTCCCATTCGTCAAACGATAATGTTGCAGTGCGCATGTCTAATAGTGTCTAGCTTTGTTTACATGCGCGAAGCCATAAATCTGCCACTTTCGTAATTATTGTTTGCTTATCTAAAGGTAAATTGTCTATGCCCCCATGACTTTGCCTGCTTATTATTACTGAAATGCTGGTACGAAATTCATTAGAAAAAATTGAGAATATGTTTCGGAGTGGAATATAATATTATGATTTTTTTCTAAGCAGCAATCTAAGAAAATAGCCAAACAAGTAAAGATTTGTGAATTTTCAAGCAGCTTTAAAATATCTTTTCTAAAATCTTCCTAGAGAATTTTGCATTTTGAAATATTACAGAAATACTTTCATGGTTTTCAGATTTACTTTTTCTGGGTATTACACTTTAATTTCTGGTTAAACATCAAATAAATGTTCCCAGCGACGGATTCTTTCACCTTAAAATTCCGACCCGTTCCCCCGCGATAGGCCACTGAAAAAGGGACATTTTTTATTGTTTTTTGCTAATAGAAAAATTTAACAATTTAGTTATTCATTGTTTTGTAAGTTTTCCGTTGATAATAATTAGTATTATGGACATAAAAAAAAGTAGATAAATATATTTATTATAATACAGATTAACACCAAACAACAAATAAAGGATTTTTAAATATAAAACTAAACACATAACATATGTTACGATTAAAGATTAAAAAATAATTACCTTTTGAATTGAAATCGATAATACGTGTTACTCGAAACCACGATTTTATGTTCAGTATTGTTCAGTCTGGCAGCAAGTGCACGATTTATGATTGGTAAAACAACGAAAAAACTAATTGAAACAAATAATACAGTGTGTTTATTTGCGTTGGAATCGAAAAGAAATACGGCGATACGGCTTCTGGATTAGTCAAGATTATTCTGGCATCGTATAAAAAAAATAAAACTTAAATGGATGTGCAATGTGCATATCTTACGATTATTATAACGAAAAAAAGGTGTAAAGACAGCTTTTTTTTTTAATTGAAAAAGTTTTATGCCTCTGCCAGGAATCGAATCCGGAACCTCTCGACTACACACGTCGAACGTTCTAGCAATTGCGCTACGGATACGCTGAAAATTCTCTCACCAACTTCGACCATATAACTTATTCAATTTTGATGTTAGTCGTCTGCTGTTTGGAATCTCCTGCGATGTCAAACTGGGAAGGGGCTATTAAGGGGAAGGAACTCACTCACGATCACAGGTCTATTTTTATCTTTCATCCATGCCTCGTCGACATATAGCGCAATCTGCAGGAATCGATATGAGTCCTCTTAACAGTGATATCTAGCCGTAATAAATTACAAAGGAGGTTTTTAGTGTCTGTATTAAATATTACTGAACTGAAAAATGTTGCGGCATGCAGAAGAAGTTTTTTAAATTAAAAAAGTTTCCTACCTTCTCCGGGAATCGAACCCGGAACCTCTCAATTACCAGTCGAACGCCCTACCAATTGTGCTGCGCAGACCCTGAAATTGCTTCCACCAAGTTCGACCATATAGCTTATTATTATGGCTAGATAGCACTGTTCAGAGGTCTCATATTCATTTCTGCAGATGTCACTATACAGGGTGTCCCATAACTTATGGGCCGTAGAGTAACTGGAGATACTAGACATCAAACTAAGCCATTTAAGTCATATAAGTTTTTTCGGATTGTAACTCGTTCTAGAGATACAGGGTGTTAAAAGTAAAAGTTTATTATTATTATTATTAATATTATTATTTATTTAGTTAAAAGTTTAATAAAGTGTATTGAGGTCAACGGTGGTCACTTTCAACATTTACTAAAGTGAGCTTCTTGTTTTTGTTCCACTGTTTCGAATTTATTGCGTTGTGATAATTAAAATATTAATTTAATTATGTACTATGTTTTTTCATGCTTTGGGATGTTTAAAGGGAAATATCTCGAAAACCGTTAAAGATATTAAGATCAATCAAGTACACCTTTTTCACTCAGAAAATGCCCTTCTTTAAGAAACTTTAATTGAAAAACACCTAATATCACGGTAAGAAAAAAAATCATAGATTTATGAAGCCCAGTGTATGCAACTAGCGCCCTCTAGTGTGAAACCTAAACATTTCTACAAATTCTTATTTCTTGCTCATAAAAACATAATACTGCCAACTTTCAATTCAATTCATTAAACGGTTTTAAAATTATGGCTTATTTTCGAGAATAAACTTTTACTTTCAACACCCTGTATCTCTAGAACGAGTAACAATCCGAAAAAACTTATATGACTTAATCGGCTTAGTTTGATGTCTTGCATCCCCAGTTACTCTACGGCCCATAAGTTATGGGACACCCTGTATATGTCGAAAAGTCATGGATGAAAGATATAAATGGATCTTAATGATCAGTGGTACCTTTCCTTAATAATCCCTCTCCAATTTGAAATCGCAGCAGATTCCAAACTGTATACGATTATCATTTAAATTAAATAAGTAATATAGCCGAAGCTGTTGCGAGAATTTTCAGTCCTTCTAGCACAATAAAATTGGTAGAGCGTTGAACTAGTAATCGAGACGTCCCGGGTTCGATTTCCGGCGAAGGCATAAAACTTTTTAACTCTAAAAAAAACTTCTTCTATACAACATTTTTCAGTAATAATATTTAATATAGACACAAAAAACTTCTTACGATTATTTTTCTATTGCCAACTTATGTTCTGGTTAGTTTTAGAAAATCTGAAACAACTTTTGTGAACTTGCAAGTAATACTCCAGTACATCTAATTTCGTTTACATGGTAAACCCGGAACAAAATCCCTTAAAGCAACGAATTGTTTGAATAAGTAGACATTGGGAAACTTGTTACCATAGTAAAAGTCCCCGCCCCTGCGGGGGTGGCAACCCTTCCAAAACCACCCCAAAGGTACATTTTTTAAGTTTTTTAAGAATATCTTCTTTATTTTTAGTTTTTTTGAAAAAATGCAAGATACCAAATTTAAAGCATATAATTTCCTATTAAATGGTAGTATATAAAAGATTGTTATTGAGGTAAGCCGTTATCGTTTTACATACGGTTAAAATAACTTAAAACACGAAGTGATGTTAAAAATTGTATTTTTAAAACACATAAACCTATTTTAATTTTAGCAATGTAAATCAACAATACGTTAATAAAATAACTGTAATTATGTTAAACAGCAGAGTCGCTTACTTAATAGGGAACTTTCCAATTTTTTTTTTTTAATAATATGATTTAGTTAGGCCTAAAAAAAATATTACCCAATTATTACTCCTTAAAAATCAGTAATAACTTGGTAAAAATTCTTTAAAGTTTCGCGCGTGTCAAAAGCATTTCAAACGACCTTTTAAGCGCGCCAAGCTCGATGACGTCACGAAGTATGACTTTTCCGTCATCTGTCATCTGTCATCCTGACCAGTGGCCGAGCTACTGAGTTTGCATTTGGATTGCCGCGTGTTATTGTTATTGTATTGTTGTTTTAAGGTGAAATTCTCAACGTCGTTCATTTAATTGTCAACCTATCACCTATTTCGTGGATGTCATCATGACAAATAATACTTCGTGACGTCACGACCCGTTTTTAACCGCTTGGGATAATTTGAATTTTGGGGCAGTTTTAAATCTTTCTAGCGATCTTTTGGGACGAAATATGTTTTTTTTTGCTGCCATATGTTTTATGACAATATATACTTATGATTTATAGAATTTTTTCACCATTTAAAATTTTTGTCAAGTTCCCTATTATTACTTTGCCTAAAGAGCAACATAATAGTAGGCTCACTAACTAAAACAAAGACAATCCCAGTTCGTTGTTCGGCAACTGTCGAGCTTGCTCCCGCTTGCACCTGCCGTCTGCGACCGCGACGAGACGGCTTACATATGGAATTCGTTTATTAGTTCACGAGCTTCAAACAAGTTAAAAAAGGGAATAATTATATGTCTTGTGTATATTTATTAAGGGTAAGTGAATTTTAGGTAATGATTATACCTACTACCTAGCATAGGTATAGCATATATATATAGCCGGATTAACTCGGGGTCGCGGTTTAACAGATAGTGTGTTGGCAGCTATGCCAGAATGTTCCAGAATATCTGAAGCAGCTGAAACTTTTACTGGCTCAAAGACAACCTTTTCAGAGCAACATGTGGAACTTCGAGATTCTCGAGAAGCACGAGATTTGAACGATACAGAACTAGTATCTTTGTCATCAGGAATTGTGGCAACAAAAGAGATAAATTGCGATTCAGCAGTAGAAAAAGGTGAAGTTATCATGGAAGAACACGTAGGCCAAAATTTTGGAGATATTCGTCTTAAAAGGTCTAGCAAGGTAAAAAATTTATCATTCGTAAACAAAACTATCAGCCTATATAACCAAACTTCTTCTGTTAATCCTGGTCAACTTTTTAATAGAATTATTTGCACATACAAATCAAAAGATGAGGTGGCTGAGTGTTTTTGCTACAACCTTTCACCTTATCCTTTCGCTCTTTTTGAAAAGGGTTGTTTGCGAAAGACTGCTAAATCTACGTTTTTAAAATATTTGACGAAAAGTGTATACCTACAAATAATCCGCCCAATGGCACATATTTCGTTATAGATGGAGGATACCTAATACATAAAGTTATTTGGAATTTCCAACTTCATACGAGGAAATATACAAACAATTTTTCAAATATATCACATATTATTATGGAAAAAATAGCACCATTATTTTTGATAGTTATGACGAAAACTTCACTACAAAAGAACAAGAACAGCTTCGACGTTATCAAAAAGTAACTTGTCCAGATGTAACACTTCTCCGAATCAACTACAACCACTATATCTCAATCAACTTTTTTTCCAACAAAAACAATAAACAACGTTTTATATTACAACTTAGTAAACATCTACAAAAATTCGGTATATCAGTACTCCATGCAGAAGGTGATGCCGACAATCTTATAGTAAATAAGTCAGTCGAATTGAGGAGCACTCACAACTCTGTAACTCTAGTAGGTGAAGATACTGATTTGATGGTTTTACTTATATTTAAAGTTAAAGTAGACAATGTTTATATGTTACGACCAGGTAGTTCTACAAAACCTGATAAAGTGACTGAAATAATTAAACTTCGGGAAAATCTAGGCCCAATAGCGAAACATATATTGTTTTGTCATGCTATTTCGGGATGTGATACCGCTTTATATAACAAGGAAAAGCTAAGCTGTTTTAAACTATTAGAAAAAGGAAGGATTTGCAGCAAAGAGTGGAAATATTTTTAGAACCAATTGCAAATACAGATTTAATTAAAGAGGCCGGAGAAGAATTTTTACTAGCTTTCTATGGTGCTAATACAAAATGCAAAAGTCTAGATAATTTGCGATATCTAAAATATACAAGTACGACTGCCAGACAAGGACTGAACAAAAACTTTGAACTTGCTTGCTTACCTCCGACATCTGATGCTGCTGCCTACCATTTTAAACGCGTTTATCTTCAGATTCAGAACTGGATCGGTAACACAGCCATATCACCAACTCAATGGGGATGGAAATAGGAAACAGAATAATATCCTAAAACCAGTGACAACAGAAAAAGCGATAGCACCGGACTTTATCTTAAAACTATTATTCTGCAACTGTAAAGCAGATTGCAGAAACTTCTGTAGCTGTCAAAAAGCAAATATGAACTGCTCCAGCTTATGTGGTCAATGCCAAAGCAGTTCTTGCAGCAACGTTTACAAAGAAGAGGCGTCTTTGGATGAAGACATATAGGTAATATTAATAATTATAATCGTAATAAACCAATGTAGATAATATGTTTATTCAAGATTATATTTTTCTTTTTCGCAAATAAAAAAATTGACGATAAATATTTATTTACAGGTTAAACTGCAGAGTCGGTCACAAATATTATTACAATGCAAATATATATTATATTTAGTGCCTAGTGGCAGAATCTTCATTTTGGATGTTAATTTCCTGATCATGCAACAAACGAAAACGATATTCCCTATTTTTATTTTTACGATCTAAATAAAGTAAATGTATTATATACCATTTTGTCGATTTATGAATATTAAAATAAGCCTTGTTATAACAAATTCGTATTAACCTATTTCAAACCCTTGCAGGATGGTAATGACTTATCTGAATTAAAACTTTATATACACTGTTTTGTAGCAAATTTTATAAGCTTTCAATTTGGTAACTAGTATTTTTCCTTAAAAATTAAAAATAAAGAAGATGTTCTTAAAAAACTTAAAAAATTTACCTTTGGGGTGGTTTTTGGGAGGGTTGCCACCCTCGCATGGGCGGGGACTTTTAGTATGGTAAATAGCACCACAAGACCTAATATTCCAGCAATTTTTAGCTTTAAGTGATTTTGTTCCGGGTCAAACTTAGATGTACTGGAGTATAAAGTAAAGTATTTGCACAGGAGTGTATTCAGTATTTTCATTAATAGTTTATTTGCTATAAAATGTTTAAAACAAATATTTTTTGATAGTTTGCCATTTTCTGGTAGGGGATTGATATTTTTTTGGCCAAATTGTGAGATGTCGATTGCGTTGAGTCTTATTTTGCAAAAGTAGTGCAATTTACAAAATATAGTTAAAAAATCAAAATTATCTTATGCAGCTAAAATTTTGCATGTGGGCTAGAAACTGCATTTAAAGAAACTTTTTCTTATAACTTTTTTCGATATTTTCAGAAATAACTCCACTTTTGAATTATTTTTTGAAAAAAATTAAAATTTGACAGATATTGCGAATCACGTGACTACTATTTTTTTGCTTAATTTTCATCTCGATCGAAGCAGAACTTGATGCCAAAGTCAAATTTCGAATAAAGTTAATAATAATAAAAAATCCCATATGATGCGGACTGTACTGGTGCACATAATTTTAGCCTATTCGATACGGTATTTCTTTAGTAGACGAATATTTTTTTTTAATAATTGACTCATCTACGGAGGCGGAAAACCCTTTTGGACCCATTACAAATTTGTTTTGGAATCTCAATAATGTAATAAAAGAAATTTAATTTAAATTTTTAGTTGGGATCAAAACTATTTTAAAATAGCTTGTCGTCTGGCACTGTTTATCTTAATTACAAAATAACAATGCATTAGAGATAAAAATCCTCGATATAAAACAGTGATAGTTCAATTGGTTAATCAGCATCACCCAATGATTTGATTCAGTGCACTGTGCAATTTAAAAGAATGACAGAGAAAAAGATTTTAGTGTTGCTTTTATTTGCGTTTTGTTTCGGTACAATTAGCGCGAACTACGATCCAACTTGGGATAGTTTGGATACGAGACCCCTCCCGTCTTGGTACGATGAGGCGAAAGTGGGAATTTTTATTCATTGGGGAGTATTTTCGGTTCCCAGTATTGTATCTGAGTGGTTTTGGAATTATTGGAGTGATGGTGGTAAGTTGAGGGCATATTCGATTTATGCCTATTGGGCTATTAAAATATTTTCGAAATTTGGATACTTATAGGTCAGGTATTTATTTGTAGGAAAAATATGTTTTATACCTAACTATAGATATTCGGAAAAGGAAAGTCAAAAAATAATAAGGAAATTTAAAAAGTAATTCTAATTCACACGAAAATCCATAAAATCAAATTACAATATTTTTAATGCAAGAAAACTAAAAAACTATAAACATACAAAACCTGATTTTTTAAAGCAAATTTTAAACAAATTACTGTGTACTAAGAATAATGTAAAATTGATTTTTTATTTTTAAGATTTAATTTTTTTCTGAAAATTGGAATGACCTATTAAACTTCATTGGAATTTTTCTGTTTCTCCATTAAACTTCCCGGACTATGTTTAGTGGGGTTTGAAACATATTTTGTGTACAAATAACTATCCTACAGCCAGTTTATAAAAATTATTAGAGCACAACAGATACCAATCTAAATATTATAATACAATACATAAATCTAAAGATGTCGAAAAAATTCTTTCCTCCTTTAAGGGGTTCACCATAAATTGAATGGACTTTTAAATTCAAAAAAAGCAATAATTTTTTAACCAAGAACCGGTTCCACAAATTTAACAGGTAAACTATACTTTGTACATTTTATGTTGAGAAAGATGATAGAGACCTATTTTACACCGGCCACATTTAACGCACCGTTTTATGACATTGGATAAAGTAAGGTTAGAAAGAAATTTCAAACAGTGACAAATCTGTCAGTTAATAAATAATAAATATTCTAGGTTTATTTTAAGAGGGACGTAGCAGAGAGGAATAATAGGTAAAATAAGCGCCTCAAATTACTTTTGAGGAATATTGACAAAAATGTGATATTTCTTAAAAACTGAAACCTTGGATGTATCAATTGCAATTATATTAATGAAGATTCAAAAGTTATTCAAAGGCAGACAACCAACAATACACACGCATTTACAAAACATCAACTTGCTTAGGTTTGAAGACGATATTGTTCCTTTTTTGTCAATACATGTATTGTTCTTTTTTGGTCCAATGCAAAATACTGAATGTGACATGGATAAAGATAAATCTTATTCCTTCAATGTTACGTGGATAATGCCTCAAATATGTCGCAGTGCAATTTGGTCCGTGGATTGATCAATGTGGTGAATTTGTTTCATTACTTTATCTGCAATTTTTCTCATGATAAAATAGGTAGACCTTAGTAGACCATAATTGTTTTTCATAATATGATAAAAAACTAAGATAAAAATATGCAATCGGTTGTTCTTTATGTTGTACTACCGTGCGAGCAAAAATTATTTGCATCAAAGAGGGCCTTGCATTCACGGACGTAATGCTTAGCCGTAGAGCTTAATACCTGTTGGGTGTCAGTAATTACCTGAATTAACAATCAATCAGTTAGTTATTCCGTCATCTTTGACAGTCGTTACAAGTACATTTTTTCAATTTTTTGAACAATTCACACAATGGGCTTTACGGAACAGCACAAAACATTCATGGTTGAGGCGTATTTTCGAAACGGGGTTTGAGTAAATGGTGAGTGGCAATACAATCCGGGTTTGTGCATGGACGATTTTCACGAACATTTTCCTAACGTTGCTTTTATTGCTGGGGATTTTTATCATTCCCTGAAAAAAACCGTGGCTGTGTTAAGGAAAACAGGTATTATACAACACAAAAAAGAACATCTGTAAGAACAGAAGAACTTGTTGCAAACGTTCGTGAAATAATGAAAATAAACCAACAAATTGTAGAAGACGCCTGTCCCAAGAAGTGGGAATATCTTATGGAACATGCAGGGCTATTCCTAAGAAGCAGCTAGATTTATTTCCTTGTAAAGTGCAAGTATTCCAAGAAATACAAGCCGCAGATTTTGAAAGACATATGAATTACTCTCAATGGTTTAGGTACCCAAAATTTATTGGAAAGAAATGATTTATTAGACCTCACATTTTTTTCGGATGGAGCCTGGTTCCACCTCTCCGGTTATGTGAATTCTCAGAATACATGTAATTATTTTTCTTTTTCTTTCTGTATATTATTCTTACTTTGTTAATTTTGTAAACAACGAAAATAAATTTGTATTTGTCTACTTATTTTATTACTCATTAGTTTGGCATGTCATGTCATAATATGAATTTGACAAAATTTTAACCTAGATTTGGTTAGATATATTATCGTCCCCATATCATTGTGATCTAAACCAAGCCCTATGTTTTTTAATCCAAGCCCTCTTTGATGCAAATAATTTTTGCTCGCACGGTATAAAATGAGCTGCAACCTGTCAAAATGCAGAGTGTCATTTTTCAAAAAATGGTCAGGGCTGAAGCCTTTGAAAATGGTAAGAAGTGAAAAAAAATAATAGTAGGATGAAACCCATTGGAAAAGGAAGAGAATATAACAAAAATGAAAGGAAAAATAAATAACGGGCGATCCGAGGTCGGGAAGGGTGAGTTTTTAAGGGTAGAAAACGATTTAGCTCGATTTCCGGCAAAACTACAAGTCCTATGGAAAAACGTTAAATGGCAAAGTTGTAGGTAATAAAAAGATTTACAACTTTTGTATTTGCACTTTTTTCACATAACCTCAAAATTTATGTGAAAAATTTAAATAACCAAGTTTTTGGTTTTTTATTTTTATCTTTTACAAAAGATTTTTTTATACACGAAATTTGGTGAAAACTTTCCTTTTTATGTCCCAAACACACTGTATTTTTTTTGATTTAAAATATTTATTTTTTAACCTTATTTTGACTTAATATCGAAAAAGCAACCTAATTTTCAATCGAAAATTCTGACGTCAAAATATCTGCTTTTTTAAAAAAGTCGGTGGGCTTTTTGTTCGTTGAAATCTCTACTTTCTGATGGTGTAAAAAAATATATACATTACTATGGTCAATGTTCTCAATTCAATTCAATTCCCCTTTAAATCCTACCTTTAATTATATTTAGATCAACTATTTACGCATGTTTTTTGCGATCTTTATGTTTTATGGATTTGTAATTTTTTTGCTTATCAATGTAACATGGGATCTTACGTTTTTCGAGTAATTAAAGTATAAATTTTAATAAATAGCTCAAAATTGTACATAATGATTAAAAAAAAAATTTCGGTTTCGAGTTTTTTTGCATTTTTTGAGAACATTTACCATAGTAATGTATATATTTTTTTACACCATCTGAAAGTAGAGATTTCAATGAATAAAAAGCCCACCGACTCTTTTAAAAAGCAGATATTTTGACGTGAGAATTTTCGATTGAAAATTAGGTTGCTTTTTCGATATTAAGTCAAAATAAGGTTAAAAAATAAATATTTTAAATTAAAAAAATTACAGTGTTTTTGGGACATAAAAAGGTAAGTTTTCACCAAATTTCGTGTATAAACATTTTTTTTTGTAAAAGATGAAAATAAAAAACCAAAAACTTGGTTATTTGAATTTTTCACATAAATTTTGAGGTTATGTGGAAAAAGTGCAAATACAAAAGTTGTAAATATTTTTATTACCTACAACGTTGCCATTTAACGTTTTTCCATAGGACTTGTAGTTTTGCCGGAAATCGAGATAAATCGTTTTCTACCCTTAAAAACTCACCCTTCCCGACCTCGGATCGCCCGTAATTTATTTTTCCTTTCATTTTTGTTATATTCTCTTTCTTTTCCAATGGGCTTCATCCTACTATTATTTTTTTTGGTTTAAAAAATTATCGACCCTGTTCTAAATGTGTCAAGTAATCGTTAAAGTCAATTTGTACAAATGAATTCATTCTGGCTATAAGGAGAAAGGATTTTATCAAGACTTGTTAAGCTTGTTTTAAAGTGACTGGTGTCCCATCTAAACTGCTTATTACAAATTTTAGATTGATGTGACTGAACTTAAAAATAAACAATAGAAATAATATTATATCTAATCTTCTTTGTTGTTCTAATTAAATACAAGTGTTTTTCTAACAAATAAAATTAATTTTTGTTTCTTAAAAATAAAAAAAGAGCTAATGCCAACTTATGCTTGTATTATGCTTTTATTAACCGTTATAAGTTTGCAATTTTTTGTATTTTTAATAAAACCTGTTGTGTAATACCATTTCGGCCAATCTACCAGCACACTAACTTTTAATAATTATTAAAACTTCTCAACACGCGTTTTTTATTTTAATTATAATTAATTATAAATAAATTTGTTCCAAAACGGTTCATCCCATCAATAATTATGAAGGGACCCTTTTTATGCTTTTATTACCTGGCATAATTGACAAGGCTTTCAAAAATTAAAGAAGTCAGTTCATAGACAAGCGAGTTGCGCGCTCTCAAGGATAGATAGGCAACTTAACATACTAAATTGGTTCCCTGATAGCGCCACATGCGACCGGGGGAGAAACTAAATATTGTCGTGGTGGGGGTAGGCGCCAAGCATAAAAATTTTAATTTTATTATTACTTTGAATTCAAATTTTCGCGCTTCTAACTTAACGAAAAAGTTTGAAGCGCGAAACATCTGATTCAAGTTAAAATAATAACTAACAATTCCCTGTTATTTTCAATGTTTTTATTTAATAAACTAGTTATTGTACCTTTTAGTTCATTAAGTTGTGAAGTAAAGTTTCTTTCTATATCTTTAATAGGTTTCGCTGTACTTTCCAATCGTTGGGCGACATTAATGCAGTCTTCAGGAGGTTCCACGCTTTTGTTAATTGCCTTGGTTTTTCTTCCCGACTTCTTTGGTCGCGACATATTAAATATATACCTATTTACGATTCTCAAACTACCGACTGCGCCATGTTAAGTTTATAAATTATATATGAATAATTATTTAATAATAATTTTATTTTTTATATATTTGACAAATTAATCATAAAATGACAATGACAATCTTTCACCAGTCCAGGTAAGACTTCAGGATCTGTCACAACAAGCCATATTTTTATCTTTCTCGCACATATTATGCAGGTACAGAGAGAGAGAGAGGGGTACAGAATGTTGGCCATGCTAATTCTAAATGAATATTATGTTCCTACCAACGTTAGGAGATGAACAACCTTATAAAACAAAATTCCTACAATAGCGCCACTAGCGACCGGGGGATAAATTAAACGAACAGGGGACGACCTTCACCATTTAAGTTATCCTAGCCTGAGTCAGTTGCTTGTCAGTTTTTTTCCAGAAAATTCTGAGAGTTTTACCCATATATACGCTCATGGTATCATTAGAAATAATTTAAAAGTTACAAAATGTAGTCTATATGAAAATATTTGTTAGTTTCAATGAAGTAGCTGGCACTGTTCAAAGATATACAGATAAATCTTTAAAAATTTCAAATTTGAACACCTTGTATCAAACACAGCAATTGCGGACCCATACTTATATAGACTTCTTATCTTAAAATCAATGAAAAATTTGAAGAATGCAGAATTCGTTAAAGTTTGCGTACAGACTTAATTAACATTCTGTATATTAATCATCATTATTTATTTATTTATTAAAATTATTTTTTAGGAGACCAAGAAATTCAAGATTACATAAAAAATAACTTTCCACCTGGTTGGACATACCAGGAATTTGCAAGAGATTTTACTGCAGAATTCTTTAATGCCACCCAATGGGCAGAATTATTTGCAAAATCTGGTGCAAAGTAAGTAACTAAAAAAATTAAAATTTTTAGTCGAATATAAAAGTAAAATTCATCGAAGGACCTAAAAATTAGTAAATATAAACATCTGTCCTGCCCTGTACCAATGAGAACAAAAAGAGTTCGAATCCGCTGTAACAATAAAATTTCTTCATTGTTTTGGTAGTACTATAAGGTGTAAATTAGTATTTGGGTTACGATAGTATTTATAAAATAAGAATGTAATCGCCGCCGTTGTCATATGTAATTTTTATTAATATTATGTTTACACAATTTTTATTATTATTCATAAACTTCGGCACTTAAAACCAACAATAAATTTATTTAAGCCAACCGAAATACTTTGATATAAAGAAATAATATAATTAAAAAAATTGTATATTATCCATTATTTAATTTTGAAAGAAATATTTTAGAACACAATTTTTTTAAATGTTTATGATTTACATACCTACACACGTTAGAAAACGATTACCCGTAAATATAAAAACAATAAAGAACTACCATTGATTAAATTTAATTTTAAAAACGAATACACTGGACGAAACCAAAAGTAACTTCTGAAAACATTGAAATTGAACAAAAAAATTCCTAAAAAAACACACTTTAATTTAAAATTCATAAATAAAAATAGGAATGTGACGGCTCTGCGAATTTCCGAGGTTACATTTTTTTTTTTTTTTTTAATTTATTTATTCTTTATTTCAAAATTACATTGAATTAACAAAGTAAAAAGAAATGTCGTCACAAAAGAAAATGTAGTACTTATAACCTATATGTATTTACAAATTCTTAGCCCTCTAAATAATCATTAATGGTATATGGTTCTAGATCTACAAGAAATTTTTTTAGCCTTTTTTTAAACAAACGGTCATTTGGGGACTCCCTAATTCTATCGTCCAGCCTGTTATACATTCTTATACACATATAATAAGGATTTCTTTCTGATAGTGCCAACCTATGTATTGGATAATTAATGTCTTTTGTTCGTGTATTATATGTATGACAAGCAAGAGTGTTAAATTTATCTCTATGTTTATAAAAAAATAATATCGTTTCGTAAATGTACAATGCATAAACAGTTAATATGTTTTTTGACTTAAACATACCCCTACATGATTGTAAATATGACAGTTTATACAATATTCGCAAGACACGTTTTTGAATGACAAAAATTTTTTCAAGTTTAGCATTTGTTCCCCAAAAAATAATTCCAAACCTCGCTGTGGCTTCAAAATTACCAAAATACAGTGTTCTTTTTGCTGTTTCGTTTAAATATTTAGTTATTATGCGTAGGCCAAAACAAATTTTATTTAATTTTTTACTAAGATGATCAATATGATGTGACCAGTCTAGAAATTCGTCAATGTGAATGCCTAGAAATTTTATGTTTTTCTCTACCGGTAACTGATTTTGATCAAGTTCCACAGATGCCGGTCGTTCTTTTCTGCTAAGTTTAGTTTTAAAAATAACTATATTAGTTTTTTCTCTGTTTAATAGCAGTTTGTTTTTTTGAAACCACAGTTTGGTATCCTGGAAAACCGTTGTTGCATTAGTTACTAACTCCGCAAGGTCCGTACCACTTACCAATATATTAGTGTCATCGGCATACTCTGTAAGACTTGACGATGGAACTGAATTTTTAATCTCAAAACTTAAATTTAAATCATTTATAAATATAATGAACAGTATTGGTCCTAATATGCTTCCTTGTGGTACTCCCAATGTGTTTTGCAAAATGTCAGACTTATACATATAATTTTCTTTCTCCAAAACTACTCTCTGTGTGCGGTTATCCAAATATGATGAGATCCATTTTAAAGCGCTGCCCCTAATACCATATAATTCTAGTTTCTTTAAAAGCATATTTCTATCTAAACAGTCATAGGCCCTTGAAAGATCCAGAAATACCCCCATAGCCATCCTACCCTGCTCAAGGTTCTCCAGAATTAAACGAGTGAATTGAAAAATGGCTGTTTGAGTTGATCTTCCCTTAAGGTATCCATGTTGGTTCCCCGAGAAAATACCACACTCATTCATAAAATTCATCAGGCGGTCACACATTACCAACTCGAACAACTTGGAAAAGCTCGGAAGAAGGCTTATGGGTCTATAGTTATTCATGCTCTCTGAGTCTCCCTTGTTTTTATAAAGGGGTTTAATTAATGCTAATTTAAGTTGATCCGAAAAAATGCCCTCTTTAAGTGAATTGTTAATTAAGTAACATAGTATATTACAAATTGATGGGATACAAAATTTGATAATGCTGGTGGGTATTTCATCATCCCCACTACTATGCTTGTTCTTAATTTTTTCTGAAAGTTTTAAAATTTCTAAATACGTAATAGGCTTAAGATACAATGATTTTAAGTTACTTTCTACATCACATTCCCATTCTAGGTCTTTAACATTCTTAAGTAACTCGGGAACTATTTGAAGTAAATACTCATTATATTTAGTTGTTAGGCAAATTTTCAGCATCTCCAGAGAGCATGGTACTACTTTTTCCTGGTTTCCCTGAGATCTCATCATATATAGTCCACAAACATTTATTTTTATTATCTGACCGCTTTATTCTATTTTCATAACTCTTAGACCTAACATCCACTAATATTCTATCATACTCTTTTTTTACCTCTTTATACCTTTTATTAAAACCTTTTAAGTGCGTTTTCAGATGTAAAAGGACATCCAATCTATCCTTAACCTCTTTTACCTGCTTGTCACTTTCATATAAATGTCTTTTAATTGATTTCTTGTTAACTAGTTTTTTGGGGAAGCATTCATTAAAAATGGGAATAAATAAATTCATAAAGATAGACCATTGTCCATTCACATCTGACCTATCTACCTCATAAACATTACACCAATTTTGCTGTGCTAGAATGTTTACAAAATTGTTCTTTTGCACTGACGAAAAAAATCTTTTATAATGAGGCTTAATAATACGTTCTTTTTTGCACTGAAAAACAACTTTCTGTGCACAATGGTCAGATATTACTGTGTGCATAACCGAACTCTTTACTTTTGACCTGCAGATATTTGAAAAAATATTATCAATACAGCTCTTAGATGTTTTAGTTATTCTAGTATTTTCCAAAATCATGGGACTTATATTAAAAGAACTCATCAATGACAAAAAATCCAATCCGCTATTATTATTCTCCAGCAATTCAATATTAAAATCACCTGCCAAAAAAACTTTTTTATCTTCATTTAAAATCTGCAACATTAAACCTTCCATTTGCACTTAAAACACATAGCCAGATTGGTGTATTCTTTAACATAAACTTTCATAAGGTCAAAACTCAAATTCTCATTTTTGATCATCCACTTAAATATTTCTGGTCTTGTTTGGAGTACCCAATTTTCTTTGTTTTTGTTTCTACATACTTTTTTTGTTATAAATTTTAACTTAGTTTTGACATCATTAAATAACTCCTTCATTTGAGGATTGTCTTGTATGAGTTCCGTTATGAATTCCTCAGATGAGTATCCATTTTCTATACCACATATCATTAGCATGGGCTCGACACTTTCAAAGTTTTTTGTTTCCAAATTGCTTTGGTCCTTCAAGATTTTGTGCAGTTTTTTCTGTTGATCGTCATCATGACATTCTATAATAACCCCGCCATTTTGTAACAGTTTAACTCTCTTAAATGTTTCACAGCTTTGTCCTTCCTTTCCTATATTTTGTTTTATCTCTTTAAGTACTTCCTTCGAGTCCTTTTTTTCTCTTGGCATTATTAATGTTTCGTTTTTCTTACTATATGTAGGAGTAGTCCATTTTTTTGTTTCCTTTCCTGTTTCTGGTGTTTTATGGTTGACATTTTTAGTTATAGAACTATAAGTTTTATTTAATGTATCACCTCTCGTGTCTACTATTTTATTTTGTTCAGATTTTTTATATTCGGTCAGTTTATGATGAAGAATATAGTTTTCCTTTTCTAATTGGCCAATTCTGTATGCTATACTAGTGACGCCTGTATGTATTGTGAACGCCGCTTTTCTAAGTACTGTTAAGTCATTCTCATTGTGCTCTTTGTTCTCAGAGAAATTATTCAAAATTTCAAAAGAAACCTGAAGATTCTGAAGCAAAGCTTCAATATCGTTCTGCTTATCACTGACATTTTTTTGAATGTTGTCTTCTTCTATTGTGTAACTAGGATTGTTGCCTTCTGTTTCTTCTACCTGCTTGCGAATTTTTTGTCTGTCTGTTATTTCTGGAGTACTAGAGTCTGACCTTTGTCTCTTTTGTGAGTTTGTTTCACTCAATTTGCTAGTACTTTGTAGCGGTGGGGGCGTTCTTGTTATTTTTTTTCTCGATGTAAACACTTCCTCATAGTCGTTTCCATTTCGACCTACTCCAGTTTTTATTGTACTAGTTTTATTCAGTCCATCCTGTATATAACTGTTAGCATTATTTGCGATATCGCTGGCCACATGTTTTTGTTTATCAAAATGGGTTTTTATCTCTAATGGAATGTTTTTATTTATATTAAGGATTTTATTTACATCTTTGATTGTCAAGGACGACCCTACCGAATTACTTCTAGTTCTTCTATTTACATATTCTCTTACGTTTTTGGGGACACTGGATGATTTTTCCCCATTTTCATCCTCCATGTTTGATTATCATAATTATCACGACCTTCAGGGCAAAACCAAGCAGAAAACAATGAACAAAAACCACTCTAAAACACTGACAAAAAGCAAAGCGATTTAAAACACGTCCGTATCACTTGACTCTTGACTACTTACATATTGAAAGAATAATAAGACAGATAAAACGGGTCGGAGAGAGATATACAGGTGCAAAGACATAAGAAAAATGTCTTTCTGCACAGCATTCTATCTAAGGTGCAACTCATATTTCACCTATTGATGCTTTTCCGGCTAAAAGACAAGTAGCCTGACTAAACTTTCGATAAATTTAATCAAAAAATAAAGTATCATAACAAACGACTAGTAGTAGTATTTACTATAAATTATTGACCAAACTTGTTTCAATTTGGGCGTGATCTCAAAAAGTTTTCGCCTGCGGCGCATTTTCGCCTCACTGTGTTTAAACATCACGGGCCGCCACTGGTCGTGCGCATTTCAAAATTATATTATATACTCGTCTCTTATCGATGCAACGATTGTCTCAGTCAACGAGGTGTTTTCTGATTTAAGGACTTTTAAATTAAGTTTGTCAATATGTTGGACATATTGTGACAACGGCGGCCTTAACATTCTTATGTGATAAATACTCTAACTCAGTAATAGAAAAAATACGGCAAATTATAATCCAATAAATTAATATGTTGTATACAGTATAGAGTTAAATCTATTCTTGCAACGTCCCAAAAAAAAAATTTTAATATTTTTTAAGGTATGTTGTTCTCACTAGTAAGCACCATGAAGGATACACACTGTGGCCTTCAAAATATTCCTTCAGTTGGAATGCTAAAGACATTGGGCCACATAAAGATCTGATAGGTAAGTTTAACGCAGATGTGGCCCTAAGGTCCAATATAAAACGCAAAATAACACGATTTAAGTAAAAAAAAGTACCTGCTTCTCCAGTGAATTAAGTCTATTATATTTCCATAAAAACCAATTATTTAAACAATAAAACGATAAAAGAGAGAAATATTTTCTCTGAAATTACTTTTTAGGGGAGCTTTCTGAAGCAGTGAGATCTGCCGATCTTAAGTTCGGTCTTTACCATTCTTTGTATGAATGGTTCAATCCAATCTATTTGGATGACAAAGCAAGTAACTTCGAGAAACAGAATTTTGTCAACAACAAAATTTTGCCAGAAATGTATGAACTGGTCAACAGCTACAAGCCATCGGTAATTTGGTCAGATGGAGACTGGGAAGCTAATGATACCTATTGGAAATCTACAGAATTCTTAGCTTGGTAATAATTGAAATAACTGTACAGATAGAGGATTAATAGCCCAAGCAAACACATATGAAAGAAGAAACATCATAATATTTATATGAAGCTTAACGTACAACCCTACATTTATGAAATCAGGTGTACTAAAAGAGCTAATAATTTTTAGGTTATATAACGAGAGTCCTATTAAAGATGAAGTTGTAGTCAATGACAGATGGGGTTCTGGAATACCATGTCATCATGGAGACTTCTACACTTGCAGTGACAGATATGATCCAGGTAATAAAGCAATTCCATGAAGGCCATCCGCACACTGGTGTCCCGAGTTTCAAGCCGGTGTCACAATAGTCACACGTAAAACCAGTGTGCAATCATAATTAATCATCTGTCCGCACACGAGCGCAACCGATTTTTGATCAGTCGCCCGGCAGTCGGTATTCTCTGTCCATAGTTTGTAGTCGCCAAGCTAGTCTTGGTAATATGTCAAGTAGTGCCTATGCAACTGAACCGTTCCGCGGCAAGAACGCAACACCTTAAAACGTAATTTTAACGATGGTTTAAATGAAAAGTAGAAAAGTCAGCGGGTATATACACGTAGGGAAAATGTTTGTCCGCCCATCTCTTAGTAATAAGTTAGAATAGTATAAACATGAAGTATCGCAAAGTAAACAGAAATAGGTAGATTATGTTTCCCCCACTCCATCGCATCGGATCTGGCTGGCTCGATGCGTTTTGCTTGATCCTGATCCTTTCATTCAGGCGGCAACGTATGAAAGAATGAATATTTATTTGATATTAATAGAATCAAAGCGGCGCGGCATGCCACCAGCGAGTGCCATGAGCGAGATGCAATACGATGGAGCGGGGGAAACATAATCTACCTAAAAGTTTGCTTTTCGATATTTCATATTTGTACTATTCTAACTTATTACTAAGAGATGGGCGGACAAACATTTTCCCTACGTGTACATATACTAGACATGCTTAGTACGGACTTCTTCATCAGATGTGTTCAATTATATAAGAAATCATTAATACAGCTATGTATGTTTCAATTCCGCATTCTTTAACTAGCTCTAGAACAGTGCGGACTATACACTTTGTATTCACAATAATATATTTTTAAGTTTTGCTTTTATAAAAATGTCAGGTTGTTTTTGCAAAATTTTTCATATAAAGTTTGTTTTTAAATCGTGCATAATTAAAAATTATAAAAATAAAATACATATTATTCATTTCATTCAAAACGAATTTTATTGTAAGGGTTCAAACTTTAATTCATGAATCAATGGGTTTAAGAGTTTTTGAAAAATTGGGAACGGCAAAATATTGTTAAATGTATGAAGTAAACCCTCATTTGTTTTGTATAAAGTTATTTCGCTTATCCATAGAATAATGTACGGTGTGCACCAGAAAAGTTAGATTATTTTTGACTTTTTTTATTAAGCGTCCAGTTCTCGCGTATTTAAACAAATTTGAGTAAGTTATGTGTCTAATTGCCCAAGAGCTGTTAAAAAATTGATTTTATAGGTTGCATAGCTTCAATCGATTCGTTATACGAGTGGGAGTAAAAAAAAAGTAAAAACACTTTTTTTGTGCTACCGAGCTGAAATTTGGTATTTATGGACAACTTTTAAGTGCAAATAACATTTCATAATAAAAAAAATTTCTACAGTGAAAAATAAGGGCACTTTATTCTTGAGTGAATTTAAAGTTTTCACGTCTCCCTCGTATATAGCGCAATACTTACCAGTTCTGTCTATGCTCTTCTTTGTTTAAGAGCATGCAGAACTTTTCCACCGCCAAAAAAATTTGGTAAGTTTTGAAATAAAAAAAAATCCCCTTTGGTGCGTACTTTCTGCCGGTCACTGTACATATATATATATAATATAGGTATCTTGAAAACTTTTATTAACAAAAATATTCATAGATAAAGTACATTGAAAAAAAATCTTTTAAACAGTGCTCGAAACACTGGTATCAAAGATATTAAGGCAAAAACTAATTTACAGACAACAGTATACAATTACTTAAAGATTAAATATTTAATGCATTTGACAAATATTTTTTCAACAACCTATTAAACTTTCCGTTAGAGTTAACCATTCTAATATTTTGAGGTAGTTTATTAAACATCTTTGCCGCTTGTTGAATAGGATTATATAACCCTTTATTTGTCCTAATTAATTCTAGATTAATGCTATTATAAGCCCTAGTGTAATGATTATGTACATTTTCGTTAAAAACTATATTAGAATTTGACTTTTGAAATTTATTTATTACTTTATATATAAATTTAGCCTGTTCCAGCTCCTGTATTTTTTTTAACTTCATGACACCCAACTCTCTGTATAGGACCTCCGTATGTGTTAATCGGTCGTAGCCGAATAAAGTTTTTAGTACCTTATTTTGTAATATCTGTACTTTTTCAAATTCTGTAACTCCGCAGGTGCCCCACACAGGAATCAAGTATCTGAAGCAAGACAAAAAGTAGGCATTATAAATGTTCATTTTGCTTTTAAATGTCAAGTAATTTCTACATCTATATACAGCTCCGATCATGGGTATAATTTTATTAGTTATTTTATTTATATGTTCTTTCCAGTTAAGATTTTCATCTAAAACCAGCCCAAGATACTTTATTTGTGTCACTCTCTCTACAATAACATTATTTATCTTGATTACAGGTTCCTGAATAACTTTATTTTTTTGTTTAAATAACATAATTTTTGTTTTTGATATATTAATCCTTAGCTTATTATGCAATAACCAGTTAGAATAATGTTGAAGATCTGCATTCACACAATTTTCAAGGCGCATCTCATCCTCGTCACAGTAAACTAACACCGTATCATCCGCAAATGTAAAATACCGAGCTTTAAGACCTGATCTTTTAAGACTTAGTACATATAACGAGTATAGCAAAGGCCCAAGAACTGAGCCCTGCGGTACTCCACACTCGCTTGACTCACAACTGCTAGCTACATCTCCCATCCTGACATACTGCTGCCTACCCGACAGATACGTCTCCATAAGCCTATACATAACACCCCTGAAACCCATACCACCCAATTTCCTCAACAAAACATCCACACTAACAACATCAAATGCCTTCTTTAAGTCTATAAATACTGCTACAACAACCTTTCTATTATCTAGCTCTGTGGATATTTGGTTAACGAGATCCATAGTCGCGCCCAGCGTATTACTGTTTTTAATAAAGCCGTACTGGTATTCATCTGGTTTAATATACTTATCAACAAAGCTCACCATTCTTTTTTTTATTATTTTTTCAATTATCTTAGAGAATACGCTTATAACAGTTATTGGTCTGTAGCTACCCATAGTCTCCCTTGAACCTGATTTAAATATAGGAGTAACTTTGCTTTCCTTAAGTTCGTCAGGAAATATGCCCGTAGATAATATTTTATTAATTAGTTTAGTCAACACCGGAACAAGATGTTCTGCCAAATTACATACATCATATACCGAGATTTGATCATGACCTGGGGCCGAACTTCGTTTTAAATCTTTAACAATCTCTGTCACCTCTTGTTCCGTTGTTAACTCCACATATACACTATTCTGACACTGAATTTCATTAAACCCGAGACTATCCTGGACATTTTGCGCTAAATTTTTCACTTCTAAGTCAATTTCTTCAACAATATTTTTACCTACACTAGTAAAGTGTTTATTTAGTTCGTTAACAATTTTGATTGGATCATCCACTGTCTTATTATTACCTACAGTCAGAGATTGATTACTAGTAATGTGTTTTTTATTTCTCACCAACTCGTTTATAATTTTCCATTGTTTTTTATGGTCAGTACCGGCTTGACTCCATTTATTTCTGAAATGTTGATTCTTTAAAGTTTTTATTTTATTGTTTACTTTATTTTTTATTTTTCGAAATTCGCTTGCCAGGTTATCGTTATTAATGTTATCACGCATCCTTTTATACATTTTGTCGCGTTCTTTTATTAGATTAAGCAATTCTTGTGTTATCCAGGTATTATTTTCACGACATTTTATTACCCGTTCATATTCTGACTCATATTTACATAACTGGATTACATCTATAAGTTCTTGAAATGTGTTGATGCTGTCAATATGCGCTCTTTGGTGAAATAGTTTTTAAAATTTTTTATGATCAACTGCATTTGATTTATAAGTTACTGTAGGTTTATATACTTTAGTTTTTTCTTCGATGTTTAAGATAAGTTTTTCATGGTCCGACAAGGGGTTATATTCGACTCTAACTGCACATTTGTCCTTATAGTTTTGATCGGTCATTACGTGATCAATGATTTTATTAGAGTCTGCGGTTATTCTGGTAGCACTTTCTATATTAATAGTATTTTTAAGAAAGAAATTATTCTGAGTTAGAAGTTGTATATAGTTTTTTACTTCACTATTATTACGTTCCAGTAAATCAAGGTTAAAGTCACCAACAATTACATGATTTTTTGGGTGATTTGTTATTATATTTTCCATATATTCTGTCATTTCTCCATATGGGAATGAGGGCGGTCTATACACCAAACTAATTTTTAAGTTGTTATCACCAATTTGCACGCATAACCAGCTAATGAGATCTTCATGACTAGATTTTTTAAGTTCCTTATACCCTATACCATTTTTTATATACATAGAAGCACCTCCCCCTCTCTTATCTCGACATGAATGTACTGATTGGTAACCCTCCAGTTCGAATAAGCAAGTTTCTCCCTCCGACAACCACGTCTCTCCCATGAGTAATACATCGTAATTATTATTTCTCACAAGACATTGTATTTCATCTAGCTTATTTCTAATGCTTTGGATATTTATATAAATTAGACTTAGATTTTTTGGTATTAGTTTTTTAAGTCATCTTCGCTACTAACAATTATTACCTTACTTTTTTCTTCTTTTCTTAGTAGTATATTTCCGTTATTTATCCATAAGAATTTATAGCCTTTTTCTTGCTTAAACACATTCGCTTTCCTGAACAACTCCAGATTTTTTTTTGTTAGGTCGTTGTTTAGGAAGATCTTGCCGTGTTCGGTGTATCCCAAGGAGCCAGTGTGTAGGTTAAATCTATATTATCAACCTAATTTTACTTCATGTAATATGTTATGGTTAGCGTACTATTAAAATTATATATTAATTTTTAAGGGATCCTACAAGAAAAGAAGTGGGAGAACGCTATGACTGTAGACAAAAAATCTTGGGGATTCAGAAGAAACGCTAAGCTGGAGGATTACTTAACGCAATCAGAACTTCTTACTACACTAACCAGGACAATTAGTTGTGGAGGTACATGTCTACTATTTTGAAAGTGACTAATTTCTTCAAAAACACGAGGACTTTTGAGACGTAGTGCTATAAAATATCGACAATTTAGCGTGCACTTCTGGCAACGGTGGTATTACCCGAGAAGACGTACATACATACCTTTAGGTCGATAAGCCAACCGGTAGCTTTAAAAATCGAAAAAAAATCTCGTCTTTTCAGCTTTTGTCATACTCTTTCGTTATCCCATAAAATACACCTCTAGAGTCGTCGTAAGTATTATGCTATCTTCGCATAAGTACCTTTCTTTTTTGACAAAAATTCAATTTCCGTTCAGATTATTTCTACTAGCACTTTTCTACTCTAGCAACTATAGCTGAAGCCCTTGGTGTCACATCCGAGTAGAAAATATAATTTTGTAAAATTTTCAAAAAATCGGTATTATCATAAATATTGTCCATAACCATGATCACTTTTTAAGGTAATCTTTTGATTAATGTCGGTCCAACCAAGGATGGTATAATAAGTCCAATTTTTGAAGAACGACTAACACAACTCGGTGCATGGTTAGACATCAATGGTGAAGCTATTTATGGCAGTCAGCCATGGACGTCCCAGAATGATACCTTAAATGCAAATGTATGGTAAGTAAAATGTTGTTGCTGGATTGTACACAAATATATTAAAAAGTTAACAAACAAATAAATATGGGTTTATTGTCACTTAACGTTGAAATTTACAAATGAAGCTTAGCTGTCTATCTCAATCGGAATTTTAAAGTATTTTTCTGCAGTTTGTATTGTATTTGCATATCCTAATTTGCGGGTTTAATTACAAAAAAATGTAATTTCAATAAAAACTTCTATCTATGATCACTAATTTTTAAAATGGCACCATACCATATTTACGTCACATACAATTTTAGGTACACCAAAACCAACACAACAGTTTACGCTATTGACTTGGAGTGGCCTGAAGACAACACTGTTATTTTGGGATCTGCAGGAGAACTATTCAAAAATCCTGATACAACAGTTACGTTATTGGGCAACAACGGGAAACTGAAGTGGCTGTTGAATGGTAACCAAGTTGAAATACAATTGCCTGATAAGTCTACTGTAAAGAGCGAAACAGCTTGGGTTTTGAAAATAGTCTATTAAGTATTGTAAAAATGGTTTTGTATATTAGTTAAAAATTTATAAGAATGTGATGCACATTTTTGTCTTAATTTAATAACTCTGTTTTACTACTACTACTACAATAAATTAAATTAAACATTAGGTATTACTTAGGTATTATAACCTGTTATCACTGAATATTTTTAAAAGTAAAATAAAACTACCAAAAAAGTATTTTTTTATCCTAAATTAATTATTTTTACTAAAAAAAAAGTACACTCAAAAAAATTTCGTTCGTAATATTCATAAACAGTGATTATTAGTTACTTTTTTATTGTGATCACGACCATGTTTATTGCCAACACAAAATATTTGTCATTGCTTAATGTATACGTTTGTTGTTACAATAAATCGACGTTTATTGTGAGCAAAACCAAAAAACATAGATTAATGACAAAATATTAATGTATACAATAATTTGTTTTATATATATCACAAAAGCTTTTATTGTTTTCAAAAAAAGCTTTATTAATTATAGAAAATAATAAATTATAAATCAGTTTACTGTTACAACAACTGGTTTATGCTGATAGTTAATACGTTTATTAATAACACAAACTGCATTTATAAATAATATAAAATTATTGTATTAAAGCGCGCAATAAACATTATTAGTTTGTTACCATAATTAACGCGTTTGTGGTATTAATAACTGCCGTTGTAAATACAATAACCACCTTTGCTGATACAACGAATGGTTGTTAAATTTACCTTCGTTATCAGCGCCCTCTGAGTAGGGTGGAAGTGGAACGCGGAATAGTCTCTTCTCGTTAGCGACGGTTGAATGGTGATTGAAGTGCAGTGTTTATCTATTTGTGAAGGATTGTTTTCAGAAGAGCCCCTCTGTGCAGTGTTATCGAGCAACCAAAGGTAAGTTTTTACTAGTTCTTGATTTTAAATGAACAATAATAAACTAACCAGGCAGCTGTGACTGTGACAGTAATGACATTGATAAACATAATTTACTCACAATCAAAGTGGCTCGGTTAGCTTTTATCCAATTTTTGTTTTAATCATCATAATTTCCTGACCGATACCGACAGATATAGCTTTTTTAAAATTAGGATAATTACGGCAGTATACTTACTAACGTTTAATAATTATACTGATGCAATACCGTATAGTACACGTTCAAATTTGTCCCGCGATCAAACGCCGGTATTTCCCCGGTGTTTGGCGATCAAACGTCGGTATTTCCCCCAGTTGGGCTTCATAAAAATTTACCTGTTATTTCAAGGAAATCATCCATCGATTTTACAAGTATTTATTAAATTTAACTTTTTATTTTAAGGAGTTGTACCGTATTGGAAAAAGAGGGAAAATCTACAATAAATATTGCAATTCAAAATGTTTACTTTTAAATCGGCCATATCTGGACGCGAACCTGGACTATTAAAGAAGAAAACGGAAGAAAAATTTTCTAGACACGAGAAAAATTATGGTACGAGCATGTTCACAATACAGATTGGCTCAAATCAAGGAGCTTGCGTCCACTGGTTCTATTATGGCCATTTTACAAAAATCCTTCAGGTTGCCGCCTGGTATGTTGTAATGAATAATTTTAGATAATTAATAAACACCTTATTGTTTTTTTTTTGTAGTAGTTTGACATGGACTTTAAAATGTCTTTTGATGAAGGAGATGATCTAATTCTCAACTGGAACAAGTATTTTGATAAACTTCTCAATTTCCTGTCAAATGGCTGAATCAAATAAAAGGAAGTCAAAGTTATTCTGAAAACTGTTAAGGATACCCCTAATTTATCGGACAGTGAGTACCTATATTATCTTATCTACTTTTATTAAATAATCGTGTTTATTAACAAAAATTATATTTAAAATTTTTAAAGTACTTTCCATAATAAGTACCTATTTTTGTTACCTTTCCAATTTTTTTTTTATAATTACTTCTTCATCTTTCTTAAAACTGATTTACAAAAATATATTTTGACAAAATTTAAACAGGAATTGCTTTATTTTATCACAATTTTTAACAAAAGTCAAAAAAGACATGCGACATAGGTACATATTATACGTTTTATATGTACTTCTTATTTAATAGTTTATTTTAGATGGAAAAAATGCAGCCATTTTTTGGGCTTTACTTAGTACTTAGTTAGTACTAACTAAGTTCATTGTGACAAAACCAACGAGAAGAAGACCTGCAACCGATCTACAATAAGGGACACTCAAAGAACCTAAGCAACCTACAAAGTGAAAAGACAACGTCGCAATAAAATGCATTTAATAATCTAATAAATGAATGACGCTGAGACAATAAACATTTATAATAAATATAATAATTGAGTTTGTTGTTACAATAAAGGATATTTTTTAGTATTATAAAATATGTTTATTATATCAATAAATGAATGTTGGCATTATCCACAAATGGTGTTTCTAAAATACATAAACCTATGTTTGTAAATATAATAAACATGTTTTGTTAAATTTTTCCAACGGAGGTTATAAGATAAATAAATTATTTTTGTGAATACAATAAACGGTGAACATTAGTTTATTAATAAATAATGAATTAATAAACACTGGTTTATTGGCTACATAAAACCGTTCATTGGACCGATTTTCAAAATCACATTTATTAATAACATGAACGTTTTTATTGTATATACGTACCTTTTTGGTTGAGTGTAATTTCTTGAAAAAATGCTGATTTGTACAACGTCTTTCTTTTAGAAATAAAATTGCTATTTTGATTGTCTTTTAATATTAGCAGTAATTTACGCAAAAAATAGTTAGTTTTTCATACAGGTCGTTTTGCTAACAGATTTTGATTAAATATCTAAATTACTCCAAATGTGAATCCCGAAAGTAAGTAAAATCAATTATTTTCTGCAAAAAGTTAAGTTAATTTAAACTTTTATCAAATACGGAATTATCCAGAAAAGTATAAAAAATGTCACAATACTTACTATTGATAATTTTTCAGAAAATTGTATTCCTCATAAAAGAGAAAAAGCTTGCCGTAACAAGGAGGGGCACAGGAGTATTTTTTGTTCCTCCCTCCACCAAATTGGTAATAATTTAAATCCAAGATTTAACCGATTTACCGAAATAATAATTAAGTTAATTATCTAAAATATTTATATTAAAAATCAAAGTGTCATATTATCACTTAATTATTTCAAGGAAAATTTTCTTTAAGCGTTACATTATATTTCCTCTGAAAATACATCCAAATAATAAGAATCGTCCTAAAGTGTCACAAGCCTTTCGTAGAAACAGTTAAAAAGAAAACAAAAGCAGAAAGTTTGAAAAGAATAGATCACATAATTATTAGTACGTCATTTCATTATCCGCGCAATTATTTTATTGGCCAGTCGTAAAAGAGAATATATTGTTATCTTTGTTACGATTACTTAAATAGAAAAGAACAGCTTAGAAGCAGGAGACAAGACTCTAAATATCGTTTATGGTAGGTCCATTTTATCTTTAGAAAGATGACAGAAAATCAACTGAATAAAAATCACATTGGTTAATTCACGGACTAATTTACATTGTGACTTTTGGGGTATTTGCCTTTTCTTTTACTTACATGTCACATCAAATAAATTAGTTTTATCTTCATTCTTGCCACATGGACAAGACAAAAACAATATCATTTTTAAAACCTAGACAAGTTGATGTTTTAGTAATGCAAGTTGGTTGCCTAGAATAGTGACGCAAAAAAAAAAATCGCTTACAATAATAAAAATCTAATGTTACGAACTATGACTGATAAAGTCAAATTTCTCTAAAAAACACGCCGCATCGTGGCTAAGTCACCTGTCATTTATGGCACCCTGTTAAAGTCTGGTCTATTTTACGTTAAGATGTTGGTGACAGAAACAGGACTGGAATACGTTCTTTTACCATCGCATTCCCCATATTTTAACTTTTACGGGGGTCTTAAATGGTTTATTAGCATAGTTGCTAAACAAACATAGAATTACACTTGACATCCACTAAACTTACCATTGGAAAACGCTATGAATAATTCTGACAACATACAAGAGTTTCGCCGCCCAAATATTGTAGCTACGAGCCAATCAAACGTCTAGTCTGCGCATATTTCGCGTTCAATGCTGCGATGCCATATTATAATTTACGTTCGCAGTGTAGTACAAAGCCGCCAAAATGCCATGTGTCTTTAAATAAAAATAGCTGAATTACTTCTCATTAAGCGCATGGTTTGGCAAAATATTGTACCGTAATTGAAATAGATAAACTAATACCTACTATTAAATTTATAATAGCAAATAATAATAAATGAAATGTTTGTTATTGAAAATAGGAAAGTTAATTAATCTAAACTGGTCTATTCTACTCGCCGTTAGTGATGCCGCCGAGACGAGAAATTCTCGTGTCTCGTCTCGTCTCGTCTCGTCTCGTCTCGTCTCGTCTCGTCTCGTCTCGTCTCGTCTCGTCTCGTCTCGTCTCGTCTCGTCTCGTCTCGTCTCGTCTCGTCTCGTCTCGTCTCGTCTCGTCTCGTCTCGTCTCGTCTCGTCTCGTCTCGTCTCGTCTCGTCTCGTCTCGTCTCGTCTCGTCTCGTCTCGTCTCGTCTCGTCTCGTCTCGTCTCGTCTCGTCTCGTCTCGTCTCGTCTCGTCTCGACGAGACGAGAGTGAAATTTTTTTCTCGAGAGAAATCACGAGACGAGACGTGAGAAGACCGTTTCTCGTCGAGAAATTTATCGTTTTTTCTCGAATTTTCTCGAATTTTCTCGAATTTTCTCGTTTGTTAGAACACTGAATTTTAGGTATCTCCTAATATACAGTGAGGACCTAAAGTCCGTCCCCCCCTCTAACTTCTAAACCGTTCGGTATATTTTAATGAAATTTTGAACGATAATATTTGAGCAAGTCTTGCACTTTTTGACATACCAATGACAGCTTTAAATGTCAAGATGACAGCTGGGTCCGCTTTTGGAATATTTTTTTAAACGGAACACCCTGTATATTTTTACATTTTTAAATTCCACATAAAATTATAATTATTTTTTATTAAATGCCTTATTAGTCTATACTTCATAGTTTCCGAGATATTGACTCTCGAAAAGTGACATTTTTGAACTTTGACAGCTTATAACCTTCTAACAGTACGTCTTAGAGCAAAACGGCTTACATGTCCCTATCTTCAATTTTTATTATCTTCCCAAAAAAATCAACTTCCAGTTAAACTGGAACAACTATATTTCCTGCTGTCGAGTTACATCCGGTTTAACCGGAAGTTGATTTTTTTGGGAAGATAATAAAAATTGAAGATAGACAGAAAAATAATGTGTTTAACGTTCTTACTCTATCGTATTGTGAAGGCATTTACCTTAAAACAGATATTCAAGAGCGAACAGAATCAAATTGTCTAGCCTCTTTCTTCTGTCTACGGTTAGTAGTTGACATTTTTAAATAATTAACCAAATCTGAAAGAAAGCATTTTCGATTCAAAACACAATATCGAAAAGGACCTCAGTCAAATTTCATATGTAAAAGAAGGACACAATAATTAATTATCTAATGTTACCGCGATTTAGTCCGAATATTTCATAAACTATGAGAGATTGATATGTCAAATAGAGCATTTTCGGAAATACTTCTTTAAGTTCTTTCTCTTGCACTTTCTATTAATGTAATAAAAAAATTAAGGTTTTTCCCCGGATCACATTCTAGGCTGATCCCTTTATTTAGTCGAATATTTTCCAAACTATTGCAGTTAATTATGCCCCGAATTATGCCAAAAAATAAATAATAAAAGAAGGGTAGTTCCATTATGAATCAATTATTATTATTATTATAAATCGTTCTCTATTCTGTATCTTTTACCACCCCGTATATTTTGGACTGAAAATACCTCGGTGCCAAGCCTATTACATTACGTGAATTATGTCTTATAGCCGCTTGCAATATTTTGTTGATCTAAGAAAAATAGTTTCTTAGTCACATGACTAACAAACCGACTTATATTAAACCCTTCTGCGAGACGACCAGATAGTTTTAAATGTTTACCCCCTTTAAGATTCGTATAAAAAAATATTTTTTATGATTCCCTACTCACGAGAAAAAACGAGACGAGACGAGACGAGACGAGACGAGACGAGACGAGACGAGACGAGACGAGACGAGACGAGACGAGACGAGACGAGACGAGACGAGACGAGACGAGACGAGACGAGACGAGACGAGACGAGACGAGACGAGACGAGACGAGACGAGACGAGACAATGGCACTCTCGAGCGAGAAAAACGCGTTTCTCGTCGAGACGAGATAAAAAAAAATTCTCGCCTCACGAGACGAGACGAGAATGGGCCAATTCTCGTCTCGTCTCGTCTCGCGGCATCACTACTCGCCGTTTAACTTGAATAATAAACACCAATAAAATTTAGTCTCTGAGACCTGACGCGTCAGCTTGCTACGGCCCACTACTGAACTGAAAACTTTTAGGAAGAAACCAGTGTCAGCTTTTAATGTCACATGTTAACTGTCGAAACGCTTTGTTTTTAGAAAAAGTTGACTCTACATCCAAGGTGGTGAACTTTTAAAAAGTGTTTTGTGTCAAAATTACTCAAAAATAATTTAAATCGCTTCATACTTTACCAATAATTATTCCTCAGAGTAACGACAGACAAATTATTTTCTTTTCTATCGTAACATAACCTCAGAAAATTTATTATTTACTGTCTGATAGGTTTGTCACTTTTTGAAATTTAGTTCTAACCTCACTTTTTCTAATATCATGAAAGGACGCGTTAAATGAGCTCAGTGTAAAATCATAGACAATTTACCTTTAGATAAGCAAGCAATAATCACGAAAGTGGGAGATTTATGGCCTCGAGCAGGTAAACAAAGCTAGACACTATTAGACATGCGCACTGCAACATTATCGTTTGACGAATGGGAAAATAGACAGGTCCGGGCTTTGAAATTTAAATTCTTGCCAAAAAATTGGACTTTCTTCTCAACTTTTGATCAAGTTGGGAAAAAGGTAGTGATTTTTGACATTTTTAGTAGTAGCAAACCTATCAGATTTTAAGGATAGAAAATTGTTTTTAAGGTTTTGTTTTTAAAATGTGTTTAAAAATTATTCGTTGTCGTGTTTTTAGTTCGAAAATGAAGAGAACAAGGACAAGTGAATTAAACTAGTCTTATAAAATCGAATATAAACCAAACAAAACCAGCAAAAAAACCAATCTACGGTGTTATCGCTATAGCGTACCTAACCAAGTCAAATATTAGTTGGCATACTTATAACTTGTATTGATTTTTACAATTTGGCAAAAATTTGGGTACGTGTAAAACATTTTCAAGCAAAATTTCTTGTTCAAGAATTTGAAAAGTGTTTGCCCGAGAACTTGACCCGTGGAATACTGGCTTTATTAAAAGCTTACTGTCGGGGTGTACAGATTTTAACCAAAAAATTAACCAACCAGCAACTTTGACGGAATTAATTTTCTCACAATCAGACACAATTCACTAAACTACACAAAAACTAGAAATTCGTAAATATTAAACATCCACAATCCACAATAGCTAAGAAAACTACAAGGAATCCGCAGAGAAACCCTAAAACAAAACAACAAAAATGGCGGACGAACCGGTTCTGGAGTGTATTTTGAACATGTCGCTAAAGTAGGACAGGCCGATAACACAAGGTTTGTGCGCATGCCCGAAGGTGCCCAGAGGGAAGGCAGCTGACCGGCGGTCATGCGCTCGGACGTATTTTTTTACCCATTAAACGTAACTTTTGTTTGTGCAGGAGATAAGCTGTACGTATCTAAAGGTAAATTGTCTATGTGTAAAATGCGTTTCTATCATCTCTCTCAAGATAAAACCGACACTGAACAGGTTATAGGCAGAGGCAGATATTGCGTCAGTCAGTGTTTTCTCGTGTTTATATTTAAGAGCGTATTTTGTTTAATTTTTTTTTCAATAAATAATTATTCTAAATTACAAAAATTAAAACCATGGGATATTTAATTTTTTTCTTCCTTCATGCGAAAGGGAAAAATCAAAATTTAGTTAAGAAACACATTCTTTTTAAAATAAAGGCAAGAGTAAAATTCTTTTTCCATAGGATAATATTTTATTATTAATTTGAATATCAACACTGTTGATATTCAAAGACTATTATGAAACCCGAAACCAATAACGTAAAAATTGTTTAAAAAATACACCAATAGCAAAGAAGGCATTATTGTAATCAATATTTTTAATATCGTTTAAAGGCGTTTTTAGTCTCATCGTTACCAATCTTAGTAAACGTTCATTTGGTGATTTCCTAAAAAGCTTGATTCGGTCATGGCATTTTATTTGAGATACCAAAAAACGTCGTGGCTTGTGGAAGCGTTTAGACATATTTTTATCACGTAGTGATTAGAACTATTATTGGAATCTAATAAAAGGGTGATTCTAGTCTAATTAATATTCAAGTGTTTGTGTTAAGAAGTGTTTGTGCTCTTATTAAACGGATACAGCTCGCAGCCCTATTAAAAAATGTACATACTTAAAAAGTAATTAAAAAGTGTTTTTTCCGAGAATCAAAATATTCTAAATATTGTGAAAATAGTTTAATTGGCATCACAAGCCGATTCAACTTCACTTTAAGTATTTAACAATTATTATTATAATTGAATTTGCTCTCATTATTTGCTTTTTTAAGATTATTTTATAAACAAACGAAAGCAACCCATACAAAAATAGATAAGATTTTTCTGTGATGACTAAAGTTGTCACATTTGGTCACCAAGTTAACCTGGACAAGGACGACGAATAGTTCAAAAAAAATAAGCACCTATGATTATTATTTTTTTACCAATGAAATGGAATAGTTCCCAATTTTTCATGCACGAATGATTACAGGAAATGGAGACAAGAATTCATCATTATTTTACAGTTTAATTGATAATATAAATAAAACCAGATTTGTTCGGGTCGGTAATGCGCTGCAGTCAAAAAAAAGGAAAAATATACCAGGTGTCCCATTTAAAAATCGAAAGTTTATGTCACTTCCGGCTGAACCGGAAGTTCCATAATGTTGATTCACCTGTCCAAAAATGCAGTTTTATGTCGTATACAAATCCCCCGAATTTTATTCCCTTATTTTGAAAAACAAAAAAGTTAGAGGGGGGAATCACCTTCCGTGGACACCCGGTATATATATAATATAAAAATATCTGGATGGGTATTATTGGAAACTATTTAATCGGGCCTTATATTATCGATGGACCATTAAATGGAGAAAACTATTTGGAGTTCTTTCATTTTAGCGACGCGTAGTAAGGCTGTTTAAATAGTTAGTGTGTTAGTGGATGGGTCGGGGTGATCCACATATTTGGGTGCTTCGCTACCCAGACCTAAAGCCTTTAGATTTTTTTTTGGTTATCTTAAAAGTCGTGTTTATTTAACTCCTGTGACAACAAGAGAACAATTATTATATAGAATATTTTTTCACTCCGCTGTGATTGGAAATAATCCTGCGATGCTTTTTAAAGTTCAAATAGCTTGCCTTTTAAATTAAGAAAGTGTGTAGCTGAACGGGGTGCGCATATTGAACATATTTCATAGAAGAAATCATATTTTATTTCACCGCTTCAGTGTGAAGCCCTAATAATTTGAAGACTGTTAAAATTAAATGTTCAGTTTTAATTTATGTTTATTAAAACTAGTTCTCTTCTTTATACGAAAATTTCTTAAACTCGCGTTTGAATACAGACCTTGACTTTTTCTCTCAGATAGGAATAGGAACAAAATTTAAGTATGAAAAATGAGTGAATATTTTATAATAAATATACTAGTAAGTCGTTCGTTCAACAAAAGGTTCTCAATTCGAAAACAAATTATAATTTAATTTACGACATAATGTCTGTTTTTATCAACTTTTTCGTTTGGCTTTCTTATTTCGTTAAAGTGTGCATAATTTGACAGAGTTTAAAAGTTAATATTACGATGCATATAGACATTAAAGATGTTGTGTATATCTTTTTTTTTCATGTATTTTTATTTTGCCCAGCATAGCCTTTTCAATCTTAAAGCCAGTGGCACGGAATTGAACTACATAATTAGATGTTAGGTTAGTTTGGCTTGACAAATCATGACAACACGTTGACATCGGTTTGTTTTACTTCAATAAATATTTTTCCTACGAGTGTGCGCAAAGTAGTACTTTGCGCACGCATTTTTGTGTGCAAAGTTACACTTTTCCGCACTAGTGCGGATAAGACTTTTATCCGCACTGGGTGCGGAAAAGTAAAACTATTCAAAAATCTCCTTGGTAGGGAATATTTATATTTATTTTAGTAGCTGTAAACTATTTTATGGCAATGTGAGAAGCCCTTGCAAGAGTATTCTCTTTTATCTTTTAATCGTAATTCCCGATATTTGTATTTCAGCTTAAAACGAAAAATTTAGTTTCCTATTATTTTTTTTATTGTTATGTAATTTTTTAATTTTCTATTATTTTTTTTTGTTATGTAATTTTTAGTTGTAAGTATATTATAGTTCTTTCTTTAAAGTCGAATTAAAAATTATTAAATAAATTATCATATTTTTATTTTTGTTGTTATCTGATATGAAGCTCGTAGGAAAAATGTTGTTCCTAACAAGTGCGCAAAGTGCTTTTCCGCACGCAAGAACTTATCCGAACTCCGCTTCGCGTCGTTCGTCCAACTGTACTTGCGTGCGGAAAAGTATCACTTTGCGCACTTGTTAGGAAAATAACTATTAACGTCTGCTAAACTTATTGTTTTAAAATAAAACTGTTTTCTTTAAATTTACGTGTCTTATTGCTTTATAAAAGTTATAACACTAGGGAGTTGTCTTTTATGAAAACTTATTAAGGTACGTTGAAAATAATTTCAGTATGTTTTCAAGTGACTGAAATATTATCATCATTTTATCATAGCACTGCTGTCTTGTCTTCAAGAATAGGGAACTTTCCAACTTTTTTTTTCAATAATATGATTTAGTTAGGCCTAAAAAAAATATTCCCCAATTATTACTCCTTAAAAAATCAGTAATAACTTGGTAAAAATTCTTTAAGGTTTCGCGCGTGTCAACAGCCATTTCAAACGACCTTTTAAGGTGGGAGTATCAACATGCTTGCCAACCTATAACCTATTTCGCGTAGATTTATTTATGTTTTCTAGCTTTTATACAAAATTTAAAGAAAATCAGTATCGACTTGATATTCTATAGGTAATAATTGACATATTTAATAAATATCAAGGAATTTCATAACTTATTTTAGGAGAATTGTATAGCGAAAAATATCGGGTAAGATTTTTTTTAACATTATTAGGTCATTGTCACTCATTGTTCTTTCACTCTACAATTCTCCCAAAATTAGCAATGAAATAAATTGACATTTTTGTAATTTATCAGATTACTACCTAAATAATGTACCAACGATATTGATTTTCTTTAAATGTTAGTTATTAAAATAATGAACTCAAAAAATCAACGCGAAATAGGTTATAGGTTGGCAATAGATTGAATGACGTTGAGAATTCAACCTTAAGCGCGCCAAGCCCGATGACGTCACGAAGTATGACTCATCCGTCATCCTGACCGGTGGCCGAGTTAGCATTTGGATTGCCGTGTGTTATTGTTATTGTATTGTTGTTTTAAGGTGGAATTCTCAACGTCGTTCAATTTATTGCCAACCTATAACCTATTTCGTGGATGTCATCATGACAAATAATACTTCGTGACGTCACGACCCGTTTTTACCCGCTTGGGATAATTTAAATTTTGGGGCAGTTTTAAATCTTTCTAGTGGTCTTTTGGGACGAAATATGTTGTTTTTTTTTGCTGCCATATGTTTTATGACCATATATACATGATATATAGAATTTTTTCACCATTTAAAATTTTTGTCAAGTTCCCTATTCTGTGGCAAGTGACCTTACGAAATCAGCTGGATGTATTCGATGTTGGTTTTACAATTGCACGAATTTTCTTTTATGTATATTAAATAATAAGTGCATCTCCCCTGTCTATTTTTTTGAATAATAAAATTTTTCCTTTTCAAGATTTATAGTAAAAAGGCCATATTATTGTCGTTGCGTTCCTGGATGCTAGTCCAACTATATAAAGGCCGGTGAAAATATTTCTGTTTTAACCTTTAAAAAACAAGTCAATACTTATATTAATTACAGAAAAGTAGGTAGGTATTCTATGAAATAATTTGGATGTCCGTAAATACATAGTTTATCAAGGTAAAGACGTCTTTAAAAAAAGTTTTTTAAACTTTGATTAACAACCATACAAGATTTTTTTAAACTCGATACCTAGGATACATTATACCTCGTCTGTTGGGATATGAGCCCCTTTATCACCATTTCTTCAAAGTCCAAAAAGTACCGTCATCGATAAAAAAAAATTACTTATGAAGAGGTATAACTTATCTTTTTGTTACTTTGAAATAAAATGATCGTAAATATTTATCATTTTTTAAAATTCGTGACTTGGCAAAATAAAGCCTTTTTTTTCTGTGACTAAAATATTAAAATACAACGGCCATTTTCGGTTTGCTTCTGGACTATACAGTTTGGTTTAAATCTTTGCCACACCTGGTAAAAGTAAAAATTTCATTAATGTTTTTAATGATCTGGCCTGTATTATTTTTCAGTCACTCCTTCTATAATTCCAGAGGGCCTTGTTTCCCAGATATGGCCAAAGTCACCGGTTCCTTTTCGGGACCAGTTTTCTCCTCTGCAAATAATATACACACAAAAGAAAATAGTCTATTAAAAACATCACACATAAACTATTTTTTGTATAAATATTTTTATTAAATTTCCACGCACGCACTTTTTGTCCGTATTGAGTTTTTTTCTTTTTTAAAGCGGGTCCTTAATTTGCAAGATATTGTAGAAAATGGATTGTCGATTAAAATACTAATCGTATTCATAACTTTTAAGTTATAAAAAAGAAATAAGAAATAAATTGAAAATTACTTAGTTTACGAGAGCACACAAACAGCACACATTCGCGACCAACAACTGAATCGCGCTACCACGTGGTTGTCGGGCCAACGCAGCGCGCGTGCAAATATTGACTAAAAATTTTTCATTGGTTGGGAGCACTGGCCGCCTTTGCTCATAAAAATGTAGGTAACACCCTATTATTCAAGACGGTTGGCCATAAGTTTTACTGTGATTGGAGGAGAACGGCATCGATACAGGTCATACTGGGCTAAGTGCACGAGAACTGCGGTACCGATTTATACTTTGCTATTTGCTTTAAAAATCAAAATATAAATTGTAGGTGATAAGACAGGTTGTAGGGCCATGACACTGTGGCTCTACCTCACTGGCCGCTACAGAATGGCAGTGGTACGTGAAATGTACCAAGAAATAAATATAGTTTAAAAAAACTAAAAAAACACGCTTTAATATAATTAATCAGACTAAAAAGCGGAAAATAAATATAGTTTAAAATAATTCTTAAAATTCCTAATATAGGGAGAAAATATTAATGAACGATAAACATTAGTATTATTGGGAAAAAAGCGTGGGGTGCTTTGTGCTATATTTTTCGTATAAAAACTCGGAAAACCAGCTATCTAGGTCACAAACAAATCGAACAGTCGAAGCCCCCACTTTAAGAAGTTTCTAGATCCGCCCCTGACATTATATACCGTGCGAGGAAAAATTATTTGCATCAAAGAGGGCCCTGCATCTAAGGACGTAATGCTTAGCGGTAGAGCTTAATACCTGTTGGGTGTCAGTAACTACCTGAATTAAGAATCAATCAGTTATTCCGTCATCTTTGACAGTCGTTCAAGTAATTTGATTCATCGCTAATTTTTCCAATTTCTTGAACAATTCACACAATGGGCTTTACGAAATGGCACAAAACATTCATGGTTGAAGCGTATTTTCGAAACGGGGTTAGAGTAAATGGTGAGTGGCAATACAATCCGGGTTTGTGCATGGACGATTTTCACGAACATTTTCCTAACGTTGCTTTTATTGCTGGGGATTTTTATCATTGCCTGAAAAGAACCGTGGCTGTGTTTAGGGAAACAGGATCTATATAACACAAAAAAGGAGCAGAAAGACTATCTGTAAGAACAGAAGAACTTGTTGCAAACGTTCGTGAAATAATGCAAAATACGCCAACAAATTGTATAAGACGCCTGTCCCAAGAAGTGGGAAGATCTTATGGAAGATGCAGAACTATTCTTAAAAAACAGCTAAATTTATTTCCTTATAAAGTGCAAGTATGTATTATAATTTTGTAAACAACAAAAATAATTATGTATTTGTCTACTTATTTTATTACTCATTAGTTTGGCATATCATGTCATAACATGAATTTGAGAAAATTTTAACCTAGATTTGGTTAGATATATCGTCCCCATATCATTGTGATCTAAACCAAGCCCTACGTTTTTTAATCCAAGCCCTCTTTGATGCAAATAATTTTTGCTCGCACGGTATATTCATTAATTTTCTTTTTAATAAAATCATAGCTGAAATTGTTAAAAAAATAGCCACTTCTACCAGTTTAGATAACTTTAGATTAGGGTCCAATATCATTTATTTAATAACAAAATGACAATGCAATACCGATAAAAAATTGCCCTTATAAAACAGTGATAATTCAATCGGTTAGTCAGCATCTTCTAATAATTTGAGTTAGTGTAATCTTCTTTTGGAAAAAAATGATAGGACGAAATATTTTAGTTTTGCTTTTATTTGCAATTTGTTTTGGTACAATTTGCGCGCAATACGATCCTAATTGGGAAAGTTTGGACACACGACCCCTTCCCTCTTGGTACGATGAGGCGAAAGTGGGCATTTTTCTTCATTGGGGAGTATTTTCGGTCCCCAGTATTGTATCTGCGTGGTTTTGGAATAATTGGAAAGAAGGTAAGTTTCTTCTTCTTAAAACTATAATAAATATTTATCTCGAATAAGAATATGCCTTTAATGCAAGGTGATATTTTTTAATTGCGTTTAATTAAGGACATTCTAAATATTGTTTTAAATTATCCCAAATAGACTATTTAAATTTGGCTCATTTTATTTAACAACTTGCAAAAGGGTAAAAATAAATTATTGAAAAAATGATGAATGAATAAAGTTAATAATTGGTGGATTTGCCATAAGAGTTGTTATTTTCGGATTTTTTCCTCTTCGTTCGCTACCAAGGCCATTCCCGAGGGGACCTACGGTTAAACGTGGGGTCCGAACCACGATCCTCATTCATTAGAAGCACCCCCCAAGGGCTATTAACCCTTGGTTTCGCGCTTTCTATGACCTACCGATTGGGGAGTGTGTTCCTTCCCCCGCACCCCACGAGGTATCCGATCTCATCCGGCCTGGTTACCGGCGTGAATGGAGTGGGTTTGTTCGTCACGTCAAGACTTCTATAATTTATCCAATGTCAGTGTGATGACATTCCAATCATTCCATAAGGCGGTAAACGTCGGTCTCTTTGAGACTGTTTACCGCCGTATAGAATGTCATCACACTGACTTTGGAATAATAATACCACTAAAATCGACCGGGCTCGAACCAGTTTGACGACAGTGGGATACGAACCCACAAACTCTCGTCCTAGAGTTCTCAGCGACTGCCGCGTTAACCACGGAGCCACTGATGCCATGCCATAAGAGTTTCATTTTCCATTTAAAATCAATGTTTACTTAATATATATAAGTATATATATATAAAAAAAGCGATAACATCAGTATTTTTTGGATATTTTTAAAATTTTTGTATACAAATTAATTGTATTATGTAAACAATATCAAAACCCACAGCCCATAAAACAGTTACGCAAAGTTGTCAACACATAGTTCGTATTTAGGAGAATAGATGTTTTTCCTGCAGATAAATGTTAGTACCATACATATTTTAATACAAGAATGTTATGTACCGGGTGTCCCACTAAGAATGGACACCGGCCATAACTCGCTAACCGTTAATCATATAAGTTGGGGGGAAAAATTTTATTAGCTAAATGCACTAAGAGAAATCGCTGGAAAATATTTTGAAGTTTCTAAATCCACCGCTAGAGGGCGTAAATCCAAAATTTTCCATTTTTTGAAGGATACACCCTGTATATTTTCAAATTTTCAAATTTCACATAAAATTATAATTATTTTTTGTTAAATGCATTATTAGTCTATACTTGATAGTTTCCGAGATATTGACTCTCGAAAAGTGACATTTTTGAACTTTGATAGCTTTTAACTTTCTAACAGTACGTCTTAGAGCAAAACGGCTTACGTATCCCTATCTTCAATTTTTATTATCTTCCTAAAAAAATCAACTTTCGGTTAAACCGGATGTAACTCAAAAGCAGGAAATATAGTTGTTCCGGTTTAGCTGGAAGGTGATTTTTTTGGGAAGATAATAAAAATTGAAGATAGGGACATGTAAGCCGTTTTGCTCTAAGCTGTTAGAAAGTTATAAGCTGTCAAAGTTCAAAAATTTCACTTTTCGAGAGTCAATATCTCGGAAACTATCAAGTATAGACTAGTAATGCATTTAACAAAAAATAATTATAATTTTATGTAGAATTTGAAAATTTAAAAATATACAGGGTGTACCCTACAAAAAATGGAAAATTTTGGATTTACGTCCTCTAGCGGTGGATTTAGAAACTTCAAAATATTTTCCAGCGATTTCTCTTAGTCCATTTAGCTAATAAATTTTTTCCCCTCAAGTTATATGATTAACGGTTAGCGAGTTATGGCCGATGTCCATTCTTAGTGGGACACCCGGTACAATAAAAATGTCAAATAAAATAAAACAAATTTTTATTAGATATTGATATAAAACATATTATTCCCGTGACTTCTTTTTCTATCAACTATTATTCCGTTGCCTTGATAGCTTGTTTAATAAATTCACACCTTAGAAACCATATCTATTAGGAACTTCCAAAAAGTAGGTTTTTAAAACCATTTAATTATTTTGCATAGTAATAGGACTTACCTAGACTTTATTTAATTTTTTAATAAAAAATACTGAATACTACTCTTGAAGTTGATGTTACTTTCCAAAATAAAAGCACTTTTGCCTCTTTTGTAGTGACGGTGTATGTCAAGTAAAAATCTAAAAAATTTGTTAAAATACGAATCAGTTTCATTTTGTGAATTAGTACTAAAACTTGGCACGTTACATGTAAAGGCCAAGATACAATTAAAAAATAAGCAATATTATGCAATAAGCAATATAGGTATTAAAAATAAAAAAAATATAAATTAATGATCGGAGAATACAGTATTGTAACATAATGGTTAAATGGCTAACTGTCAATAAATCTTCTTTTAACTTTTCGTTTTGTCAACAGAACAGGTTATTTCCATGGTGTGTTGTTTTTACGATTTTCAAAAAATTAAAATTATTTTTGTAAGCTCATCGGTTTTATCACAAACACATAAAAAAATTGTTAAAATAAAATTTAAAATATCGCTCTAACCTGAACATCAAACCGTCAAACGTCAAAATATTTATTGAGGGGCTATTCTATACAAATTCAAAGAAGTAGTCCAATCTCAGAGACCCGTTTCTATTAACAAATTAATTATTATTTATTATTATTATAATTAACAAAACGAATAATGCGCAAATATACTTAACCAGATATTTTTCCCGCCTTTTTTATGTAAACAGTACAACGACTTTGACTTCTTTTTTAAATTTGAATCAGGACATTACAGCGTGGGCTATTCTCTGTTCTTAATAATAATAATAATAATAATAATAATAATAATAATAATAAAACTTTTATCTCCAAAGAGACATTACAATGTATGGAATCCGTCAAAAAAAAAGTATCTACTGTACTTACATACATACATACATTAAGGGTATATTACAATATCAAAAACAAACAACAATAAAAAAATATAAATTTAATTACATTACTTTACCATGCCTGTGTCCAATATTCATTCATATCATAAAACTCTTGTTGTGTTCTGAGGAAGTTTGTTGAAGACACCTGGCCCTAAATTATGTGGCGAACATTTACTAACATTTAATCTACTCACTGACGTATGCAAATTATCTCCACCACGGGTAGGGTATTGATGAATATCACGATTTTGAAAAAAATTGGATTTATTCAAAAACACAAATTTACATAGTTCATAAATAAAAACTCCTGTAAGGGTAAGGATTTCCAATGTCGCAAAATGTGACCTACAGGTCGTACCGGGTGGAAAACCAAGAATACACCTCAACACCCTTTTCTGCACTACAAAGACATTTCTTGATGCAGAGGAAACCCCCCAAAAACAAACCCCATAATGCAGATGTGATCCTACATAAGCATTATAAACAGAAATAAGTTCCCCAAGAGGAAGAACGGTTTTTAGATTTCTGATCATACAACAAAGACCACTCAGCCTAGAACACAACAAAGAGCAATGTTCCTTCCAATTAAGATTCTGATCAATTGTTAGGCCCAAAAACCTTGAAAAATCTGAGCGAACAATACCCTCGTTACCAACCCTTATATCAAGGTCAATATTAAGATTTCGTCTACTCTGAGCAGTATGAAACCTTATATAAGTAGTTTTTGAACTATTAAGATACAAGGAGTTCTTACTAAACCATTCCAAGCAATTTCATACCAATATTGCATACATTTTCGAGTTCTTCATGGTTTGAACATGAAACTATAAATGAAGAGTCGTCCGCAAACAGTGCCACCGCCCATTCAGGATGTATATTCATTAAAATATCATTGATGTAACAGATAAACAATATTGGTCCCAATACAGATCCCTGAGGGACTCCTAGATCAACGCCAGATGCCTAATGCAAACAACTTTCTTCCTGTAATCGGATCGACATGTGATATAGAAACATACTGCCTTATGTTCACTAAAAAACTCCTCAACCACTGAAGAGAGGCTCCTCTTACGCCATACGCTTCCATTTTGCTCAACAACAACTGATGGTTTACACAGTCGAATGCTCTACTGAGGTCGCAAAACACTCCAGCAGGACACTCTCCATGCTCCATATGCTCAATCATTCGCTCATAAAAATGTTGGATTGCATTCATAGTCGAACGCCCCTGACGAAAACCAAATTGATGCCGAGACAAAACGTTATACTTCTCCAGAAAAGGGTCCAATCTACTCAAATAGCAATACTCAAAAGTCCCTGGCCCTACCGTTAACTATTTGGTTATTGTTACTTTTTTAATTGTAATGTTGATGTGTGTAATTATTTATTAACTTTTATTTTCGTGTTTTAATGTTAGGTAAGAAAAATTTAGGGGGTTTCCCATTTAATGTTTTATGTTTAAAAAACTTTCTAGGTCTGATGATGCCCATATAGGGCGAAACATGTCACCTTTTCGAATAAATAGGTAGTGATTGACGAAACGACGACTTTGTGTTTTTAATTTTTATTTGTTAATATGCTATACAGCTTTTTATTGGCCAGTAATACGAAACTTACAACAGAAAATCCATTTTAATACCTTAAATTTTGCTAATGTTGCTTGTTACTTTAAACTTAATTGTGTCGCTATTAATTTGTTTCTATGTATCAAATCTTAGTTCTGTTGCTTATTGCTTATCGCCTAATGATTATTTTTTAATTGTGTCTCGGCCTTAATACGATCAATAATAGATGTATTTTAATAGTAAATAATTTAAATTGTTTTTCTTATATTCACTGTTGGAATTTCCACTATCCATTTGATTAAAACTGTTTTTTAGGAAACCAGGAAATAGAGGATTTTATGATAAACAATTACAAACCTGGTTTTACATATCAGGAATTTGCGAGAGATTTTTCAGCCGAGTTCTTCAACGCTACCCAATGGGCAGAAATATTTGCAAAATCTGGTGCTAAGTAAGTGTTTATTATCGCCAATAAACAATCAAAGTATTTACATTTTTTTTAAGGTACGTTGTACTTACTAGTAAGCACCATGAAGGGTACACTCTCTGGCCTTCAAAATATTCTTTCAGCTGGAATGCAAAAGACGTCGGGCCACATAGAGACCTTGTAGGTGAGTTTTAATTGCAGATGTGATATGTGATCTTAAAAATAAACTATGAGTAATGGACTATTTTCCACGATATAAAAAAAGTTATTAAGCTTACCAATATACAGCATGTGTGAAAATACTATATTTGAACTTCTATTATTTCTATAACTTACTAAAAAAATTTTTAAAGTTTTTTTTTTTTGTTTCGTATATTAAGTACCTAGTGTCTAAGCTAGAAGAATAAGTTTTAAAATTGACATCAAAAAAGACAGGTCCCCATATTTAAATTATATTTCCGACAATGCTACAGTAAACTCTTATTTTTTGTGGTTTTGCTTCTTTATTTAACCGCCCATTAAGGATATTCCATACTTTAATAACAGGAGTTTTGCGAAGAAAAAATGCCATAAACGTCGCCTCATTGGAAAACAATGTTATATAAGCAATATTTCAAAATGTCATTCAAAAAGAAAAATCTAGCCTAATATCCCCTGGTAAGAACGAATGTATAAATTTAGGTTTGAATGGTTTATAGTGGTGCTTTTGGAAAAGTTTTCTAATGAAATTAACTTTAATCCTCAAGTTCTGCCCCCAAGCGTTCCTGTACATGAAATAGAACATCTAATTCATCTTCACATCCGTTACCCTCTTCATTTCTTGCTGCATCATTCGGTTTAAAAAAAATTGAGAAACAAACTTTAAATTTGGTTATTATGCGAACTACTGTGTAGTGAGTGATATTGTCTCATTCAGGATGATTTGCATTGAATTCATCTGCAGTACTAAATGAACAGTAGTAATTGCTCAAAATAAGCACAATTTCTACGTCCTCTTGATTGTTAAGAGAAGCTTTTTTAAGAAATTAACTTTTAAGACGCACATTGACGTTTATTTTAACACCTGCTCGTTGGTAGGTGACTTGGTGTCTTGTACTTTTAAAAATTAATTACTTTACTTTTGGGCAAGAAAAAATAGATCAAAATATTTTTCGTCATAGATTGTTGTTGTTTCACATTTTGACATACAATTTGATTTTTAACAATTTTTTCCAGTAATTTTTTTGTTCCATGTAAATTAATATTACTTCTCTAAGAATTTTAGCCCATTTTCTAATATTTTGACCAATCTGTCCATTATATTTGTGTTTTTCGCGGATTTAAACAGGTAAAAAAAAACTACAAATAATTATTAAATTTTAAAACTTACTCTTCTAGCTGAGACACTACTTACTACGCCAATCCAAAAAAACAACATTAAAAAAATTTGTGAGTAAGTTACAGAAATAATTGAAGTTAAATGAAGGGTGCGGGCAAAGAAGGTAGAATGTCAATATTTCCTCATTTTAAACTAATCAAACCATCCGATAGCAAATAAGAAAATCTATCGGGTAGTAACATCATATAGGCGAAAAAGAAGAAGAGTCAAAAGATATCGTGACTTAAAGTTTTGCCATACAGGCGAAAAAGGGGGAATGACGGCGAGGATCAGGCTAAGAAGGTGGAATGTCGCAAAAACAGTGCCAATAAAACTACGACCTGACTTGGCAGTAGTATTTTTGTCTGCGTATTTGTTGTTTATTTGAGTTTGTGGACAAGTGCAAACAAGTAGTGCTTGTGTTACAAAGTAAAAAAAAATAGTACAATGAATTCAAGTGGCAGTGCCTGCGATGACTTTGTTCCCGAGGTTCTTGGAAAAAAGAGGAAACGTTTTGGAAAACTATCTGATGTTTCAAAAAAACTTTATATTTATATACAGTGTCACCATTAAAGTCCGCACCATATGGAAATTTTTTTTATTAATGAGGTTAGTTAAAATTAAATATCAGCAATCGTTTTTGCTTCAAATTAGACTAAAAATTATATATTCAATTGTCACCATCTGTCATTCGGTATCTGTAAAAAATTACATTTTGGTCAAAAAATGCTGAAAAATGGCATTGTTTTAACGAATTTCAAAAAATGTTATTAGAAAAAGTTGTTTCTAGTACAATTTTAGGCCTAAATACAAAGTTTCAGATGTCTAGCGCAAGGTTGAATTTTTTGCCATTTTTTCAAAGTAACTTTTTTTTATATAATGTAAGTTGGCCTAATGGTTTTTAAACTATTTGTTTATACCATACTTAATATTTTATTTAGTTTGTATGCTTATTTTTTCACTAGAATACCATTTTTTTTTCGAAATATAAAATTAGAGGCAAAAAAAATTTACACGGGTGGTGCAAAGTTATCATAATTTAAAAATTTTAACAGATAGACATCATATGTTCTATTTTTTTTATAGTACATACGCGTAAAAAGTTTAAAAAACTTATAATTAAATTCTCAGATATCAGATTAGTTCACAAATTTCAAATGACAAATTATATTTAGTATAAAATAACATTTTGATGAAATATTAAATAATATAATTTGTCATTTAAAATTTGTGAACTAATCTGATATCTGGGAATTTAATTATAAGTTTTTTAAACTTTTTACGTGTATGTACTATTAAAAAAATAGAACATATGATGTCTATCTGTTAAAATTTTTAAATTATGATAACTTTGCACCACCCGTGTAAATTTTTTTTGTCTCTAATTTTATATTTCGAAAAAAAAAGGTATTCTAGTGAAAAAATAAGCATACAAACTAAATAAAATATTAAGTATGGTATAAACAAATAGTTTAAAAACCATTAGACCAACTTACATTAAATTCCACATAAAATTATAATTATTTTTTATTAAATGCACTATTAGTCTATACTTCATAGTTTCCGAGATATTGACTCTCAAAAAGTGACATTTTTGAACTTTGACAGCTTATAACTTTCTAACAGTGCGTCTTAGAGCAAAACGGCTTACATGTCCCTATCTTCAATTTTTATTATCTTCCCAAAAAAATCAACTTCCGGTTAAACCGAATGTAACTCGAAAGCAGGAAATATAGTTCTTCCGGTTTAACTGGAAGTTGATTTTTTTGGGAAGATAATAAAAATTGAAGATAGGGTCATGTAAGCCGTTTTGCTCTAAGACGTACTGTTAGAAAGTTATAAGCTGTCAAAGTTCAAAAAGGTCACTTTTTGATCTCGGAAACTATGAAGTATAGACTAAAGGAGTACGCGTATTGAATCGACTCGGACCGGCCGACTCGGAAAAGAGCAGTCGGCAGTTTTCGATATTCATGTAATTAGATTAGACCTCGCGCACTGCGTCGGACCGGTCGACTCGGCTCGGTCAACTCGACCCCATGATGTTTTCTATTCCGACTGCTCTTTTCCGAGTCGACCGGTCCGAGTCGATTCAATGCGTGTACTCCTTTATAGTGCATTCAATAAAAATAATTATAATTTTATGTGGAATTTAAAAATGTAAAAATATACAGGGTGTACCATTTAAAAATAAATAAATAACGTCGACACTCTTGACAGTTGGCGACATTACTGACATATGGTATAATAGTCAAATAGTAAAATTTTAGTCCTATTAGATTGCCCAAAACCCGGATCCGATATCACTTTTCGTTCGCCCGTAATTAAGCCGTTCCGGAACATTTGCCCAACCCTGTATATATATTTGTTAACCCTAATAAACTTTGTCATTTTACTTTTGAAAATAGTTTTTGTAAAGAAAATACGAAAATACTAGGAAATTTCTTATGTGATTCTGTGACATTCCCCCTTTTTATACGTTATGATTTGTACCACTTTAAACTTTATTACGTTTTACAAAAATTGAAAGGGAAATTTAAGTAGCACATTTTTGTCTTTCAATGTCAAATACACATCCCAATTTATGTCATAAAAAGATTGGGCGTAAAACTAACACAATGGGGTTTTAAACTTTAAAATTGCTTTCCTGAACATTTACATTTTTTGACATTCCTCCTTCTTTGCCTGCACCCTTCAAATATAAAATTTTGACACAAAGTTACTTTAAATATAAATTTTATCAACACCGGTGTTAGAACAAAACATACAACAACAATAAAATGTACATTGTCGCATATTTGACGTGATTATAGTATAAGGAGTCCCATCTTCTTAATCTTAACATAGTATAAAACAAAGTCGCTATCGCCCGTCCTGTCCCTATATGTGCTTAAATCTTTTAAACTACGCAACGGATTTTGAAGCGGTTTTTTTTAATAGATAGAGTGATTCAAGAGAAAGGTTTTTATGTATAATACATGCATAATATTATAGAGAAACACTGATAAACACTGATAAATTAGAGTAGGGAGAACGAACGACCCAACCTAACCGGTCCCCGGCCCGTTCAACGGTTCAACGATCGATCCGAAGCACCGAAGCCGGAATAGACGAAGACAGACTATGTTTTATGCATGGATGTGAATTGTGGACGGACCGGCAAACGGTTGAGTTTAAGGTTTGTTCGCCTTATTATCTCACGTCGTATAATGCCGGGCTGCAACGCAGGCCGGGTACACGCTAGTTCTATATATTATGCCTAAATACCTGTAATTGAACTACAGCAAACAGCAAATTGTACAATAATACATCATTCCAAATATAAAAACTTGTTAATAATTTTTTTAGGAGAACTTTCTGAAGCAGTAAGAAACGCGAATCTAAAGTTTGGTCTTTACCACTCGCTGTATGAATGGTATCACCCACTTTATCTCGATGACAAAGCAAGTAACTTCGAGACACAAAATTTTGTAAATAACAAAGTACTGCCAGAAATGTACGAACTGATTAACACCTATAAACCATCTGTTTTATGGTCAGATGGAGACTGGGAGTCTAACGACATCTACTGGAAATCGACAGAATTTTTAGCTTGGTACGTTAACACAAACGATACCTTATTTACATTACTCACTAGCCAGAGAAGAGTTAAACCTCAGTTGGAATTTTGTACTAGTTTTATTTTATAAATAGAGTAAAATCAGTTTTCATTTATGTCATGTTCGCTACAAAGATTATTCCAGGCGAAAGAGAAAAAAATTATAATTAAATGAATATTTAGTACAAGCAACAATCAATCAATGCTACACTTCCATAAATTATAATAGTGGCAGCTATATACAGGGTGTCCGGAAATGACGATGAAAAATTTTAAGGTATGACTCTACATAAAAAGATATGAAAAAAAGTTCATACTAACATAGGTCCGGAAATGCTTCCAGAGGGAGCTACAGACCCTTGAAGATGGTGTCATAAAAGTGGTTTTTATTTAATTTATTAGGATCTACTGACAATACAGGAATTAACTTCTACATATAAATTAGAGTGATTGGAGGTCAGTCTTTGAAAATATCAGGTGACCCATAATTGCAACCAGTGGCGGGGGAACAAAGGGGTGGTTAGTTATTTAGGGTTATATTTTTTGCCGAGTGTATTTTCGCTATATTTTAAATAAATTATGATTCTTTGAACATTTTTACGTAAAAAAGGTTCCCTTGGTATAAAGTCGTATAGTCGACCGTTTTCGAGATAAACGGACTTAAAAGGACGACTGCAGTGCGTAAATACAGTAAACAGGCTATGTAATAAAAATAAGAAGATGCTTGAATACTATTTATTTATATGATCTATGAGAAAACGAGTTCGAGAATGCATTAAAATGAACGGAAATCATTTTCAACACTTAGGTAGTTTTATAAAATCTATAATAACATTGAAAAGGATTTACAAATTTAGGGACAGCGTTGTTTATTATTTTGTTATTGATTTGTTGGTATTGTTATTAATAAAATTTTTCTTTAAAAAAAATTTGAGCTTAAAGTCCGTTTATCTCGAAAACGATCGACTATACGACTTTATACCAAGGAAACCTTTTTTACGTAAAAATGTTCAAAGAATCATAATTTATTTAAAATATAGCGAAAATACACTCGGCGAAACAATATAACCCTAAATAACTAACCACCCCATTGTTCCCACGCCACTGGTTGCAATTATGGGTCACCTGATATTTTCAAAGAGTGACCTCCACGGACCTATGTTAATATGAACTTTTGTTCATATCTTTTTAGGTAGAATCATACCTTAAAATTTTTCATCGTCATTTCCTGACACCCTGTACATATTTCATTCAAAATCATGCAATGTTCCCGTACAGTTTTCTTAAAAATTAAAATAAAACTTTACTAATCTCGTAAAGTTTTCTTAAAAATTAAAATAAAACTTTACTAAAACTATTCTTTGTCCTATTTTTTTAGGTTATATAACGAAAGTGAAAATAAGGATGAAATAGTAGTCAATGACAGATGGGGTGCTGGATATTGTCAACATGGAGACTTCTTCACTTGCGCTGACCGATTTGATCCAGGTAAATTTCATAAACTCTATCACCTGTATTCACTATACAGGGTGTCTCAAGGTAACCGTCCATTAGAATATTTCGGAAAGTCAAGAAAGATTTGAATCCTGCAACTTTGGATTGGATCTTAAAATGAAATAAACAGCGACAATATTCGACTTCCAGTTATACCGAAAGGTGTCGCAAACTTGCTTATTTTAAATAAAAGACCCTGTAAAATATATATTTTTTGGGTTCCTTTCTTTTTTTTCAATAACGTTTGTTAAAAGTTTTTTTTCTACTCTATCTGTCTTTGAGAACAAATGTTTGTCTCAAATTTTAACTTTCAACAGGGTGCCGATTAAATTAAATACCTTTTCAACGATAAACGAGTGAAACTCGAAATTCGGTTGTGGAATTAAATATTATGGGGCTCAATAATAAATTGAAATTGTATTGTATATTGTAATTAAACTTATTTTTCGCAAACTCCTTCAATAATGAATGCTTGATATTTGGAGGATTTTGCGAAAAACAGTAATTACGCCTAAAACTATTCTAGTTAGGTTAGGGGTACCATATTATATGGACAGACAGAAAATGTTTTCGCCTATCCATTTAATGAATAGGCAATGTAGCATCGTATTTAAAAAAATTACATTTAAAAAAAAAATTAAACAATTTGATAGACATATCAAAAGGTGTAACTTTTTCACTTCCCTGTATACAAAATTTAATTTTCCGATAATACATTATCGGGAACAGAAATATCTAATTCCACAACCGAAATTTCGAGTTTGACACTTATTCAATTTTATTCGACACCCTGTTAAAGGTCAAAATTTGAGAAAAACAATTTCTTTTCTCAGAAACGGATAAAATAGGACAAAAAGTTATTGGAAATGAATAAAATAATACAAAAAAAAATATATAATATAGGATGTTCTATTTAAAATAAGCTAATATAGGATGTTCTATTTAAAATAAGCAAGTTTGAGACAAATTTCGGTATAACCGGAAGTTTCATATGATCGTTGTTATTTGAAGAGAGCGTCTCCGAAAACCTCATTAGCCAAACTTGCAGGTTTCAACGGTCATTACTTTCCGAAATATTCTAATTGACTGTTACCGTGAGACACCCTGTATGTCTTTGAACCACAGAGGTTGTGGTTGATTGTACCAAGTATAAGCAACAACTTTTTCTCTTATGGTTTTCTTACCGCCAAAAATTCATTAACAAGGTCTGATATTGATAATATTTTTTTAAGGAACCCTACAAAGTCATAAATGGGAGAATGCCATGACAATAGACAGGCAAGCTTGGGAATTTAGAAGAAACGCCAAATTTGAAGATTTTTTAAGCATCTCAGAACTACTTACTTCGCTCGTAAGAACAGTTAGTTGCGGAGGTAAATATTTTCTATACCAAGGGTTTAGCTTAATGAGACTATTCTTGTAACAATGTGAAGTATTTATAGTAAGAGCTGCTTTTAACCCACAGTCTAAGCGATAGTTTCATAACGAAGCTGCTAAATAGGACTTAAGACAGTGAATTAGATGATTTTTTTGCAGGGGTACTTAAAATATAAGGATAAATGCAAGTGGAGAAACTAAATTATATAACTATGACCATATGACCATAATAAACACAATTATAATCGTTTAAGGTAATATCTTGATCAATGTGGGTCCAACCAAAGACGGTATTATAACACCAATTTTTGAAGAACGTCTAACACAGCTTGGTACATGGTTGGGTATTAATGGAGAAGCTATTTATAAAAGTCAACCATGGAGTTCCCAGAATGATACCATAAATGCTAACGTTTGGTAGGTACTGTTCTTTAGTAAAAACAGATAAATATTGAATGAGGAGAAAACTAATTTAGTATTGTTTAGAACAAAACAGTCAAACATTATAAAACCCATTGATATTACACTTGGCTCCAAAGAATTAGATTTCTCTGATAATGCAAAACTGCTGGGAGTTTCGATCAATGAACATCTTGATTGGGTCCATCACATAGATAACTTAGTAAAGAGACTTAATTTAGTTTGCTATGGTATTATGTGAAAACACTTAAAATAATGTATTTTGCTAGTTTTGAGTCAATACTTAAATATGGCATTATCTTCTGGGGTGGAGATAGTAGAATACAGAGTGTCTTTATAGTCCAGAAAAGATTAATTAGGGTATTAAAAAAAATGAATTACTTAGAAAGTTGTAGAAATGTCTTTAGGGAAATGGGTGTTATGACTGTATACGCTGACTATGTGTTTGAATGTCTAATGTTCTTTTTTAAACACAAAGATTATTTTGATATAGATTCCAAGCATGAGTACAGTACTAGATCATTGGATGTTAGGTATCCGATACATAGACTAACACTGACCGAAAAATGTCCACATTATATGTGCCTTAAGTTATATAATACTTTGCCAGAATATTTAAAACAAATTGATACGCAAAAAATGTTTAAAAGAGAACTTAGAAAATACCTAATTGACCTGGAACCTTATAGTTTAAAAGATTTTTGTGAACACTTATAAAAATTTAGCAGTATTACTATAAATTTGTTATTTTTTTCTTTAATGTGACGTCATTTCATTTTGTTATGCTTTGTTGTACATTGTTGTGTGTAGCCAGGCCAACCAATTTGAAATAAAGATTATTATTATTATTATTATTATTATTATTATTATTATTATTATTATTATTATTATTATTATTATTATTATTATTATTATTATTATTATTATTATTATGATGTTGCATTATTCTATAATATAGTCTATTAGTAGTAGTTATTGTTCCAGTAGTGTAGTAGAACAACTTGATACTTATTCCAAGCAAGAGTATACCAGAGAAGCTATTATTAATCTCGAATCAGTTTTACCTGCTTTTTCTAACACTTTTTGTCACACTTTTTGTCCACCATACACTGAGCCACTGAATCCTTAGGTGAAACCTCTCAATTATTAATAAGTTATGCCTCCCTGTGGGTAATTGGAAAAAAAAATTCGATGACACTTTTTTTAATTTAAATTGTACAAGCTTGAAGGAAACAATAATACTTTTTTCTAGTAAGGCGAGGTTTTCAGGTTACCAAGCCAACCTGGGATATACTAGGAAGGATTACTTTTCGTGCACATTAAATTAGACAGTGCTGGTGGATGGCTATCCCTAATTTTAAGGCCATTTCATAAGTACTATGATTTGTATGTTTGAATTAAGTAAATGTTACCTTATCAATTAATTATGAAGCCATTATGGGCTTTGTACATTCCGCTTATATCTATAATATAAATATATTTTTAGGTACACCAAAAATGATAATTCATTGTATGCTATTGACCTGGAATGGCCTGACAGCAATAAAGTTATATTGGGATCTGTTGCAGAACTATTTAATAATGCTGATACCACCGTTACATTGTTGGGTAACAGCGGAAACCTAGAGTGGTTGTTGAACAACGGCCAAGTTGAAATACAATTACCCGACAAGTCTACTGTAAAGAGTGAAGCAGCCTGGGTTTTGAAAATAGTTTCTTAAATTATAGAATTTTGTATTTGGATAAACTAGTTTATAATGAAGGGGATTTTTTTTTACTTTTCCTTGTCGTCACATTTCTAACTTTAAATTATTAAATATAAAATCATGCAAAGCTCGGTTTAAGAATTTATTACTGTATCATTACCTATTGTCACGTGCCGCCATCGCGTCGCGGTGGCAAGAAAGAAAGCATGTAAAAAATAAAAGTATAAACGCTTTGAATTTACATTAACAACCATAATTTTGTAAGTTAAAATTCTTTATATTTGTAGTTAGATGTAGCTATATGCATTTAAAAAAGATAATATTTCCTGAAATAGTAACTATGTTTTTGTATATTATAATACAATAAAATTGTTATTAACAAAAGTAAATTATATTCTTCACAAAATATTAACAAATTGGGCAAAAACCTTATATAGTGTGGCGCAATGTCTATCCTTACCCATATTTAAAAAAATCGTAATGAAATTTTGGGAAAATATAGAGTGGCAAATTAAATTTAAAAAAAATGTATACCCTCCCAATCAATTTCTTGAAAAAAAGCCATTCTTTATAAAAAATTTGCTTGTGAAAATTTGTCATTAGAAAATTTAGTTTTTTTTATACATTCATTTCCAATTAATTTTATTAAAAGTTTTTGTTTGTTTTTATATTCGATTTTATAATACTAGTTTAATTGACTTGTTCTCTTCTTTTTAAACTAAAAACACGACGACGAATCATGTTTAAACAAATTTTAGAAACAAAACCTTTTAAAACAATTTTTTATCCTTAAAATCTGATAGGTTTGCAACTACTCAAAATACTATAAATCACTACCTTATTTCTTTCTTTTTTCTTAACTTTTTTTATCTAATTTGATCAAAAATTGAGAAGAAATTCCAATTTTTTGGCAAGAATTTATGGCAAACTTTAGCTGTTTACACGTACAAATAAATTGAAGGTCAACTTCTACAATTTCTTGACCAAAAACTTAAATTTTAAATTTTGCGGAAGTAGTCCATTATCTCAAAGTGGAGCTGTAGAGATATAGTAAAAAAAACTCACAGTCGTCTCCACAAATACTTAGATTAAAGTGGTGTACATGTTTCGGTACTAGGGAGTACCATCATCAGCACCGAAGGGCTAAAATAAATATAGAATGAATAGAAAGAGGAAGGACAAGTCAGATTAACGTACTTACCCTAAGCGCCACTAATACAAGCAATGTAAAAGATTTTTAAAAATTAAAACTAAAAACATGAATAAAACGAAGAAAATTAATTTCTTTCGAATTTTATTTTACTTACACTTTTTAATCTGTTTTCGTTTAACTACTCAAAATGTCCTCGTTTTATTCATGTTTTTAGTTTTAATTTTTAAAAATCTGTTACATTGCTTGTATTAGTGGCACTTGGGGTAAGTACGTTAATCTGACTTGTCCTTCCTCTTTCTATTCATTCTATATTTATTTTAGCCCTTCGGTGGTGATGATGGTACTCCCTAGTACCGAAGCATGTACACCACTTTAATCTAACTCTTTTAATATAAGTATTTGTGGAGACGACTGTGGGTTTTTTTACTATATTTAAATTTTAAAGCCCAGACCTGTCTATTTTTTCATTCTTCTGTGGCATTGTTTACATGCGCGAGGCCATAAATTTGCCACTTTCATGGTTATTGTGTGCTTATCTAAATGTCAATGTATATAATAATAAATATTCATAAAGAAAGTACTGTAGTTGGCAATAGTTTATTTTCGAGACAGTATTCTTTAAAATCGTCACGCATTTGTTAAATCTGTCCCGCAAGGGCCGCAAGTCCCGGAATGAACATATTATTTTGCAAAGCATCTTATGCAGCGGTTATCGACATTAAAAATATCGATGGATCTCGCGCAACCCAAATTTCATGGAGTTGAATATGATTTTAAAAATAAATAGAATATTTATTTAATACCTTGTTTACATTTTTTTGTATTTAAATTCATTTTCTTCAAATAAATTTTACTTTTGTTGTTCCATTCAATTAAATTAGAGAATAATTTGATGGCCCAAGGGGTAGACAACCCTAACCCTATACAAGTTTACATGTAATGGTGAAAAAGCGAATATTGTCCTGCTGTCCCGCATTTGTCATTTTAAAAGTTGGCAGCCTTATTTGAATAAAGTTAAATTATAACAAGCAAAATTCGTTCGGGAAAGAACGAACTTCATGGTTTAAAAAAAATTCGGGTGGCATTCGAATTACACTGGTCTTGTTCAGGGAATACAATTTATCTTTGTTTCCAAGAATGACCCAGAAGAAGCCTTTCTTTCATGGCTTTTCTTTCTTTTATTTAATTAGCGGAACGGAAATGCCTTTCCGACCTTAATAAAGCCACCCTATTATTTACCAAAATGTATTTTCTTTTTGATTTTATGAGAATCGATATAGAGTGCTCATTTATTATAAAGGGGACTAAATGTAGCTGTGATAAAAGAATAGGGTTCTTTTTTTCTAGACCAATATTAAAACATTATTTCTTAGTGTGCAGATGAAGCATTGGCTTTCCATATTTTTTTATCAATCGACCGGAAAATAAGCAATTTCTCGATAATTTTTTTAACGGAAAAATATCACTTTAGCAGTCTAGACCGGAAAGTAAAGAAAGAGGGATCGGTAAAGTACTTTTTTTAAGACCGACCAGAGAATATACACTTTCTGGACAATTTTTTGTCCAGAAAATAACGTTTTCTCGATCAAGACCGGAAAATGGACGTGAATGACCGGAAAAAGATTTTTTTTTAAACCGACCAGAAAATTTATACTTTCTGGACAATTTTTCGTCTAGAAAATAACGTTTTTCCGATCCCAAGACCGGACATTAGAGACCGGAAAAGATTTTTCCGGTCTCTAATGTCACTTTTCCGGTCTCTAATGTCACTGTCACCCAGTTTTTTGTTTTTCCAAGCGCTCTCTTTGATAATACAAGATACCTTGATTTCGTTATTATGACAACAACATTTCGATGTATTGTCGAGTGACAGTTCGTTGATTTTTAATTTTGTTCTTTGTGTCAAACTTGTTTCGCGTAGATTATAAAATATATCGAAGTGTCGGTCTTAAAAAAAATATTGTGCGTCACGCAACCGAAAATTAGTGTTTTCCAGGTCTCTCCAAGCTTTCAGGACTCGCCTATGGCTCGCTCTGGAAATGCTTGTCTCGACCTGAAAAACATTACTTTCCGGTCTTGTAACGTAAATTACTATTTCCGGTCCCTGTTTTTTTATTTTTTTTAATCGCTCTTTGATAATACAATCTACCTTGATTTCGTTACTATGATAACAACATTTCGATGTATTGTCGAGTGACAGTTCGTTAATTTTTAATTTGTTGTTTATGTCAAACTTGTTTCGCGAGTGCGCAAATTTAAAAATATGAATTCAGATTCTGAATTATCCGACACGGAAAATGAGATTTCAGAAGAATTTTGGAAGCAGCACGGAAAGCGACTTACGATATATTGCCAGTAAAATCAAAAGCCCGTTACGAGAAGTCATACGACGCATTTAAAAATTGGTGTCGAGAAAAAAAAGTGAAAAATGTAAAAGAAGAAGTCCGTTTGGCATATTTTGCTGAAAAGTCCCAAAAACTGACTTCTTCAACATTATGGAGCTTTATTCTTTTATCTGGTTTTAGTATTGTTAATCACTTTGTTATATAAAATAAAATAAAATAAAGAATTAAATATAGTATATCGAAGTGTCGGTCTTAAAAAAAATATTGTACGTCACGCAACCAAAAATTAGTGTTTTGCAGGTCTCTCCAAGCTTTCAGGACTCGCCTACGGCTCGCTGCTTATCTCTACCTAAAAAACACTATCCTTTCCGGTCTTGTAACGTAAATTAGTATTATCGGTTTTCTATTTTACAAATAAAAAAAATATTGTTTAAAAATAAGTTATAATTTAGATTACGAAGTAAATTCAATTCCAATTGAAATAAGTGAAGCAGCTGCTACAGCTTAAATAAAACAGAAACGATTCTTCTCACTACTTTAGTGAGATATACTTTTTATTAAATTTTCATTTTTACTAGAATAATCGTTGCATTCAAAATTTTTGAGAAATATTATTAAATTCTTGATTCTGCTAAATAGCGCCCTCCAGCTGTCGCAACCGAATTTAGAATAACTTAGATTTTATTAACTTGATAAAACAAAAGAAGTAAAGAGAAGAAAAGTTATCAACAAAATTTTCTGAGAATTTTCATGAAACTTCTAGAATGCCACCTTTGATACATTTTTACTATGAGGAGAAAATCCCGCTTTTTGATTGGTCGCCACAGTTACGCCCTCTAGCGGCTAACCTATGAACTTTTTTTTAAAAATTCTAGCAATGTTCCCTTAGTCACTTTTTCGAAATAAATATTTTAGACTTGGTCAGTCTTAAATAAGTTATTTTATAATTTGAAAATAATTTTTACATTGCCTCTCTTTGATCTAAACTTATCTACAGTGTGACCAGTAAAGTCCGCATCATATGGAATTTTTTTTATTAATAATTTTATTCGAAATTTGACTTTGGCATCAAGTTCTGCTTCGATCGAGATGAAAATTTAGCAAAAAAATAGTAGTCACGTGATTCGCATTATCAGGCAAATTTAAATTTTTTCCAAAAAAAAACAAAAGTGGGGTTATTTCTGAAAATATCGAAAAAAATTATTAAAAAGTTTTTTTTTTAAATGCAGTTTCTAGCCCACATGCAACATTTCAGCTGCATAAGATAGATTTGATTTTTTACCCACCACTAAAATGTATTTTCCACTTAATGAACACTTTACTGATAACACTGTGTTCTTTTTTGTTTTAATATTAAGGTGTATTACTTTCAGACACAAACTACGTTTTCAAAAATACTTATTTTATAAAGTTACCTTATACAGGGTCAAAAACAAATAAACTTTGCATTACATGCCCAATTTTGATTTTGTAGAAAAACACACATTTAATATGGCGGTACTTTAAAGAAAATGTATCTAAAATAAGGCATTGTCAAAACTAAGAAGTTTTATGTAGGATGCGTTGAGTCTTATTTTGCAAAAGTGGTGAAATTTACAAAATATGGGTAAAAGATCAAAATTATCTTATGCAGCTAAAATTTTTGCATATGAGCTAGAAACTGCATTTAAAAAAACTTTTTCTAATAACTTTTTTCGATACTTTCAGAAATAACCCTACTTTTGCATTATTTTTTGGAAAAAATTAAAATTTGACAGATAATGCGAATCACGTGAATACTATTAATGCCAAAGTCAAATTTCGAATAAAGTTATTAATAAAAAAAAATCCCATATAATGCAGACTTTACTGGTCACACTGTAGATTTATTTTCCAATATTTCTTGTATAATTATTTAAATTAAGTATTGCTTTAAAATTTGTTTATTAATTTAACATTATTTGAATTAACTGCAAAGTAGATGATTTTATAATAGAATTTATATATTATAGTTTTGAGATAAAATGGGTTCTCACTGTTAATTTAACGATTGACATTCCCCTAACTTCCCTTTGTTTCCTCTAAATACCCCAGAGTAGCAAACAAATTCAAAGACGAAACAACGGACATTAATAATACCTTCTATCCCTTAGTTCTAAATAATAGAACAGCATTAGCACGAAAACTGGAATTATGCATTTAATAGATGTATTTACACACCACATTACTAAAGTCCGCTGTACTAATCTAATCGGCAATGCGAAATATTACTTCAATTAATAGTCGTATATACCTACTTTATGGGGCCGCATTAGCTCTACTGTCGCCTGTTTCTTCTCCTCTTGAAACGGATTTCTAGTTAATGATAATGTTTTTTGGGCTAATTCAAATGAATTAACGTAGAACGTAGCAAAAACCAAAATATGGAACAAAACAAACAAAAATTGTAGTAGTAATACATAGGAAAAGGGATTAATGCTGGGTTGCACAAATAATTTAAACAATTTTAAATCAGGCACCTTTGACATAAATGATACCGACGATAACTTTTTTCGCAATAAGAATGGCCCTTTTAAAGCTGGAATTAGAAAGTCTGCGTTTGCGTCATTGACATTAGTAATCGGCATTTATAAACTTGTTGTTGGCGTTCGTTCGGTTCGCAGTTTTGACAATTAGGCCTTTAGCACATACTCACGGCGATCGTCCTAACGGCACCGTTTATACGGTTAAGGGATTAGGCAGCATTATGCAGGGGCGGCTCGTGGTATTTGAAAGTGGTGAGGCACAGTTGAAAATTTTTTTTTAGCAAGGTTAGATTTTAAAGTTTAGATAAGTTTTTTAAATCGCTATAACCACATTTTGACCAAACTTTGTCGCTATTATTTGTTGCAAACAGAATACACGGCCAGCAAAATAATTTGTTTAACGTTGCACTACCAGTAAGCCAGTCGTACTTTTCGTACAATTGTTTTAAAAGCTCCGATTTGATTTCCCCACCCCACCGATAGTAACAAGACGTTTACTTAAATCTGGAACAGGTCGCTTTACTTCTTTTACTATGTACAATTTATCTTCATAGGAAATAATACTTGAAAAATTCTGCTCATTTACTAAAAAATTACCAAGATAACAAGCGAATGTTTACATTTACCTGGGGAAGTTGTGACGCTGTGCTTGGTCCCGCTGAATCCATTTTTCGCTAGTAAGCACAAAACAAATGAACTAATAAGTAATAAAAGTAATGTAATATTAATATTTTAGAAAAATCACTGCCCACTGTTGGAAAAAAAGCACAACAAAAATCAGTACGGAAAACCACAAGAGTATTTACCGAAAACTATAATAAAATACAATGCACTATGCACTCTCTCTAAACTTTCAACGGACAACGACAACCTGTTAATCTAATACCTAATAGCATTTCTCCAAATACCGTGTCCCGGCGTTCATCTTTATAGAGTAGATTAGTATCGTACGTAGAGAGTTGAGGCTGGCCTCAGAAGAATGTTTTTATGCGCTATTTAAAGCTAGATTCGACTGGACTATTACGGTATCATACAAGACATTAGATATTTTCACTAATACGCTAGACAAGGAAGCGGGAGGCCGGGCCCAGGCCCGGTCCCAGCGCCCGGGCAACCCAGGCAGACGCCAGGGGCGCAAAGTCCAAGGGGCGCAAAATATTGCCAAAGGTAAAACAAATAAGCATCTGTATAACCTTCGATGTATAATATACTATTTAAAAGATAAGGGCGCCCAAGTATTTTTTGTAAATTCTGAAACAAAGCGGGTGCCTTTAACCCATTTAATTAAATAAACGCATTCACTCTGGGTTACCATCTAATACGTAAACATTGATTTGGTTTCTACCTGGGGGGTACCTAGGTATTTAAAACCACCTAATTCAAAAAGTGTTTTTTTAAAAGTAGGTACCACTAATAAATATGGCGACTTTTTCAAATTCTTGAAACAATATTCGCACACTTTATAAACGTTCAATTTGCATTAGTGCGTGTCTTAGTTGGCATATAACGCTTTAATAAAGGCTATATAAATGGGCTACACCCTAAAGTCACCACCAACCGCTTGTTAATGTAGGGTCAAACGTTTTACCTGCAGCGGGTATAGCCCAAAATCACCACTACTCTTATCTTCAGAATTAATTAAATGAACTAAGAGGGTGTATAGCAACAAGTAACATGACCATCATCATTCAAAGGGCAAATTACCATTGTCACGAAAAAGATGAACGGAAAATCAGGCGGTAAAAAAAGGTACCGAAGATTGCAGTATACAGCTTTCCAAAGTCATACGTTTGGGTGTACTCAGCGTTAAAAGTTTCGACAGTATCATTACAGAAAGAGATTTTACCAGCATTAGGAAAAACTGTTATTATGCTAGAAGACAGATCACTCCACCACTGCCGAAATCAAGTAAGGTAATCCAAGTACCTCTAAATAATAATAACATTGGATGTGTTTACAACTCGAGGAGAAAACTTTTTACTTTCAAATGATATTGATACTAACATTATAGTGTTTTCATGTAAAATAACATTGCAATTATCGTGTGATGTGGAATCTGTATACACGGACGGCACTTTTGATTATTGTAGAAAGGTCTATACGCAGATGTTCACAGTGCACGGACTTAAGAATAAGAACTGACATTACATATTTACCTTTAGTATTTTGCTTATTGCCGAATAAGTTGACCGAAACTTACAGTAACTTATTCAAAACACTTACATACAAGTGTGAAGAAATTAGCATGGCGTTGCAACCGAGGACTATCGCGGTCGATTTAAAAAAAAAAATCCATAATGCAATAGTAGAAGTTTTTTCAGAATCCAAAATTTTGCGATGCAGGTTTCATCTAGGTAAGGTTTGGTGCGTAAAATCCACAAACTAGGACTCTTAGTAACAAAAATCCATACTCGCTTATTGAAAAATGGTTAAGTATCCTTTCGGGCTTTACTTGTCTTGATCCAAGCGATGTCGGCGAATGCTTTGCTTTGGATTTTGCTAAAGATATGTCAGAAAATGAGGATCTGCGACAGTTTTTCGACTATTTAGTAGAAAACTATATAAACGAGGAATCTGTATTCCGTCCTTTAATCTGGCATGAAAATTCTAGCAGTTTTGAAAGAACTGCAAATGCTTGTAAGTCTTTTCATTCTAAATTTAATTCAAGTTTTTATAGTAAAGTTATCACGCTGAAATGTTCCAATTAAAAATTTTCAATTTCAACTTACATCAAAACGCATAGTGTCGATGAAATATTGCGAATGGGGCCAAATCTAGTCCGTAATTAATAGAGATAGCATAGAAAATTTAATTGCAGAATTAAAAAAATGCTCTATATTTCGTCTCCATTGTGTAAAATACATTTCTCATTACTGGGCAATAAATTAGTATTTTTTGTTCAAATATTATTAGTAATAGTAAGCTCTGATGTTAATAATGTTTTTTACATTTTTTTTGACAAAATAGATAGTATTTTTTTTAAATTAAAAAAAAAAAAATAATAATAAAAAAATTGTTTCTTATCTTCTAGATAAAAGGTCCGTGGCGATTTTGGCCATAGGTGTCCGGGTACCTCTTGTAAGCCGTGGCGAAAGACTATTTATATGTCTTGTAGACTATGTAGAGGATTCTATTTTTCGAGCAAAATGTTTTTTTTTAGGAAAGAAAGAAAGAAAAAAATTATTCCTCCACAAAATTGAATAGAACATAAAAATTCTTTTAGGGGTCTCTACATGTTTCGAACGTAGAAACGTTCATCATCAGGAGACAGAAATTTATGTAGTGCTGATGGTATTAGCAGAAGAGAAAATGTTAGAGAACCTTAATGGAGCTTTTATGGCTTTGAAAAATTTTAAAGTAGAAGTGACATGCTTAAAAAAGTTAAGAAAATTTACAACATGCTAAGCATGTGGTAAAGGATGTCTAAGTAACCAAACCAAAATGAGGAAGAGGAAAAGACCTTCTAACGAGAAGGTATCGAAAGTATTTTAATTACTTTTGTATAAAAACTTTTTAAAAATTGGCAATATGTCTTTAAGACAGGGTAAAGATAAGAGTTCACGTTTGTGAAATTCGTAATCTGTAAAAAACTTAAAAATTCGAAGTTAAAATCAAACGTAAAAAGCATTTTTAAATTTAAAAAAAATTAAATAAAATTTTAAGGATAAAAGGAAATACTTACGCCAAAGAAAGAAGAAACGTAGATTTTTTGGGGTACTGGGGGTTAAATCACAGTAACCCCTCGAGGGATTAATTTAAATATGCCGAAATTAGCATTATAATCAAACATTTTAGAAAATTGAAAATAAGAATTTATAGTTAGGTAAGTATAGCGCCCTTACAAGTAGATTCAAATAAGTATAGCGGGAATGAGGGCAGGCAATGAAATGACACAATTGTATTTCTCCCAACGTTTCGTTTTATATTAAAACTTTTTCAAGGGTCTGAAATGAGAGAGAGAAGACAATTACAATAAAACAATTGTGTCATTTCATTGCCTGCCCTCATTCCCGCTATACTTATTTGATTAAGAATTTATGTTCACGTTCACGTGCAGCGGAAAGAAAGTGAAAGATGTATAAATTGACAGTATGACAGTTTAGAGACAGATAGTATAGCCACAGAAAAATTAATGGTTTAGTAAGCGGTAAATTTAAAATTAAGCAAATAAAAAATAGTTTAGAGAGGGAAAGCTTCTACTACTACAATCCAATAGCCTACACTAAACAATAAACCTTAGAAACTAAGATGTGAAAAGAGAAAATTATTTTAATATATTGTGTGAGAAAAGATTGTTAAAGTGGTTGCAGAAAAGGTTTTTAATTATTTTAATTAATTAAATATTAATCATGTAATGGTAGTTGTCGCTGGCATCCAACAAGTCGTTTTGCAGAACATCGTCTTTTTGGCCCAGGTGTACCTAATTAGTGAAAAGTATGCGAATGTGACGTCAACAAGTGCACTTTTTAAATTAGCATTAAGTGTCGACCCCCCACCTCAGTATCTATATCATTATTTAATTTTTAGCGAAGAAATCATTATTCCAGAAACGTATAATATCCACTTGTCCTTTATTGGAAATTCTCGAAATGTCAATAAAACTCAGCACAATATAAAATCAAGCTGATAGACATCACATAATTCAAGCGAAGTAAAATCTTGATAATAAAACTTCGACTAAGCCTAATAACTTCCTACGAAGCAACTTTATAGTTTATTAGCTTTGCTTCATATAATATTATGGGGAAATAAAGCAACCCATAGTTCGATTTATTGCTTATTTATTACGTCAGGTCAGATAAAACAATAAAAGTGATGTATAATTAGTGATTTATGCTGTAGAGAGTTTTAAATTTTTTATTCAAAATCTGTTTTATTTTTCGTAGAGCTTGTGCAAATATTAACTATGAATTGGATTCTAAAATAGTATTTTTAAAGCATTTTGACCCCCAACTTAAAATAAAATGCACTGTACATATTTTTCGACTACAAAATAGCTGTAAGACTTATAGCTAACAGAGGGTATAGAGATCACTTATGGGCTATATGGAAAAATTATTGCCTATGCAGCGTCTTCAATATACAGTCGGCTATATTGCTAACATTCTTATTATAATAGATAAGACGTCCGTTAAATTGGTAAAAAGTTGTAGTAATCACGTGATATTAACAAAAATATATTTTTTTTTAAATGAAAAGTGCTATTTCTGTTATAACCGCCTCATAGAGAGTGAAATTCTAAGCACAATTTATTTTTACCACATATCTCTAAACTCACTAATAATGGAGATATTTACATTTAAACGCATTTTCATTAAAAATCGCAGGCAGCTGATGTGTACCATATTTAAATATAATTTTCCGTTTGTTATCGTAGGCGGCCACGTATCGTATTAAAAAAAAAACAACACTTTTGACAGATCTCTTAATCGGTCGTGGTCAAATTTTTATTTTGAAATACTCATTTGCAGTTACTTTTACAGGTATTTCTTAAATAAAACGGAATTTACACATTAAGAAAAATGCGATCTGCTTAAAATACATAGTGTGTCCCAAAAAATAGTGAACTTGTTTTAGAACGATACTGTACAGTGTTCCCTGAAAGAAATATTCCTGCAGATATTGTATGATATTATACAGGAAGTTTAGATCTAATAAAAAGAATTTCGTCAGTCACTACGAAAGAAAATATTTATTATTAACGAAGATATTGAAATCAATGTCCTGACATATGGTAAAGCGTTCCGCGAAAATGCTACAAGAGATTGTGTGCGAGGTCTTGGACTAAGTGTGGGAATTATTCATAACATATTAAAAAAATACAAGTGTACACCCTACAAGGATAGATGAACGCAGACTTTACTGCCCAGGTGATGAAGAAAGATATATGGAACTTTATCAGTGGTTTATTAATACTGCTAATGACAATCCAAATATTTTTTGTCAAATTTTGTAGAGTGACGAATCTAATTTTAGCGATAGCGATAGAGGCATACTCCTTAGAAAAAATTGACATTACTGAAGTCGCGAAAATCTGATGCGTTACCGCCCTTATAATCCGAAGAGGCGTTTCAGCTTAAATGCAGGTGTGGTCTTATTGGTTTAAAAATATATGGACCCGTTTTTTATGAAGGTACCCTGACAGGCGAACTATATGTAATATTATTAAGAAACACATTGGAGTACCATTTAAGTAATGTTAGTTCAGCAGATCGGAAAGTTTTTTTTTTCAGCAAGATGTTGCGCCGCCCCATAATACCAATGATGTTGCAAATCTGCTAACAGGCATTTTTGAAGACCGACGCGAACCAATTTTATGGCCTTCACGTTTCCGAGATATAACTCCCCTCGCCTTTTATTTTTGGCAGTTTTTAGAAAACGAGGTTTATAAATAAACGGTACAATAATGTTGACGAACTACAAGAATTGATTATTAATTGTATCAATAACGTTGATAGGCGAACCGTTTTGAAAGCTACGAGAATAGTTTTGAAATGTGCTCGAAAATATGTAGGGATAAAAGGGAATGTATTTGAAAAATTGAGTATTTAATATTATATTTTTGTTAATGATATCGAAATTTATAAAATTTCTAGTTTTATTAATAATTACAACAAATGTTTGTATTTTATTCTTTGCTTTTTAAAATTTTTCAGGCTGCGATTTTCAATGAAAATGCGTTTAAATCTCCGTTATTATTGAGTTTAGTGATATGGGGTTAAAACATATTTGGCTTAGAATTAATTTCACTCTCTATCAAACAGTTGTAACAGTAACTTTCCCTTACATTTTTTTTGTTAATATCACGCGATTCTGATGTTCAATTCATTTTTTGACATTACCATATTCATCAGCATATGAAACTACAACTCTTTACTAATTTAACCTACGTCCTATCTTTGTTAAAAAATTTAATTAATCAAGACGTCAAATAGTCTTTTGAATATGCAACTGCCTATGAAAATAATGCAACTTTAATCTTAATTGTTAATTTTCTACTTACTTACTTTCAACCATTATAAATTAAGTAAGTATAAATTATCTAAAGATAAATCTGCACTGAAAATTTCGTTTTATTGAGTTAACAAAGTTTATTTTAACTAAAGCAAGAAGGAGGAAGGTTTTAAATCTGATAAGAATACAACTAGAACCGAATTACTGTTTTAGTTTTACTTAAGCTTAAAAGTTTCGGCCGTCGCGACTGAAAGAAAACAAGAAGTTATTTTTTAAAGTACTCTATTCGAAAGTTTAACGGGGTTTTTGTACTTGTGAGACCACTTTATTTTTCGTAATCTAATAAAAAAATTTCTACAGGCTGGTGGACCGCCAGACAGGCCATGGGAAATCCCATGGGCCTGTCTTGCCCACACTTTGTTATTGTATTTGAATTTTTTGAAGATCGCTGAATGATTCACCCGCACAGCAAATTGTATTATTATAATAATCTAATTAAAATTTAACAACAAACATAAAAAAAAAACTGGTCCGTCCCTACAAACGTGTGTCGTCCAAGTCAATGTTTTTAATTTAATTGCATTTTTTTTCTATAATTAATTTACATTTTTTTTCTAATCAAACATCACCGCGCTTCCATATTCAAGTTCAAGTATAATATCTCCGCGTGTATGGTTGCCTTTAAGAGTTCTGGTACCGCCCGTTCTGCGGCGTATCTGGACGAGGAGTCGGGTACTACCTGTGAACCCGATATCAAGTGCTCGTTCGCGTCCGAAATTAGTGACTAACTTTTTGGACTATTATCACCCGCAACCCTCTATCGAAGGAGCCCTGAGAAGCAGTCTTCATAGAAGCAGGCCTGCTAGGAAGTCATCAACCTAGACAAGGTAAGGACTTTTAAAGGCTCGTTTTTCTTGGCTTTTTTAAACTTGGATTAAACCATTCTCTCACCACGTGAATATCGAAGGATTTTATTACACCCGCAAACACCATTTGGTCACTTTCGAGACCGGATATGACTATTTTCTTTTGGTGTTAAGGGTTTTTTGTTCAATAACCCCATAACTAAATTTTCTAAAAATATATATTTTCTAAAACTAATAATTTTAAAAATTTTAATTCAAATCAATCATTAATCAATTTCAATTTTAAGAAAAATTAATTTATAATGGTAATTTAAAATCAAATATTGCATTTTTCACGCATTAAAATTAGGCTTGGCTACGACGACGTACCGGTTTCTTATCAAATTCCTTATGCCTTTTTTTATAGGTTTGTAGGAGACAGAGTAAAAAAGGTGTTCATATACGTACATATTTTGGCACGTGTTTTAGTTGATAAAATTGGGTTTAGTTGATAGACGATTTTCGTTATTTATAATTTAAATATTATTTCAATATGTCCGATAAACTTAAAAAATATCAAGCTTTACGCAAAACTGAACTATCGCAAATAAAGGAAATGCACGATGTTGCAAAGAAGGTCGAAGGAGGTGATACCACTCAGGTTGAACGTTTTAAATGTATGCTGGAGAATATAGAAAAACGACATTCTGGCTTTTATGAAAGTCACCAGTGCATTATTTGCCTAGTGGCCGATGACGAGAAGATGTTTGATGCTGAAGATGTGATTCGAAAAGAATTTGATTTGTTGTACTATGGTATTAAAGCCATTAAATTTAAATTACCGCCTGATTCAGCATCAATTGTTCAATCGTCAGCTGGTACTTCGCAGTCTGGTGGCAACATAACCTCCAATCAATTACCTAAAATTAATTTGCCTAGTTTTACAGGCGAGATTACTTTATTTCAATCTTTTATTGACATGTATGATGCGTTAATACATAATAATGCTTGGCAAATTGTGAGAAGTTTACTTATCTGCTTTCCACACTTAAAGGCTCAGCTTTATCTGTTATTCAACATTTACCGGTAACTTCTACAAATTATATTATTGCTTATGATACGCTTTGCAAACGCTATAAAAATATTCGTTTAATGGCTTCTACGCTTTGGAATAATTTGGAAAATGCTCCCAAAGTATCCTGTGACAATTCAAATGACCTCCGCAATTTATTAGACATTTTTGCAGAAAACATAGCCTCATTAAGAAATTTAGGACTACCAACTGATCATTGGGATTTTATTTTGGTTCAAATGATACTTAAACGTTTAGATATTTCAATTGTCACAAGATTTGAACTTTCCTATGATGATTCCACAACGTTGCCGACTTATAAAATATTATCAGAATTTTTGATGAAGAATTGTATGGCTCTTGATAATATTAATTTGCCTCTTATTAATTACAAGCCTACGTTTCGAAAGCCTGTGCCTCACAAACCCCAATCACCGTATCATACGGCGTTATTAGTTCAAACACTAAATTCTGATCCTCAATGCCCAGGATGCAATAAAACTGATCATAAAATTTTCAAATGCACCAATTTTTTAGGTAAAACTCCGTATGATCGGTATCAATTTGCAAAAACTCATAAAATTTGTATAAATTGCTTAAGCCATACCCATCGCTTTGCTACTTGTCATTCCGAAACTACTTGCCATACATGTGGTCAGAGACATCACACTTTATTACATTTTTCAAAAAATATTTCTCCACCGCACCCACCAGCTTTATCGCCAACACCGAATAATGTTCCAACCATTCCCAAGGGAACTTCTACAACCGCACCACGTTCTATTCAAGGTGGTTTTACTTCCTCAAAATCCAGTGTTTTACTTTCCACCGCCCGCATAGAACTTTTAGATAACCGAGGTACTTATCAACCCGTCCGTTGTCTTCTAGATTCCGGGAGTATGACCTCTTTTATAACTTCAAAATGTGTCAAACGTCTCGGACTGCACCCAGTACAAAGTCCAGTCAATTTAAATGGCTTAGGTCCCATGAATACCTTGGTAAATCAAGGAGTAACCATTTCGTTTCGTCCATTTAGAAAAACAACCCCCACATTCTCAATTGATGCGCTTATCCTTAGTAAAATATGCGATAATTTACCGACTTATAAACTTCCAATTGAAAGTTGGCCCCATGTTTCAAACATTCGCCTGGCCGATGATCAGGTTCATGTGCCTGGTTCTGTCGACTTATTACTTGGCGCTGATATATTTTCTAAGGTTTTGCTAGATGGGCGTATTCCAGGAGGCGTAGGAGCCCCTGATGCTCTAAATACCATTTTTGGATATATACTAATGGGAACTGTTCAAGAGCCCTCTCCCACTCCCTCAATCACTACTATGTTTTGTCATATTGAAGATTCTGTCTCTTTGGAGAATCAAGTTAAATTGTTTTGGGAGTTAGAAGAAGTTCCGCGAGTTAAATGCTTGTCTCCTGAAGAAATTCAATGTGAAAAACATTTTGTGGACACTTTTAGGCGTGATAAGTCTGGACGATTTATTTTAAATCTTCCGTTTAAAGAAGACAATCCGTCTTTTCCAGAAATTCGAGCTCTTGCACTTCATCGGTTTTATGCATTAGAGCGCAGGCTCATTAAAAACCCGCAAACGTACGATCAATATCGTGAGTTTATTCAAGAATATCTTGATCTTGGCCATATGGAACCCGCCTCTGGTTTTTCTACCAATTCATTTTATCTTCCACATCACTGTGTTATAAAACCAGACAGTTTGACCACTAAGCTGAGGGTAGTTTTCAACGGTTCAGCTCATTTACCCAATCAACCCTCTCTCAATGATCAACTTTACATTGGCCCAAAACTTCAAAATGACATTTTTACCATTTTGCTTAATTTCCGCATCCACAAAGTTGTTTTAACCGCGGACATCACCAAAATGTACCGTCAGATTGTTATCACTCCTGAGCATCAGGACTATCAACGCATTTTATGGCGTTTTTCTCCCTCTGACCCTGTTCAAGAATTTCGCATAAACCGCCTTGTCTATGGCCTTACTTGTTCACCTTATCTTGCTATCCGCACTCTTCTTCAATTAGCTGAGGAAGATGGAACTTCCCACCCAATGGCTGCTGAAGCTTTACGTAACAGTACATACGTTGACGATATAGTCACGGGTACCTCCTCACTTGAGCATGCTTTTCTTCTTCAAAGTGAACTAATTTCTTTGCTACAGAAGGGGGGTTTTGACCTTCAGAAATGGTCAAGTAACCACCCCAAACTTTTAAGTCACTTACCCTCTACCCTTGTAGCCATAGATCCAGTAAGTTTTGATTCTTCTTCCAATGAAACATCCTTAAAAGTGTTGGGCTTAGAATGGAATGCTTCTTCTGATAGTTTCCGCTTTTGTGTGAAGTTTCCAGACCGATCATGCACTAAAAGGAATCTCTTATCTAATCTTGCTCGCATATTCGATCCTTTAGGACTTGCCTCACCGATAACCTTTTTAATTAAACATCTGATTCAACGACTCTGGACGTTAAAGGTAGATTGGGATGAGGCACCCCCTGATGAAATTGTAAGGCTTTGGGACCGATATCTTAACGATATTTCCAGTTTTAGTTCTTTTAATCTGCCCCGCCTTATTTTTCCTGAGGGAACGTCTCATTATGAACTGCATTGTTTTGGCGATGCGAGTGAGAAAGGATTTTGTAGTTGTGTATACATTCGATGTTTTTCATCCTCCAATAACATTTCCGCGCACTTTGTTTGCTCTAAAACAAAGATAGCCCCTCTTAAGCGAGTCTCGTTGCCTAGACTTGAGCTTTGTGCTGCAGTTCTAGCGGCCCGTTTGGTTTATTTTGTTTTAAATGCTTTTGAAGGTAAATTACAATTTCAAAAGGTTTACTGTTATTCGGATTCCACTGTTGCTCTCAGTTGGATCAAATCTTCCCCGCACAAATGGCGTACCTTTGTCGGCAATAGAATTTCTGCTATTCACGAGAAGGTATCTCCTTCCAGTTGGTTTTATGTTTCATCTTCGGACAACCCTGCTGATGTGGGATCCCGAGGAATGTTACCCTCCGAGTTGCTTAATTGTTCCTTATGGTGGGCGGCACCCGTTCTTTTAAACTCTAACTTCCCCAACATGGAATACCATGACTTTCCTCTTTCACCCGAAGTCACTTTGGAAGAGCGTCCATTAGTTTGTTCTACCTTTATTTCCCCCAACCTTCTGGATTCCTTAGTGGAATCTCATTCGTCGGTTAAGTATTCATCCCGTATCTTAGCATACGTACTCCGTTTTACTCACAATTGCCAAATTAAAATCCGCAATCATTTCCCTTGTACAGGCTCCCTTACTACCCTTGAAATCCACAAGGCACTGCTGTTATTTGTCAAACGCATTCAGGAACTAAAGTTTTCCCTTGAAATTCAGGCTCTCCGCCAAGGAAAACCCCTTCCTAAAGTTTTTAGTAAACTTGCACCCTTCCTTGACGATCAAGGTATTTTAAGAGTAGGTGGTCGACTTAGACACGCACCTATTGACTATGATCGCAAATTTCCCGCCCTCCTTCCTAGTCGAAGTATTTTAACCGACTTAATTATAGAATCTATACATTTGCAGTACCTCCATGCTGGGGTACAAACTGTTCATTTTCTACTTTTACAAAAGTTTTGGATTTTGTCTGCTAAACGCTCGATCAGACGTGTTTTGTCCCGTTGCGTAAGATGTTTTAAAACTCACCCTACGGCTCATGCTCCTCCCATGGGAGATTTACCTTTAGCACGGGTTTCCCGTTGTAAGCCCTTTCTTCACGTTGGTATTGACTATGCAGGCCCTTTCACCATAACCATGTCCAAAACCCGCGGCCATAAAACCCTAAAAGCTTACCTTTGTATTTTTATTTGTTTATCCGTTAAGGCGGTTCATCTGGAACTTGTTTCCGATTTATCCGCCGACGCATTTCTTGCTGCATTTAAGCGATTTATTGGTCGTCGTGGTCGCTGTGCTCATGTCTATTCCGATAACGGAACCAATTTTGTCAAGGCTCGTAAGCTGCTTGATCAATATGCTAAGGCAGCTGCCGTGAAAGAGACTATTAGTTGGCACTTTAACCCACCTTCTTCTCCCCATTTTGGAGGCCTTTGGGAGGCCAATATAAAATCTATAAAAACGCATTTACTCCGTGTAGTCGGAGACCATATTCTAACTTTTGAGGAGCTTTCAACAGTTTTTATTCAAGTTGAAGCTATTATGAATTCGCGACCGCTAACCCCTATTAGTAATGACCCAAACGATTTAAGCGCCCTTACTCCTGGGCATTTTTTGACCTTGGAGCCTTTGACTGCCCCTCCGGAACCTGATCTTCTCGATGTTCCCCTAAATAGGCTTTCGAGATGGCAATTTCTTACCCGCATCCATCAGAATATTTGGACTCGATGGTCTAATGAGTACCTACATACGTTGCATCAAAGGGCCAAGTGGAATTCACCTTCTTTTAACCTTCAACCAGGTACTCTTGTTGTTATTAAACAGGATACGACTTCACCACTTCACTGGCCTTTAGGGCGTATAGTGGCAACATATCCTGGCCCTGACGGAATTGTCAGAGTTGCTAAGGTTCAGACGGCTAATGGTAGTTTTAAACGACCGGCCCTAAAACTCTGTCCTCTACCTACTTAAATAAAATACTACGTATTTTGGTGGGCGGTAATGGTCCGTCCCTACAAACGTGTGTCGTCCAAGTCAATGTTTTTAATTTAATTGCATTTTTTTTCTATAATTAATTTACATTTTTTTTCTAATCAAACATCACCGCGCTTCCATATTCAAGTTCAAGTATAATATCTCCGCGTGTATGGTTGCCTTTAAGAGTTCTGGTACCGCCCGTTCTGCGGCGTATCTGGACGAGGAGTCGGGTACTACCTGTGAACCCGATATCAAGTGCTCGTTCGCGTCCGAAATTAGTGACTAACTTTTTGGACTATTATCACCCGCAACCCTCTATCGAAGGAGCCCTGAGAAGCAGTCTTCATAGAAGCAGGCCTGCTAGGAAGTCATCAACCTAGACAAGGTAAGGACTTTTAAAGGCTCGTTTTTCTTGGCTTTTTTAAACTTGGATTAAACCATTCTCTCACCACGTGAATATCGAAGGATTTTATTACACCCGCAAACACCAAAAACATTTCTTAAAATTAAAAAAAAATCAAATACGGCTCTGAGATACCGGGTGTTCCACCTAAGGAGGTAATCGGCTATATCTTAGAAAGTGATAACACTAGGACTTTGGGAAAAAATATATATCGATAAAAGCGGCTAAGAGAAATTGCTGGAAATTATTTTCAAGTTCGAAAAATGACCGCTAGGGGGAGTAAGAGAACTTTCAAAATAGAAATGCCGATTTTCTCTTGATTTTTCTTAATAAAAATATGTTAAAAATATAAGCATTGTATTCTTCATAAAATTATGCAACTTTATGTTAGGAATCGTTTTTTTCTATTTTCAATAATAAAGTGGTGGGATAAGGTCAAACCTTTTTTCATTCAAACGCTGATATCTCTGCTTTGGATAAACCGATTTTATTCAACTTGGTCTTGAAAAAAAGCCCTTCTTTTCCTCTACACGTAGATCTATTAACTATACCATATTGATTCCGATGGTGGCCACTAGATGGCGTTTTTCCGTAATTCCTCAATGAATAAGGATTTTCTCAAAAAATCAAATGTTATGATATGACTTTTTCATCATATTTTATTTTAGGCTTATAAAGGCTATTAAATAGTTGAATAAAAAATCCAGGTCCGTATTTAAAATAAAAAAGTTGCTGATGGTCGCTCGAATCCGAAACGTCGGATTAAAAAACTAACCCCATCAGCTTGTTGAGGAGGAAAAGTTACTATAAGGAACTGAAAACCGCAACGTGATATATTTTGCTAAACTAGAGAAATTAGGGATAATAATAATTAATATGGAAAAATAGGCCATTTTTTAAAACATGTATTAATCAATTAAATCACTGGTTTAATGACGTCCAAGAGGCTCGAATTGTCTCCCATCATATTTTTATTAAAAAAAATCAAAATCATAAAAAATGATAGGAGACAATTCGAGCATCTTGGACGTCATTAAACCAGTGATTTAATGAATGTTTTAAAAAATGACCTATTTTTCCATATTAATTATTATTATCCCTTATTTCTCTAGTTTAACAAAAGATATCACGTTGCGGTTTTCACTTCCTTATAGTAACTTTTCCTCCTCTACAAGCTGACGGGGTTAGTTTTTTAATCCGACGTTTCGGATTCGAGCGACCATCAGCAACTTTTTTACTTTAAATAAGGACCTGGATTTTTTATTCAACTATTTAATAGCCTTTATAAGCATAAAATAAAATATGATGAAAAAGTCATATTATAACATTTGATTTTTTTGAGAAAATCCTTATTCATTGAGGAATTACGGAAAAACGCCGTCTAGTGGCCACCATCGGAATCAATATGCTATAGTTAATAGATTTACGTGTAGAGGAAAATAAGGGCTTTTTTTCAAGACCAAGTTAAATAAAATCGGTTTATCCAAAGCAGAGATATCAGCGTTTGAATGAAAAAAGGTTTGACCTTCTCCCACCACTTTATTATTGAAAATAGAAAAAAAACTATTCCTAACATAAAGTTGCATAATTTTATGAAGAATACAATGCTTATATTTTTAACATATTTTTATTAAGAAAAATCAAGAGAAAATCGGCATTTCTATTTTGAAAGTTCTCTTACTCCCCCTAGCGGTAATTTTTCGAACTTGAAAATAATTTCCAGCAATTTCCCTTGGCCGCTTTTATCGATATATATTTTTTCCCAAAGTCCTAGTGTTATTACTTTCTGAGATATAGCCGATTACCTCCTTAGGTGGAACACCCGGTACAGTGTGACCAGTAAAGTCCGCATTATAGGGGATTTTTTTTTATTAATAGCTTTATTTAAAATTTGATCTGGCATCAAGTTCTGCTTCGATCGAGACGCAAAAAATATTAGTCACGTGATTTGCATTTTCTGTCAAATTTTAATTTTTTCCAAAAAATAATTCAAAAGTGAGGTTATTTCTAAAAGTATCGAAAAAAGTTATTAGAAATTTTTTTTTAAATCAATTTCCCACATGCAAAATTTCAGCTGCATAAAATAATTTTGATTTTTTACCCATATTTTGGAAATTGCACCACTTTTGCAAAATAAGACGCAACGCAACCTACATAAAACTTTTTAGTTTTGACAATACTTTATTTCAGATAGATTTGCTATAAAGTAGCGTCATATTAAATGTGTGTTTTTCTACAAAATCAAAATTGGGCTATTAAAAGCCCATAAGGTAACTACATAAAATATGTTGAAAATGTATAAAACCTGTACTAATATTTTTCGCATTGTATATAAAATCTATTTTTTAACGTTAGAATATAAAATGTATCTTTATTTAGTATTTAGGTATAGTTAAGAACAGGGCTGGGAAAGGATTCCCAGAAGTAAAAGTGGTGGAGTGAATAGAGCGTCCCACATCTGTTTGTCATCACTCCATCCTTTTATAGGTTTTAGGTTTTTAAAAGGAAATAATTTCAGTGTGTATCCAACGAGTATAACGCAACGAACAATTTTAAAACATACCACTCACTCTTTTTATTTTATTGTTATTTTTGTTTACATTGTTTTATTGTTAATTATTCTGAAGATTACTTTATTAAAACTTTTATACGAACCAGCTCGGGGTTTTATTTGACTAACTAACTTACTATCGATCTACTAAATTTTTTTCTTATGGTGCCGAAACCCGGGAAGTTTTAGTGTATATAAAGTAATCTTTTATCGGAACGAACTGAAAACGGTAAAATGGATCTAGCCCTTCGTAAAACTTGTCGCGCAACGTTAACGAAACTAGTGAATAACGCGAACGAGATTATAAACGACGAATCGGCTGATTCCAATGACGTGCCCGCGTTAATAGCTCGCATGAAAGCACAAAGGAATAATTTAAACAGTGTAAACGAACGATTATACCCAACGTTTAGTGATGAAAATGCTGAAGCTGAGGCTTCGAAGATTGTGGAATACGACGATCTCGCTGTTGCAGCAGTTGCTAGATTGGAGCAACGTCTGAAGCTGGAGCAATCTTCGTCGCTGCAAGAGGTTCCAAGAAGCTTGGAGCAACAGTCGTCGAACGGTAACTTTAATACTCAGGGAAACATGTCGGTAAGGTTACCAAAACTAGATTTAATTAAATTTAACGGTGATATTGAATCTTGGCCGGAATTTTGGGAGCAATTCAGGCTTGTTGTTCATGAAAATTGTTCCTTAAACGATGCTGCAAAATTTGCTTATCTTAAATCTTACTTGTCTGGTAAAGCCGCGGTAACTATTAACGGATTGACTTCTAGCCAATCATCGTACAAAGATGCGATAGAGCTGTTAAAAGACGAATATGCTAATTCGGAACGTATAGTGGACTCATATATCCAAAAACTTTTAACAATAGCTCCAGTGAAAAGTGAACGAGACATTTCCGCGCTTCGCAAACTGTATAATACCGCTTCAACGATAACGCGTTCCCTATCAACGCTAGGTTTGTCACCTGAACAATACGGACTAATGGTTAAATCAATAATTTTTAAGGCTCTACCATATAACTTTCGCGTTTCGTTCAACAGACAAAAAACAATAAGTGAAACGGCAAGTAGTGACTCTCTTTCGCGATCTAGCAACTCAGACAATACCGTAGATTATGATAAGCAAATAAGCAGTTTATTGCAATTTATTAAAATTGAATTGGACTCAATCGAACAAGCTCAGTGCGAAGTGGTAACGGACAATAAAAATTACAGGGACAAAGATAATAGCAAACGAACATTTCTAAATCAAAATATCCGAGAACCAAAAAACGATCGATTTACAGCCGCGAGTTTATTAACGATAAATCATGAAAACTGCCTGTTTTGCAAATCTAAAACGCACCAAACTAAAGATTGCAAAACTTCTTTAAATATCGCTCGCAAAAAGGACATTTTAAAGGAAAACAATTGTTGTTTTCGTTGCACAAAACCTAGGCATTCTTCAAAATTTTGTAAATCGCGCCTATTTTGTGCAAAGTGCAAACGCAGACACGCGACCACAATGTGCGATCCAATATTTTCGGGTACCAACAATGGCAACGGCAATAACGGCTATTCTCAGTCTAATAATAATGAAAACCAAATTATCGGCGTTGCCGATACCTCTAATAATGTGGCAAACCGTAATACCATATTATTAGCTAACGAAACGACTAATAACGTTTATTTAAAAACCGCCAAAGGTTTAATAAGCAATGATAACGCAAATGAGTCGATGATTCGGTTAGTTATAGATGGGGGTAGCCAACTAACTTTTATAAAACAATGTGTATCGCGCTCATTGGGATTGCCTGTAATTGGTACTCATAAAATTTCTATATTTCTATTAAGCCTTTGGAAATACCCGCAGCGCTACGGCTACCATGTGCAAACGGGTACAAGTAGTTCTAAAAAATCAGTTTAACGGAGAACTAATCGAAATCACCGCTATAGAAGTTCCAGAAATATGTTTTGACGCTTTAAAACCACCTTCTATAAACGATCCGGTAATAAGCGATTTTGTATCTAAATACCAGTTAGCTGACGTTAACGTTGCAAATAAGCAGCTAATCAATGGTATAACTTTACTGGTAGGAGCTGATCATTATTGGAAAATTGTCACAGGTGAAACAAAACGCATTTCCAATGACTTAACTGCCGTAAACACAAAATTAGGGTGGACAATGCACGGAACTTCTAGTAGTATTGAGAATTGTGACTATTTCGTAAATTTTAATTTGGCAACAGTGTTGAATGTGCAGATAGACCGCGAGCAGGACAATGTAGATATTAATAAATTTTGGACATTAGAGACATTGGGTATTAAAGAAAACGAACATTTAAAAAATAATTTTACCGAAACTTTTATTGACGAGAAAATTCAGTTTAAAAACGGACATTATGAAGTTTCGCTACCGTGGAAAACAAACTCCAGTTTAGACTCTAATTATATAGGTAGTATGGCACGTGTAAATAGTCTAGTATCTAAGTTGCGCAGAAACGGTAAATTAGCTGAGTATGACATTGCTGTGCGCGAGTACTTGCTAAACGGATGTGCAGAAACTATTGCGTTTAACGAAATCGAAAACAATCACATTTATTACATGCCGCATCGTCCGGTTTATCGCGAAGACAAGGACACAACGAAAGTGCGGGTAGTATTTGATGCATCTGCGCATGCGCCCGGATTTCAATCGCTAAATGAACAATTATACTCCGGGGACAATTTGGTGCCTGATCTACTTAAGATATTGCTAAACTTTCGAGTCGGCTCAATCGGTTTAATCGCAGATATCGAAAAAGCGTTTCTGCAAATATCAATTGCAGAAGAAGATCGTGATTCCCATCGATTTTTATGGCTCAAAAACCCACTTAATGAAGACACTAACACCAATTCGACACAAATTGCTGCTTTCCGTATGAAACGTGTAACCTTTGGAGTAACTACAAGCCCATTTTTGCTGTCAGCTACCCTGCGAAAGCACCTTTTGTCTCAATCAGAAAACCTAACGAAAACGGCCAATATTTTATTAGAATCATTTTATGTAGATGATCTGGTAACTGCATGCAGCTCCTTTGAAGAGGCAAACGAAATTTACGAACAATCAATTAATATTCTTCAAGGGGCTAACATGAATTTAAGAAAATGGTTCTCTAACGACAACGAATTAATGAAAACGGTCATAAAAAATCCAACCAACAACGCATTGAAAAAGGTATTGGGTATTTTATGGCACACAGCTACCGACGAGCTTGCGGTTGATTTAAAATCCGTAATAAATGGCAGTAAATCGGTACCAACAAAACGAACAATACTTCAAAATATTGCCAGAATTTATGACCCATTAGGTATATTAGGCCCATTCACTATTAGAATAAAAATTTTGTTGCAAGAGATATGGAAACAGAAATTAGAATGGGACACTATTGTTCCCGAAAAATGTCAGACGAGCTGGGTCAAGTGGTGTTCGGAACTACCTGCTATGGGTGAACTACATATTCCTAGGAATATAACTTCAAACAAGTACAATGAAATTGAACTGCATGTTTTTGCCGATGCGAGCGTTCAAGCATATGGTACAGTGGCGTACACGAAATGTATAGAAACCAACGAAATAAATTTTTTCTTGTCGAAAAATCGTGTTGCGCCACTTAATCAAAGGGGTAACAAAGAATTAACTTTACCCAAGTTAGAGCTTACAGCAGCGTTATGTGCCGCTAGACTACAGACATATATTTTGGAAAATTCCACACTTAACATCAAAAACGTTATTTTGTGGTCAGATTCCAAAATAGCTTTGTACTGGATTCGTGGTAAACCGCAGAAATGGAAACCCTATGTGCGCAACAGAGTGGAAGAAATACAAAAGCTAAGCAAAGGTGTTTGGAGACACTGTCCTGGAAAAGAGAATCCATCGGATTTGCTAACGAGGGGAGTTTCAGCAAAGTTTTTGGCTGAATCCGAGTTGTGGCTACAAGGACCCTGCTGGCTTAAAGAAGACTCAACAAATTGGCCGAATGATGAATACTGCGACGAAACAACGTTAGAAGTCACCAATTTGTTTATTACCAGCGAAAAGGAACCAGAACCAAAAGGCAAACCAATTTTTCCAATGAATAGGTTTGGAAAATTGGAGAAAATTCTTCGTATAACGGCTTATGTCAAAAGATTTATTAATAATCTTCGTAAGCCTGCAGACAAAGTTTTTGAGAACCTAACGGTCGATGAGTTAAACGAGGCTGAAAAATATTGGTTAAAATATGCACAACGTGAAGAATTTTCCGAAGAAATCGAAAGCCTCAAAAATAAACGCCCAATAAACAATAAGTCCTCTATTTTAACTTTAAACCCATTTTTGGACGCCTCTGGTATACTGAGACTCGGAAGCAGGCTAGAAGAAGCCTCATTAGCATATGAAACTATTTACCCTATAATATTACCGAAAAACTCTTTATTAACGGAAAGAATAATATGGAAAAGCCATGAAGAAGTAATGCACACAGGCGTAAACGCAACATTAGCTAAAACTAGAGAAAATTATTGGATAATCAGAGGAAGACAACGGATAAAATCTATATTGGGAAAATGCTTAAAATGTAAACGACTTAAGGGTAAATCCGGAGCAGAGCCCTTTGCGCCATTACCTAAGAGTAGGCTGACCGTTTCAAATCCCTTCAATGTTACTGGAATTGATTTTGCGGGGCCGCTGTATGTGTATAATGAAGGCCTGCGAATAAAAACGTATATTATGCTCTTTACCTGCGCTGTTGTAAGAGCGGTTCACTTGGAGTTGGTGCCCAGTTTAACGACCGAAAGCTGTGTTCGAGGTTTGAGGAGGTTTATAGCTCGTCGAGGAGTTCCCGAAATCATATATTCAGACAACGCAAAAACGTTCCATCGAACCGCTCAGGAACTTCAAGAATTATTTGTGATACTCAAGCAAGGGGAGGTTCAAGAACTTGCTCAAAAATATCGAATAGAATGGCGTTTTATAATCGAACGAGCAGCTTGGTGGGGAGGATTTTGGGAGCGCATGGTTAAAACGGTAAAGGATGCTCTCAAAATTACTCTTGGTAAAGCACTTATCAATAGCGATGAACTCCAAACAATTTTAACCGAAGTAGAAGCAACGGTCAACTCAAGACCATTGACGTATCTTGATGATGACGATACAAATTTATTAACTTTATCCCCAACGCATTTCCTGGTCGGTATAAAAAATGTTGGTTTTTCCTTAAATCGAAAATTACCTCAAATCAACCGAAACGAAATACTTAAACAGTGGAAATCCAGAGAACAATTGGTTTCTAAATTTTGGAAAAAATGGACAACGGATTATCTGCAGCAGCTGCGTACGTTTCACCATACTGATCGTCTTAATTCCAGAAGCTTAAGAATAGGTGACATCGTACTCTTGCATCAAGAACATACGCCCAGGCTTCAGTGGAAAATGGTCAAAATCATCGACGTGTTTGAGGGCCGCGATGGGCGAGTGCGGGCCTGTGAGGTGCGAACGAGCGACGGGTCGAAACTACGTAGACCAGTGCAACTTCTTTTTCCGTTAGAAGTTGAGAACTCTCCGCCGCGGGAGGATGTTGAAAATGTATAAAACCTGTACTAATATTTTTCGCATTGTATATAAAATCTATTTTTTAACGTTAGAATATAAAATGTATCTTTATTTAGTATTTAGGTATAGTTAAGAACAGGGCTGGGAAAGGATTCCCAGAAGTAAAAGTGGTGGAGTGAATAGAGCGTCCCACATCTGTTTGTCATCACTCCATCCTTTTATAGGTTTTAGGTTTTTAAAAGGAAATAATTTCAGTGTGTATCCAACGAGTATAACGCAACGAACAATTTTAAAACATACCACTCACTCTTTTTATTTTATTGTTATTTTTGTTTACATTGTTTTATTGTTAATTATTCTGAAGATTACTTTATTAAAACTTTTATACGAACCAGCTCGGGGTTTTATTTGACTAACTAACTTACTATCGATCTACTAAATTTTTTTCTTAAAATAAGTATTTTTGAAAACGTAGTTTGTGTCTGAAAGTAATACACCTTAATATTAAGACAAAAAAGAACACAGTGTCATAAGTAAAGTGTTTATTAAGTGGAAAATAAATTTTAGTGTTGGGTAAAAAATCAAAATTATCTTATGCAGCTGAAATTTTACATGTGGGCTAAAAAACTGCATTTAAAAAAAACTTTTTCTTATATCTTTTTTTGATATTTTCAGAAATAACCCCACTTTTGAATTATTTTTTTAAAAAAATTAAAATTTGACAGATAAAGCGAATCACGTGACTACTATTTTTTTTGCTTAATTTTCATCTCGATCGAAGCAGCTTGATGCCAAAGTCAAATTTCGAATAAAGCTATTAATAAAAAAAGATCCCATATGATGCGGACTTTACCGGTCACACTGTATACCTCAATGAAAACACCAGTAATAATTATGACGAATGTTATACTAATTGTTTTATTTTTTTTATTTTAACATGTTTACCGTATTCAAGAAAAATAAAAATTGTACTAATTTAATAAATGCAAATAAGTTCTAACGAAATGTTAAGACCTTTATTTATTTTAACATTTGGAGACAAGTGGAAAAACAACACTTCTAAAAAAATAACCTAATACTAAACCAATAACTAATTTAAATAGAAACTTAATGTTTTTAATCAGATGCTCAAATAGAGTCCTCCGTTTTCTGCCACGCAGTATCCTACAATTCAGGTCTTCCATTATTGAGTTGATACTCAGAGACAGTGCTGGGCGATGTTCATCGATGTTTTTGAAACATCGATGTTCTGTTACCGATGTTCGATGTTAGAGGTCATAAACATCGATGTCGACATCGATGTTTACCTTTCGATGATCAATGACAATGGTTATAATTCAAGTGATGAAAATTCGGTTTTTATGATTTAATTTACTCAATAAGTATGGAACCGGCAATTTTTTTTTTTTAATTTTAGAAGTAAAAAAAAAATTCTGGGCACCGCCAATATTAATATAAGTATTCGAGGAGTGAAAATCCGGTTATTAAAATCAGTCGATTATTCCCAACATTATTAAATATCGATATTCGATGTTTAGAAAACATCGATGTTTTACAACCGATGTTTTTAAGCCATCGATGTTAGCTTTCGATGTTAACATCGATGGTCAACATCGATGTTTCGTTTCGATGTCCCAGCACTATTTAGAGATTCGCATACCCTGAAATTGCAATATTTAGTTTTTAAATTTTAATGACATAAAAAAATCGTTTAATGAAAGATCAGGATGACTAGCTGGCCAAGTTATGGTGTGATTTAATTGTGCGTCCATTAAAAAAGTGTTGGATTTATCCCTAAAATCTCGTGCATTGTACGCATTATTTTAAGTACTTATATGATATAAATTATGAAAATCGGTATTTGTTCTTAAATACTGTAAAACATGTTGATACTAATAAAAAATAAAACCTCTAATAACATATTATGCTATTATCGAGGTATGTATCAGAGCCGTATTTAATTTTTTAGAATTTTACGAACAGTTTTTTCTGAATTACTTTTAATTGACTAACTAGAAAATAATAAAATTTGGTGCGCCAGTCCATCATACAAAGACCTACAAAAAGGTCTAATACAATTTTGATATAAAATTTAAAGGCATCAAAATTTACATAGGAGTTCCGATGGCTAATCTGGCGGTGCATCACCAGTTGAGTCTGATATTACAAATATTTTTCGGTAAATAATTATAAAACATATCTGTGATAAATTTAGACCATACAAAGTCTGTTCAGGAGCGAACGAATGAACTGGTTACTTACTGTTACATTCTCAAACGATTTGGCAAAAAATATGTTCATATATTTCTCGTAAAATTCCGCTATATATTTTCTTTATAAATTCCTTCATTAGAAATAAGAATGCCAATTACCGTTATATTTAGTTCGTTTAATTTAAGAAATATTTTAAATCTTAAATGAATAAAAATTCTTAGGACGTAAACACCTTTCTTCGGAAATTACTGGCTTTGTCTTGACAAAAACATATTTACTCTAAAAAGATCAAAGCAAAAGTCTAATCAAAATCGGGGTTGCCAGATAAACTTGGGAATATTCCTTAAATGTAAAAATTAGCTATTACTGCAACACATCTTATAACCCCTTTTTTTATTTAAAAGCAATTACCTAATTGCAAATAAGGATAATTTCATAAACACATATAGAAAAAAAATGTATCAGATTCCCTTTAGACCTAGTAACAGACAGTAAGTTTAGTTATAATTATTATAACCTGATTTGATGTGTACCTATTAAGTAAAACAATAAATGTGTATTTTTTTAAATTTTCTACTAGTCAAATTATTTATAGTTTGCTAATGATATCAAATGCAAATGCTTTAGGAAAACACAACATCAACGCTGTACGGACATTTTTACTACGAGTAAGGCAGAATTTTTGTATTCATTCATTATCTAACGTTACAGTGTTGGTAAGCTATGCTTGTGATCAATTAAGTTTTTCGATTATTGCTTAGTATTTTTTTGAAATAGAACTATTTACTGCTATTTATTATTATTTTCAATGGTTCGCCAGTGCGTGGTATCTAAGAGACCCGACTATTTTAACCTTGGATTAATATTTCGGCGGCAAGTCAGTTTATTCGTTTTTTTTAGCTTAAAAATAATGGTGTAGATAGTTCTGTATTTTCAGTAAATGTTGCAAAATATATGGATTGTTTTTGATCCTAAAAAACACATTATGCCAATGCTCTGTAAGGATAACAGCAAGTTTTAACCATTACTTAAAGCCATCTCCTTCTAACTTATCTGAAACTTTGGATGGATGTATGATTGTAAAATTTTCGTTGATAAATGGAATGTTTTGTCTCCTTATATTACCTGTCTGTGGTATCAACATGTTTGCCAACCAATAACCTATTTTGCGTAGATTTATTTATTTTTTCTAGCTTTACTTAAAATTTAAATATAATCAATATCGACTGCATATTCTATGGCACTAATTGACCTATTAAATGAATACGAAGGAATTTTATTAATTATTTTAGGAGAATTGTAGGCGTAACATATCGGTTAAAATTGTTGTTATTGTTTTTTCACTATACAATTTTCCCAAAATTAGCGATCAAATATATTGATATTTTTGTAATGTTACATATTACCTAAGTAATGTGCCGACGATATTACATTTATTTTCTTTGTTTAATAATTAATGAATTTAATAAATCTTATTGTTATATTAATTGTATCACATCGGGTTTCTAAAGACGTATTTTGTGCATTACCTATAAATATATGTGTGGTGGTCGGAAACCACTAATTAAATTTTTAGTGCAGAGTAAGTAGGTTAATTTCTTTAATATACGACTAATTTTTTTTTATACTAAATCATGCAAATTCAAATCAGAAAAAAATTGAAATAAAATAGTTTTAAAAATATTTCTTTAATAGTGACAATGATCAATTTTGTATTCAACTTTAACATTTTTATTGGATAAGATATCCAAATACAGGACCAAATTTGTTATTGGATCAATGGATTATTATGTTTGATGCTACGTTATCTCCATTTTTGTGTAATGCTCTGATATAAGCAGTATTTCACACAATGTGGTAAATTTCCGAAAATTTTTTACTAAGTATTAGGATACCGCTTTCTTTGGTTGTGTGTTCTCTTATTTAGACCACGATGCTTATGGATTAAATCGGTACAAAACTGTTGGCAGCTGAATTTGTATGGTTTATTCTTAACAAAATCGCGACCTGGCAACCCTGAACCACAATCACCCACCTTTTTAAGATCCTTATTCGGTTCTCCATCGTCGGCTTTTCTTTTCTCTGTTCCCGTTAGCTTGCTTTTGTCCTTTTCGCTACCGCATATCTGAAACAAGAACATATATTTTATTTAAGGGAAAATTTCAGGGGCTTAATTTCAAACAAGGCCCCATTCAATTTAATTATGTTTTTGAAAGTGGCTCAACAAGAAGCAGTCACCGATTCGGCAATAATTGAATTTATATTTTTTGCTACCTTAAGTATTTTTAGAGAAACGATTTGCGTTCTAGTGTAAATTTAATTTTTAATGTTCAGCCCCTCGAGTTTTTTTAATGGTAGAAGTTATCTACAATAAAGGTGTATGGATAGATAAGTTGATCCTGCTGGGATATGATACAATAACTAACTGATCGTATGAAATTAGTTGTTTTGCGCCGGCGTCAGAGGGCGTATCATATCGGCGCTTTTTTAGCAAAATCCTACTTTCAGGATTATGAACAAACCACATTTTACCTTAATTTTTTTACTAATAAATCTTAATTAATAACCACAACCGTGATACAACTTCTAAATTTTAAAATTTGCATTATTTGCTAAAATAAAATTTTTAAATTATTCTCTCTGACTGGTAGAAAATTACCGGTGTACAATTTCCTTAAGATAATTCGTTTCTAATTAGATAATTTACAAATACTTTATCTTACGTTATTTTGTTCACCTTGATTCCGGAACATGCGCATGCACATTATTATGTTCAAAATATATGATCTCAAATAAAAAGAAAACTTCTCGGGTCAGTTTTGCTCAAAGCTTAGAAATGAAGATCTTAATTATTAATAAGAGTTCGTCTGGCCTTCCTTCAACCATTCTGTATCTCTTAACATTTTCGAACCGGGTGCGCACAGGAACTTATAAGCACCCTGTATAACGTTATTATCTTTTTATTACCAAAGTTTTTACATTAATGTAATTTTTTTTAAATTTAATTTTCTCTGTCATTAAAAACTTGAGAAATTTTTCTTATTCCAGCATATTCGGAAATAGGATGGTTGAAAAGTTTAAATTGGCTTCAATTTGGCGAAACGAAGTCAAATCTTCGGCCAAATTAGCCCAATAAGAGCCTTCTTTGATTTTAATTAGTTAAGAAAAGGAAAATTATATTGGTGGTAAATGAAAACAATTTTCGGGAGTGTAATTTTCGGAAAATTAATGAGTTGAGAAAAGTTCTTCCAAAAAAGTTAATAATGTTTTAATTAAACTGTCCAAATTACAGTTCATTTTTATTTAAATGACTGAGAGAATGTAGAGAAAATGAAATAACCTGGATTAAAAATATAGCTAGAGGAGTAACATCCGAAGGTCTTCATGATGAATAAAACTCTTGAAAACAACTTCTTGCTGCAAATTATTATTTTTATTAACAATTTTTACAAAAAAGTTGTTTTTTTCTGTTTCTTGTATTATTATAATAATATAAGTAGGTATATCGTTTATTTATTAAAATGGCAAAATGACATAAAAATACTTTTATTTATTGTATACTGTATGACTTCCCTAATGTTTACAATATTTGAATGTCACTTGGCAAGTTATTCCGGAATTAATAAAAATGTAGCAATTTTTTTTTATTGATACCCTATTTCGCTTATTTAAAGTACGCCTCAGCGTGTTTAAATCCCACTTTCAAAAACGCGCGTGTTTTAAATTAAAGTTACCATGGCAACATCAACAACCCGTGAAACGTGAAGTCTAAATATGTCAACTTTTTAATTATTGATTTGACAGAATTACCTTTTAACGTCAAATAAAATATTTTTTTAAGCAATACACAACCAATGTCAACGGTGACAACAATGAATCTTATGTGACAGATTGGAAGTTATTTTTTGTTCTCCTCATTTTCATGACAACGACAGGTATATCACATCACGAATTCGACCATTTCACTTACTTACTAAGTTATTATTTCCATTTTTTGTACTATAATTACCAATAAGTGTACCAATAAAAAAAAATAATGTAAAGTATTCGTGGATAACTGGTCTTTAAAACATTTGCTCTATTTCAAGCACTCCGGCTGCGCCGTCGTGCTTGTAAAATCGCGCGTGTTTTAAAGACCTTAATATCCACTTATACTTTAATATACTATTTTAAGTCAGGCGTTGACATTTATGTAACTGGCTAGTTGCAATTGCTATTGTATTGCATGCAATACAAAATTGTAGATCCATTTCATAAAGCTGCTTAAAACTAGATTGTGATTGGTTGCAACTGCAATAAAAAAATACTAAATGTAAAGGGTTTTAAATTACAAAATTTTGCATAGTTCAATTTGAATGGCTCAACTTTCAAGTTTTATTGTACTCTTTTATCAATTATCTTTAGTACTCTACATAAAACAAGTATTTAATAATACATTTTTTCCATAAGTAAAAAAGTTTGATAATTCCACACCCCCATATAGAAAGAAAACTGAAAGAAATAAGGTCTAAAAATGCGATGACTTTTTCACTCTTCTTCCAAGTTTAAATACATATTGAAAAAGTTTTCATATTGGTAAAGTTTTACTGCTAAAAATACAGTTAAAAATAAGTCAACAAGTTTGTTTTTTGTCTTTTCCCAGTCTCTTTTACGGACAACACATTAAATTAATTAATATTAAGTAGATATTTAAAACATTTTTTAAATCATTATTCTCACCATGTTTCATATTACCGATCCTATGAAGTAAATTATTTTAAATTTTAAGGTATAGATTAACCAATATTTTACTATTTTACTTCAAACGCAAAAAAAAAATTGTATTATAAAAAAAAATGGCAAATATATTACTGGTCCTGAATTCAACAATAAAAAGTGTCGGTTTTATCAATATTTCCTCATATTTCTCTTTAAAAAAAATATTGAAACTTTTTTAATATAAGATTTTTTTTTCACATGAAGCAAATCCAAAATGTTCAAATATTATTCTAACATACACCATATAAAATTGAAACCGAAAATAGGGATTAAAATACCCTAAAGGTTATTCACTATTTTACGCTGCTCTCGAGGTTTAAATACAATATTGAAAAAGTTCTCCGTATTGGTAAAGTTTTATTATTAAATATAAGTTATATAAAAAGTTTTTGAAGTGGCCGTTTTTCGAACAAACCATTATTTTAAATTGCATGTGGAAGCTAGGTTGGCGCACATAGTTTTGACGAAAGTATGGGACGGACACGGACTAAATTAATGCAAAGGTATTAAATTGGTAATTGATTAAGTTACTTAAAAATTTACGAAATTATTTAAACTACTAATGTGGTTACTAATCGGAAATTTACTTACAATACCAAATTAATTATTGTTTATTTTTGTATAACCACACACAGGACTTATTTAAAAATAAACACTACCTACTAATTAAATCAAAGTTCATGTGATTAAGCATCTTATTTCAAATTGATTAATGCAAGAATTACTTCTGAATATATTTTAATCAATTTTTGTTAAACATTTTAATCAACAACATAAAAGTGGCTTCGATACGTTAATCATTTTTTTTATTTAACTTAAATCATTTGTTATTATATTCAAAAAGCTTTAATTTAGAGATGTTTAAAGACGCCTTAAACGATTTCTTAACCTATACTTTTGGATAGGCTGAACTACACAGTAAAAAATCAATTAATTACCGCCAGGGATGTCTGATTTAATTAATTTGATTTTATTTTTTAATTCGAAATCTGATCAGTTTTATGATTTGTACTATTATTTACACAAAATAATAATTGGGTTACTTAAAATTGATACTCGATCAATTATCTAAAATGTACCAACCTTATAAATTATGATACGTATCGAAAAAGCCTTCCTCACAAAAATCATACAAGAATTATAATAAAGGAGTCGAAAATGCCACCTGCAAATTTTACGCAGAAGGGTATTCAGTATGTATATTAATAGTTTATTTAATTCGCTATAAAATGGCGAAAACAAATATTTTTTAACAGTTGTCTGGTAAGGGACTGATGTATTTATATTTGAGTCTTGTGTAGTTTTGGTAAATAAAGTAATGATACCACTAATTTTTTTCCCTTATGACAAAAGTAAATAAAGAAGATTGTTAATTTTAATAATCAATATTTGGCAACAAATCAGTAATATAAGGTAGAACTGTAAATACTTATGTTTAAAATTTACTGTACACTGTACCCTTTAAAAATTATAAAAAAATTGTATAAAAATAACCCAATTTAAAGTATTTAATGTAATGTTTGTTTGGTTGTCTTCCGAATAAGGAAAGTGTGGGGTATAAGTTAGTGAACGAAGTTTATTCACTTTCTCTTATTCACCACTATTTGCATGTTTAACTACATCACTGGCACCAATAAACGATCTCCAAAGTTTAAAATTGCCACTAAATGGGACTGTTCTAAAGACAGACAGGGTCTCCAGATATTTGCCATGATTGCACGATATTAAACAAAAACAGCCAAAAGTTATACAGACAAAGTCAAAACAACCAAACAGAACTACCAACATTTTTCAAATATAAAAAAATTAAGCGAATTAACACTTCTGTTTACCAACAACAACATAAAAATACTCAAATACCACTCTAAGAGTCCGCGTTGACTAGCACTGTTATGTTTCTATTCCAGTTCTTAAATTCCCATTGGCCAAATACCCTCACTTTTTAAAACTGATTGGTTAAATTACGGCAAAATTATGTTCTTACCGCAACACCCAACTAATCAGCCCTATCGTAAAATTACCAAATTTTACAACAAGCAGTATCTATTGTTTGTTTGAAGGTTGTAGACAAAGATGTATCTTAAGTAATAGACGTGTTTTGGACTTCCATTGTCTTTAGTTTTTCATATAACAACGTTTCAACTGGTAAGTATCTCCAGTCGTCTTCAGGTGAATACTAAAGAAGGTACAAAGCTACGATCCTATTTATACTACCGGGGCGGGCGGGGCGAAGCTAGTGACGTATGATCGGGTGCAGTCGTGAGTCATCTGCTTACGTCACCGTGTTTATTCATCTGATTACGTCATCGCGCTTGCATCACTACCCAATCTGAGCTTACACCTATTTAACAAGGGCTTCAAAATGTTTCTTATATTTGCAGAAGGTTTACTGAAACAGTCAGAGTTCTGGATTATGACAGCTGCTTCTTTGAATTTTCTCTTCCGCCAATGTTCTTCTTTAAGTATCATTTTTGCGTTTGCCCATTGTAAATGATGGCCGTGGGTCCAAGCGTGGTTTGCTGCACCGGATCTGTTTGTTTCTCCTTTCAGTGTGTGGTTTCGATGTTCTTTGATCGTGTCACACACGTGTCGTCACAACACGTCTATTACTCAAGCATTATCTATATTACCTGTCTTATCCTTGTTTATCTATAAAAAGAAAAGCAAAATAGATACGATACGTATATCGTTTATTATACCACATACCAACCCCCTTGAATTACTGTCTGGTCGACGGTCGACGGCGAATAATCCAATAATATATAAGGTAATATTAAAAGGTATAGAGTCATTTTAGGACTAAATTAAATAGTATAGAAAGATTCTAAAAAAAAAGTATTTAAATAAATTTGAAACTTTTAGTAGTAAAATATTTTTTTTTTGTAAAAATATATGATTTTAGATGTTTATGGGAATAAAAACAAACACCAATACTTTTTGTTTTACCATTACTTATCAAAGGACCGATAAATTTTCGGCTTATATTGTATTTACTTCACGCAACAATTTAATCGTCGAGAGTACCACTTCCAATAGGTGGCAGTCAGTCATTGGTTTTGAACGTTACGTGTCATTCGGACGGTGCCGGTTCATTGTGTCTTTGTGTGTGACATAAGCAAGTGGGTGGTTGTAAAAGCACTAAAGGCAAGTTTTCCACCACTGCTACTGTAGAAACGCCTCCGGATCTTCATCTTAAATTTGTATGTTGATGTGTGCCTTCCTATTATTATGTATACAATAATATAGTCGTTCTCTGTGAGATTTCTTTTGGAAAAATATTATTAAATAAAATTATAACTGGATTTTATTTTAATACATGTAAAAAAGCAGTCGTATATATACAGATGTAGGCGGTAATTTAAATAATTGTGTGTTAATGCGTAAGACTATAAAATAAAGAAAAATAAAGAAAGTGCTATAAACAAACAATAGAAACAAATATTAAAGAGAATAAAATCCTAATTCAACAATACAGTTAAAATAACTTTTTCAACTCTACACAGTGTTAAAATAATTTGTTTAACACAATGGTGATATAGGTACAAAAGATTGAAAACAAATCCATTTCTTTTTGATAATTTTTTATGGTTGTAGGAAAAATTGTGTACATTACTCGAGTGATTTTTTCAAACTCTGAGAATTTCCGCACTAGGCTAACGCCGCGTGCTAAATAGCTCATCATTTGTGAACTACCACTTTCAACACTTTTTATATATGTGTATATCTTTAAACCGTGGTGTTGACGTAATATCATCTTCCTAAAATTGCCAAATAATCTTTATATCAATTTATTTCGCGCATTACCTAGATCTTTAAAAGCTTTTTTTCTCTCCGCGTGTCTCAAGTTTTCCAAGCCATTTAAAAATGACAGAAATATCAACGGAAGATTTATTATTTGATCCACTTCAGTCTCTGCTTGGAGTACAAAAATAGTGCATTTTAGTAAAACATATCTTCATTTTTAATGTTTTAACAATATTTATTGAAGAATGACTTAAAACATATGTTTTGCCTTGTTAGGGCCTTCAAAAGAACTACCAATACTTTTTAAATAATTTTCAAAAATAAGCGGCGCTTATGCTACGCGAAAAGAAAAAGTATCGAGGAACATAATATCGCCATTGCACTTAAAAAGTAAAGTTAGTAATTGCAATCCAGTTGGAGTTTTAACATCATTAAAGTGCAGTAAACGACTTAAGTGTTAGTGGTGATTTTCTTTAGATTAGGACCTAAATTGCTTTTATCTGTTTAAAACGCTCATTCCCTTATTATATTCCCTACCTTGTTCGTGATCCTTGCACTTAGTACTAAGAAATTGGTCTATTTCTTTTAATGACTGTGGCTAAATTTAAAATGTATTTCGGTTTATAGCGGAGAATATAATCTAGAAATACAATATTTAACATTATAAAATCACATTATAATAAATTTATTTTAAAGTAAATTTTGTAGTTATAAGAATTTAAAATTTTAAAAGCAAATGGGAACATTGGCCATGGGAAATTACATGTAAATTTTGTGATTCTCTAATATTAGCTTCTCTATTAATTTTACGTTGCATTGCATTATACTTTTTTGCACAGCAATTTTTTTTATTTTCCAAAAAGCCAATCAAACCTTATTTGGAATGTACTCTTCATAAAATTCTTAAAAATTAAATGCAGCTATAATTCATACCTCATTATAATTATTATGATAATGTCATAATATGTTACTAAACGTTTTATTTTTGCTAGTTTCAACACGTTTTATAGTATTCAAGAAAAAATAACAATGATTAAATGGTACTACATGGAAAATAGTTCGCTGCAATGTTTCCTGACAGACTCATTCCAAGCACAACAACAGTGCTAAATATTGTTCGTAATTTTGAAACTATATGAAGGTACTGTAAACGCTTAGAGCAAAATAATGATGTACTTGATGGTAGAGCACAAGAAAATATTGCAGATTTGGCACTTTAACTCCATGTAGAAGAAAGGAAAGAACCTAATTAGTACCAGGTTTCTTGGCAAAACTGTCGGAAAGCATCACCCTACAGTATTGAAAGGTTAAAGTTTCAAAGTCAAACGACGCGATTTATTTTCTAGAATAGTAAGTAAAAAATATATATGTCTAATATGTCAGTTGAAAGAGTTCTTTAAAACAGTTACCTTTAGCCTCTTATTGTATACAAATAAATACCCTAATTAAAACACAAACTGCTGCACGAGGACTTAAAAGTTTTCATAATTAAAAAGTTAACTAGAACTTAGAAGATCAAGTTTGTTAAAAGTTACTAATACTTATCAAGACAATACCCTGCAAACTATAACTTTTAATTAAAACTGATGTATTTTACAACTCGCTGTAGTTCTTAATAACTGAAATAACCGCGCTTAATCAAAGCTGTTGAGAATTAAAAGAAGTTAATGTTTGTACGAGGGAACTATTATTATGTTGCCCTTCGATATAAATTAAACAAGACTAACTCTTGCCTGGTCTCAAGCAGCATTTCAGATAAATATTGTGCGCGGATGTTTAAACATAACTTACTACATAATGATTGTCATTTTTTAAGGGGAATTACAACACAAAGTGTTATGATAGGCATTTATTTCCATAGAATATTGAATATAATCGTAAACCTAATAAAATTGTAGTTATGGTAAGGAATGGTAAATGAAAGTATATTTTTTGATTAAACAGAAATATTTCATATTTCGTCCATATATTCTTACATAATAAAAAGGACGTAAATAATAGTATATTATTAACCAAGGGTCGAGTTTCGATTTAAAACGTGACGGCTATTAGCCGTCTAAACCGTGGTTAATCGGTACATTTTGCACTACTAACACATTTAAGTACTTATTTTTACAATAACAATAACAACTATAACAAATTTTATATGCAAATATAATTCATAAAGATTTCATTTCTTTTCAAACATACAAAATAAAGTATATACATCTCGTCTCGTGGCAACATCACTACTAAATAAAATATTTGCCGAAATCTAAATGGTTAAATTTCAGGAGAAGAAGAAATTCCTTGTCAACAATTGAAAATTTACGTCGTAAAGATATTATTAGGCACTTTCCAATTGTTTCCTTTAAACAGCAAAGCAAAGTAAAAAATCTTTGCTTACCTAAGTTGTTAAAGGAACGTTTCGCGAACAACTTCGTATAGATCGTATTGAAAATAGAGGGGGGCATACTAAATCGCGGCAAGAGGGGAGGCAAATCTTTATTGTGCTAAGTTAAATTTTTAAAAGGAACGCTCAACTAAGCCGTTGACTTTGCTTTGCTGTTTAAAAGAAGGTTATAGAAACTTAGCTATTATCTTAGACCTGGTGCGACGTTATTAAAATTAATGGGGAAAATAGTCGTGCTCATTTAAGCGAGCTACAAAGCAGTTGACAAATTTACATGTTCCTGACGCCAATTACCTTTTGAGAAATATTTCGCCCAATTTCTAGTCGAAGTCGAAGAGTTGGTAAATTGAATAGGGGTGTATCTATTGAAACCTTTTCCTTTTGAACATCGCAACTACTGTTAGTGGATAGATATCGGTATCACACAAACATCATACCGTATTTAGCCATCGGTTATTTTTACAGGGGCGTTCTGAAATACTAGTAATTTTAACTTTTCGGGCAAAAACAGGCCGGCAAACGTGTCATTCCCTCTTAATGCAGGGAGTCAATAAAAAACGCCTCAAGTCGCTATCTTTCCGGTGTATAGGCTGGACTAGCACAGTTTATACAACTTGCTACGATGACGTTAGTGAAAATGTCGTCATGCCATCAATGGTCATGCTAAACATTAAAATATTCTGCTTTGTTAAATGTAGTATCTATTTGATCTTACTTCTTTTTATCGGACTGATTTATTTCGATGGATTTTTAATTCCATTTTCATGTTAAATTTATTACATTTATTTAAAAGTTTTAGGTCAAACATATTTAATTACAATATTGACTAATTAAAAATTAATTATTGCAACGCAGCTAATCCCATCAAAGTAAAGCCGAAAAAGCAGAGTTAAATTAGATTTTAATTGGGAAAAATATTTCGATTAAAAATAAAATATTTTTTATCCTTTCTACTAATTATAAAATTACAAAAAAATTGACTGTTATAAATAACCTGTCAAAAGAGAATATCCAAGAACCGTTTTCCCTTGGGTTATTAGGCTTTTATTTTTAGTAACTTTTTTTGTGGAAAACTCTGCCCACTTCTGATTATATTGATGTATTACGGAATAAGGGTCTTAATAATCCCTAAGCTAAAAAAATGTAGGAACAAGATTAATAAAGGGATTTAATATAAAATAAATTAATTACTTAAATTAACGAGTACGGAATATATTTCGTGAAATATTGTTATAAATCATATTGTTAGTTTTTTTTGTAATGAGCTGTATCTGCAATTATCATAAAGAGAGTATATAAATAACGAAAGGGCAAAAAATGCTTTAAACTAAATAATAAAGCAATTAAAAAACGTGTTTCTACCAGAAAGGTTTGCGGAATAGTGTTTGATGTTTTATATAATTTACATAAATTGCAAAAGTCCACTTCTTGGTTCGACTTCGGTGGCACCGTAGTTAATGCGGCAGTCACTCAGAACCCTAGGACGAAAAGTTGGTTCGAGTCCAGTGGATTTTAGCGGTATAAGTCTTAACGTAGGTCCGGCGTCGAGCCAAAATTAGGGAAGAGAGAAAAATGTATCATTCCCCAATCACACCCCATTTATGTCGGTAATATAACCAGGCTGGATGCAATCGGATATCTCGTGGGGTGCGGGGACATCCAGGAACACACTCCCCAATTGGTAGGGGAAGCGCAAAGACAAGGGTTAATAGCCCTTGGGGGTACTTCTAGTAACTAAGGTACGTACTTCAGAGCCCCTGTTCAACCGTAGGTCCCCTCGGAAATGGCGCTGATTTAAAACGACGACTTTTTCTAGGACATGGATAATCGCCATTACATGATTTTATTTTATTTAGGCCGACACTGACCATACTGATAATACAAAAATCAAAAAATATAATTATCTAATTACATGAGTCCTAAGTCCGTTTTTTTTGTTTACCTTCTTTAAAAATTGGAAATCGATAAAGCTACCTTTATGTTTGTTCGTGTATCATATTCATCATCATTTTTACTTTCTCTCTCTCAGAGACGGTTTATCTCAAATTATTAAAATTTGGTATAGTAGCCGTTAGTTAAGAACTAAATACCTACAACATATGTATAAACACATAATAAAAGTTTTGCATAAATGTTTAGTTATAATAAAATGTTAATTACTTTAGATATCACAGATAGCTAGCATGTTCTTCAGTGCCGGAAAAGTTTGCCATATGCTGGCGATATAATAAATACCAACCTATAAAGCGGCCGTTATTGACCGATTACTAACCTTATTAATTCGTTTTTCTCTAGCTTGCCATTGACCATGGTTAATAATGAAAATAATCGATTGGAAAAAAGGCAACTGGATTTTTGGATTCTGCAATAATAAATATGGAAGGTGAAGGTGGAGCTAAAATTGTTTTTCAAATATTCCACATTCATCGTCGTTTTGGCATTAAAACTGTTAATTTTTATTAAAATAAGTCTATACTACCCCAAAATAATAACAAAAATATAAAGGAAAACTCCAAATAATAAATGCATACAGCAATTAACACGCAATGAACTCAACGGCGCACATTTAAATAGGGAACTTTCCAATTTTTTTTTTTTCAATAATATGATTTAGTTAGGCCTAAAAAAACTATTCTCCAATTATTACTCCTTAAAAATCAGTAATAACTTGGTAAAAATTCTTTAAAGTTTCGCGCGTGTCAAAAGCATTTCAAACGACCTTTTAAGCGCGCCAAGCCCGATGACGTCACGAAGTATGACTTTTCCGTCATCCGTCATTCGTCATCATGGGTGGACGAGCTACCGAGTTTGCATTTGGATTGCCATGTGCCATTGTTATTGTTATTGTATTGTTGTTTTAAGGCGGAATTCTCAACGTCGTTCAATTTATTGCCAACCTATAACCTATTTCGTGGATGTCATCATGACAAATGATACTTCGTGACGTCACGACCCGTTTTTACCCGCTTCGGATAATTTAAATTTTGGGACAATTTTAAATCTTTCTAGCGGTCTTTTGGGACGAAATATGTTGTTTTTTTTGCTGCCATATGTTTTATGACAATATATACTTATGATTTATAGAATTTTTTCACCATTTAAAATTTTTGTCAAGTTCCCTATTGTGCGAGTTTTCCTATTAGTGGTCCGTGGTCAAAGGTAAGTAAATGATGTGTCCATTCGTCTGTAAAGTGTGAATTTGGCCGCCTTTTGAACATGGCGCCCGGGGCATAGGCACCGGCTTGCCCCCCCCCCCTAGATCCGGGGCTGTAGATAATATGAGTACCTACTATTATTTTGGTCATGTCTGTGTGAGTTGAGTGTTAGCAAAACTGTGCCAGAACTGCCAAATTTCAACTTAACATTTTTGAAAATCGTTTCAGAATGTTGCGTTTATAATACTCACATGATCATGGTAGTGATAAAAACCCGTATGTACATGGAGCTTTTGCAGATTTTTATTATGACGTCACATTGCGAGAACGAGAAATTATAGGACTCTCGTGAGACGAGAAAACATCTTGCGAGATGTTAGCGAGGCGAGAGTTTTTTAAAAAGTGCGAGATTTCTCGTGTCGTAAGCACTAATCTTGGTAGCAGAAGACCATTGAATTTTCTTAACTTACATAGAACATTATTTTATGTCTCTTCTGTCACAATATTGTACATTTATTGAAAAAAAATAGAGAGAAAAACATCTTCACAGGTGGTGATATTATGATTAAATCATCAATGTTTTACTTTGCCTAAGCTAGAATTTCATTCGTCCCGTTCAGTCCCTCTTCCGTGGTACGGGACGAATGGCCGGAGAAACAAGCGGGCCCTGCTAATCCTGTATAAAAAATACATAAAGTGAGGTCAAGCACATTGTGCTAAGTTTTCCAAGAAACGAATTGATTGAATTTTAATGAAAATATGGGCGTTTAAAATTCAAGTACATTTTTTACGTATTTACATAAAAAAGATATTAAAAATTTGTCTTCTACCAAAAACATCGTCAAAATTAATCTAATCGTCCTACTAAACCAGAAAATGAGACAATAAGTAATCCTTTTCTAAAAAACAGAAAAGCGGACGAAATACTCGTCTCGAGGCCATCCATTATACCAGCGGTGATTTATGATTTTGTAGATTAGGCCTATCAGAGAGTTTAACGTTTCGTTAAATTGTTACGGAAAAAATAAGTTTCGGAGTCGGGCATCTCACTAGCTAGCTTTATTCCATGTATAATGCGGACAGTCTCATTTACATGATAGAGCAAAAGTATTGCCCAGCAGTTAAGTTAAATTATAAATAATCAGAGGGAAACAAAAAACTATCTATCAGTAAAAAATTCAATTGAACAACTGCAATAATGGTCTATTTTAATTTACTTAAATATTTAAAAAAAAATATAAAATATGCCAACCCTTTAAATCATGTCAGATTTGAGGCTACTGCAGAAAACTTTCCGGATCTTTATCTTACTTTTAAAATAAAACCCCTTTCTTAATGGTGTTTTTCCCTTCCCAGCATCCATCAATACCACCACAAGCCCACTTGCGAAATTAATAAAAATTAAACATACCTCAAAAAATCTAAGACAGAATGCTACCTTATTAGATAAACAAGTTGTTATAAATCTAATCCACTCTTTAAACTTAATTTAAAGAGGTAGATCTTACCCTTGGAGATCCCCCCCCCCCCAACTGGATCCGTCAAAGTGCCTTTAAAACAGAAAAGTATATGCTGTCTCACTCACTTCTTTAAAATTGAGAAGGCTATGATTCATTACATAGTTAACAAATTTCATTCTGACTCCGAAACCTTGTCTCTACAACCAAAACAGTAATTCTTGCGCTTGTGTCATATCGAAGTGGCAGTTTTTACTAAACACTATTGAAATTTTAGTATTGAAAATACTATTGGGATCGTTTTTACGCAAACTTTGCATTGGTGTCGCGGTGCCGATCTGTCGCGACCCAACACCGCAATATCTCGAGCGGTCTTGTAACATAATACTCTGATAATACTTAGTAAATATAAATATGAATAACAGCGTAAAGTCGGCAAGTAAATAATGTTTAGTTTTAGTTTGTGTTTTAAAGAATGCCATAATAATTTTGTTAAAAAGTGTTTTATTGAGATAAGTTATATAATTATGTATATTTGTGTTTTGAAGACTGCCATAATAATTTTATTAAATAAGGTAAGTTCACGTTATTTAAATCGGAATATTATATCGAAAAAAAAAAAGAGTGGGAGGCAAATAGTAGGAGCACAATAATTGCATATAGGTACAGGGTCCGCCCAAATTTGGTTATCAAATGGGATAATTTTTTTATTATTGATTTCTTAGAAAATGTTATTGAACATAAAAGTTTTGCATCTTGCGTAAATCATTTTGACGTATTCAAATCTTCTGTGGCATATACAGGGTGAATATAAAATAGAAAAACATGACGTGTGACTCAAACATTTTTAAAAATTTAAAAACTAAAACAGCCATATTAAAGAACTAATAAATCCAAGATAAAAAGTTAAATAAAGTTTTTTTCTAGTGCTAATAGTTTTCAAGAAAAGTCAAGTTAAAAATCAAATTTTTGCTCTTATTGAATTTTTACACTTTTCATATTAACTTTACATATTAACTGTTAATATGGCTGTTTCAGTTTTTAAATTTTTAAAAATTTTTGAGTCAATGACGTCATATTTTTCTATTTTGTATTCACCCTGTATATGCCACAGAATATTTGAATACGTCAAAATGATTTACTCAAGATGCAAAACTTTTATGTAGAATAAAATTTTCTGAGAAATCAATAATAAAAAATTATCCCATTTGTTAACCAAATTTGGGCGGACCCTGTAGAATTAGAGAACATTTTTTAAACTTTTACAAAATACAAATTAGAATGTGGGCTTTAATTACACCACATAGGACATTAAAATTTTAAAGCTGTATCAGGTATTTTCAATACATAGGATGAGTAGGGAATAGTAAGCGTTTCTAGACCACCATGGATATGGATATACAGACACCCCCCCACCACACCCAAACCTACCAATACAACACTCCCCCCACTCCTCCCCCCACTCCTACCACCACACCCAAACCTACCAATACAACACTCCCCCCCACACCTCCCCCCACTCCTACCACCACACCCAAACCTACCAATACAACACTCCTCCCACTCCTCCCCCCACTCCTACCACCACACCCAAACCTACCAGTACAACATTCCCCCCACCACCACACCCAAACCGATGGGTAAATTGCAATCCTCCTTCCACCACACCCAAACCTACCAATACAACACTCCCCCCAACACCACACCCCACTTTGTTGTTGTAAAAAGCAGTCGTTGTTCAGTTTAAAAAATAATAGTTAATAGTAATTTTCGTACAGTATTGTTAAGACCAGTTACACAAGATGTATCAGTGCAGCGATTGCAATAAAACATTCAACCATCAATCAAACGTGTATAGACATAAGAAGGAAACTTGTCCTAATAGATCACCCCATATTAAAAGGAAGAATAACATGCAATTATGTGACGATTGCAATAAAACATTCAGTCATCAATCAAACGTGTATAGACATAAGAAGGAATCTTGTCCTAATAGATCATACCATATTAAAAGGAAGAATAACATGCAATTATGTAAGATACCAACAAAGAAACTTAAAATAGAGGAACCCCAAAAATCAGAACATCAACCATCAATTCCTAAACTTATTCTATCACGATGTAAGGAAATAATTATTGCTGTCCTTCTGTGGTTATTATATTGGCACATATAGAGAGAAAAATTTAGGCGACCTTTCCAGTGATGAATTAAAAAATGTCAGCTTTGAAAAATATTTAATAAAACATACAACTTCCTATGAACTTCTAAAAATATGGGGAAAAATTACCTAGTGCCTATAAAAATAACATCAGTTTACAAATTTCCCTACCATGCTTTATTTACTACAATAGACTGGATTTTAATGGGTTCGCTCAAAGTCAATGAAAATGCACGTGTTGCAATAAAATAAATTATATCTAATATACTTAAAAGTTGAATTTATGTATTATGTTAAATAAAACCTTGGATTGATAAATGATAACCCAACTCTGTAGAAATAAAAGTAGGTAACTTTTGTAACAAGGTTTTGTTATTTTAATGTCTAATATAAGTTTTTGATAAAATAATATTAGATAAATAATTTTTACTCACATAAGTTTGAAAATTAAATAATATCCATTCAAAGTCATTAACACATTTCATTGAACTCACGACGACCGCTGCTAACTCGATAGACCCCTAGGCAAAACAAGTTTTATTTCCGTACTTCATTTAAAAATTACAAAATTCAGAGAGGTATTAGATATAAGCTAATTTATACTAACATTAAACTTAGTAACATAGAAAAAAACACACCCTATTATAACTATTTCCTTGTTAGAAGCGATATGAAATCATAATAATATAATATCTTAAAGATGTTGATAATGACCGGTTTTATTATACGAACGTGTTTGTTAGTCGGTTAAGTAGAAACTGGGCCAATAAAAATAAAGAATGAATGAAAGAAGAATACAGTTTGATTTTTTTTTACACTGTTGTCAATACTTCCTTAATTTCGCATAGCTCAAATTATTATAAACAAATAAAATTAAATACTCTCCTGCATGAAACGATTACAAATTATTCAATGCATTTCCTAGTTCATTATCTGATCACCGCAGCGAGTTGTATTTTTTAATAAATACATACAACTTCCCAGTTCATTGGATGGTCAATCGGCCAACTCAGTTCAACTACTGCATTTTTTCGCAAAGTCATTAACACATTTCATTGAACTCGCGACGACCACTGCTAACTCGATAGGCCCCTAAGCAAAACAAGTTTTATTTCCGTACTTCATTTAAAAATTACAAAATTCAGAGAGGTATTAGATATAAGCTAATTTATACTAACATTAAACTTAGTAACATAGAAAAAAAACACACCCTATTATAACTATTTCCTTGTTAGAAGCGATATGAAATCATAATAATATAATATCTTAAAGATGTTGATAATGATTGGTTTTATTATACGAATGTGTTTGTTAGTCGGTTAAATAGAAACTAAAATAAAGTATGAATGAAGAATACAGTTTGATTTTTTTACACTGTTGTCAATCCTTCATAGCTCAAATTATTATAAACAAATAAAATTAAATACCCTCCTGTATGAAACGATTACAAATTATTCAATGCATTTCCTAGTTCATTATCCGATCACCGCAGCGAGTTGTATTTTTTAATAAATACATACAACTTCCCAGTTCATTGGATGGTCAATCGGCCAACTCAGTTCATCAACTACTACATTTTTTGACTTTGGTTAAAATATATAAGCTGGTTGGATTTGCTTCAGGAACATTCACAATCTCTAGCTCGCCTAGAGAGTATAAATATATATATAATTCACCGTTACAAATTAATTTTTTAAATGTCGCGAAAACCAAATATCACAATATTAAAAAATATTATAGTTAAATCAAAAGATGCTTTTGAAGACGTTGTTCCCAAACCAAAAATGGAGTTTTATTTTGATCGTCCAAGTACACCCGAAGAATTTAAAACTCCTATTAATTCTCCGTCGCTGTCTGAAACCCATCAAGCAACAACAAATCTACAAGATTATTTAAATGGAGAGGAAGAGGATTGGGAAACGCTACTTCAATTCTTTTCTCCGGACACACAAGTTCCTGAGATGCAAGCAGCCGAGACTCAAGTATCTGAGACGCAAGCAGCCGAGACGCAAGCAGCCGAGACTCAAGCATCTGAGACGCAAATTCCAATAGTTCCAGACGATTCAATCACTCCAATGGATCAAGTCGAACCTTATCAACCAGAAGAGAGAAATCATAGATGGCTGATTCACCTCAAAAAAATCAACGAAGTTAACAAACTAATTCAGGAAGTAGAAAAAAAGAAAACCTTGGCTAAAGAACAAATCGAAGATTATGAAAATCTCTTATCAATATTTAAACAAAGAAAAACGGCAATGGTTTTAGACTATGTAAACAATACTAAACAAAACAATTTAATACATCAAATTTCAAAAAGAAGAAAATTATTTTAAAAATAATTTGTAACGGTAAAATATATATATAAATAAATAAATAAATCTCTATACGAGTTAGAGATTTTGAAACAAAGTTATTGTTTTATTTATTAATCTAATATAGTTCTCCGTATAAAATTAACAGAACGTAGAATCATATTAAGACAAAACCTTAGGTATTTATTAAAAATAGAATTATATAGTGCGTTTTCCCAAGTAAGATACATCCTAAAATCAAATGTTATTGATTTGCAGCAACAAATAATATTCAGAATTTAGATAGAGAAAGTTAAAAGAATAGGTGAATCAAGTTAGTTGTTAACTTAAATCAGTAGCGACTCATGATACTTAAAATAGGTGAGATCCAAAAAAAGGCATACATTTTGTTATTTTTGATATTGGTCGACTATCCAAAAATTTATCGCTTTTCCACTTCAGTGCGTCTCGAAAAAAGGAGTTTCAAGTAAAGAGGAAATTAATATTATCAGAGGGTTTTATTTTTTATTTATCTAGACAGAACACACAAAACAACTATTTTATTACCTTAAAAAGCGAGCATTTGACAACATGTATGTTGCTTTTAACAATGTAAGGTTGTTATATATATATATATTTTTGTATAAAAGTGAGAGTTTTTGAGATATTACAAATTACATTTTTTCGCTTTGTTAGACTATAGCATGTTAACGAATCATGAATTAAAAAAACTGGTTTTAGTATGTCTTAGTTTTTAATCATGGTGGACATTGAAACTAAAATATACTCCCACTCTTAAAAAATTGATAGGAACCAAATATTAAACTATATAACTTTTGGATTAAAGCTTAATTCTCTAGTTCTAGTACATAACCTTACTCGCTGAAAGATGAAGGATTTACAGGAAAAAGGGGAAATGTAAATTTTTGATATTTTTAAGTTTGGCAACGCTGCATGTTCTTTTCAATGCATTCTTATTTGCTATCTACGCTAAATTGCAATAAGGCGAATGGACAAGATTTTATTGAGCTTCTAATAAACACCTTACAACGGTAAAAGGGAGACCGTTACAGCGAAACAGCGAAAGAAGGGAGGATGTCTTCGATGTATTATCATTATATTATTATTATAATTACGTAATGTTGCAAACCGTTTAACTAATGACTATTAAGGAAACTGGCATGTATGAGATAGAAGAGGATAGAATTAATTAGAACATTAATAAGACGTCTATAATAATATAGGAGATACACAGGATATAGATGTATAGGTCTTAAAAAAATATAGAACCTTGACTTTGTTATTGTTATATAAATAATTTGTGGTATCTGTCGATTAAGCATTATAAAAGACGTATTACATTAAAAAGATAGTCGTTGGTAATACTGTGGCAAGAAAATGTGTATGAAAATCAATTCTAAATAGAAAATAACCTTATAACTACCTCACCGTTTTATTTGTATGTTAGACATCTAACACTTCATATTAGCAATACAATTGTGGCCCCTATTATAGGTTAGTTAACCAAGGATCCGTCCTATGGCATCTGTCACCTGTCAAAAACGATTGAGGATACAGTAACTAGATAATATTAAAATGTCACGAGACATGAATAATTATGTATTGCAACAGAAATATATAAAAATTATCCTTATTTCCAAAAAAAAAAAATGTGATATCTGATACATGCGAATATAAGATAGAAAAGGACAACACTAACTAAATATCAACCCAATTAGCACACTTAGAAAAAACCAATGTTGATCGGCCAGCAAGGTTAAAAGTTATAGTTTCACCATTAACATTCATATATCTAAAGGGGAAAGACGAGATTGGGAAAAAAAAATGAGTAGACAATAAAACAACCTTAGTAAAAAAATAATCTCTAACAAGTTAGAGACTTAAAAATTATAGGTATTATGTTTAAATTATGATAACATTCCTATGACAAGGGATCGCTTATAATAGACAAACTACGAAAAATTGGTTGCCCCCCCCTTCCCTAAACGAGAGAACAATAGATAAAAATTAACCTAAACATATCTATAAATAAAACAAATTTGTTAATACCTATACAATCTACAGCAGGTATGGTTTAAAGATCGCCGAGCTGTTAGTGAGAAAAATCTAATAAACCACCAAAAACTACAAAAAATGACCATTGAATCCATAAAATAGCTATTTAACAGTCCTTAAGAAAGGTATAAAACGTTAAATACAACACTAAAATAACACAAAAACGGTCTTTGAATTCATAAAAAAAGTCTATTAAACAGCTCATAAAACAAGGTAAAAATATACATATTAAATAACTAATCAAACCAAAAAGCAGCTTTTGAATATATAAAAACTACTAATGAACGGTTGATAACTACTAATAAACGGAAAACTCTAAAAAAAAATACTCAAAACGAGATATTTGACACGTATCAGATAGTAGTTTCAGTAAAATTAAGAGGAGAGAAGGAGGTTATCATAGATACAGATGTGGTATCTGATTAATATATATACGCGAATATAAGATAGAAAAGGACAACACTAACTAAATATCAACCCAATTAGCACACTTAGAAAAACCGTTGTCGATCGGTCAGCAGGGTTTAAAAGTTATAGTTTCATCATTAGGATCCATATGTCTAAAGGGGAAAGACGAGATTGGGAAAAAATGGGTAGGCAATAAAACAACCTTAGTAAAAAAATAATCTCTAACAAGTTAGAGACTTAAAAATTATAGGTATTATGTTTAAATTATGATAACATTCCTATGACAAGGGATCGCTTATAATAGACAAACTATGAAAAATTGGTTGCCCCCCCCTTCCCTAAACGAGAGAACAATAGATAAAAATTAACCTAAACATATCTATAAATAAAACAAATTTGTTAATACCTATACAATCTACAGCAGGTATGGTTTAAAGATCGCCGAGCTGTTAGTGAGAAAAATCTAATAAACCACCAAAAACTACAAAAATGACCATTGAATCCATAAAATAGCTATTTAACAGTCCTTAAGAAAGGTATAAAACGTTAAATACAACACTAAAATAACACAAAAACGGTCTTTGAATTCATAAAAAAAGTCTATTAAACAGCTCATAAAACAAGGTAAAAATATACATATTAAATAACTAATCAAACCAAAAAGCAGCTTTTGAATATATAAAAACTACTAATGAACGGTTGATAACTACTAATAAACGGAAAACTCTAAAAAAAATACTCAAAACGAGATATTTGACACGTATCAGATAGTAGTTTCAGTAAAATTAAGAGGAGAGAAGGAGGTTATCATAGATACAGATGTGGTATCTGATTAATATATATACGCGAATATAAGATAGAAAAGGACAACACTAACTAAATATCAACCCAATTAGCACACTTAGAAAAACCGTTGTCGATCGGTCAGCAGGGTTTAAAAGTTATAGTTTCATCATTAGGATCCATATGTCTAAAGGGGAAAGACGAGATTGGGAAAAAAATGGGTAGGCAATAAAACAACCTTAGTAAAAAAATAATCTTTATCAAGTTAGAGATTTAAAATTATAGGTATTATGTTTAAATTATTATATACCCCCACTCCACCACTTTTCCACTATTATAAAAAGATCTAACCAAAGATGTTAATTTTGTTAATGTTAAAAAATTGAAAAAGCTAACTATTTTTAGGAAATATTGCACCAAACCTATCTTCGAACTTAATGAACAACCAAGTTTACTAAAATCGATACCTAAATGTCGTTTTCATTATAATTCACCATCTATGTGTACACTTTCCAATGTATTTTATTTGTGTGATAATTTTTCATGAATGAATAAACAGATTTATTTAATTTATTATTGTTTTATTTCATTATATTTTAATTTTAATACATTTACATCATCATATAATTCTAATTTAACTAATTCTGTCACTAACTTTAAAAAGTTTTTAGTCTTTAAATAGTCTAAACAAACTTTGACTGCTTTTTTACATAAAAGCGAATGTTCACTATAGTTTATAAACAGCGATAAATCTTGAGCATCATTGTTCGTTTCAGTTAAATAAGTATGATATCGTGAACAAGCTTCTGAAATAATAAAGTCTTCACACATCTCACGAACTATGGTCTCCATATTTACACACAATCACTATCAGAATCTCCAGTGTGTTCTATATCATTTTTTGCAAATTTAATTATGAGCAATGCATCCTTTTGATCCTCTGGCACATATGGTTTTAAAGAGCACTCGCTGGTCTGCTAACCATAGCACTTTTTGTATTTATATTAATTTCTTTTATGAAATTACGTTCAATTTTTTTAACAGCCTCATATAAACTTACTGCTAATATTTTTGACATTACTATTACTATTGTTTGAATGTTTGTAATAAAACTAAATATTGAACTAGCACACAATAATATATTATTATTATGAATTGGCTTTTTCCCCCTTTTTAAGTCGGGCGAGGAGACATCCCTCCACCATTCCCCCACTCCTCTACCACTCCTCCCCCCCCCTCCCCATTCCAGGAGTGGGGGAATGGTGGAGGGATGTCTCCTCGCCCGACTTAAAAAGGGGGAAAAAGCCAATTCATAATAATAATATATTATTGTGTGCTAGTTCAATATTTAGTTTTATTACAAACATTCAAACAATAGTAATAGTAATGTCAAAAATATTAGCAGTAAGTTTATATGAGGCTGTTAAAAAAATTGAACGTAATTTCATAAAAGAAATTAATATAAATACAAAAAGTGCTATGGTTAGCAGACCAGCGAGTGCTCTTTAAAACCATATGTGCCAGAGGATCAAAAGGATGCATTGCTCATAATTAAATTTGCAGAAAATGATATAGAACACACTGGAGATTCTGATAGTGATTGTGTGTAAATATGGAGACCATAGTTCGTGAGATGTGTGAAGACTTTATTATTTCAGAAGCTTGTTCACGATATCATACTTATTTAACTGAAACGAACAATGATGCTCAAGATTTATCGCTGTTTATAAACTATAGTGAACATTCGCTTTTATGTAAAAAAGCAGTCAAAGTTTGTTTAGACTATTTAAAGACTAAAAACTTTTTAAAGTTAGTGACAGAATTAGTTAAATTAGAATTATATGATGATGTAAATGTATTAAAATTAAAATATAATGAAATAAAACAATAATAAATTAAATAAATCTGTTTATTCATTCATGAAAAATTATCACACAAATAAAATACATTGGAAAGTGTACACATAGATGGTGAATTATAATGAAAACGACATTTAGGTATCGATTTTAGTAAACTTGGTTGTTCATTAAGTTCGAAGATAGGTTTGGTGCAATATTTCCTAAAAATAGTTAGCTTTTTCAATTTTTTAACATTAACAAAATTAACATCTTTGGTTAGATCTTTTTATAATAGTGGAAAAGTGGTGGAGTGGGGGTATATAATAATTTAAACATAATACCTATAATTTTAAATCTCTAACTTGATAAAGATTATTTTTTTACTAAGGTTGTTTTATTGCCTACCCATTTTTTTCCCAATCTCGTCTTTCCCCTTTAGACATATGGATCCTAATGATGAAACTATAACTTTTAAACCCTGCTGACCGATCGACAACGGTTTTTCTAAGTGTGCTAATTGGGTTGATATTTAGTTAGTGTTGTCCTTTTCTATCTTATATTCGCGTATATATATTAATCAGATACCACATCTGTATCTATGATAACCTCCTTCTCTCCTCTTAATTTTACTGAAACTACTATCTGATACGTGTCAAATATCTCGTTTTGAGTATTTTTTTTAGAGTTTTCCGTTTATTAGTAGTTATCAACCGTTCATTAGTAGTTTTTATATATTCAAAAGCTGCTTTTTGGTTTGATTAGTTATTTAATATGTATATTTTTACCTTGTTTTATGAGCTGTTTAATAGACTTTTTTTATGAATTCAAAGACCGTTTTTGTGTTATTTTAGTGTTGTATTTAACGTTTTATACCTTTCTTAAGGACTGTTAAATAGCTATTTTATGGATTCAATGGTCATTTTTGTAGTTTTTGGTGGTTTATTAGATTTTTCTCACTAACAGCTCGGCGATCTTTAAACCATACCTGCTGTAGATTGTATAGGTATTAACAAATTTGTTTTATTTATAGATATGTTTAGGTTAATTTTTATCTATTGTTCTCTCGTTTAGGGAAGGGGGGGGCAACCAATTTTTCATAGTTTGTCTATTATAAGCGATCCCTTGTCATAGGAATGTTATCATAATTTAAACATAATACCTATAATTTTTAAGTCTCTAACTTGTTAGAGATTATTTTTTTACTAAGGTTGTTTTATTGCCTACCCATTTTTTCCCAATCTCGTCTTTCCCCTTTAGACATATGGATCCTAATGATGAAACTATAACTTTTAAACCCTGCTGACCGATCGACAACGGTTTTTCTAAGTGTGCTAATTGGGTTGATATTTAGTTAGTGTTGTCCTTTTCTATCTTATATTCGCGTATATATATTAATCAGATACCACATCTGTATCTATGATAACCTCCTTCTCTCCTCTTAATTTTACTGAAACTACTATCTGATACGTGTCAAATATCTCGTTTTGAGTATTTTTTTTTTAGAGTTTTCCGTTTATTAGTAGTTATCAACCGTTCATTAGTAGTTTTTATATATTCAAAAGCTGCTTTTTGGTTTGATTAGTTATTTAATATGTATATTTTTACCTTGTTTTATGAGCTGTTTAATAGACTTTTTTTATGAATTCAAAGACCGTTTTTGTGTTATTTTAGTGTTGTATTTAACGTTTTATACCTTTCTTAAGGACTGTTAAATAGCTATTTTATGGATTCAATGGTCATTTTTTGTAGTTTTTGGTGGTTTATTAGATTTTTCTCACTAACAGCTCGGCGATCTTTAAACCATACCTGCTGTAGATTGTATAGGTATTAACAAATTTGTTTTATTTATAGATATGTTTAGGTTAATTTTTATCTATTGTTCTCTCGTTTAGGGAAGGGGGGGGCAACCAATTTTTCGTAGTTTGTCTATTATAAGCGATCCCTTGTCATAGGAATGTTATCATAATTTAAACATAATACCTATAATTTTTAAGTCTCTAACTTGTTAGAGATTATTTTTTTACTAAGGTTGTTTTATTGTCTACTCATTTTTTTTCCCAATCTCGTCTTTCCCCTTTAGATATATGAATGTTAATGGTGAAACTATAACTTTTAACCTTGCTGGCCGATCAACATTGGTTTTTTCTAAGTGTGCTAATTGGGTTGATATTTAGTTAGTGTTGTCCTTTTCTATCTTATATTCGCATGTATCAGATATCACATTTTTTTTTTTTTTGGAAATAAGGATAATTTTTATATATTTCTGTTGCAATACATAATTATTCATGTCTCGTGACATTTTAATATTATCTAGTTACTGTATCCTCAGTCGTTTTTGACAGGTGACAGATGCCATAGGACGGATCCTTGGTTAACTAACCTATAATAGGGGCCACAATTGTATTGCTAATATGAAGTGTTAGATGTCTAACATACAAATAAAACGGTGAGGTAGTTATAAGGTTATTTTCTATTTAGAATTGATTTTCATACACATTTTCTTGCCACAGTATTACCAACGACTATCTTTTTAATGTAATACGTCTTTTATAATGCTTAATCGACAGATACCACAAATTATTTATATAACAATAACAAAGTCAAGGTTCTATATTTTTTTAAGACCTATACATCTATATCCTGTGTATCTGTCACTACCTCCTATATTATTATAGACGTCTTATTAATGTTCTAATTAATTCTATCCTCTTCTATCTCATACATGCCAGTTTCCTTAATAGTCATTAGTTAAACGGCTTGCAACATTACGTAATTATAATAATAATATAATGATAATACATCGAAGACATCCTCCCTTCTTTCGCTGTTTCGCTGTAACGGTCTCCCTTTTACCGTTGTAAGGTGTTTATTAGAAGCTCAATAAAATCTTGTCCATTCGCCTTATTGCAATTTAGCGTAGATAGCAAATAAGAATGCATTGAAAAGAACATGCAGCGTTGCCAAACTTAAAAATATCAAAAATTTACATTTCCCCTTTTTCCTGTAAATCCTTCATCTTTCAGCGAGTAAGGTTATGTACTAGAACTAGAGAATTAAGCTTTAATCCAAAAGTTATATAATTTAATATTTGGTTCCTATCAATTTTTTAAGAGTGGGAGTATATTTTAGTTTCAATGTCCACCATGATTAAAAACTAAGACATACTAAAACCAGTTTTTTTAATTCATGATTCGTTAACATGCTATAGTCTAACAAAGCGAAAAAATGTAATTTGTAATATCTCAAAAACTCTCACTTTTATACAAAAATATATATATATATAACAACCTTACATTGTTAAAAGCAACATACATGTTGTCAAATGCTCGCTTTTTAAGGTAATAAAATAGTTGTTTTGTGTGTTCTGTCTAGATAAATAAAAAATAAAACCCTCTGATAATATTAATTTCCTCTTTACTTGAAACTCCTTTTTTCGAGACGCACTGAAGTGGAAAAGCGATAAATTTTTGGATAGTCGACCAATATCAAAAATAACAAAATGTATGCCTTTTTTTGGATCTCACCTATTTTAAGTATCATGAGTCGCTACTGATTTAAGTTAACAACTAACTTGATTCACCTATTCTTTTAACTTTCTCTATCTAAATTCTGAATATTATTTGTTGCTGCAAATCAATAACATTTGATTTTAGGATGTATCTTACTTGGGAAAACGCACTATATAATTCTATTTTTAATAAATACCTAAGGTTTTGTCTTAATATGATTCTACGTTCTGTTAATTTTATACGGAGAACTATATTAGATTAATAAATAAAACAATAACTTTGTTTCAAAATCTCTAACTCGTATAGAGATTTATTTATTTATTTATATATATATTTTACCGTTACAAATTATTTTTAAAATAATTTTCTTCTTTTTGAAATTTGATGTATTAAATTGTTTTGTTTAGTATTGTTTACATAGTCTAAAACCATTGCCGTTTTTCTTTGTTTAAATATTGATAAGAGATTTTCATAATCTTCGATTTGTTCTTTAGCCAAGGTTTTCTTTTTTTCTACTTCCTGAATTAGTTTGTTAACTTCGTTGATTTTTTTGAGGTGAATCAGCCATCTATGATTTCTCTCTTCTGGTTGATAAGGTTCGACTTGATCCATTGGAGTGATTGAATCGTCTGGAACTATTGGAATTTGCGTCTCAGATGCTTGAGTCTCGGCTGCTTGCGTCTCGGCTGCTTGCGTCTCAGATACTTGAGTCTCGGCTGCTTGCATCTCAGGAACTTGTGTGTCCGGAGAAAAGGGTTGAAGTAGCGTTTCCCAATCCTCTTCCTCTCCATTTAAATAATCTTGTAGATTTGTTGTTGCTTGATGGGTTTCAGACAGCGACGGAGAATTAATAGGAGTTTTAAATTCTTCGGGTGTACTTGGACGATCAAAATAAAACTCCATTTTTGGTTTGGGAACAACGTCTTCAAAAGCATCTTTTGATTTAACTATAATATTTTTTAATATTGTGATATTTGGTTTTCGCGACATTTAAAAAATTAATTTGTAACGGTGAATTATATATATATTTATACTCTCTAGGCGAGCTAGAGATTGTGAATGTTCCTGAAGCAAATCCAACCAGCTTATATATTTTAACCAAAGTCAAAAAATGTAGTAGTTGATGAACTGAGTTGGCCGATTGACCATCCAATGAACTGGGAAGTTGTATGTATTTATTAAAAAATACAACTCGCTGCGGTGATCGGATAATGAACTAGGAAATGCATTGAATAATTTGTAATCGTTTCATACAGGAGGGTATTTAATTTTATTTGTTTATAATAATTTGAGCTATGAAGGATTGACAACAGTGTAAAAAAATCAAACTGTATTCTTCATTCATACTTTATTTTAGTTTCTATTTAACCGACTAACAAACACATTCGTATAATAAAACCAATCATTATCAACATCTTTAAGATATTATATTATTATGATTTCATATCGCTTCTAACAAGGAAATAGTTATAATAGGGTGTGTTTTTTTCTATGTTACTAAGTTTAATGTTAGTATAAATTAGCTTATATCTAATACCTCTCTGAATTTTGTAATTTTTAAATGAAGTACGGAAATAAAACTTGTTTTGCTTAGGGGCCTATCGAGTTAGCAGTGGTCGTCGCGAGTTCAATGAAATGTGTTAATGACTTTGCGAAAAAATGCAGTAGTTGAACTGAGTTGGCCGATTGACCATCCAATGAACTGGGAAGTTGTATGTATTTATTAAAAAATACAACTCGCTGCGGTGATCAGATAATGAACTAGGAAATGCATTGAATAATTTGTAATCGTTTCATGCAGGAGAGTATTTAATTTTATTTGTTTATAATAATTTGAGCTATGCGAAATTAAGGAAGTATTGACAACAGTGTAAAAAAAAATCAAACTGTATTCTTCTTTCATTCATTCTTTATTTTTATTGGCCCAGTTTCTACTTAACCGACTAACAAACACGTTCGTATAATAAAACCGGTCATTATCAACATCTTTAAGATATTATATTATTATGATTTCATATCGCTTCTAACAAGGAAATAGTTATAATAGGGTGTGTTTTTTTCTATGTTACTAAGTTTAATGTTAGTATAAATTAGCTTATATCTAATACCTCTCTGAATTTTGTAATTTTTAAATGAAGTACGGAAATAAAACTTGTTTTGCCTAGGGGTCTATCGAGTTAGCAGCGGTCGTCGTGAGTTCAATGAAATGTGTTAATGACTTTGAATGGATATTATTTAATTTTCAAACTTATGTGAGTAAAAATTATTTATCTAATATTATTTTATCAAAAACTTATATTAGACATTAAAATAACAAAACCTTGTTACAAAAGTTACCTACTTTTATTTCTACAGAGTTGGGTTATCATTTATCAATCCAAGGTTTTATTTAACATAATACATAAATTCAACTTTTAAGTATATTAGATATAATTTATTTTATTGCAACACGTGCATTTTCATTGACTTTGAGCGAACCCATTAAAATCCAGTCTATTGTAGTAAATAAAGCATGGTAGGGAAATTTGTAAACTGATGTTATTTTTATAGGCACTAGGTAATTTTTCCCCATATTTTTAGAAGTTCATAGGAAGTTGTATGTTTTATTAAATATTTTTCAAAGCTGACATTTTTTAATTCATCACTGGAAAGGTCGCCTAAATTTTTCTCTCTATATGTGCCAATATAATAACCACAGAAGGACAGCAATAATTATTTCCTTACATCGTGATAGAATAAGTTTAGGAATTGATGGTTGATGTTCTGATTTTTGGGGTTCCTCTATTTTAAGTTTCTTTGTTGGTATCTTACATAATTGCATGTTATTCTTCCTTTTAATATGGTATGATCTATTAGGACAAGATTCCTTCTTATGTCTATACACGTTTGATTGATGACTGAATGTTTTATTGCAATCGTCACATAATTGCATGTTATTCTTCCTTTTAATATGGGGTGATCTATTAGGACAAGTTTCCTTCTTATGTCTATACACGTTTGATTGATGGTTGAATGTTTTATTGCAATCGCTGCACTGATACATCTTGTGTAACTGGTCTTAACAATACTGTACGAAAATTACTATTAACTATTATTTTTTAAACTGAACAACGACTGCTTTTTACAACAACAAAGTGGGGTGTGGTGTTGGGGGGAGTGTTGTATTGGTAGGTTTGGGTGTGGTGGAAGGAGGATTGCAATTTACCCATCGGTTTGGGTGTGGTGGTGGGGGGAATGTTGTACTGGTAGGTTTGGGTGTGGTGGTAGGAGTGGGGGGAGGAGTGGGAGGAGTGTTGTATTGGTAGGTTTGGGTGTGGTGGTAGGAGTGGGGGGAGGTGTGGGGGGGAGTGTTGTATTGGTAGGTTTGGGTGTGGTGGTAGGAGTGGGGGGAGGAGTGGGGGGAGTGTTGTATTGGTAGGTTTGGGTGTGGTGGGGGGGTGTCTGTATATCCATATCCATGGTGGTCTAGAAACGCTTACTATTCCCTACTAGGATGCTTGCGTAAGGTGCAAGATCTGTGATTGCCACATAACCTCGAACTCTTTTTACAGTAAATTTTTCAACGATTCTCATATTTAAAGACTTAATTTGCTCTAAATTTGTAACAAAAAATCACAACCTCGTTTCTCTTATGTATTATCTTTCTGGTATTTTTAGGAGCCTTACGAAACGCGAGTAAAAAACCTAATAAAACGAATCCCACGAAACACGAAAAGAAGATGAGTATTTTCAGACGCAAATTACAAAATACATAAAAATTTTCCACGCGGGAATATAATCCACATAAAAAAATATTTTTTACAATATCTGGTAAAAAAAAATGTGCCGAGATTTAAAAATAAAATCAGCTTGAGGCTTTTATAAAAAATAAATAAGTAACTGGCGGGTTCATATTATAATGGAAAACTTCATAAATTCGGGGGAAATAGGGTTGTTATTATAATTGTAAGACTTTAAGAAAACACTTTATCAAAATGCATATTTATAGAGCTGTTTTTATTCCATTACAAAAAGATGTAGATAAGTACTTGCTTATTATACGAGTCTGCTGTCAAAACGTTTGTTGATATTGGCTTCATATCATGCGTCTTTTAAGAGAACACAAAAATTCTTAAAGGTTGCTTAAATAAGCTGTTGTGTAAGCAGACAGGGGCGGATGGGCCCACCGGGACACCGTGAGATTTCCCGGTGCGCCGGTCCCTCACCGCCGCTATTTGTCAACTTTTTTCTTTTCTTTTTTAACAATTTGAATTTTTATGTTATCTTTATGTTGAATATTTTTTATTTAATTTTTATATTAATAATAAATATTAAGCCTAATGAATAAAAAATAAGCAATTACTTGATGCAATTACTTTTTAGTAAAAGCAATTGCTCGACTAGCAAATGCTATAAGTAAAAGCGATCGCTAGATCTGGATATGCGATTGCTATTTTTCTTACACCTCTGTAGCAAATGCTTATTCAACACAAGTTCAGACGTGGCTTATCCACTTGTTCAGATTAGAGATTTCATGTTCAGGTTGGTGCCTAATTTGCAAAAGAGTTGACGTAAATACAACAACGTTGGTCTACTTATTTAGTACAATAGAAATCTGTTACGTTTTTGTGGAAAATATGAAACTTATATTTGTGATATGGCAGATTTCAGTGAAAATGAGGAAAGTGATAGTAGTGATGAAGAAATTAAAGACAAGCAATTGATATTCGTTCACAAATTGAAGGAACATAAATAAATCTCTCTGACCACAACCGTTTAGCTTCCACAACAGCTTCAGCACTTGTAGGAAATTTAATAAAAATATTGGCCTTCTCCAAAACTGCATCCATTACAGAAGTGTATGTCGTACAGACAGTAGTTTGGTGAACACCGAGTTCTTCACCTACAGAATTTTGAAAGCCCGGATCCGACAATTTCCGCAGAAAGACTTTAATTTTATTTAAAGGCGACAGTGCACCCCCTCGCCTTTTACCAGTATCAGTCAAAAAATAATTTGCCAACCACTCAACATTTTCGCAGTCAAATCGATATAACTTTTTGAAATCATGATATCTGCAATTTTTACGTACAGGGTGTCCCAAATTCGAGCCTCATCATGGGGATCTCGAAAACTATAAGAGATACAGCATCGGTTAAATTGTGGCAAAGTTGCGCAATTTCGTGCTGAGCAATATCGCAAAAAAATATCTGAGCTATTTTTTTTAGTTTGTGAAATTTTTGCAAAAAACTAAAATTTTGAGTTTTTGTTTTTTTAAATTGCACGACTTATTTTATCCGCTACAGAAAATCCAGCACAACATTGTTAAGGCAACTTTTTACGCTCCATATTGTGACGTTTTTAGAATTTCGTTACAACGTTTCGTTTTTGTGGAACTATTATCAACTTTAATTTTTTAAATACGGACCTGTATTTTTTATTTTATTTTTTGATAGCCTTTTAAGCCCTAAATTCAACCATGTAGCAAACTTAATTATATTTAGACGTTTTGATGTCATTACTACATCTTCAGGAATGTGATAATTATTTTTAAATACGGCCCTGGTGTATATTTGACTCTTGGTTTATTAAAACTACCATACTGGGCTAAATTAGTATCAAGCGTAGCAAAATATTTATAATGAGGCTGCAAGCGTTCAGAATAGTCCTATAAATAACGGTCACAAGAAATTTGTGAATTCCTATTGGAAGAATAATAAACTCGTAACATGTCGCGCTTTTCTAAAGCAGAAAACATAATTTTGCTGAAATATTCAGTATAAATGGTGACTGCAGTTGTCAAGATAATTAAGGTGGAAGTATCAACATGCTTGCCAACCTATAACCTATTTCGCTTATATTTATTTAATTTTTCTATCTTTCACACAAAATTTAAATAAAATCATTATCGTCTTTATATTTTATAGGTAATAATTGACATATTAAATAAATATCAAGGAATTTCATTAAATATTTTAGGAGAATTTTATAGCGAAAAATGTCGGGTAAGATTTTTTTAACATTATTATGTCATTCTTCTTTCACTATACAATTCTCCCAAAATTAGCAATGAAATAAATTGATGTTTTTGTAATCTATTACCTAAATATTGTACCGACGATATTGATGTTATTTAAATGTTAGTTAATCAAATAATAAACTAAAAAAAGCAACGCCAAATAGGTTATAGGTTGGCAATAGATGAAATGACGTTGAAAATTCAACCTTAAGCCAAACAATCAAGTAAAAGTTCTTGTCATAGCAAACTTTTGTTTGGTTTTATTTTTACTTTGTTACAATTTATATAAAAACTTAAATATAGTAAATTATTTGTATAAAACTCCGGATCCATTTACATATTGTATGTGGTAAAAAGATTAAGTAACTAACACCAGAGCCGTATTTAAAAATAATTATCACATTCCTGAAGATGTAATAATGACATCAAAACGTCTAAATATTATTAAGTGTGGTACATGGTTTATTTCAGGGCTTAAAGGGCTATCAAAAAATAAAATAAAAAATGCAGGTCCGTATTTAAAAAATTAAAGTTGATAATAGTTCCACAAAAACGAAACGTTGTAACGAAATTCTAAAAACGTCACAATATGGAGCGTAAAAAGTTGCCTTAACAATGTTGTGCTTGTTTTTCTGTAGCGGATAAAATAAGTCGAGCAATTTAAAAAACCAAAACTCAAAATTTTAGTTTTTTGCAAAAATTTCAAAAACTAAAAAAGATAGCTCAGATATTTTTTTGCGATATTGATCAGTACGAAATTGCGCAACTTTGCCACAATTTAACCGATGCTGTATCTCTTATAGTTTTCGAGATCCCCATGATGAGGCTCGAATTTGGGACACCCTGTACACTCTACATTTTTCTTTTATGGATGTTCATTTAGTCATAATTGAAGACACGAATTAAGAGCAATGCACGTAGTGAACTAAAGTTAACTGCTACCAAGCAAATGATGCAGGGGTCGACCTACCTTAAAAAGTTGGAAGCGATTGCTGCACTAAAAAAAGCGATTCCTTAATTTATTAATCACATTTTAAGCAAACGATAGCAATTGCTTCTATTTTTTAAGAAAAAGCATTGACTAGAAACAATTCCTGCAATTTTAAGCAATTGCTGGAGGCAAAAGCAATTAGCTACTTTATTTTTTATTGGCTTTCAAGAAATTACTTCGATTTTATAAGAAAAAGCAATTGCTACATTTTTATTCATTAGGCTCATTTTTTTCACCTAAATGTGTTTTAAATGTAAAAAATGAAGTTTGTTTTTTTATTTATGAGTTATTATAAAAAATATGTAGTATAAGTGGATGAAAAAATACATATTTATGTCTTTTAATTTTTTTATTGGATCGACACGACGGCGACGCGGCGCTGTTTCAATTGACTTCCCGCGCCAGCCCGAGGTGTCCCATCCGCCCCTGTAAGCAGAGAACACAGTTGGTTTTATATTCTGAGGTGAAAGTGAAAGTAGGTACATAAACTAAGTAAACTTGGACTTCCTACCTAAATGGCCGAGAGCGAGCCGAAAGGTGGCGCTGTAAATGCCCTTTGGCGAACCGGCATTTTAAGAACAAAACTTTTAAAAACTAAGTTTTCACGTTTCTAACTCTATTATTACGCCGGAAATTGTTTAAGCCTACCCCCCTCTTCGGTGCACCACTGCTTACCAAAGAGTAACGAAATCACAAGAAACTATCCAATGTACACAATTTATCGCTCATAATTTTGGACGACGCCGACGTCCAAATCTGTAATAAGTTAAGCCGAACATAATATAACATCCTCTGATTATAGTAGTGGACTGTAATGAGTCTACGTCGTGTTAGGAATGGGTTTTTGATGCACTTTATTGCGTTTTAAATATGTTGAGTGGTTTTGATGTCTTATTTTTGCTTTGATTCGCTTTTAGTTACTATTGTATCGCCAGTAAGTATCTAGAATTATTATTCACTAGACGAAAAATTTACATGTTAAAATTTCATTATTCTTTTTTTAGACGTTAAATCATTATGGATCATTTATTTTATTTATTTAATCGTTATTTCAAAATTACATTGATATATACATACAAAGTAAATAACAAGTAAAAAGAAATGTCGTCAAAAAAAAACAGAACAAAAGCAATTATAGTTATTTCCACACCTGTACCTACTTTAATAAATAAAATTTAGTATTTCTTAATTATGTACCTAAGTAATCGCTTAACGTGTAAGGTTCTAAATCAATAAGGAAATTTTTTAATTCCTTTTTAAATAAACGTTTATTTGGTGCGTTCTTAATTCTAGCATTCAATTTATTATACATTCTAATACACATATAATACGGATTTTTCTCTGAAAGTGTTAATCTATGTATTGGGTAATTTATATCTTTTGTTCTTGTATTATAATTATGATAAGTTATGGTATTAAACCTATCTCTGTTTTTATAAAAGAATAAAATAGTTTCGTATATGTACAATGCATACACAGTTAATATTTTTTTTGACCTGAAAAGGCCTCTGCATGACTGTAAATAAGACATTTTATATATTATTCGCAAAACACGTTTCTGAATAACAAAAATTTTTTCAAGTTTTGAATTGCTTCCCCAAAAAATAATTCCAAACCTCGATGTGGCCTCAAAATTGGCGAAATAGAGAGTTCTCTTTGCCATAATAACTATTATTGTGTATCTTGCACGTTAGTTGATGTCATCGATAAGTAATAAGTTTCATTTCATCTAAACACCGTTTTTATCGGAAACTTAGTTTTTGAAAGTTAAGTTAAAAAATGTATCGCTGCCTTTAAGATTTTTAAGAAAAATTAAGAAATTGTTGATTCTGCGAAAAAACGCTCTCTAGCTATCTTAACAGAATTCAGAACGATTTCGTTTTTTAATAAATTGATAAAACAAGCGTTCAAATTTGTGCAATTCCGATAAGCCAAATCAAAGTTGTGAATATTTTTGAATAGCATTATTTGTTCCCTCTTACCCCCCCTTTAACAAAACGGTAGAGCAAAATGTCAAAAACAAAAAAAAAACAGGGTTTTCATTAGATTGAAAAAATGCTACCTTTGATACATATTGACTACGAGGATTTTTAAGAAAATCCTGCTTTTTGTTTGGTCACTATAGTTACACCCCCTAAGAGGCCAATCTAGAAACTTAAGAATAATTTCACCAAGCAATTTCTCTTAGTCACTTTTGTAATAATTTTTTTCTCCGCAAGCCGCAAGTAAATGGTTTCCAAAATAAAACCGGCGGCGTCTCTTCTTAGTTGTACCTACATCCGGTACACCAGTAATTTCTTAATCCAATTTTCCTTCGTTAATTTGCATAATATCAAAAATCACTTACATAAAAAAGCCACGGAGAATAATTGCTATACCTAGTAAGATGCAAAGCCAAAAATTTTAATTTCAAATTTTATTTTTGGAAATACAAATTTTAAAATTTTGACGTTGTATAACGCTTGTGGTTACTGGTAAAGAAAAAACTGAGTCAAAATAAAATAGTTTCTCCATAATCCTGGAAGTAAGATTGCTGAAAAGCGATGATACGCCCTCTGTCGGCGCAAAACAACAAACGATGCCGCGGCAGTCGCAGCAAGCCCGTAGACGAGGCATCGAGGGATACCAGTATATATTATCTTAGCTCTGCTAGAGAGGCAAAATGGCGACATTTCTTTTCACTAGCTAACGCCCCAGTAATTTTAGAATGTAGATCCTAGAATCCAGTTAAAATCTTTAATTTAACATTTTTACTTGCCTACCCATTTTACCCAGTCCGTGCACCAAGATAAAACACAAATAGACTCGTGCTGAGGGAAAGCAGATCGATGCACAAAGGACGTGAAATGGTTTGGAAATAAGACCTAGGTGTTTTTGTAAGAAGCTGAACTCTAGAACCTGAATTGTGAGATTGTTCACGTGAGTATATTATGTGAAATATTTTCCCAACAATATTGTAAGAACAGGATTTTCAATTAAAAGGAACAGTTAAAACTTTATTGCTTTATATTGTCAAAATGAAGGTATTATAATGGGAATATTTGCTAAATAACCTTAAATATTTTTGAAATTTTTTTCGTGTGTGGCAACTTTTAACAAAAAATAATGCATTTAAACAAACAACCAAATCCCAATAACTCCTACCAGTTGGCAAATAATAATTTGATGCTTTTTTTCGTATATGACGCAATGACTCTTTTATTCATTCTATCCCATATCTGGGTACTTTGCGGACCATAAAAGAGACAATCAAAGTTAAAGCCGTTCCCAAGATCAGCCATTTGTAGTAATTGAAATTCGATAAATGTTCGTTCTGTATGCAGGCCGGAGGATCGAAAGATACACTTTGAATTTGGGGGAAGTCACCTCAAAGAGATTTATACGTGTTTCGGTAATTTGGAGTGGGAAATTACAAGTTTTTTTTTATTTGGGTTTGTTGCTTTGCTGTTTTTCTACTAGGCTAAGATAATTTAATTTAAAAAGTCTTATGTCAGTTAGTTATTTGCAATTAGAATGAAAAAGTTAAATATAATTGCGTTAAAATAGAATTTTTCACTAACTCTTAACCTTACCGCATAGAGCAAAAAAAAAATTAAATTTTCTGTTTCAGTATTTCAAATTTCTAATTTCACTGAACAGAATACCTAATACTAGATTATTTTATATTTAAAAATATTTGCCATTTATATAAGAAGTTATATCTGTGATTTGGTACACGAAGAGTCAATTTATATCAATATTGACTTTTTTAACCTATGAGTAGTGTTAGAATATAACATTTTTAATGTAAGAAGAACCTGTCACCTCTGGGACACATGGTTATGAAAACAAACATTTGTATGTAGCTGCTTAAACTTCCCAAAACTTTGTGCTAGATATGCCTAAACGAACATAAATTTCGTATAAGAGTAATTAGAAAAAGAGATATTACAAGTACTGCATTAAATAAGTCAAACAACGAGAAAGAAAAATTAAAAAAAAAATATTAAAAATAATGAAAACGAGTCCGTAGAAGAAAAAAGTTTAATTTCTTGATTAACAGTGATAGACGATGCCAACATAAATGGCGTTTCTAATCATAATGATGTACATGAAACCCTTTATAAGGAAATAATCAAGACCAAGGACGAATTTCTGACCGCTAAAGCTATAATTATTAAAGAACTGGTGGAAAAAAACTGTTACCAAAGGAAAAAATAGCTTTTCTTGGAAAATGTCAAAACGAAAATCGAATTAATGGCATTTCTTATAGTGAAGCTGCCAATTTACATGTAACAACAAAATCTAAAGTGACCTATGTACACCAGGAAAAAAAGAAAGTCAGTAAAGTATTTAAAAATGTTTTAAATATACAGGGTGATTCAAAAGTACTTTGACAAACTTCGGGAGGTAATTGCTGGCAATATTTTAACATGAAAAGTTTTTATAAACAGTGGTCCTTGGCGACTTCGTTACGGAGATACAGGGTGTTGAAATGTTAAAAGAAATAGTAATAATTTTTAAATAACTCCTTAACGAGTTATTTTTTTTTATGAAATTTTGTGAATTAAATAAGCATCTAAGGACACTTATTTTCAAAGTACAACACGTTCGTAAATTTAATCAGTGGCGTCGGTACAAAATGTTACTATCATATTTTTTGTGAAAACTATGCTACATCACTGACTAATTTTATTTTAACTTTTTTTCTATAAATCTCCCCTTTATTTACAACAAAAAAAACGTGTGTTTTTTTGATACGAGGGACGGTTTAAGCGTAAATGATTATTTTATTTGAATATACACAAATATTAAAAAATGTGTTTTAAACTAATCAACTACTCAAATATTTAATAAAGTATTTTAACGAATACCTACATATATACTTACTAATAAACAAATATGTATATGCCTAAGGAATGTATCTGAGGATGCCCATTTTCTAAGTATAACACGTTTTCAGTGGCATACATATTTATTTATTAGTATGTTATTTTTTAATATTTTGTGTTTTGACAAGGCGGCTTTGGAAATGCTTTTTTAATATATTGTATTTTGACAAGGCGGCTTTGGAAATGTATTTTTTGTCGATAAATTAAAACATATTTGACAGTTAGTTACCATTGAAAATAATAAAACTGAAGAAATAAAACTCAATGGTAACTAACTGTCAAATATGTTTTAATTTATCGACAAATGCATTTCCAAAGCCGCCTTGTCAAAATACAAAATATTAAAAAATAACATACTAATAAATAAATATGTATGCCACTGAAAACGTGTTATACTTAGAAAATAGGCATCCTCAGATACCTTCCTTAGGCATATACATATTTGTTTATTAGTAAGTATGTATGTAGGTATTCGTTAAAATACTTTAATAAATATTTGAGTGGTTGATTAGTTAAAAACACATTTTTTAATATTTGTGTATAGTCAAATACAATAATCATTTACCATTAAACCGTTCCTCGTATTAAAAAAACATACGTGATCTTTTTTGTTGTAAATGAAGAGGGGATTCATAAGAAGAAAGTTAAAATAAAATAAGTCAGTGGCGTAGCAGAGTTTTCACAAAAAAATATGGTAATAACATTTTGTAACGACGTCACTGGTTAAATTTACTAACGTGTTGTACTTTGAAAATAAGTGCCCTTAGATGCTTATTTAATTCACTAAATTTCATAAAAAAAAAATAACTCGTTAAGGAGTTATTTAAAAATTATTACTATTCCTTTTAACATTTCAACACCTGTATCTCCGTAACGAAGTCGCCAAGGACCATTGTTTATAAGAACTTTTCGTCTTAAAATATTGCCTGCAATTACCTCCCGAAGTTTGTCAAAGTACTTTGAATCACCCTGTATAAAGGACAATTAAACAATATATTATACATATATAATATGAAAACAGGAAGTAGGAAAATACATCAATCTAGACAAGCAAAATGTTGAAATATCAAAAATATATATTTTGAAAGACGGTGGTGTTAAGATAGTTTACAACAGCAAGGAAGAAGAATAAAAAATTCAAAAAAAAGCAGAAAATCACATAGGGAAAAAATATTTATTTGTAGTTCCAAGAAAAAAAAAACTAGAATAAAAATAGTTGGAATTGAAGATGAGATGAGCGAAGAAGAATTAATTAAAGGTATAGAGGAAAGAAAAATTTTATAAAAAATGCAAAAAAATATTTAACAATTTTGGAAAAAGATTGCTTAAACTTTAAAAAATTATGAAAAAAGGATCTATTTATTATATATTTTTCTATATGTGCAGTGTATGAACATGTGGACATCGCTTGTTGTGTTCAGGATATTACCATTCGGCTAAACCTTGCACAAAGATAAAAGTAGTAAATATAATACTGGATATTTTATAAACCATTTACCCTTTTATTTTAATTCTGAATTATTTAAACAAAACGGCGACAAAGCTACAAGAACAATTGATTATAGTATTGAAGAATAGCAATTATAAAATATAGTAATTGAAGAAAGGTAAAACATGATGAAGAAACAACAAAATTTACCATTTAAATTACCAAGAATTTAAAAAAATAAAAAATAAAATTAAGCAGCTTTTAGTGATAAAACACCTTAGTATTGTGTTTATCAGAGACTCACGTAACAAACAAAATAAATAGTCACGAATTAGAAATAGACAATTACAATTTGTATCGTTGCAACCCAAATTCAAACCATTTTAGTTTATAATATATATTATAAAATTCTATTATAGTTAATACGTTTAAAGACATTTCTGTGGACTATCAATATTGGTATATTTATACAAATTTAAAAATAAACACACAGTTTTACGAACTTTGTATTAACTACAGATCGCATAATAGAAATATAACCGATTTTCTTATAATATATTTTAAAAATCAATGTAACTTGATATGGGAAAAATAACACAGTGATACAGACATATTGAACGGACATAGATATGATTTCTTAAAATGAACCAATGTTAAACAAAACATGATAATTAAATTATATCAATACAAATTCTTACACAAGTACTCACTAAAAGGTTTTTAATTTAGTCTATCAAAATATTGAGATCTTATAATCTCTCATCAGTTGTGTTTTCACCGTCTCATTGTTGTAATAAGCCAAATTATGATGTTTTCGCGTTATTTAATTTTTTTGCAATTGAATAGTTTTACCGATAAATAATTTTATCAGGATGTTGTTGCCAAAATAGTTTTAGTTCTAACGGGTGATTCATTTAGACCTTTTTTTAAAATTCTAAATAAAACATATAAAATGGAATTGAATAGTGGAATCTTTATTATGAGCTGAAAGAACAATCTTTGACATTTATTTTTTGAAAATAATTTCATTTAAATACTGGCCGCCACTACGCCGTACGTGGTCCATTCGGAAGGTCCAATTTTCGATCACGCTTTCTAGCATGGCGACCGGTATCTGCCGAATTACGCGAGTAATGATGGCTTCTAAGTCCTGAATCCGTAGCTGGCTAATCGACGAAGACTTTTGATTTGACATAACCCGAAAGAAAAAAGTCCAAGAGTGTGATATCACACGATCTAGGCGGCCATTTGACAAGTCCAAAACGCGAAATTATTTGCTCACCAAACTAATTTTTTTAATAAAGCTATTGTTTCGCGCGCTGTGTGTGCCGTAGCTCCGTCTTGCTGCAGATTGAGCAGATAATTTCGCGTTTTGGACCTGTCAACTGGCCACCTAGATCGTGTGATATCACACCATTGGACTATTTTCTTTCGGGTTATGTCAAATCAAAAGTCTTCGTCGATAAGCCAGCTACGATGCAGGACTTAGAAGCCAACATTACTCGCGTAATTCGGCAGATACCGGTCGCCATGCTAGAAAGCGTGATCGAAAATTGGACCTTCCGAATGGACCACGTACGGCGTAGCCGCGGCGAGCATTTAAACGAAATTATTTTCAAAAAATAAATGTCAAAGATTGTTCTTTCAGCTCATAATAAAGATTCCACAATTCTATTCCATTTTATATGTTTTATTTAGAATTTAAAAAAAAGGTCTAAATGAATCACCCTTTATTAAAGGAAACAGTATACGTCAAAAAACTTTTTTCCAAAAATATATTTTTTTTAATACAGAAAATGGTTGACTTATTCTGGCACTATCATTTTAAATCTACAGTGTGGTTGTTTAAGGGTGCAACATATGGACATTTTTTCATTACCGATTTCTCAGAACATTTTATTCTTGATAAAAGTTGATGCATGTTCGATAATCATATTAGGTGCACTTGGAATGGTTGCAAGTCAAACGGCGTACAGGGTAGGACAAAAAATATAAAACTTGTACAAGAATAAAGTACCCCTATTTCGGAAAATTCATCAAAATGGTATTCAGAAAAGTTGTTTAGAATTAAATGTTATGTATAGATTCAAAAACATGACCTTATTTGTTTTTTTCCATAGGTATCTGCCATTATTTTAGTAGGATTTCATGTTTGTCGCTTAATTTGTACATGTTTTTTAATAAACATTTAAAATAAAAATTTTGCTCTTTGAATGCTGGTTTTTTAAGTAGCATATTATCATTACTAATATTTTATCTTGTTAAAAAATTTTTTGGGATATTTTAAAGTTGTGTTTAATATCGTTGCAACAAACATCAAGTTTGTGATTCCTTAATAAATTAAAAATTCAAGTAAATTTTAGAAAAAATATGCTTGAATTTGAACAAAGATATGTGAAATTGATTTGATTTTGATTAATTTATGAAGGTCTTTATGATGAATATTAAAAAAAAATTATTTGAGAAATTATTAATGTTTTTAAAAAAAATATATATTTCTTTTATATAATGAGGTCACATTTTTGAATCTACACATAACTTTTAATTCTAAACAACTTTTCTTAATAACATTTTGCTGAATTTTCTGAAATAGGGGTACTTTATTCTTGTACAATTTTTATATTTTTGGCCTACCCTGTACGCCGTTTGACTTGCAATCATTCTAAGTGAACCTAATATGATTATCGAATATGCACCAACTTTTGTCAAGAATAACTTTTTCTGAGAAATCGGTAATAAAAAAATGCCAATATTATGTTGCACACTTAAATAACCACACTGTATAACTGTTAATTTAAACCGGTTTTTAATTTAAACCGGCCGTTAATTTTCAATGAATCGTAATAAAAAATTATCTGCTAATAGGAACCGAATGGACGCTTGCTCTCATACCGCTACAATTTCTCATTTTAATAACCCTGTTACGGTTTATATTATTAAAAGACACACTAATAATATATCATCCGTATAGTACTCGAACTCCTGCCATTCAAGACCACCAAATCCCACAATAAAAGTATCTTTCTTAATAAAAATCCAAATTTCTTTCGCTATGATCGTTCAACTTCTTTTCTCGGCTTTGTTTTATTAGAGGATTAAATCCCAAATAATGTTCGGCCGTTGCTTTAAATTTATTGTGTGGTTGTCGCTTTGTATAAAACGGTCGTAACGCGCTTTCACGGGTGTGATGGATGAAACAAGAAAATCAAATTTGTCAACGGCCATTTTCTTTTCTATTTCTATTCAAAATGGGACGCGTAAATCCGTTGAGTAAAACAAATTCTTAAAAAGAATAAATCTTTAAAGATATCTTACAAGATGGTGGCAAAGCGATGTTCTTGGATGTGGATTAACGGTACGCCTTGGATATGATAATAATATAGGTTAGGTGCCCTTTCTTCTTCTTTTATCGTGAATTTCATTAGGTGATTCAGTTGGAGTATAAACCGTTGCCCTTTTTTTAAAGTAAATTATTTATATAGATATAATGTATACAGGGTGGTCCAACGAAAACTTAACACCTCGATTTTCCTGATTTAAAATGAAAATATGGAAAATCGCACATGTCCCTATAGCCGGGGAGCCAGCGCAAAAAATATGCAAAAGTTTTCTGAAGGCTACTATTTTCAAGACGGGTCCAACTTTAGTGATTAAAAGCTAGTGTACAGTCAGCAGTTACAGTTCCGGGACACGTGGCGGCGGGACGCGCGCAAAGTTGTAATTTTAATTAGTATCTCCAAAATGTTTTCTGAAGGCTCAAAATTTGTACCAAACGAGGAAATATAATAAAAAACAGGAATCTAATAGTCAGACAGCGGAACATGGGGACACATAGAGTCAGCGCTATTCCATACTTGTCAAAAAAATTTCCTGACCAAAAGAGTTTTTTGAAGGCTCAAACTTTTTTAAATAATAATAACAACTATAAAGTTAAATAAAATACAGTCAGACTCCTCTGCGATAGAACCACTTTAGTCAGCAGTCGATAGAAGTATGAGTGGGCACTGCGCGCATCAGTATGTCTAGCCTCAATATCTGTCAACAACGTTTCATAAAAAAGAAATTCATAATTTTTTGATAATTTTGGTTGTTTAGAACGACAAATGATAAAATAATATTATAAATATGATAAATTTCTTCTACTGATTAAGCTATGATTTTGTTTTATTCTCAAATACGTATGAGAGGTTAATTAAAAAAAAAATAGTAAAATCAAATTAACTTTCATTAGCTCAGGAATAAAGAAAGAGTAATATCGCTACGATTCTAATTATTTTACAATAATTAAATGTCATTGTTTCAGTTACTTTTTCTCGTGTATCAATAATACTTCACCGTTTGTGATCAACAGTCCTGTAATAATAAATAATAATTATATTTATTTCAGTTTTGTCTTTATTTCAGATTTAATTATATTCATTTCGATTTTACCGTGTTACGCATATTTATGATTTGGGTAGTTTCACAAATATATAGAAGCTAACAAAGTTATATTTATTACGGTTGGCGAATCTTTTCCTTTTTATTTCGAGGAATCTTTTTTATAAACAGTATTTTTATAAATATCAGTTAATTTATCAGAGAAAAAAAATTTCAATTGTCTTGTCTCGTTTCAGAAGTCGTTTCATTTTGTAAAATTTCTCGAAATTTCTTTCCCAACACAGTACATTTTCTGTAGCACGACAATTGAAAATTTTTTTTCTTTGATAAATTAACTGATATTTATAAAAATACTGTTTATGAAAAAAAAATCCTCGAATTAAAAAGGAAAAGATTCGCCAACCGTAATAAATATAACTTTGTTAGCTTATACAGTGACAGGCAGAAAGTGCGCAGCATATGGGAAAGTTTTTTATCTTTAAGTTTAAAAAATTAATTTTATTTTAGATATGTTCTGCATATTTTCAAACCAAAATAACACCTATTAAATCCAGTAAAAGTCTTATGGTATACGAGGTAGGATCAAAAATTTGAAATTCCGCTAAGAGTAAAGTACCTTCATCTTTCATTTTAGAATATTTTTTTACTAAGAATTATTGTTTTAATTTCAAAGTTATACCCAATTCCAAAATTTCGCTTATTTTGGACAAAAAAATGGATTTAATTATGTTTTCTGAATAACCCTGTATAAAAAATAAATGGCAACCGAACAGTACGAAAATGAGATTTTCTGCAGACTTTGTTAGAGATAACCGTCCATCATAAGTCCGGTTAGTTTGTTTACATAATATTATTACTTTTTAAAATAAAAACATAAAAATATTAAATATTTTTGCTGCACACCGTATTTTATTTTCTGAGGGAACAAGTTAATTTCATCTAACTGATATTTTTTGATTTACATTGACTTAAAGCATCTCCTAAATAGTTTTTTATACATTAAGGTACCTATGGGAAAAAAGTTTTTAAAAATTTAAATTAAAAATATATTTTGAACGGATTTTATTCGTCACGCAAAATAAGGATCAATAATATACTTTAATTTAATTTTTTTTCTTTATAAATCAAAAGGAAAATTTTTATGCATACTTCAATGTATAAAAAACCATTTAGGAGATGCTTTAAGTCAATGTAAATCAAAAAATATCAGATGAAATTAACTTGGTCCCTCAGCAAATAAAATACGGTGTGCAGCAAAAATATTTAATATTTTTATATTTTTATTTTAAAAAGTAATAATATTATGAAAACAAACTAACCGGACTTATGATCGACGGTTATCTCTAACAAAGTCTGCAGAAAATCTTATTTTCGTACTGTTCGGTTGCCATTTATTTTTTATACAGGGTTATTCAGAAAACATAATTAAATCCATTTTTTTGTCCAAAATAAGCGAAATTTTGGAATTTGGGTATAACTTTGAAATTAAAACAATAATCTTAGTAAAAAAATATTCTAAAATGAAAGATGGAGGTACTTTACTCTTAGCGGAATTTCAAATTTTTGATCCTACCTCGTATACCATAAGACTTTTACCGGATTTATTGGGTGTTATTTTGGTTTGAGAACATGCAGAACCTATCTAAAATAAAATTTATTTTCTAAGCTTAAAGATAAAAAAAACTTTCCCATATGCTGCGCACTTTCTGCCGGTCACTGTATATATTTGTAAAACTACCCAAATCATAAATATGTAACAAGGTAAAATCGAAATGAATATAATTAAGTCTGAAATAAAGACAAAACTGAAACAAATATAATTATTATTTATTATTACAGGACTGTTGATCACAAACGGTGAAGTATTATTGATACACGAGAAAGAGTAACTGAAACAATGACATTTAATTGTAAAATAATTAGAATCGTAGCGATATTACTCTATCTTTATTCCTGAGCTAATGAAAGTTAATTTGATTTTACTATTTTTTTTAATCAACCTCTCATACGTATTTGAGAATAAAAAAAAATCATAGCTTAATGACTAGAAGAAATTTATCATATTTATAATATTATTTTATCATTTGTCGTTCTAAACAACTAAAATTATCAAAAAATTATGAATTTATTTTTTATGAAACGTTATTGACAGATATTGAGGCTAGACATACTGATGCGCGCAGTGCCCACTCACACTTCTATCGACTGCTGACTGAAGTGGTTCTATCGCAGAGGAGTCTGACTGTATTTTTTTTTAACTTTATAGTTGTTATTATTATTTAAAAAGGTTTGAGCCTTCAGAAAACACTTTTGGTCAGGACATTTTTTTTGACAAGTATGGAGTAGCGCTGACTCTATGTGTTCCCATGTTCCGCTGTCTGACTATTATATTCCTGTTTTATATTATATTTGCTCGTTTTGTACAAATTTTGAGCCTTCAGAAAACAGTTTGGAGATACTAATTAAAATTACACCTTTGCGCGCGTCCCGCCGCCAGGTGTCCCGGAACTGTAACTGCTGACTGTACACTAGCTTTTAATCACTAAAGTTGAACCCGTCTTGAAAATATTAGCCTTCAGAAAACTCTTGCATATTTTTTGCGCTGGCTCCTGGACTACTATTTTCGATTTTTATTATCTTTCCAATAGTGTCAACTTCCGGTTAAACCGGAAGTACTATATTTCTTACATCCAGTTTAACCGAAAGTTGACACTACTGGAAAGATAATAAAAATCGAAGATAGGGACATGCAAGCCGTTTTGCTCTAAGACGTACAGTTAGAAAGCTAGACGCTGTCAAAGTTCAAAAATGTCATTTTTCAAGAGTCAATATCTCTGAAACTGTTAAGTATATACTAATAACGCTTTTATTAAAAAATGTTTAGAATTTTATGCAGAATCCAAAAAAATTATATAAAATAGGGGTATCCATTTAAGATGTAGAACTTACCCCCCCCCCCCCCCCCCCTTCCTCCTTGGGGCTTGAAGTAACAAGATTGACAATATACGCAAAAGATGTCCCCCTCGAAATAAATATCGACGGGTCCGAGCGATTTTCCACATTTTCATTTTAAAGCAGGAAAATCGAGATGTTAAGTTTTCGTGGGACCACCCTGTATATACAGACAGTCTACTTGTCAGGTAGTCGTAAAAAATATTATTTGAGAAAATATTTTTCTAACCCCTGAATGGTTGCACAGTTAGATAGTAAAATGGAGATTCAGGTTGCAAAGTACTACTAAGAAATTAAAAGTCAATCATCTCAATAGGATGTCACTTACTTACTTTGCAATCTGAATCTGCATTTCAAATATCTAACTGTGTTAGATAAAATGCAACCTTATTGTATAAGGATTTTTCAGGTGGTTAGAAAAATATTTTCTCGCATAATATTTAATTTATTTAGTTTTAGTTTAGCTTGGTTTAATTGAATTCTAAAGCAGCCATAATGACATATAAACTATGTAACGAAAAAAGTCTACCATATAAATATACAGCAAAACGACATTAGAACCTGAATAAATTCACATATTTAGGCTCGTTCCATAAATTGCGAAAATCGCATTTACACCGTTTCTATTCAATATAAATTGTTTCGGAAGTTATTTTGCAATAAAACGCCATAATCGATGTCCAATCCGTTAACCAAAAAATTGAACAAAAATGGCCGTTTTATTGCCAAATCAAATCGCTATGATATTATTGAATTTGAAGCACCTACTGAGTGTTGGCGATATTTTTACACCGTTATTTAAGCAAGTTTGAGCCAGAGCCAATATTGGGCCTAATGATGTCGGCGGTCACCGATTTGATACAAGAACTCTCACAAAAGTTTAAAAAAACGAATGGATGAAATAGCAAACTGTAAACTCTCAAAACAGTTATTAAAATACCTAGAGTGTCCTGGAGGATGTCACAACCAAGAACTATCTAACGATGTTCAGAAATTATCTACGATTATCCATACCATAAGTATCCAAACAGCAAACAGGGTATTGTCAGCTATACGTAAACATTGTATCAATATGAAGCTAAAATTGACACGCCTTTATATAGAGGGTGTGAATAAAAAAATGAAACAGTCGTATATTCCTCTGTGTATTCCCTGCTTTATTTTATTTAATTTTACATTTTCCACAAAAAGTAATGTCGCGTCATTTTAGCAAGGCTGAAGTTCAGATATTATTATTTAAAAAAATACACATTTCTATAACGCTCATTGGTCAGACGAAAAGACCGGCCTTTAGATTTTAGACCATATAAGTTTTAAATAAGTGTGAAAAAGAAAGACGCCGCGCCGCCCATGATGCATCCGTTTCACACGAGGGAGGCTTTGTGATATTTTCTAGAGGATAAAACTATTTTAATTTTAAAACGCCTTGTTTGTATGCTTCTAAATATTCCCTAAAGTATTCCCCTAGTATTTACATTTCTTGCGAAATACACAATTCTTCTGTATAAAAATCCTCTGTGACCTTACGAATGGAATTTTAATTTCTAGGTGGCTTTGAATAATTGGGTAACCTTTAATGAAAAATTTACGTTCGTCTCTCCGGTCCGATCGGCTTGTTTATCATGATTTGTTTCAACAGCATTCCTGAGAGCTTTTTCATTTAAGCAACGTTCAAAATATTCCTGAACATTCCAGGTTTTCTAGCGATATTTTTGAACCTTCTTTAGCTGCTTGTTACGTTTATATGGACTTGAAGTATTTTAATTGCGTAATCTTGACTGTAGGATAGTGCGTATGTTACTTTTTTATGAACGCTTTTTGAAAAAATTATACGGTGCTTGCATAAGGTCCTCCTCGCCTTAAGCTTACTCGGGAATGGCTTGAGATATATTGTTTAAATTCGGTATGCGTAAATAATTAATAAAATACTTAGTTTTGAGGAAAGTATTTGTTTTGTTATTCAAGGTGGCAGAAAAATTGGAAAATATTTTTAAATGGAAAGGGGTGGAAAGGTATTTTTGCATTTAATGTAACCCTGCAATTTTTAATGAGCCAATTGTGCCGCTTCAAAATGGCGAATCGGAAAATATGCAAAATATATAGACCTTTAAAATGAGGCATCACTAGAAGTTTATTTCCATATAAAAATGTTTTCCAAGCTGATGAATCCGCCTTTTTGAATAACAAAACAACAAAATTTTCTTTAAAAGTAAATATTACCAAAATTTGATATTGAACTGCAAAAAAATTTCGTAGCAAATTTTTTTCTAGCTTTATCGATCACAATCTATTGACATTGAAACTAGGCAACATATTTTAATAACAGAATTTGTTGCTAATATATTCTAAAATTACTTATTTACCGTCTTTGATCATTGACAGCACCTAGCAAATTTCACCAATAGATTTTCTGGGTATTATCTTATCTGGTTTACATATTTTTAATCGCAATGCTCCTCTATTAAGTAAATTATCAAAGCATTAAATCGGACTAAAATGTTCGAAAAAGGCGTTTCTTTCTTTGTCTTATGCATGATGTTGACTCCTACAGAGGCTAAAAGACGAAGTTTCCCGACCCAAATGTACCTATATAAGTCGTTGCCGCTAGAAGTTGCGGCGATTTTAATTCATCTGGAAGTTGGTAGTGCAACTAGGTGTACTGTAGAGTTTGTAGATAAATAAATAATGTGCACAGCTGACTTTTTTTTTAGAAATGAAACGTTCAACACAGCGCGCGCGCCCCCTGAGATTAAAAATCTAATAATTATAAAAACAACAAAGGCAATAATGTACAGCTGACCTTTTTTTTCGACATAAACCATTCACCCATCTATCTAACATCCCAGAAAAAAATGTAATAGTCAACTTTTATTTTTTTATTGCTTCCCCCCCATCCCCTAAAGAAAATCAGAAAATCCTGGATTCGCGTCTGTTTCAGTCTTAAGAATTAGAGCTTTACTGAGAAAACATTTTCTTCTACATTGGTGTGTTAGTTCCCTAACCGCCGACCTATGGGTTTAAGCGCTCTTGTAATTGTGACTGTAGTCTTTACAAGTAATTCTTTCTTAACATTAATTTGACTTAATTTTATTGAGTATTGTTTAGAGGTGCTGGTATGCTTTAAAGGTGTCTAAAATCGATGCTAGATGTCGCCATGCGCTTTATCCTTTCGGTTAATCGCCGTATTTTCTAAATTTAACCCTCCAGTACTAACATGATTTTTGTAACTTAAGTACTAACATCAGTCTGTGGGACGAAAAATAGAAAATGCTTTTTTTTAAAGGTTTTTGTATTCAAGAAATAATTTTGTGTATAAAAAATCACTAATATAAGAACTGTATTAATTTATTAATAATAAAAAGAATATAATGAAAGTACATAACCTAAAATTAGTCATATTCTAAGGTGTATTGTTACCGTGTCCAACGCAGTCGCTACAAATTGCGGTAACATGTTCTAAACATTAAAAATTTGCTATACTGACTACATTTATATTTTGCTATTCGACTTTTTTCGTATTGAAAAAGAAACATCTGGTTCTGTCTTGATTTTGGTCAGTAAAATCCAACGATTATATACAAGAAGGATAGCTTAGTTCGCCCGATTTCTCTGCCGAAGGTCAAATATGCAGTGACGTCACATCAGTACACTTTCAGACGTGCCCCGTTTAAAATGTACGGTAATACATAGCAATTTTATTTCAATAATTTTTTTGAAGCATTTCTAGTCGTCAAACGTAAAAATTGTATAGAAAGTAGGGTATTCTCCTTGTAATGAGCTATATTACAGTATTTTTTATTTCCGGTCGTCTAACGCAAATTTGTATAGAAAAGAAAATGTTTCACTTGTCAAGAACTATATTACAGTATTTTTTATTTTTCAAAAATCGCAATATCAACGAATATAGACTTTGCGCAGGTTTTTTTGGTTCCGAGTGTTATATTTGAATATGATAAAATTTTAGTAGAATTTTAGTAGAATTTTAGTAGAATCACTTAGAAAAGTATACTTACAAACTATATTATTTACAATTCAATAATAAAATAAAATATTTATTAACGGACAAGCCATTTACGACTATATACCTTAACTAGGCACAATACAATAATAGTGTAAAAAATAAAATCTGCCCAGGCATCGCAATCTATAACAACAAAATAGTATTTTAGATAATATTTTTTGAGTATTTTATTGAGAAAACTTACCAAAACTGTTAAAAAACTGATTCGAATGCAAAAATTTCCAAATACTAATAAAAAACCAAGTCCGGGTAAACACCAAAAAAATACGCAAAATTAGGCTTAAATTATAAAATATTGATTGTTCGATGTTCTTAAGTGTTTATTATTACTAAAAAACAGTTAAAAATTAAAAAATAGTCACAGAAAACTAACAAAAAATACAATTAATTACAACAAAAACACATAGGCTTTCACCGATAAAAACAAATTCGGTACTGTCGTGTCGTCACAACCGTTCAGTCCATCGTCCGTTAAAAATCCAACGTTGCTCTTATGGCAATAAGCTATCCTTCTTGTTTACAGTTCTTGAGTAAAATCGGGTTCAATTTGGCAAAATTCTCTTATTCGCATTCTTGATAATCGTGGCACCTGTTGAAATATTGCAAGCCTTTTGAGATGACCTGTAATTAAAATTAAGTCAATTCAAAGTTTCTCCAGGAAAAATCTTCAAAGCATATTTGACTCTGGATTTTTTGAATAATTAAAGACTGCATCTTCTTTGCGCTCTTCTACATGGTCTTTCTCACTGGAATCCTCTTGGTCATCTTCATCTGGAACAATGTTTTGGTCTTAGTCCTTGCTTGCCTTTTAACTCCTCCCATATCCTTCGAAGTCGTGCCTGCTATTTTTTATAACTCATCTATAAAACAAAAAATAATAAACTACGTATAAAATCGTCAAAAATACTAACACACACTTCCCACTGAGACAACTAGGTAATTGAGGTAACTAAATAAAATTAAGATAGTAAACCGCACGGCCACATCGGGACAACGGGGGCATAATTCGGGGAAAAAGTGGAGGGTCGGTCTGTGAGACGGGATGTTAGTACTGGAGGGTTAAGTAGTACACACTTTAATTTCTTTCGTTAGACCCTGGTCTTACTGATGAGCCATGATATGGCCAAACGCGTCTAGGGACGGATCTGACGAAATTGACTAAATAGAACAATTTTTTTATTTTTAATTTAGTTATACAGTTAATTCAACGTGCCTTGTAGTGATTATACAATACAAAGGTATTCAAAATCTAATAATTTGCTTTTCCTTGAAGAATAAATATAAATGACGTAAAAATAAACTGCCTTTCTTTGTTCTTTTAGTACACACGACTAGCTTATCCATCAGGATTTGTTTTATGCCGGCATTGAATTCCAAATGATGTTGGGTTCTGGTTTTAAATGTATTGTTTTGTTGCCACGTTTTATAAATCGGCCGCAAACGCGTTTACGCACTGCGTGACGGATGAAATATCTGTCAGGCATAAAAATCAGTTGTGTCGATATACCATTTTTTAAATTCTACTTTACGCATTCATAAACGAATAAAAATTTATCAACAGATTTAACTAACCTAAAGACATATAAATAATGCGATTTATTTATATAAATAGTAGTTAGTTTTTCTGTACTCCTGCTAGAAACCAGTTATCATAAATCTGGCAACATTTTCCGTCTTTTATAATACTGTACTGTAGCAATGCACAAGTAGTTCTTTTGAATATATGTAAAAATGCTGGTTTTAAATACGTTGCGCCCATAAATTTATACTGTGCGTCCATAAAGTCTTGCACAAATTCATTTAAATTTCAGGGATTTACTATTTTTTAAAACGCTCGGACACGTCAATTAGTGTTTTTATTTGCGCATTTTCTAAGGTAAAATGTTTTTATACAGGATGTCCCACGTAGGAGGTATGATGTCATCGATGATTTTTTTTTAATGGAACACCCTGTATATTATATCAATTTTGAATTCTATAATGGAAACTTAAAACTTTTTATATAACCAATCATACCTTTGGAAGTCACGGTTTCTGAAATAGTGACGTTCGAAAACTTAAATTAAGAGCAGTAACACCCTTTACCAAACAATTTTTCTTAAAGCCATTTTTCAATATCGGCCTTACTTTTTTCTTAAAAACTTTGGGCGCGTAAACCCACTTTACACGCTTAAATTCACTTCTCGCGCCCAAAGTTTTTGAGAAAAAAGTAAGGCCGATATTGAAAAATGGCTTTAAGAAAAATTGTTTGGTACAACATTCTACACCCGGGAAAGTCATTTTGCTTTTGACCAATAAAGAATTGTTTAAGATATTACAAAATTACTAAAAATAAAAAAAATTTCTAAAAAAAATTTTGGGAATATTTTCGATCGTCATTTACTTTTCTGGATGTGGTATTTAAAGTAGAATTTATTTTCTAAATACCAATTTTTCTTTTTTCTTTTCGTTTGACCAGCAAAACGTTCGGCAATTTTCATTGTGGTAAAAGGGGTTACTTCCTCTTAAAGGTATAACAACAATTCTTATTAGCATACCTTTAAAGTTTTCAAATGTCAATATTTCAGAAACCGTGATTTCCAGAGGTATGGTTGGTTATATAAAAAGTTTTAAGTTTCTATCATACAATTTAAAATTGATGTAATATACAGGGTGTTTCATTTAAAAAAATCATCGATGACGTCATACCTCCTATGTGGGACATCCTGTATAGAAACATTTTACCTTTAAAAATGTGCAAATAAAAACACTAATTAACGTGTCCGAGCGTTTTAAAAAATAGTAAATCTCTGAATGTTAAATGAATTTGTGCAAGACTTTATGGACGCATTGTATACTCTAGCTTTCCTAAGTAGTTTTAGTAAAAGCATAAACTAAGTAAACGTAGACATACCACCTAACGGGGCGAAAGCGAGGTGCCAGGTCGCGATATAAATGCCGAGATGCGAAGTGACTTTAGACTGATATTCGCATTTGCCAAATGTTTATAACAGGCAACGTCTGGCGTAACTCGTTACAGATTTGTACGTCGTACAAAATTTTGTAAGGTAAAATGTTTTCATTGGAGGGGTTCTCTTGGTTTTCTTTCTCTATGGTACAAAGTATCACTTGTAACAACAATCGTTTCGGGGAGGGAACAACGACTGTTCGTACAGAAAATGTGTACTCTAAATAAAGGACTGTAAGCGATTAAAACAGTTCTTATTTCTCCAAGCCATCACTCTGCATAAACGGGTAGTTTTGTCAAAAGTGGCGTGACCTGTTTAAAGAGAGGAATATTGACTTTTTCAAACACTATTCCTGAAACAATATTTACATAGTTTATAAACGTTTAATTTGCATTCGTGCAATTTGTTGCTTTAATGTAGGCTATCAGTGTTATAATCGGCTCAATATTTCTTTTAGAGAATTATGTTTTTTAAGCTAATACTGTTTATTGTCGAATATTTATATTAATTATGGCTAAAATTAAGTAACTAAATAAAAAAATTAATGGCGGTTGTCAAAGTCATTCAAGGACTACAGAGTTATTAACAAGTATGCAAATATGACGTCAATAAGTGCACATTCTTGTACCGTGCGAGCAAAAATTATTTGCATCAAAGAGGGCCTTGCATCTAAGGACGTAATGCTTAGCCGTAGAGCTTAATACCTATTGGGTGTCAGTAACTACCTGAATTAACAATGAATCAGTTATTTCGTCATCTTTGACAGTCGTTACAAGTAATTTTATTCATCGCTAATTTTTCCAATTTCTTGAACAATTCACACAATTGGCTTTACGGAACAGCACAAAACATTCATGGTTGAAACGTATTTTCGATACAGGGTTAGAGTAAATTGTGAGTGGCAATACAATCCGGGTTTGTGAATGGACGATTTTCACGAATATTTTCCTAACGTTGCTTTTATTGCTGGAGATTTTATCATTGCTTGAAAAGAACTGTGGCTGTGTTTAGGGAAACAGGTTGTATACAACACAAAAAAGGAGCAGGAAGACCATCTGTAGGAACAGAAGAACTTGTTGCAAACGTTCGTGAAATAATGCAACAACAATCGCCAACAAATTGTATAAGACGCCTGTCTTAAGAAGTAGGAAGATCTTATGGAACATGCAGGACTATTCTTAAGAAGCAGCTAAATTTATTTCCTTATAAAGTTGTGTGTATTCCAAGAAATACAAGCCGCAGATTTTCAAAGACGCAGGAATTACTCTTAATGGTTTACCCAAAATTTATTGGAAAGAAATGATTTATTAGACCTGACATTTTTTTTTCGGATGAAGCCTGGTTCCACCTCTCCGGTTATGCGAATTCTTAGAATACACGCATGTGGAGTAGTAAAAATCCCCATTTTTTTGTAGAGTCCACATTGCGCCCTCAAAAAATTGGTGTCTGGCTAGCTGTTTCCCGAAGAAGAATTGTTGGTCGTATTTTTTTCCATGACACAGTTACAGCACAGCTGTATAGAGACAATATTTTCAATCTATTTGTGGAGCAATTACTTGACGACGAACTACGTTTTGGATATTTTCGACAGGACGGTGCAACAACCGCTCATAAGCCGCCAAAACTATTACGCAATTTTTTCGACGACAGATTGATCAATTTTCGATCAGACATTGAATTACCACCTAGATCACCTTGTTTAACGGTTATGGATTACTTCGTTTTTCCTCATTTAAAGAACACTATTTTTAAAACACCAGTTGCAAATTTAGAACAATTACAAGAAAGGATTATCCAAGAATGTGGTAACATTTTCCAGAGATGCTAGTCAACACTTTCGAAAATATGAAGAGACGTGTGAATTTATGCTTGGAGCATGGCGGTGGCCAATTTCAGCAATTTATGTAATTATTTTTCTTTCTCTTTCTGTATATTCTTACTTTGTTAATTTTGTAAACAACAAAAATAAATTTGTATAGGTCTACTTATTTTATTACTCATTAGTTTGGCATATCATGTCATAAATATGAATTTGACAAAATTTTAACCTAGATTTGGTTAGATATATCGTCCCCATATCATTGTGATCTAAACCAAGCCCTACGTTTTTTAATCCAAGCCCTCTTTGATGCAAATAATTTTTGCTTGTACGGTATTAGCAGCTTTTAAGTATTGATCCCCAGACTAAGATTTTTGAGGTAGGTTTACTGTTTACTTCTATTAAGAGGGTATCATCGCTTTTACTCGCCACATGCATTTACTCGAAATCCTCTAAAAGGAATTTATTTTAAGATATATTTGTTTATTTTAAAATAATAATAATTTGTACATTTAACTTCTTCAAAAAAGATAGCCAAGATAAATATTTTAAAAATAGTTGCAGGTGTTCGGCTGTCACTAAATATCACCAGTTAAATTTAATTAAACAGGAATAAATTTGGTATCACTGGACAGCTAAAGGTTCAGTCGTTGTCTGTCTTGTAATAGATTTTTAATTTTAAGTAAATCGTAGGTGCAGTTTCGGAGAAATTCAGTGACAAGCGCGCAGCGGAGGGCAAAAATAGGGTTTATTTTACATACGATGATACCCTCTTAACGTATGGAAAATACGACGGGTAAAATTGATAACATCGATGGCCGTAAATTACTATTCTTGTACCAAAAATTTATATTCTCTAAAAATGTATGTTTTTTGGTGTTTCTTGTGTATGTATAACTTTTTTCCATAAATACACCCAGCAATCTCAATAAAAGGTCCCGCCGTGTATATGCAAAAAAGCTAAAATTAGATTGATGGATATTCAGTTACGAACGTGCCAATAATGTTGAAAGATAACATCAGAACTGATTTAAATTACAATTGACGGCTTATTAGGGTGATTGATTGGGGTACTTTATGTACAGTACATTAAAAACGCAATTCATCAAACCTATTTATTTTTAACACGCCCTTAACGGGTTATTTAGGTTCATTAGGGGGAATGTGTATTATAGTTATTTGATGACATATTTAAATTTATAGGCATGGCTGTTTGCAGTGGTGGGCGAAAAATTATTTAAGGGTTAATAATTGTTAACTTTGGTCAATATTTTATAGTAAATATACTAGTTTGATTAATAGAAGGTCCTTACCGCAAAACTCAACGCTGTTTATAATTTATTTTGATTTAAGATATGTGTGTTTTTATCAATTTTCTTGTATTTCTTAATTATTTCATTATGCTATGCAGAATGTAACTAAACTTTAATGTTAGTTTTACCAAGCATAAAGAATTTATGTATCTTATGTACCTTTGATTTTTCATGTGTTTTAAATTTTCCCATATATGGGCAAGGTCATTTTCGGGACTAAAACATAAAAACAAAATAGTCTATTAAATACGGCATACCCGCCCACCCAACTCACTTTTGTATGAATATATTTATTAAAATTCCGCAAAAACACTTTTCGTCCGCCATCCCCTTTTCTATTTTAAATCCGGGTAACCACCGCTCTAACTCCCCAATTGGCAATTTTTGTTCTAAAGATATTGTAGAAAATGTCTATTAAAAAACTAATCGTACTTATAACTTTTAAGTTCTTAAAAGTTAGAAAGGAAAAGAAAAATACTGTGTTTGCGAGAGCGAACAAACAACACGCACTAGCGACGAACGAACCAACAACTAACTCGGATCACCGCGTACCGCGTTAGACAAGATAATAGACACTTAAAGGCCGGGACACACTTGTCATACACCCTTCCGATCCGACTCCTATCATACAGGGTGTTTCATTAAAGTCGACGAGCGGCCATATCTCGGAAACTACTGGGCATAGAAACTCAGGAAAAGAAAAATGATAATAAAAGTGGACATGAGAAAATTCTGGAAATAATTTTCAAGTTCCGCATTTTGCCGCAAGAGGGCGTAATTGAAAAGTAAATTTTTAAATTTTACATAACTCCGAAAATTCCACATTAAGGTATATGTTTGATAACACCATTTTAAAGCTTGGACAATTATGCATCATTTTGGTCTTATGCTCATTGGCGTACCGACTTTAATAAGAATGGGGGAAGCTGTTGAAAGTGTAATCATTTAAATCGCTGTAACTTATAAACGACTTATCCGATTTTAGCAAACTAAAGACTGTTTGGAAGAGAAATGTATGCACTTTGACAAGTCGTATTTAGTTGTCCATAATAGTTCTCAAAAAAAATGCTAGAGGGCGCAATTTCCAATGACAATACATTTTTTGATTTTACTCCGAAAAAATAAATCATACGGTATAATTATGATACCATAATCGAGAAGGAGATGAAATTTGCTAGAAAAAATGTTAAAACCGCAGCTCGATATCTCCGTTCGTTTCAGAGTTATTGCCAAAACAATAGTTTTTAAGACAAATTGCGCCCTCTAGCAATTTTATTAGAAACTATCTTGTACATTGGATACGACAATTAAAGGTACTTACCTTTCTCTTCCAAACAAGCTTAAATTTAGTAAAATTGGTTAAGTCGTTTAGAAGTTACAGCGATTTTAATGTTTACAGTTTCACTTGATAAGAGTGGAAGAAGCTATTGAAAGTTTAAACATTAAAATCGCTGTAACTTCTAAACGACTTATCCGATTTTACTAAATTTAAGCTTGTTTGGAAGAACCTTCAATTGTCGTATCTAATGGTACAAGATAGTTTCTAATAAAATTTCTAGAGGGCGCCATTTGTGTTAAAAATTATTGTTTTGGCAATAACTCAGAAACGAATGGAGATATCAAGCTGCGGTTTTAATATTTTTTCTAGCAAATTTCAACTATTTTTCGATTATGGTATCATAATTATACCGTATGATTTATTTTTTCGGAGGAAAATCAAAACATTTATTGATATTGCAAATTGCGCCCTCTAGCATTTTTTTTGAGAACTATTATGGACAACATAATACGATAGGTCAAAGTGCATACATTTCTCTTCCAAACAGACTTTAGTTTGCTAAAATCGGATAAGAACTTGAAAATTATTTCCAGAATTTTCTCATGGCCACTTTTATTATCATTTTTCTTTTCCTGAGTTTCTATGCCCAGTAGTTTCCGAGATATGGCCGCTCTTCGACCTTAATGAAACACCCTGTACAGTCGGACGAGTGCCTGGACCTCTATTCTCCAATTTAAGAGAAGGGACAATTCACATCATATGCCTCGGAATGCTGGAGAATACGGAATTTTTACAGTGAGAGAACGATACCAAACGATGTGAGCATATGATGTGAATTGTCCCTTCTCGCGAGAGAGCATTCACTTCTCTTAAATTGGAGAATAGAGGTCCAGGCACTCGTCCGACTGTATGATCGGAATCGGATCGGAAGGGTGCATGATAGGTGTGTCCTGGCCTTTAGGCAACACCAACACGTAAACGCATCAACGCGGCGTAAACCCGATACATTTACGTAAGGTCAATAAAATACGATATTATTTTAGGATTTGTGTTTCGAAAAAAAAATTTTGCGTAAATCTACCAAGAAAAATTATGTTTAAGTTTCCAAAATGACCGCTAAAAATTAAAATTTTCGCAAATAATCGCTGCCAAAGACAATAAAATGATCATTAATTTTTTCGATAGTTTGTAATTGGGAACTTTTAGGAAAAAAAAAATTCTCTAATTCCATTGCCTTTACACAAATTTAATTTGGGCTCGTTCAAAGCTAATTTTACGTTTATTTAGAATCTAACTTTGGACGTGATCGCTAGTACACACTATGTATTCTAGATAGCACTGTTTACCAAAGATTTAACTTTTTAAAATAATCTAAATAAAATTTAATAGCAGGACATGTTACTTTATTACTGTGATTAAAGTAGCTACATTGTGGCGCGAACCGTATTTTCATATATAATATCACAAGAGATAAAATTTTGTCGGCAAAATTTTCGAAAGGTATGAAAGTTTGTTGCTTGGCAATTTCGCGAATGACATTTTTGACAAAATCACGAGCCGTCAGGCGAGTGATTTTGTCGAAAATGTCATGAGCGAAATTGCTTAAAAGCAACAAACTTAAATAAATCCTTGAGAACAATTTTGCTTACACAATTTTTTCTCGAGTGGTATTCGACATGACTATTTAACTAGAAAAAAGACAAAATTTTGCCGCGGCAAAAATCACATGTGAATTTTGTCCAGGTAGGTGCAGGTAGTAATTTTGCCAGTAGAAGACCGGCCGTTGCTATGACATTTTGCCAGTGTAAAACACTCTAGTTAAATAGTCAGTCAAATTTATTAAATGTGCTTAAAGGCTATACTGAGAGAAAATTCTATTAGCCGTAGCCAGAAATTCATTATAAGTAGCGGAACATCTGCATTAAATAGGTGCCGAAAAAATAACTCGCTACTAGGTTAGTTTTTTTGAAATGACTTTTAAGCCTTAATATAGTCATTTTTGAAATATTATTTTATGGCTACTAAACGACAACTCTATTGCCCTAAAAAAGACATGATGCAGTGGTAAAAATATCTTTTATCAATAAAAAAAAATCATCAGTAGGTCATATTTTATATAATTACAATACTTTTTACCCTATAGGTAATTTGGCCCAGAATCACCAGTGATGTTTATTCTGGGACAATAAACTAAAGAAATCATAATAAAAATACAATGGCAAATAAGTTTTTACGCGAAGAAATGCAGTGGGATAAGGTTTAATAAAACACAAATATTAACTACAATGTTTTTTTATACAACACCATTGTTTTTTACACTACGTAAGACCAACTAAGATTAATAATAAAATTAAGATGGTTAAGGGGAAAATTAATACAAATGAACCTTGGATAATATGACACACCGACACAACACTTGTGTCACGGTACACAAAATTAAGTATGCAGTCGTGCACTTGCACTAAAAGTACATCATCAGGCATCAATCACCCACCACGAACGGTAATTAATTGAATCGTTTTAAATTTCCTTCCTATTTCATTTAATTAGTTAAACGCAGAGTGAAGAAATCCGAAGACCTTGACTCATTTCAACTTAAACCACCCTGAGAAATGACAGATTACTGTTATAAATCAGTTCGTCCCTCTCTCTCATACTTAGCACTTTAGAAAAAATTAGGGATAGACTATATAGCGCTCGCTAAAAAATACATAAAAGATGTCACCATATTTTAAAAAAGAACTACTTAGTTCCTAAAAAGTAGGTATATTTTAGTAATAAAAAGTGAGTTTATTTTAATTTTATTTTTGTAGTCGTTAGATAACCGTATAAGAATTAAAGAATAACTTTTTTTAATACTTTATTCCATACATTTTTTAGGTTTAAAGGGCATTCTGCTACCGGAAAAAAGTATCGAATAGGTTCAAAGCTATATTGTCAAAAAAAATTACCTCGTTTGTGTCTAAACGAAATGTTTTAGGAATATAAGAATTTTTTTCTGTGGTAACTTATATTTAAGCTTTTCCTCAGTGTAGATTCACCAATAGCCGCCAAATCTGAGGTGGGAAATGAGTTGTCAAATTTGTTTGCTATATGCTCCACCCATAGACAATTTACCTTTGGATAAGCAAACAGGTGTAATCACGAAAGTGGCAGATTTATGGCCTCGCGCATGTAAACAAAGCTAGACACTATTAAGCCGGCATTACACGGCGGGTGGAGTGACGCTCCCGGCGTGTAAACTGAAGCACCACACGCCATGAGAACGGTTCGGCGCGGCGCGGCGCGACAAACTTCCCGCCGCCTGTCTGTTCCCGTCGATGAGCGGTAAATTTTGCACACTTCAAAGGAAACGCGTCTAGCGAGAATGGAGTGACTTAGGTTTTTGCAGTCACACGGCGCGTGGAGCGAGCGGGATGTTCTCGGAGATTTAGTAGTAGTGGTGGAAAAAACGGTTCCACGTCTGGAGCGTTCCAATCGCGAACGCTCCAAAAAAATACCGCTCCAAAACAACGTTACTTTGGAGCGACCAAAATTTTCCAACCGCGTGCTTATATGCTACAATATTAAACGAACTGTTAAAATCCCAAACAACCCATTGCAATTTTATGTAAGGGTCGCCGTGACGTGTGCAGTATGATGATTTACATGATTCATGATTTTTATTATAGTATTTATAGGATAACTTTCATTACGATTCATTTACACAACTAGGTATATTTCTTTAGAAATATAAAAATCGACGTTAAAAAAGTATTTTTACTGTTTGTTTATTTATTCTTAAACTTATAAAAATGTTGGTTTTATATTTCATTTTTACTATTCTTATTTTATTAACAGTAAAATTCGGTAAATCTAATAATCTAAAAGTAATTATAATAGCATCAGTCTTCTTTCAAATTCAAACCGCACCGCAAGACATTTTTCATAGTTCCACGTTGCAGCGCGATTCACTATTGTTCGTTCCTGAAGTTTTGCTCGCTCCAGCCGGAACGTAGGTTCCGACGAGTGCAGCGTCGCTTCGACCGGAGTGACGCTCCAGTCCACTCCAAATCGCCTGATACCTTGTTTTATTATGCGTATTCAAGGGTATACGACCAGTCCTAACGATGTATTTTATGTTGCGGTCCAGTGAAATGTAACGCAGAATGCAGCCGTCGCGTCGCGTCCTCTATGAGCGGTCTCGACCGTTCGTTCTCTAAACTGCTGCTGACGTTTCCGTTGCCGGTGTCGCTCCACGGTAACTAGTTACTTAGTCGTTGTGGAGCGCGTTGGAGCGTTATCAAAATATACCGCTCCAAAATAGCGTTATCTAAATACCGACCCACCTCTATTTAGTAGTTATTTATTACTGGAACCATCAACATGTCGTGGTCAAACGACGTTATTTCTTAATTTCTAGTACTATATGAACAAGAACCGGCCATTTGGAATCCGAAGCATTTAGGTCATAAAGACAGAAAAGGTGTACATGATTCGTGGATGCGAATCCAACAAATATTAAGTTTTAATTGCACACTAAATGAACTAAAAAAGAAAAAAAAAACATTCATTTTTTTCTCTTTTTTTCAAAACATCATTTTCACTCAATAAAATATAACAAGCTGCTGCGCAACTAGCAATCCGTTCTCGACGCCTGAACATTTTTAAATGAACAGGCCCGAAGAATTGTTGGAGAATACCTCAACTCGCAATTCGCTCAGTTTCACTAGGCGGCACGAAACATGTCGATCTACAGGCCGTGAGGCCGCGTTCGTCCAGACGTGCATCAGCGCGTCACTCTGCACTCCACACGCCAAACGTGTAAGTCCACACGCCGTGTAATGCCGGCTTTAGACATGCGCCCTGAACATTATTGTTTGACGAATGGGAAAATAGACAGGTCTGGGTTTTAAAATTTAAATTCTTGCCAAAAAAATTGGACTTTCTTCTCAATTTTTGATCAAGTTGGGAGTGATTTCTGGCATTTTTAGTAGTAGCAAATCTATCAGATTTTAAGGGTAGAAAATTGTTTTTAAGGTTTTTTGTTTGTTTAAAAATGATTCGTCGTCGTGTTTTTAGTTCGAAAAGAAAGAGAACAAGAACAAGTGAATTAAACTAGTCTTATAAAATTGAATATAAAAACAAACATAACCAGCAAACTAACCAATCTACGGTGTATCGCGTGCCTAACCTCAAGTTAAATATTAGTTGGTATATAACTTGTATTGATTTTTACAATTTGGCAAAAACTTGGGTAGGTACGTGTAAGACATTTTCAAGCAAAATTTCTTGTTCACGAATTTGAAAAGTGTTTGCCCGAAAACTTGACCCGTGGAATATACTGGCTTTATTAAAAGCTTAATGTCGGGGTGTACAGATTTTAACCAAAAAATTAACCAACCAGCAACTTTGACAGAATTAATTTTCTAACAATCAGACACAATTCACTTAACTACACAAAAACTAGAAATCCGTAAATATTAAACACCCACAATCCACAATAGCTAAGAAAGCTACAAGGAATCCACAGAGAAACCTTAAAACACAACAACAAAAATGGCGGCCGAGTCGGTTCTGGAGTGTATTTTTAGCATGTCGATAAAGTAGGACAGGCCGACAACACGAAGTTTGTGCTCGGACGTATTTTTTCACCCATAAAACGTAACTTTTGTTTGCGCAGGAGATAAGCTGTACGTATCTAAAGGTAAATTGTCTATGGCTTCACCTCCTTGCTTCGTCATTTTTAACGAATTGAATTGCATTTTCTGCTATCAAAAATATTTCTACAAGTTAGTTGGATAACATTTAGTAAAACGACATTGAATTATACACATCTACGTTTAATAAAATTAAATATTTTTTGTTAAATAGTACATGCCAATTGCAGGAATAGCATCATATTATTTTGAGTTGAGAATATTGTATAACATAATATTAATAAATGTTTAATCTCGATATTAGTAGGAATGCTTTCCTGCATTTATTTTATTTTGTTAAATTGCTATATTATATTGAAATACAAATTGACCTAGCCACCGTAATATAATTATTTAAATAAATTTGGCAACAATATTTAATTTAAATGTCTGGTAGAATAATTTTTTGGTGCAATTTTTTTTATATGTATTGGATTTATGCATACTTTGCTGTTATTGATATTTTCCAAAACTGACTATAAGGTGATTATTATTTGCTCACAAAATATGTTTTATACCACACTATCGTTATATCGGAAAATATAATATGGCAATGACAATGACAATTAAAACTACTACTCTACATATTTCCTATTGAGGCTGGCCGTTGGTCGCTGACTTGGAATGTTATATGTCAGTCGCACGGTGTCGGTTCATTTTGTCTTTGTGTGGACAAATGTGTGGTTGTACCAACAATAAAGGCGAGTTTTGAGAGTAGCAAAAATTATTCGTCTAAAAAAATCTATAAAAAAAAGTTCCCTTTTGACATCCCATTATCAACATACTCTTAACTTACAACACAACAGAAACGTATTTGTTCCTTATAGTGTTTTTCTCTTTCTAGCGTCCACCAACATTGCAGACACTTTGCAGAGTTGTGGATCAGGATTTTATCAGTACTTAGTTGATTTGTTTTTAAAATTTAATTTTTTTTTTATTTTCAAAATTTTGAATTTTGTATATAAAAATATAAGTTTATATATTTTTTTTTCAATATTTTAAGCTTTTTATTAAACATAACCGAGGTGCTTAACAAAACAAAGTTCAAAAACGTCGTTTGGGCTGTAAGCTAAGTTTGGGAATAAATGGAAGATATTACTGTTTTTTCGTGTACCTATGTATTTATATTTGATCGTATGCGTGACGTAAAGTAAAGAAGAGACATGAAAACTCTAGAAAGCTTTATAAGTGAAATTAAATTATCCCTAAATTATGGGGGGGAATGGAAACAACGCCCCGAGAAAATAGGGCACACAAGAGCCACGGACCTTATCAACGACGAGCTCTTGGAGATGCAAACCGATCGCATGAAAGCGAGATATAACTTTACAAAACCATTTAATGTCAGGTGCGACCCTGATATGTGGTCCAAAGGAAGATCTCCGTCACTAGACAATGGCCTAGTTTGGTACACTGATGGATCGAAAACGGCCAACGGAGTAGGCGCAGGTGTATTTGGGGAAAGACCCAGAATGGAAATCAGCATCCCTCTGGGAAACTACGCCACAGTATACCAAGCTGAAGTTCATGCGATACAAGCATGCGTACAAAAGAATCTTGAAAAGGGCTACCACGACCAAAAGATACATATCCTGTCGGACAGCCAAGCTACCCTGAAGGCTCTGAACTCCTTCCGATTTACATCAAAAATCACAATGGAGTGCCTTAACGACCTAAAAGACCTGGCAGCCAGAAACAACAGGGTTGAACTCCTATGGGTTCCTGGCCATTCAGGGATAAAAGGCAACGAAAAAGCAGATAAACTGGCAAGAACAGGATCTGCTCAAAATTTCAGGGGCCCAGAACCCGCCCTAGGAATATCAAAAAAGGCAACCAAAACAACATTAGACAGATGGGCGCAAAAACAACATCTATCTCGATGGAATGGTACACCTGGCCAGGCACACGCACGGGCCGCCATCGATAGGCCCTCGAAGAAGCTATCAGCTGGAATGCTGCTCTTGACGCGTACCCAGCTAAAGCAAGTGACCGGCCTACTAACAGGCCATTGTCACTTAAGAAAACACCTTCAACGAATGGGAGTCTATAATGGACCCATTGAATGTAGACTTTGCGGCGAAGAGGATGAAACCGCCTCCCATATCATATACAGCTGCGAAGCGCTAAACCGTAAAAGATTCAAAATCTTCGGAAACATTTGACGTGGCGATAACCTCCCGCACGACAAACTTGGAAGGAAACTACTGGACCTCGTAGAAGGAACAAATATTTTCTAACAAGACTGGGGCGCACAATAAGCCAGAAGGCTGCAGTGTAAGAAGCTTGGGCCAAACGTCGAACCCGACCCCCGCCTTTAACCAACCAACCAACCAACCATCCCTAAATTATTGTAAAACTAATGCGATTGCATAATGGTTTTAACAATATTTAACTAATCAGGCAACTTTGACTGTGCCAATAATGATATTGGCAGCGATAATTCACCAATCAAAATTGTCTCAGTAGCGAATCAAGAATTAAGCTACCGGGCCACAATGATTGTGATGAATTCATTGCTTCCAATCTCATTTATGTCACACTCAAAGTAGCTAGTTAATTATTCATTGTTAAAAGTCTTTGTGCAGCCGGACATCAGTATTCTATGAACTAAAGAAAAACAAGGTAAAGCAATTATTGTTAGAAAGTAAATATAAATTAACATCCAAATTTTTCTAAATTTTGTAAATATTTTAAATTTATTACTGCATATTTTTTTCCTGCAAAGCCTGTAAATATGTTTCCATTAGATGGAAAATACATTTAATGAAAACACGATGTGTTCGTCGAAGCAATAAGCAGAATAAATTGTCTATATCCATTAATAAAACGCGTGTTATGTGAAAATATAGCCATGAATAATGACAATAAAAAATAAAATTGTAAAGTTTAACGATCCAATGGAAACCCACAATAAATTGTGTTGATTTGCAATTCACACAGCATTTAATTGATAGCAAATAGCGGTGATATATAAATCAACTTCAGTAATTCTGATTGAATAATATTCTTGATCAAGAGACAAAATTTAGTTTTAAAATGTGCCTTTGTGGATGAAAAAAAAATTTGGTGACTTAAATTGCTTTTCGAAACCGTTCTTTGGCGTTTTGGGGGTATTGAGGTCTAAAAAGTCAATTTAGATCAATAAATTGAAATATAAAGATTAATACATCAGGGTAAAAGGGCTTTAACTAGTGGAGAAGGGGGAGTAAGGAGAAATAAATAATATTTTTTAGCAAAAATATTAATTTTACAATATTAAGTTATGGTTATTTTCTGAAAATTTAAATACCATTTTAAACTTGATTGTAATTTTTCGTCAATATTTTTTTTCAATTAATTATATTGTGGTATAAAATATAATTTATGAACAAATCAAACAAACGCCATATCCACTTTTTAAGAATATTTATGATAAAAATCAACAGAAATGTGTTTATATCCTTTACAGATGGTTCAAAAATGACCGTCGGAGTGGGAGCTGCTATCTTCTCTGAGAACATGCAAATTATGGTAGTTGACAAAGCAGTCAATATCCTGCGGGAACATCCTGGTCTGAGAGAAGCTACGTCGATAGCTATCTATATCGACAGTCAAGTAGCGGTAAAGGAAATTTGTTCCAGCGGCATTAAATAAAAACTAGTAAGGCGATGTTGCAACAGTTTCTGCATGCTTGGTGCTCAGCATCAAGTTACTCTGTGCTTGGTTTCTGGTCATTATAATATAGATGACAACTAGGCTGCTGATAGGCTTGCAAGAGAAGCCGCAGGTGTGTCTGTCGATCGAGCAGAGAAACTATGGTTAGACCACTGGGATTGGTCGAGGAAGATATAGATCGCATAGCCAAACAACGTGCACAAAACAGATGGACAGAGCTAACCAGGAAACTGTAGCGCTACAATAACATAGTGGGAAAGACCTACGAGATATCACTGCCGTAGTCACCGGACATTGCCTTTTTGGTTTTGATAAACTGCCAAGCGCTAGCGAGCAGATGCAGGTAGGTTTTGCGGAAAACGCGTGATATCGCATTGATCCTCATAGGGCTATTTGAGACTATACGAAATTGTCAGAGGTCTGCCACTCTAAAAAAAAAGCCGGCTCTACACATTGCGGTATACCTGAGAGGTAAACCTGTACAGCTAACCCGTACATGTAAACCGAAGCGTGTGTGCTATCAAGGTACAATATAATTGCATAGGCATCGTGACTTCTACACGTGACTGGAAAGAATCAAAATTCGATTCTTTATACCTGCGCCAGAGTACAGACCTAAACGTGTGTGGGGCTCGTCTGAACAGGTTTCAGTTGCAAAGTAGATTATAACTAAAAAAATATCCACTGTTTTTAATTTATTTCTGTGTGGTGTAGATTTTTTGTGCGATCAGGATAAATATGACATTAAAGCGGAAGCGTAATTAAATTACCGAAGAATTCATTGAAACTTATAAAGTAGAACCTTGCCTATGGCGTGTAAAGAGCAAAGATTATCATGATCGCTCTAAGTATAATCAACTGCATTTCAGGAAATCGTTATAGCCCCAACTTATTTATATATATTATGTCAAACACGAGACCCTCGCCACACTATCCGCAAAGCCCTTTATTTTTACATTCTATGCATAATGACACTACTAGGCAAACCGAAATGATGAATACCACACAGCACTCATCATCATAATCTTCGCAAGATACTGCTGCTTCTTTTACAGGGAGTTTTGACATTGTTCTACAGGGTCATGCATCTCACCTCCCGTCTTCTTATAGCTCACTTAGTAATTAAGTTAGGATTTTAATATTTTGCAGACCTTACCTGTACCTTGGGGCGCATTTCAGGACAATATTTTTTTTCATACAGGGTGTTCCAAAAAAGTGTGTCGTCATAAGAATGTATTTTTTTAGATTACATGCCATATATTTTCATACTTATTTGGGTGCCTCCTATAGTTACCTACATACCCCTAAAATTTTATTGAAATCGATTCAGTATTATAGACGAAAGAAAATAAAAACTTAAAATATCAGTTTTGCACCACTGGTATTAAAAATTAATAAAAAAATAAAGATTATTAAAATATACAAAGGAACTTATTAAATAAGGTATAACAGTCTTGTTAACCAAGTTTAATTAATACGAATTGTATAGGGTGTCCAAAGTTTAGTGTCAAACTTTGTAAACTTTAAAGCAATTTATTTTTCTTATTTCAAATAGGAACCCCTGTATCTTTTTATGTCATTCGAAGCAGAATTAAAAATCAAACATATGTCCTTATTACAACCCTATCGCAATTTCCAACGCATCAAGAATTATTTGCAGAAAACTCATTTTATCAACTATTCGAACAGTCATTCTCATTATTATGAATAAATATCGAAGGTGGCTTTGAAAAACAATTTATTGGTATTAAAAAGTTTATTAAAGTGACAAGAGACCATTTTGACTTTAGTAATCTAAAAGTTTCAAATATTGTTAAATTGTTAGTAATTATTAACTGGAAATGATAATCGTGAATCTGGTTATCCTTTAAAATTCGTTGAACTGTTCTTTCGCTTACATCTACGGCATCAGCGACTGCTTGTTGACTAACTGAAGGATTTTGTATAACCGATAATAGCACAGCCAATTGATTTTCTTCAGTTCGGACCGGTTTCTTTCTCACTGCTTTTTGGGTAGTTTACATTTCCCGTTTGTACAAACCTCTCTAATATGTTTTGCAGGCTCCTTTTGTCTGGATGTCGTCGTTCCGGATAACGCTGTGCGTAAACTCGGCTTGCCAAAAAAGAGTTATTTTTGCATGCTTCTAATATAACAATCATATCTACGAGCTCTTCTTGGTTGTAGTCCAGCACAAAAAACAATATTAAGTACTTATAACAGCCTAAATAATTACTAACAATTTAACAATATTTGAAACTTTTAGATTACTAAAGTTAAAATGGTCTATTGTCACTTTAATGAACTTTAATACCAATAAATTGTTTTTCAAAGTCACCTTCGATTTTTATTCATAATAATGACTGTTCGAAGAGTTGATAGAATGAGTTTTCCTCAAATAATTCTTGATGCCTTGGAAATTGCGATAGGGTTGTAATTAGGACAAATGTTTAATTTTTAATTCTGCATCGAATGGCATAAAAAGATACAGGGGTTCCTATTTGAAATAAGAAAAATAAATTGCTTTAAAGTATGCAAAGTTTGACACTAAACTTTGAACACCCTGTACAATTCGTATTAATCAAACTTGGTTAACGAGACTGTTATACCTTATTACATATCGCGCTACACCGCGATATGTTATACGGCGCTTCGGTAAAAATAATGTGCGTATGTTGTCGGCGTCGTCGTCACTTTCGACATTTTCACATTTGCGATTATTTTTCTCGGAAACGGTTAGAGTGGGACGATTGAAACTTTTTGGGTTTACAGAGGAATAGTGGGGGTACGTTGTGTAAAAATTTGGAATATACAGGGTGTGCCGGAAAAAAGTTATTAAACGTCAAAGTCGAGAAATATCGGGATCTCGTTGAAATTCGATACAGGCCACAAAAATTAGTTTTTTCGATTTAAACTTTTTCGACGCGTAGGCGACCGTGGGCTACAGAACCCTATTGTTTGTGAGCGCGATCGAAAGTTTGGAAATAATTTTTTTTATTTTTTAAAAGTCAAAATTTGGTCCAAAATGGTACCTCTTGGATCGCTAATAAGTTGAATTGGGTGCATTCGATCGACATGCGGTTTGGATAATCGGTTAGGCCATCTCAAAAACTACCTTTTTCCAATATATCGTTCTATACCTAACTGGAATGGAAATTGCCGAAAATTGTAAGAAAGTGGAAATCATAAAGTTAGGCCTGATTTTTTCACGGTTTTTATTTTTTTTCGTACTGAAAACGACTTTTGATCGAAACGTTGTAAACTTTAGCGGATAGAGCTCGTCAAATTGTATTTAAGAGATATTTTTTCGTTTCTTTATGTTTAATACGGAAAAAACGGCAGCTTTTTTTTTACTATATCGACTGTAGCTTATTCAATTTTTAACAAAACCGTTTTATTTTTTTCTCAAAAAATGCGCTGATTACTTCGCAACACCTCTACATATTCAAAATCATTAAAATATATTCGCAAAATTGAGAAAAGTCGCTTTTTTTGGTGCGGAAACAGGCAATCTTTACAAATTCTAACACCATTCACTTTTGACTAAGAGTGCCTTGATATTGATGTATCTAAATTAAATTAATTCTAAAAATCCCGCTGTCAAAAATGGCGAAAAATGGGTGTTTTCAGCGTGACTTGCTAGAATAATAAGAACATTTCCAGATTTTAAATCGGGTAAAATATCTACCTTGAACCTTCTGCTAATTTTACTGACCAAAATATTTGCCCAAAATGTTTCAGAAATGGTTGTAATCTCGATTTTAAAGATGGCGTTTCGACATTGATTATCCGTCGCCACGTGGTAGAAGGTTATGCGACATTTCGATATTCGCGAATTTTTTTTTCGGAAACGGTTAGAGCAAAACGATTCAAACTTCCTGAACGTAGAGAGGAATAGTCGGAGCACGTTCTGGGAACAATTTCAAATATACAGGGTGTACCGGAAAAAAGTTATTAAAGTCAAAGTTAAAAAATATGTTTTTTTTCGTTGTAGGGCGATACAGGTGGCAAAAATCATTTTAATCGATTTTAACTTTTTCGACATGTAGACGACGTTGGGCTACAAAACACTGTTGTTTGCGAACGCGATCGAAAGTTGGGAAGTAATTTTTTTGATTTTTTTAAAATCAATGTAGGGTCATATTGGATCGTTAATAAATCGAATTGGGTGCGTCCGATATACTTTTGGTTTGGATATTCGTTTAGGTCATCTCAAATACTACTTTTTTCAAATATATTGTTCTATACCTAAACAGCATAGAAATGGTAGCAAATTATAAAAAATAAGAATTACTATTTAAGTATATATAATTTGACAGCTGTCGTATAGAACTTTGTTATTTTGGTACTGAAAATTTTTTAAATTTAGTTTTATTACAGCTTTAACCCTTGCTACGAAAAAAGTTAAAATAAATTGACACTTACCTGTCAAAATCTGACAGGTATCGTATAAAACTTTGTTATCTAGGTACTGAATTTTTTTAAAATTTGGGATTCTTACAGCTATAACAGTCGCTACGAAAAAGCTAAAAAAAAATTGACACTTACCTGTCAAAATCTGACAGCTGTTGTATAGAACTTTGTTATATAGGTACTGAATTTTTTTTAAATTTCGAATTCTTACAGCTATAATCCTAGATACAAGAAAAGCTTAAAAAAAACTTGCAATTTACCTGTCAAAATGACAGCTGTCGTATATAACTTTGTTATTTGGGAACTGAAAAATTTTTCATTTAGGATTCTTACAGCTACAAATCTCGCTACGAAAAATCAAAAAAAAAAATTTTAACTTACCTGTCAAAATTTGACAGCTGTCGTATAGAACTTTGTTATTTAACTACTGAATTTTTTTTAAATTTTGGATTCTTACAGCTTTAATTCTAGATACAAGAAAAGCTTTAAAAAAATTGACATTTACCTGTCAAAATGACAGCTGTCGTATAGAACTTTGTTATTTAGGATCTGAAAAATTTTTCACTTTAGGATTTTTACAGCGATAACCCTCGCTACGAAAAGGATAAAAAAAAAACTGACTCCTACCTGTCAAAATTTGACAGCTATCGTATAAAACATTCTTATTTAGGTACCTGAAAATTTTTTAATTTCGAATTCTTACAGCTATAACCCTCGCTACGAAAAAGCTAAAAAAAATGACACTTACCTGTCAAAGTGAAAGCTCTCGTATATTTACCTGTCAAAATAACAGCTGTTGTATAGAACTTTGTTATTTACGTACGGAAAATTTTTGAATTTCAGATTCTTACAGCGTCAATCCTCAGTACGATAAAAACGAACTTGGGTAGTGAAAAATTACACACATGTTTTTATTGCCACCTGGGTTTTAAAGAAACCACACATTTTTTTTTATCGCGAATCGAAATTCTTTACAATTAGGGCTTGCTAACAAATGGTTTTGTCAAAAAATGAAATTAAACGAACGAACTTGAACAGTGCCGTGCCCGAAGGGCTCGGCACAATAATATTTCCACAAATTTATTAGTTGATAATGTGATTATGATAATGAAATATGGAACATATATTCCACATTGCATAAAGGTGTGTGATTTTAAAAAGCACCTATAAATGTCAACATCATAATATTAAATATCATATATTTCCGCAACGAAAAGTCGTAGCGAATCGAACGAGGCGGTATTGAAAACGGGACGTTGAGCACTATACGATGCCGTCTCCAAATACTACCTATCTATGTAAGAAAACGGAAATTTTGCTCCATTTCTTTTTATTTTCTAGTTGTGATCAGTTGTTATAATGACAATTTGGCGATATGTTTTCCCTTCACGTTCCGCAGGAAGGTGAGGCAAAAAAAGTAATAGTAAATAGAGAAAAAGAAAAGAAAAAGTATTTTTTTATCGTAAATTTTTTTTAGTACTAATATGAGGTGCACTCTCGGCTGACGATTAGCGATATGTACCCAGTCTAGTTTAATAAGTACCTTTGTATAATTTTATTAACTAGGCATAATCTTTATTTTTTATTAATTTTTAATACCAGTGGTGCAAAACTGATATTTTAAGTTTTTATTTTTTTTCGTCTATAATACTGAATTGATTTCAATAAAATTTTAGGGGTATGTAGGTAACTATAGGAGGCATCCAAAGTAAGAAAATATATGGCATGTTATCTAAAAAAATACATTCTAATGATGTCACACTTTTATGGAACACCCTGTACAAAAAAAAATATTTCCTGAAATGTGCCCCAAGATACAGGTAAAATCTGCAAAATATGAAAATTCTAACTTAATTACTAAGTGAGCTATAGAAGACGGGAGGTGAGGTGCAGGACCCTGTATATGATAATGTGCTGTATTATTACAATATAAGGTTTTAATTTATGAAAAGTAATTTAAATAATGACCTACTTTTATTATACACCTACAGGCCAGAAAAATGACAACATAAGTCTCCGGAATAATTTTATATAGAGCTTGAGGTGATATTAAGGTTAAAAACTTGAGACATTTATATGATCGTCCTGTTGCAAGAAAACTCAAAGTAGCTATTAGCCCTTCAGCGGAGAGATAGCTTTTCTCATTAATGTACCTCCCTTTTCTATTAAAGGTGACACTAGTGAAAGCAATTTTTGGTGCAGTCTTTCGTTCAAGCGCAAGTAATTATAAGGTAATCTGTGGGTTCTATTGTTAATTATTTTAATAAGGTAATATGAGTGTACTGATTTCTTTTTAACAACCATGGTTTACACCATTTTTCACCTTTTATTTCACGATTTATTTTATTAAGTAGTAAACAAACCAACTACCGCAATTGCATCCTTCTGTGTTGGAGCCATTGTGTCACTGAAGACTGAACTGTGTGGTGCAGGTAAGTATTTTTCACAATAAATGGTTGACTCCGTTTAACTACCTTGAACGTTTTGCAAGAGCTCGGTCATAAAAATGCAAATAAACTGTCGGTCAGGGTTGGATTATAATTTGTAATTATAGCAGTTAATATTTAACTATCTTCTGCTTGTGATAACATCTTTCAGTGTTTGTGTTTCTTAGGAAGTGTTCAAATTGTGCTACGGTTACGATACAATAATTTAAAATTATTTACCAAAAAATATCTAAAGTCCTATCCTGTAGTGTATTTGCTTGTTGATTGTGTATACCAATGGGATTATACCGGTTAGTTTTATTGCAGTCAATAAGTCGATACCATTTAGGGTGAAAAATACTTTACCTAATAGGTAAAGCTGTGGAGGTTCAACTCTCAGGTATATCTCAGCAAATCCGAGTTGGGAAATGAGTAGCCAAATTTATTTGCTATAGGCTTCACCTCCTTGCTCCGCCATTTTCAACGTTATTAAATTGCATTTTCTGCTATTAAAAAATATTTCTACAAGTTAGTTGGATAAAATTTAGTAAACCGACATTAAATTATGCACTTCTACGTTCAACAAAATTAAATATTTTTGTTCAATAGTACATGCCAATTGCAGGAATAGCCTTATATTATTTTGAGTTAAGAATATTGTATAACGTAATTTTAATAAATGTTTAATCTCCATATTAGCAGGAACGTTTTCCTGCATTTATTTTACTTTGTTAAATTTCTATATATTGAAATACAAATTGACCTAGCCACCGTAATACAATTATTTAAATAAATTTGCCAACAATATTTAATTTAAATTTCTGGTAGAATAATATTTTGGTGCAATTTTTTCTATATGTATTGGATTTATGCATGTTTTGCTGTTATTAATGTTTTCTAAAACTGACTATATATTTTTTTTCACGATTTATTTTATTAAGTAGTAAACAAACCGACCACCGCAATTGCATCCTCCTGTGTTGGAGCCATTGTGTCACTGAAAACTTAACTGTGTGGTGCAGGTATCCCTGATAGGTAAACCTGTGGAGGTTCACCTCTCACGTAAATCACAGCGTGTATGGCCGGCTTTAACATAAACTAACCTAACCTATATGTAAAACGGTAGCCGATATTCTTAAAAATGTACTGTTGATTTGTACCTCAGCACTTGCTTATATATATAATAATGTGACAATGGATATTTTTAAAATAAGGTATTATAAACTAATAAGTAATTATTAGAAAATAAAATAATAGCAATAGATCTGTTAATAATTAAAATAAAACCGAACGTTCATATTGAAATTTTAAATTAAATTTATATCATTTGAATTAAATGCTGATTTGTTAACCATTTATTTTATAATGCATTTTATCGTTTTGGGTTTTGCTTTTATGCAATATTACAGAAATGCTGATATTGTAGTAAAATGTTCAAGTCTTCGAAATACTTCTTTTTGAGTTATTTAAATTTTTTAAAGTAAATGGTATGAAACTTAGAACTATCTTTTGCTTTGTCACAAATCTTGATTTTCAAGAGAAAGGGACTAAACTAAGTAATCGTTAAAGCATAGCAGTAGAGTGTAGAGCGTAGACTATGTGTGTATAAATTCCATAGTGAAATAAATTATTGACAAAATATTACATTATTGGCAATTTATGTGCAAAGCTGCAATAATGTGTATTAATCGGTGCATTAGCTGGCACGAATTGTTTATGGCCGAAACAAAACCGAAAATCAGGTCAAATAAATTACCAGAGAAAATGAATATTTTAAATTTAAAAGCTCGTTAAATATTAATTAAATTAATGGAGTTAAAAATAATTATGAGATAATTACTCTAATTAATATTTTCCTCTTTCACACAATGTTTTTTTAGTTTTTTTTTAATCGAAATTATTGGATAAGAATATGATATCTTTTTAGATATGCAATAAAAGTCATGCCTTTAAAATCGCAATAATAAAACACCAGCAATTTTTTTAATTGTGCGTGTGATTTAAAGTGATCGCTTTACTCTTTATAAACTCAATATTAACTAAAAATGTTCTCTCTTTGTCTTTCGTCTCCGAGTGCCAAAAAAGTTTTTTAAATTCGAAAGTGTAAACGCAGCGAATCGAACTCAGAACCTCTTGCTTTCGGCAAGCGCGGATACTAATTATGAGGAGTCGGTCATATACTTTAATATTTGAATTTGATATTATTTGTACAGTTTCGAAGCTTTTAGGATCGCAAATCAGGGAAGATGTAATTAAGACAAAAGTGGCGACAAAAATATGACATCCAACAAAGTCAAGCAAAAGCATTTTGCTCATATTTGTCACTACTTTAACTTTCTTACATCCTCCGTTATGACTTGTGATCATTGTGGAGTAATTAATTTTTGTTTACTATGTTCGAGAAGAAAAAGAAAAGGAAATTCCTTTCGAATACTCATTTTATTACCAATTTTAAATTTTTTAACTTTGTTTTCGTCTTGGTACACAAAATGTTCTTGTCCTATGCATGCTCTTAATATTTTTTATATTCCTTCGTGTAAGTGGCACTTGGGCCCTTCGGTGCTGATGATGGTACTTTCTAGTACCGAAACATTTATTTATTTATTTACGAAATAGACGGGTAACCCCATTTTACAAAAATATACTATTAAATAATATAACAATAAGATAGTGGATAACAAAATAAATATCTATCAAATAAAACGATTTATCACAATACTTAATACATACATTCATATATATATAAAAACAAAAAGACTACAGAACATCACCTTTGTAATGCATTAATAATTCTCTTTTTAATACCGGAAAGACTAGTGTTAAAAGTATCGATCTGACCCTGACTACTAAACTGGTTGGCCAGTCGAAGAGCTCTATCGACTGGGGAATTCATTCCATATTTAGTTGGGTGGAAAGGGATGTGGAACATATCTGCGTGACGTAACTGTCGGTTAGGTACATTTAGATGGATCTGAGACAATAGTCGAGGGCAATTTGATAGACCGATAATTATTTTAAAAAGAAAGGATACATCAAACATAAGACGTCTGCTGTCCAATGAAACCATATTCAAAATATTCAACATGTCTGCCCTATGATAATCCTCCATATTAATATTTAATTTATAAGCAGCGAACCTTAAAAATTTGAACTGAACTCTTTCTAACATATCCTTGTGTACTTGGTAAGATGGAGACCAAATAACAGTAGCATATTCTAGGTTGGATCTAACGAGTGAACAGAATAATAACTTAATAACATTAATTGAAAATTGGGAACAGTTTCTCCAGACAAATCCTAGCATTCTCATTCCCTTCAGACTCACTTTAGAAACATGTTCAGCAAAGGTAATTCTTTCATCAAAGTAGACACCGAGATCTTTGACAGTGCTCGAATAGGACAGATCCACACCATTTATGTTATAGACAGTGGGAACTCTACTCCTACCACGGTAAAAGCTGATATATGTGCATTTATTTATATTTAACGATAAATGATTAACCTGAGTCCATTGCCACAAGGCGTCAAGGTCATTCTGGAGTTTCACTGCATCCCTCTCACATCTTATCACCCTATAAAACTTTAGATCATCTGCAAATGTCAAACCCATAGAGTAGAGTAAGCACTCAGTAATGTCATTGATGAATAAAATAAATAAGAGAGGGGCACAATGGGAGCCTTGAGGGACGCCCGAAGTCACGTGAAAAGTAGCAGATATATCTCCATGAAGCTTAACAGCCTGTGTTCTTCCGGTTAGAAAACTTCTTAGCCACTCAAGTAAACTCTTAGAAAACCCTAAGGCACACAGCTTTCCCAACAGAATATCTATGTTTACTCTGTCGAAGGCCTTGGAGAAGTCAGTGTAGATAGAGTCTACTTGATCGCCACTCTCCAGGGCCTCCAACAAAGCAACCTCGTAACAGGCCAGATTCTCGACAGTGGACCTACCCATACAGAACCCGAATTGGTCTTCCGACACCATGCCCTTACAGCACCAAGTTAGTTGTTTCGATACAAGACTATCAAATAGTTTAGACATTGCTGACTGCATACAAACTCCTCTACACATGTACACCCCCCCAGTAAATTGAGTTTTAATATATTTGTGGGGACGATTGTGGGTTGTTTTTTCCCCATATCTCAACAGCTCCACTCTGAGATAATGGACAACTTCCCTAAAATTAATATTTTTATGTTTTCTTATACATACTTCTAAGGGGTGGGTGAGGTTGGTCTGCAAAATACCTCATTTTTTCCCGCGTTTTTGAAGAAATGTGTTTTTGGTTTTTGGATAATTTCTTTAGTGTATGTGTTTAAAATTAATATTTTTATGCTTTCTTAAACATACTTCTAAGGGGTGGGTGAGGTTGGTCCGCAAAATACCTCATTTTTTCCCGCGTTTTTGAAGAAATGTTTTTCTTGGTTTTTGGATAATTCCTTTAGTGTATGTGTTGTAGCAGTAATAAAAATCCAAATGCGACACCTCAATATCCGTAGGTATCGGACCAGTCGTCTATTATATGTCTAATATCACATAGAACAATATGTTTCTAAGAAGAGATGTCGTTTAGGTAAAGCAATTATTTTCAATATTCTGTATTAGTAATTATTTTTATATTGTGTTAATTTGCGTTTCCTTTATTCTTACAATAATAAACGTCTTTTATTGGGAAAAAATATTCATCCAATGCCAAAACAGAAATAATAGTTCATGATACCCATGATAAGAGCAAAATTTATCACAATGGCTGTTTTTACACTGAACCCTTAACGATTACTTTTTCACAACCTTTTTATAAATCCACTTTAGCTCCCACCTCCCATCACATTTGACTTTGATCATTATTAAGCAACATACTCAGTTCTATGATAAACAACATCATTAATTTATTATAAAATACTCTTTAATTACTATTTGTTTTTCGCTAAAAAATTGTTTTATGTATTTACGAAATTGATGCGTGGACGAAAACAATTTATGCGGTAAAAATATCGCCTTTACTGCCACGAATAACATTCACATTTTGTAATGTTTCGAACTCTAATAAATCATCAATAATTGGTTGACATTTGTTAAATACAGCCAAAAATATTTGATTTAATATTTTTGTAGGCATTTTTTTTAAATCATACGATATACAGGGTGTTTCAGAATAAGATGCTGATCCTTAACGGTGTGAATCCTTAGGTGATTTTAAGAAGAAAAGTTCAAATTAATATATACCCTTAACCTATCAACTTTCGAACTACAGGGCGTTAAAGTTTTAAGAAAAAAATCGTTTTTCTATCATAACTTTAAAAACTTTCTAGCTATTTTTATGAATTTTTCACACATGCCCTCTAAGCATCAATAGCCATTTTTTGGTGTAAAAAAATTTAAAAACTTTTTAACCAGTGGCGTCCTGAAAGGGTTTGGACTAGACATTTTGGAAAAATATTATGTACGCCACTGCTTTTTCTCAAGATAAAAATTATTTTAAAAATAATCATTCATTTTAGGCCAAATTTAATATCTTGCCTTTTTATCGTTCGACAAACAGTTTCCGACAAAAAAAATAAAAACATTAAATTCGCATTCGCTATGTGCCTATGGTTTGTTTTGACACTATCGGGAATACTCCAGGAATTTTTCAAAGGGTACGAGACTCAATGAGGAGAAGAGCTGAAGCATGCATTCTTGCAAGTGGTGGCCACTTTCAACAGCTAATCTAAATTATTTTCGTTTTTGTTCACACGTTATTTAATGTTAGCTGTTTTAATTTATTGTTAAAAAATAAACCATAGGCACATAGCGAATGCGCTTTTAATGCTTTTTATTTTTTTTGTCGGAAACTGTTTGTCGGACGATAAAATGGCAAGATATTAAATTTGGCCTAAAATAAATGAGTATTTTAAAAATAATTTTTATCTTGAGAAAAAGCAGTGGCGTACATAATATTTTTCCAAAATATCTAGTCCAAACCCTTTCAGGACGCCACTGGTTGAAAATTTTTAAAATTTTTCTACACTAAAGAATGGCTATTGATGCTTAGAGGGCATGTGTGAAAAATTCATAAAAATAGCTAGAAAGTTTTTAAAGTTATGATAGAAAAACTATTTTTTTCTTAAAATTTTAACGCCCTGTAGTTCGAAAGTTGATAGGTTAAGGATATATATTAATATGAACTTTTCTTCTTAAAATCACCTAAGGATTAAGGATCAGCATCTTATTCTGAAACACCCTGTATAATGTTAATATATTTACAGGGTCATTCAACCAGGACTGAACAGGACCTTTCATAAAAATAAAAAATATACGGGGTGCTCCACTGAAAAAACCACAACTTTAAGCCACAGTTCCTTTGTGGTAAGCCAAGTTGCTTTTCAAATGGCAATTTTAGATTCTACGGTAAAATATACACCAAATAGCTATATTGGTTTTAATAAAAAATACAGTGAAACTCAAAAAATAGGCCTTTGTTCCGTCCCCCCAAAAAACGAAGAATACAGGTTATATGTAAATTAGCGATTGATGTCGATGTTAAATTTGCCATTAAAAGCATTCAATAAATCTTATTATATCTGTTTCAATAAACCATACGACTAACATCTAGCCACCCACAACCATCAAATTGTATAAGGTGGTAATAAACAAATCCCAGGGGAGTATTATTGAATAAGAAAAAATATATATACACAGATGCTGCACCAACGCGTCCGTAACGCAATATAAATATTTACGCAGAGCCGAATTACATTTTGAATTTTCCTTTGAGCACGGCAAGCACACGCCGACGTATCAAAATCGCTATTAGCCTTTGATTTGATGTTTCGTAGACGTGAGAACGTGCTCATAAGGTCGTTGTTAGAAAATGGTTCTACGTGCAATAAATTGTGTAAAATGCAAAAATAACTTTTTTGTTTGCTAAACGTCGCAATTTATTTTCCCAAATGAACAGCTTTTAAATATAAAGATATGAAAGTTTACTAGAATGTTGGGGTTTACTTGACGATTGGTTTGGGGAATTATTTTACAAAATTTATTAATTTAGGAAGAATATTTTTCTTGTACATATTTGTTTGGATAATTTTGACAAAATACCATGTGCAATGAAAAACATGTTCTAGTTAATTGTTTTAAAATATTTTATAATTATCCTGCCTTTTTTAGGGTTTCCTTTACTCGGATTTTGTTTTTAATTAGTAATAATACCTATTAGGTGCGCTACAGTCTTAGCAATAAAACAAAATACTGGGGTTTAGCACTTTATAAAAGGACAAATGGGCCAAGAAAAGTAAAAATTATAAGCAACTCTATCGCTGTCAGGGTTGTTTTCGTACCTATTTTGCTTTTAGGGTGAGATTACAGAAAATGCAACTGCAACTTTGCAGATCTTCAAAAATGGTGGATTTTCAGTAGCAAAATAATTTGCAGAAATTTGACATTCCAAAAACTATTTGCAGATCCGCCATTATTACCATAGTTAGACCGTGTTTTACTACTTCTGGTTTATTGATATCGACTGCCAAATACGTGAAATAGGCCCAAATCCATGGCAATAATGAATTAATGATCTTAACTCCTAACGTTCCCTGTTTTTTTTTTTTATATAAGAATCGGATACAAATTGTAGAAAACCACCAATACCATCGTCCGTCAACCTCTCAGAATATTTAAAAAAATTTTATACATTCTACAAGTTTACATTACCTTCCAACCTTCTGCAAATTTGCAGACACAAAGTAGGATATAAACGTTTTCTTGAAATCAAATTTTGTCATTTGCATCTGCAAACGGCTACTTGCCGCTGCAGACGTCAGATGCAGAGCTTCTGTAATCTCACCCATACTATTTAACACATAAGAATGTAATGGCCGTCGTTATCATAGATCAATAGCATATTACATAACAAGTGCTGAAAATGGTACTTTTCAAACGAGGAGGTATTTAGCACGACGCGTAAGCCGAGTGCGAATATTCTTTGAGTTTGAGAAAATCAGTTTCACACGAGTAATGTACACAATTTTCCTATGACCATAAAAAATTATCAAAAATAGGTTGATTTATTTTTAATATTCTGTGTTTTTAATTATTTATATATTAAACAAATTTCAAGGCGGATTCTAACAGAAGCGTCTATATTAAAACAAAAAAAAACACTGTCCTTTTTATACATTTTAACTTACCTTGTTCATAGAGGTAAAAGACTTCTTATTAGGTTTATGCCGAGTTTTAAATATAAAGAATAACGTTTTCATATATGAGGTTTTTTCAAATTTTTGTTTCTATTCGAGCTATTTTAAAATGCAAATAATAATATTTACTAACTAATGTGTAACATTTTAATTATTAAAACTAGAATGTTAATAACACTACTTGTAAATGTATGGTACACAGTTCCTTGCAGAAATTGTAGCAGTTACAACGTAATAGATTACGATTCTCCATTTTAAGTATTTGTTAAAGAAATACATCAGGTTTTTAAAATTTTTAAATAACAACTAAGTTTGTGTTGTCGGACATATAAAAAAATACATAAGCATAATATTACTTTATTAAAAAAACAAATTTTGGGAACCGGAAAAGAAAAACTGATTATTTGTTAAAAATAATTTTTCCTAATAAATAAATTAATACTTTAATATTATTGGTCGTTACTTGGTGGAAATCCATAATAATATTGTTTTATTACTGTAAGTAAAACACTTTTTTACTTAAATTCCACTTTTTATTGACAATACGACATGTTTCACTGCACTGCAGCTTCGTCAGGTAATGTACATTTAATTTTAAAGATACGCTATATATACACTGTGGGCCAAATTTATTTGGAACCCAATTTCACTCCGAACAACTGTAGCCACACCTGTCGGATCCTGGCGGCATCCCGTGTAAACACTAAAGGGGCCCCTCCCCAATAGTAGAGCAAACATCCAATCACTATGTACAGGGGGAGCCAAGCAACAAGAAACTCTTTCAAGGGTTTCGATACTTCTACCAGTTTTCTTTCTTCCTCTTCCAGGCTCGATATCCAATTATTTACGTATTTTTGCTCTGTTAACTTGATTTTTAGTAGTGCTGCGTAGTATTTAATAAAGTTTCGAAAAAGGAATGCGTTTTTAGTGCAAGACCTGGGGTTTCTAGAACAATTTTTTCAGAGCCTCTTTTCCGGAAGTCTCTTAATAATTTCAAGAAATTTTTGTGGTTTTGGAGTAGACCATTTAATTTTGCAATAGCGCCAAGGGCGGTGATTGCAGGTGTTTCTTGTTGCTTGGCTTCTCTTCTTCTCGCTTTTTTGACAGAACATATATGCGTAGAGCCCTCTGCCTTTCTTTGTAGAATCCGATCTTTAACGCATGAAAATTCAGGAATATTAACTACAAAGTCGACCCAGCGTAATTTGCAACCATCATTTCTTGCCAGTAGGTCTGAGGTATTGGAATCAGTTATTGTTGAGTTCGTTTCTTGGCTCCCCCTGTACATAGTGATTGGATGTTTGCTCTACTATTGGGGAGGGGCCCCTTTAGTGTTTACACGGGATGCCGCCAGGATCCGACAGGTGTGGCTACAGTTGTTCGGAGTGAAATTGGGTTCCAAATAAATTTGGCCCACAGTGTATATATAGCGTATCTTTAAAATTAAATGTACATTACCTGACGAAGCTGCAGTGCAGTGAAACATGTCGTATTGTCAATAAAAAGTGGAATTTAAGTAAAAAAGTGTTTTACTTACAGTAATAAAACAATAACAAATTAATATTTTGTTGTTAGAACTGCGTCTATTTTTTCTCTAGAAAACCAAAGAAAAATTATTTTTAAAGGATAATATTTTTTTCTTTTTTCATAAAATTTGGTTTTTTGGAGAGAGGGAAACCAGCCATTTTGCATTTAGGACATTATTATACAATTAAACGTACCTATACTAACAACATACTATGGATGCGCACCAAGAGACCATGAACTGGGATGTTGATAACCTGCAAGGATTATGTTTCTAACATAGTGAAAAATTAAATTGATTTATGCTTGCACAAGGCCAAAAAACGAACTCGAGAAGAACTGATTTAAATACCACAGACCTAGTGGCAAGAAATGATGGTTGCGAAAGACGCTGGGTCGACTTTGTAGTTAATATTCCTGAATTTTCATGCGTTAAAGATCGGATTCTACAAAGAAAGGCAGAGGGCTCTACGCATATATCTTCTGCCAAAAAAGCGACAAGACGATGGCCAAGAAAACAGAATATGTGATAGAAAACAAAGATACAAAGTGTTTTAAATTCATAAATATTTTCATATTACTTATGTTACCAGGTAACCAGACCATCACAATTGTCGGTGTATGAAAGAATAAGACGAAATTGGGTTAATTTATTTAGTGTACGAAACAAGAATATTTCAGGTCAATTAAAGTAAAACATTTATGAATTTAAAACACTTTGTATATATTTTCTATCACATATTTGGTCTTCTTGGCCATCATCTACTAATAAATAAGGTTTCATTGTTTCAGTGATGGTAACGTCTTCTCGCTTTTTTGACAGAACATATATGCGTAGAGCCCTCTGCCTTTCTTTGTAGAATCCGATCTTTAACGCATGAAAATTCAGGAATATTAACTACAAAGTCGACCCAGCGTAATTTGCAACCATCATTTCTTGCCAGTAGGTCTGAGGTATTGGAATCAGTTATTGTTGAGTTCGTTTCTTGGCTTTTTGCAAGCATAAGTCAATTAAATTTTTCACTATGTCAGAAACATAGTCCTTGCCGGTTTTCAACGTCCCAGGTGATGGTCTCTTGGTGCGCATCCATAGTATGTTGTTGGTATATGTACGTTTAATTGTATACCTAATAATGTCCTGAATGCAAAATGGCTGGTTTCCCTCTCTCTAAAAAAACAAATTGTATATATAAAAAAGAATATATTATCCATTAAAAAGAATTTTTCTTTGGTTTTCTGGCGAGAAAAAAAAGACGCAGTTCTAAAAACGAAATATTAATTTATTTATTGGGAAAAATTATTTTTAACAAATAATCATTTTTTTCTTTTCCGGTTCCCAAAATTTTGTTTTTTTAATAAAGTAATATTATGCTTATTAATTTTTTTATATGTTCGACAACACAAACTTAGTTGTTATTTAAAAATGTAAAAAACTTGTATTTCCTTAACAAATACTTAACATGGAGAGTCGTAATCTATTATGTTGTAACTGCTACAATTTGTGCAAAGAACTGTGTACCATACGTTTACAAGTATTATTAACATTCTAGTTTTATTAATTAAAATGTTTTTATAACATTAGTTAGTAAATATTATTATCCGCATTTTAAAATAGGTAGAATAGAAACAAAAATATAAAAAAAACCCTCATAGAAAAAATTGAAAATATACAGAAACGAATGTATGTATAGTACTTATCACATAGGAATGTTAAGGCCGCCGTTGTGATATATCATTTATAGTAAAAATATGTTTACACAACTAGAACAAAGGCAAAACTACAACAAAATTAACATATAAACTCTACAGAAAAGTTAATTTACCAATTATTTTAAAAACTATTAGCTTTTGCACTTAAAAACCTCGTTTAAAGGTATAATCTACACCCCAAAACAAAAACATCCTAGACAATTAATAAATTTTTGCCTAATTTTTGTGTTAAAAAAACTGTGTTTCTTTCTTACTGTTCAAGGAAAATTAACACTTTACACAAACTCCAAAAATATTATTTACCAAAATATCTTATGAACCTCAACCTAATGGCAAAAGACTTTCTGAAAACATTGAAAGTGAACAAAAATATTTCGGAAAGTAACGGCTCTGCGAGTTTTCGAGGTTACCGAATGAAAGAATAATGACAGATGACAGACGAGTAGGAAAGAGATATGTCGGTGCAAAGGCCAAAGGCAAAAGGCAAAAGATGCCTAGGTATCTACACGGCATTCTACTTGTTGACGCTTTTACGGCTAAAATGGTTAGATAAGGTATAAGTATCCTCATCGTGTACCTACAGGTAAATATATTGCTATTTATATAATATCCATCTCTCATAAATTCAATGAGCATCTGTGCTAAATAGGTGTTTTCCGAATTAAGGACTTTTAAATTAAAAGTTGTCAAATATGTTTTTCTACGACCACCTATGAAAATGGGAAAAAAAGCATGGTTAACTTGGCTAGAAAGTGCTTTATATCACATCCGTGGTAATTTTTTTTCATGTGTGTTGAAAGAAAAAACAGCTGGTGGCTAACGAATATGACAGAAAAACTATTTAAAAAATAATAAACTTACAGGGCCCTTATAGTGAATTGGGGTGCTGGGTGGGGTAAAGTACACTAGGGCATTACTGCAAATAAAGAAACTCTTTTTTCGTTAGTTCTAGGAACCATAATGAGTTTTTATAATAAAAATATAAAAAAAGGAAAATAAGTCAGGCAACCCACTATCAACTGAGTTATACGACAGAAAAAAAGGGTTTAGCAAAAAAAAAGGGACTAGCGATTTATAAGTTCGATTTTTACAATAAAATTATCTTATCTAGGATAGAATATCGACACAATGTTACGGGATACGGGACATGTAAATGTGCTTTATGTGAGTAAATTTATTTTAATAATAATTTGATTGTTATTTAATACAAATCGACTTTCATAATTAATAAGCTATCGATATTAATATGAGCAGTGTATATTCAGTTTCGTGCATGGTGTAAATAAGGAAGGTGAAAACCGTATCAGACAATGTTTTGCTGTGTTATTTGGAGGAAAAATCGAAAACATAATTAGATTTACTTTGATCATAAAAAATGTTAATAAAAAATGTTTAGAACACATAATTTTTGAATTTAAACGAAAAAACTCAATACATTTTTCTAGCCGTGAAAAAATAACATTTTTTACGGTAAAACAAAGCGTTTCGTGCATCCATGGCAACAAAAAAAAGTATTTTTTTAACGGTTTTACAAAAAAATTATTTCGATAAACGCAGCGTCAGAGCAAAAGTTTTCTTTAATAAACCTCTAGATGCGAAATAAATTATAATTACGTTTTAGCAAAACCGCAGGATAATAAGCTTAGAAGCGTAGCGGGAGTTGGCGAGATTTACGGGGCGCAGCGTATTTATGTTTACAGGGATTACACTGATCACGACGGAAAGATTTAGGGATCTGCGTACGCTCCCTTAGGCCATTAATACCGTTAACATACCGGAAATAGTTACATTCAGCCCTATTGATCAAATAATAGACATGTAAAAACAAAATTACTAATTTGAAATTATCACGTTCAATCAAATTTAAACAGTTTTTACCGGCTTTTCTACGACTAAATAATTTAATCATTGTGTAAAATTACATAAATATTTAATTATCATTTTAATGTTACAGAGAAATGATAGAGGTCGATCCTGGAGAAATTTTTTTACTTGTCATTGGTTGTCACAGAGAAATGATACGTCGAATTGTAAGTAATGGAAACTCTTTGATAAACTACTTGAAAAATATTCAAGCCAACCGGCAACAAAGTGCTACCTTGTACCTGACTGAAAATTAAGCTGTTTTTTTCATATAGTTTTCCAGTAAATAGTTATATAAAAATCTTACAAATTAGCATGTCCAATCAAATAATGTTTTAAGCAAAAATAAAAATACTCTTTCATGGCAGTAAAGGATTAAGGAACTGGCCAACCTGAGCTCAGCCATACGTCACATATTCAAACCAAAGGGCCAACATCAGCCATGCAGGCGTTGCTGTGTCAGTGTCCTATGTAGAAGATAGTTATACATAACAGTTCCTAAATGTTCAGAAAATGCGAATCATATACATATATATTGTATAAGAAGACCTTTTTAACAGAAAAAGATAGTTGAGAAAGGAAAGTATTTTCAGGTTTTTAATGATTACTATTTACTTATATAATGTCTGATATTCGCTTGCTGTTTGCATTGCCAATTTTTACCGAAAATGACTAAAATTATTTGTATATCCTATGACTTACATATGGTGTAAGCTTTTTCAAAAGAATTCAAGTATAATAAAATTCTACTACTAGGCTAGTAAATATTTAAACCAATGGCCGACAAGCAAGCTGATGTCAACATCTTGGTATCTTGTGATAATTGAACAAGCAAAACTAACCCCAAATTATTTAGTTGAACTCCGTCTTGAGTAAGACGCCGTCTGTGGTGGACCTCAGCCCTCGGAGACCCCCCCCCCCCCCTTCCCTCACCTGAATCCGTCAAACTGACTTTGTGAAGAGGCTAGTATAATAGCCTGTCTCAAAAACTGCTTTAAAATTGAGACCGCTATGACATTAACAATACCTTTAAAACTGTAATGTCACTTTTTTAGCGCAATGATTGTTGAAAATGTCCCATGAACCTGTAGGCACAGACCCAGCCCGTAAGCCAATTATTTTGTTTTCTTGGTAATAGAGCTAGTTTTGATACGTTTAACAAGTAGTTTAAAATTTCTAACGATTTGGTTTAATTGAAACGTTAAAATTTGAAATATTGATGATGGTCGGGTTTGTAAAAAGAAAACGAAGTCAAAAAGAGGTTGATGCGTTGTTTCGTGGAAGTTATTCCGATTTGCCACCTTTATCGCGAAGTATGGTCAGCAAAATTAATAGGCAATTTGGAGAATTGGGTCATGTAAGACATGTTCTTCAAAGAAGACCACCAAAAATATCAGATTAAACAAAATTGTTTTCAATTAATTGACCTGTCAAGAAAACCCAATTACATCAGCAAGGCAATATCTCGTAACCAAAATATCGATCATAAAACGGTGAGAAACATAGATGAACTGGCGTAAAACCATTCAAAATGCAGCCAGTACAAGAGTTATTGGAGGATGACGTGGATAGAAGGGTATAATTTTGCGAAGTTATGAATATAAATATTCTTCAATTTATAATACCAGAACTCTAAAGAATATTTCGTAATTCTGGAAATTAGACCAAAGGATGGAGGCCCTCCTCACTTTGCGAGAAATGTAAGAAAATTCTTAAATGTTACATTTCCAAATAGGTGGATAGGATAGCGAGTGGCCGCTCAGACCCTGGATATTATATCTTTAGATTATTTTATGGGGCAATTTAAATAGAAGGGTCTATGTCACCAGACCTAGAAATCTGAAAGAGATGAAGACAAAGATTTAGGCAGAGATACGTTCAATCGCGCCAAAAGTTTTGGAAAGAGTAAGAGATAAGTTCTACCATCGGCATCGGCTAGGTCTATGCCAACAGGTTCATGGGACACATTTTCAACAATTGTTATGCTAAAAAAGCGACATTACAATTTTAAAGTTATTGTTCGTTAGAAATTAGTTTTTATTAAATTTCTGACACATACATTGACAGATATGTAAAAAAAAATAACGACAATTCCCTTTTTCAATAAGCTTTTCAAAAAGATACCGCAAATTGTATCTTCTAATTTGCAAAAAAAAGTTGGTTAGGGCTGCACCCCCTCTTTGGAGTCCCAATTATTTTCTACATGACAGCGTTGCCCATAAAAAAATCTTTGAGGACGTATTTTTGGATTTTAGAGATGTCTTATTTTCAGTGCCGCTATAAGCAGCGTTCCATTTAGAATCACATATAATAGATCACGATTTGCTATTTTTAAGGTTGTCACATTTTACTACCTCGAAAGAGAAAATATTATATACAGTGTGGTTGTTTAAGTGTGCAACATATGGGAATTTTTTTTATTACCGATTTCTCAGAAAATTTTATTCATGATAAAAGTTGGTGCATATTCGATAATCATATTAGGTGCACTTGGAATGGTTGCAAGTCAAAAGGCGTACAGGGTAGGCCAAAAAATATAAAATTTATACGAGAATAAAGTACCCCTATTTCAGAAAATTCAGCAAAATGTTATTAAGAAAAAATGTTTAGAATTTCAAAAACGTGACCTAAAATAAAAAAAATATATTTTTTTAAAAAACATTATTAATTTCCAAAAAAAATTTTTTTTTATATTCATCATAGACTTTCATAAATTAATCAAAATCAAATCAATTTCACATATCTTTGTTCAAATTGAAGCATATTATTATTTGTAAAATTTACTTGAATTTTTAATTTACATATCAAGAAATCACAAACTTCATGTTTGTTGCAACGACATTAAACACAACTTTAAAATATACTAAAAATTATTTTTAACAAGATGAAACATTAGTAATGATAATATGCTAATTAAAACACTACCATGTAAAGTGCAGAATTTTTATTTTAAATGTTTATTAAAATTTTTTATTCTTGTACAAGTTTTATATTTTTTGGCCTACCCTGTACGCCCTTTGACTTGCAACCATTTTAAGTGCACCTAATATGATTATCGAACATGCACCAACTTTTACCAAGAATAAAAATTTTCTGAGAAATCGGTAATAAAATAATGCCCATATATTATGTTGCACACTTAAACAACCACACTGTATAAACCAATTTCCGTTTGCCTGTCTGTCTATTGGCTTGAGAGTTTAAAAACTATTTGATGGCGAATGATGAAATTTTGGATTTATATTGGGTATTAACCGTGCTCAAAATCAGATATAGTTTGGGTTTTCTAGGTGAGTATTGGAAAAAAAATTATTTTAACTTGTTTTTATTTTCATTTCAGTATTATTCCTTAGGTAAACCATACTGTCCAGTGTGTGGGGAAGGGGAGTAAATTTGTCAAGTCAGATTTGTACATACTTTAACCTAAAGGTAAGTGATAATATTGTGCAGTTATTATAAGAATATTATTAGCATCTGGTTACAGACTATTAATTTAAACACAAAAATGTTGTAAAATCTGAACGTTTCCCAAACACCAAATTTTTAGCAAAACGTTGAGCGTCGCAATAAAGAAGCAAAGGAAACAATAAAATTGTTTTTTTGTGTTTGTATATACATTTTTTCAAAAAAAAAAAACGATCAGTATAGTTTATATTCTGGAACGAGGTTGGAATGAAAATTCGATCCGAGTGGAAGATTCCGAACGCGAGCGTAGCGAGCGGGAGGAACCACGAGCATCGAATTTTCATTCTAACCGAGTAGCAGGCTATATTTTCTCCACGACCATCCAGTTCCATATCTGATTCATCTGATTTTTCACTCATTTTTTGACTTGCACTAAAATTTGTCTCAAAATAATTATTACAACGCGGCCATTTTTATCTGACACTGACAGTTTCGAAATTCATGGCAACCTATGTAGTTTATATAAATTACAGAATATTCATTCCGTATCTTGTTATGGAATGAAAATACTCGCAAAACGCATAAGAAGCAAGTGTTTCAGAATAAATATTCCAACTCAAGAGCGAGCATTTTTACATTCTATTATCAAAAATGATTTTGGAATTATTGCATTCAGTAATGGTCGTGGAGAAATACATTTTATTTATTTAAATTAGAATTAAAAATGTCTTTATTTAAGGTCATTATATACCTTAAATCTATAAAAGTTCCTTAATCCGCTATTAAGTCTGTCTTTGCAAGAATAATAACTGTTAAAGGTTAAAATTTCTTTTTGTCGGGCTCTATATTTGGCACATCCGCAAAAAAATAAGCTTAGAAGCGGTAAAGCTACAGGCGAGACTTACGGGTCGTGGCGTATTTATGTTTACAAGAATTACGCCGAACGCACTAGAATAATTTGGAAGATTTGCGTACGTGCTCGAGGCACAAACGTTAATAGAACGTAAACATTCACTTTCCTGTCTGGAAATTTAGCTAAGACGTCAACTTTGCCGTGAAAAATAATTATTATTGAGATCGGTTTAGATTATCCAAAAATAACCTTTTTTTTCTATTGTGTAGGAGAAGAAAAAATATTTATTTTTAGTATTTTCATATGCATTTTTTAATTACATAATTAAAATCTCGACTTCCTTTTCGTATGTGGCTCTATACATGATCAACATAATTAATTATACTTAATACGAAGAAAATAATGACGCTATTAATGTAACATATGGCGGCATATTATTATAACAAATGGCGGCTTCGCCTACCGCAAACCAGAACACAATAAATTCTTTCGGTAGATCTACCGAGAGCTCGGGAACATTAGCATCACTGGCACTGCCTTAATAGTCTATGATCCCATCCGGAAATCTATCATGGAAAGGAAGGGGGTACACCGTTTGTTCAAGTTTGTAAATATGTTTATTTTTATATTTATTTATACCTTATACGTAAATCACTGGGATTTATTTCGGTAAAATAATAACATAACTGTACTTCGCGCAGCAATGACAGCGCTAGTCCGTTTGACAAGCAGCCGCGTGAAATTCCGGGGTAAACGTTTGTTTAGATAGAAAGGTTTAAAAAACTGAACAAACTCCAAATTCTGGCAAATTCAAAAGCAACCAACAGTGTTAGGAAAGTTAAGCCATAATATTTTGATATAACCATATAAAATCAAATTATAATCAAGTTGTAAGTATCCTCTTTAATTTACATATTCCTTTTAAAAAATGTAATTATAGAATGGCAAATTATACGACTATAAGAATATTTTCCATAAAAAGGGCATAATTAGGGCACCAAAGTGTACCTAATGCCAACTATTGCAAAACCATGTCTCTAATACCATACAAAAATGGACTAGTGCCATAATTATCCCCCTTATCTAAATTACTACTCGTAAAAACAATGCAAAATGGTTTTTCATTCCCAAGGTGGTTTACTTCCTCTATTTGAAAAACATTCCTGAGCATTTTCTCAAGAAAAAAACATTTTTTATTAGTTGAAGATTTAAAAAATGCTTGCTAGTAATATAAGAATAAAAATAAAAACTTCTTAATTACCTAATCCACAAATCTTTTGAGCTTCGTAAAATTTTAATATCTTTTAATTACTTAAGTGTTCCTAATAATTGAATTGGTTTTACAAACAAACCCGAACAAACCCCAAAAAGTTTTAAAAAATTTCTCTCGGAGGTATTTCTGACATCCTAAAATGGTTTCTGTTTCTATAGAAGTACTGCATAGTCTATTTTTTTATGTAATAAATTATTATTAAGAGCGAGATCTTTTTGTTTTTCTGTTATGTTCAAAAAATAACATAGGTTTTTAAATGCACACACCAAAGATGAGGGATACCTTACCCAAATTTGCCACTATAATAGAACCTCTTTTTATGTTCATTTTTTCTAATTGCTAGTTTAAGAGAATTAATAGAGGGACTGATAAAAATAAGACGAGAAGACAAATATTTATACCATTATTAACAAAATTTGTCTGAATTAATAAATCCAAGTAAACTTCGCAGTCTTCGTGTTTCTTTTGTGATTTGCCTAGAAATGAATAAAAATATATAGGTACTAATATTTTTATGCAATTATTACAAAACAAAGTTATGATGTGATCGTTCTAAAAATGCTCTATTGATCAAAAAGTAAATTACTTAAGTGTCACAAAAAAAAGCTAAGTATTCTTGCACACAGGTATATTACATCCCTCCCTAGAGACCAATTTAAGCGAACAGATTCAAAAACAAAACATTTTATTAGCCAAAATAAGAACAAACAATCTATTAGTTATACTGATTGTGTAAAGTATCATATACCTAATTTCTCTGAATAAGAGAAATTTAGTGAAAGTCAACATTCTCCAGAGATTTACAATATGCGCATATTCTGTTTGTTACAAATATTTAGGTAATAATAGGATTTTATTCTTTATTTAAAATTAATTTTATCTTCCTTGTTATCTTGACAAAGATCAAATAAAAGTTAAAACGTCGGTTTTTTTATACCAAGAATTGTTTTAACTTGTCCTATACCAGCTAGGAAATCGTTTTGTGGATAATGTTTTTATTGAAACGAAAAAACCGCTCAAGTTTTAAACACGCAGTTCATGTTAAATAAGTTTTATCTTTTGCACACTGTGTGGCAACTAGAACAGCTACACAATAGCTAAATTAATTATAAAGCACAATGTATTATATTTGTAAAATATGAATCCGTGCAACCCGTATTGTTTATATACCCACATAAAAAGAAAATGTTTCTTTTAACATGATCAGATATAATATAGAAACAAGCTAAATATAAAAAGATACGACACCGAATGTTTAGTGAATGTAGATAGCACCGAGAAATGTTGTCTGTTATTAGAATATCAAAGAGATTTTACTTACAACCATGCATGCGTATAGTAATGACATATCATCTATCTTTGAAAGGTGGAAAAATGTATTGGCTTAGTACCGAACATTTTTTACGGCGATCGGTTTTGCATGTCCGATAACCTAGTAGTAGTAGTAGTAGTAGTAAAGGGGAGGCTTAGCGCCAAGCAAGTAGGCCAGTGCGACCCTTTTTGCCAACCCCATTTTACGTCTGGGTAATGTCAGCCAGACGGGACCTACAGTTTTACGTGGGTTCCGAACCACAATTTTTACCGGCAGATGTTATTCTCGGCACAGTTTTTACGGTCCTGTTGTAACACCTCTTGTCCACCACATACCTCGACGGGGGAAGCCTAATACGTCTCCGTGGTGCGACTTTAAGGATGTTGCCGCAGAGCCCCCTAATCCATCGGGATCCAGTATCACTCCACGGGACACACCGTACACCGTCCGTATTACCAAATCCTCTGATTCGGGGCGTCCCCCAATCCGTCTGGATCGGCAACAGACATGCGTCCCTTTTTGTGGGTCACTAGATCCGTTTCTTGGTTCAGGAGTAGCTCACTTCTCGACAACATGCCGAAGGAACACCCGAATGATACCGGAGGCAGCCCGAGAGCTCCACCGCTATATCGTATCGAGGTCGCCTTTTACTGCAGTATTTATTTTGCCATTGAGAATGCCAGTGTGTGTTGTACAGGGTCATCCAACCAGGACTGAACAGGGGTATATTTTTTGAGTTTCCCTGTATTTTTATATAAACCAATATAGCCATTTAGTTTATGCTTTGCCGTAGAATCTAAAATTACCATTTAAAAAGCGATCTGACTTAAAACAAAGGAACTGTGACGTAAAGTTGTTGTTTTTTCAATGGAACACCCTGTATATTATTTATTTTTATGAAACGCCCTTCTTTTCTGATTCCATAAATATATAGTTTGTCCATATTAGCTCAAACCGTTTTTAAGAATTCATTTGAGCTTAATACGTCTAGAATGCCTTGGAAAAGAAAATCCCCGTAATTGCGATGCATTAAAATACAGCTTTTTAAATGTTTGATTGCTCATATCTTAAAAACGGTTTAAGCTAATATGGACAAACTATATACTTATGGAATCAGAAAAGAAGGGCGTTTCATAAAAATAAATAATATACAGGGTGTTCCATTGAAAAAACAACAACTTTACGCCACAGTTCCTTTGTTTTAAGTCAGATCGCTTTTTAAATGGTAATTTTAGATTCTACGGCAAAGCATAAACTAAATGGCTATATTGGTTTAAATAAAAATACAGGGAAACTCAAAAAATAGGCCCCTGTTCAGTCCTGGTTGGATGACCCTGTACAATGCAACACTACGAAGTACGGTGGCCTGGTCAAGCAAACTAAATAAGGCTGCGAAACCTGCCTGGGATCGAACCAGGTACCTTCGGCATGCGATGCGAGAACGCTATCGCTGCGCTAGGCTGCCACCAGTCCGATAACCTAAAAATCGATTTTAACATACGTGCATATTATTCCTGTAGCGGAAAATTAAAAAAAAAAAACTGTATGTTTACAAAGAGTTATGTGAGGAGATATTCAAAAAATGTATTTAAATAAATATAGTTTTAAAAAACTAAAAAACACGCTTTAATAATTAATGAGACTAAAAAGCGGAAAATAAATATAGTTTAATCTACGACAGTGCCATTATGACGTATTTAGCATTATCATTTAGATCTCATTATGACCTTCATAATAGCACTCAGTGCCATTATGAATTCATAATAACATCCAAATGTTAAGATACAAAAACAGAAGGAAAGTCGCTGCAAACTATTTATTTGATATTATTACTTAGAAAAACGGATTGCATTTATTTATTGTAAACATCCGAAGGGATACTTTCGGATACAGAATCTCCCATATTTAAATTATTTTTGGCCAACACTGTGCATACAATAGAAAATTAGACGGCAATAATGACGTTGTCAAAATCGAAATTGAAACAATCAAAAATGCTGTTACCATGATATCGACTAATATGGACACCTGAAAATTTTAAAAATTACGAAAACGTTATCTGACATCAATGAAATTTAGACGAATAATATCTATTTGCACTGTCGTAGATTAAATTTTGAATGATACACGTTCGATATGAACTTTGTTAATGAAACCTGTGCAATTAAACCACCCGGCTGACGCCTCGTGGTTTAACGTTGCACACGTTTCATTGTAATGTTCATATCGAACTACACTGCACCGCAAAATTAACCGGATGGAAAAAAATTCGCTTCAATTCAATCTTAAATAACTTTTAAGTGTTTTGATTAAATTCGATAATTTTTTGACACGTTGCAGATGCAGTCGTCTTTATCATGTTCTGATATCGCTTTTATGAACAGTGAAAATGGATATGTTCACATACAGGGTAGACAAAAAAATTGCATTTTACGCTTAACTTCTAAACACCCTGTGGAAAAATTGAAGAACTGATTGATGTTTTTTTGTACGGCATTTTTAAGTCCCATCTTTTCTGAACAACTTGTTTTTTGATTCATCTCGATATCTAAATTATTAAAGGAAAAACACAGGTTTAAAGGAAATAATGCAATAATCCTTTATTAGCAACAATAAATTTAAAAATTTGTAGTTGGCTTTGTCTTTTTTTGTCTTTCTGAATCTCGTTTCCATGGTACCATGGCTTGTCAGGAAGATTTTTGTCAACAAATGTACAGATTTATTAATTGCTGTACTTCAAGCGTTTCTTAAGTAAATTGTTGTTTTTTTTTTAATGTAATTTGTTGGTTGTTTTATGTTTTGAAGCTGTTCCGTAAACGGTAACGTAAAAGTGTATTAATTTAAATTAAATATGAGACCAGAAGAAGTGGCACAAGCCGTCGCTTTACAAGATGATGGTCGTCCGATTCTGTATATCGCAGAAAGGCTTGGCCATCCACGCAGTACCATATCCGATGCGATCCAAAGATTTAGACAAACTGGTTCTTACTCGAGAAGACCCGGGCAGGGAAGACCAAGAGTCACAAATGCAGTTGAAGATCGATTTCTTCGTCTTCAGGCTCTTCGGGAGCGAACAGCCTCTGCTCCGGTTTTAGCTGTAAGATTGGCAGATGTTCATGGTACCTTGGTGTCATCTGACACTGTACTTAGAAGGTTAAGACAACAGAATCTAACATCTCATGTACCTGCCACAGGACCTCTATTAGACGCAGGTCATCGAAGGCAGCGCCTTGAATTTGCTCGAGCTCATGCAGATTGGAACATGAACAACTGGCAAAACGTTCTATTTACAGACGAGTCTCGTTTTACGCGATATTCACCTGACGGACGTCAAAGAGTGTGGAGGAGGCCTGGAGAACGATACTCTCAATGTTGTTTCTCTCCTAGAGTGCAATTTGGTGGCGGAGGAGTGATGGTATGGGGCGGCATATCTTTGGAGGCCCGTACAGACCTCATTACACTTCAAGGGGGTATTAACGCTGATAAATACATCAGACAGTGCTTAGAAGAACATATGATACCATATTCGCATTTTATAGGAGAACATTTTAAATTAATGCAAGATAATGCTCCACCACACAGAGCACAAATAACGAGGCAGTATTTGAACGATGTTGGCGTTCAGGTATTGGACTGGCCCTCAAGAAGTCCGGATCTGAACCCTATTGAGCACATGTGGGATACACTGGGAAGGAGAGTTAGGCAAAACTACGGCGAATTTCAAACTTTGGAGGCGCTAGCACAGGCACTGACAAACGAGTGGCAGCAGATACCCCAAGACGCAGTTGCTATTTTAATTCAATCTATGCCTGAAAGGATGAGAGCTGTTATTCAGGCTCGTGGAGGAAATACTCGATTTTAATCTTACCACTATTGCCCATGTTAATTTTTAAATTTATTGTTGCTAATAAAGGATTATTGCATTATTTCCTTTAAACCTGTGTTTTTCCTTTAATAATTTAGATATTGAGATGAATCAAAAAACAAGTTGTTCAGAAAAGATGGGACTTAAAAATGCCGTACAAAAAAACATCAATCAGTTCTTCAATTTTTCCACAGGGTGTTTAGAAATTAAGCGTAAAATGCAATTTTTTTGGCTACCCTGTATGTGAACATATCCATTTTCACTGTTCGTAAAAGCGATATCAGAACATGATAAAGACGACTGCATCTGCAACGTGTCAAAAAATTATCGAATTTAATCAAAACACTTAAAAGTTATTTAAGATTGAATTGAAGCGAATTTTTTTCCATCCGGTTAATTTTGCGGTGCAGTGTAGTATCATTAATAACTATAAAATAAGTCTTGAAATTCTTAATATAGGCAAAAAATAATAATGAACGATAAACATTAGTATTATTGTGAAAAAAGCGTGGGGCGCTTTGTGCTATTTTCGTATATCGGGCACCCCTCGCTTTTTTTACAATAATACTAATATTTATCGTTCATTATTATTTTCTGTCTATATTAAGAATTTCAAGAATTATTTTAAACTATATTTATTTTCCGCTTTTTAGTCAAAAATAATAATTAATCAAATCAAAATAATTAATCAATTATTAAAGCGTGTTTTTTAGTTATTTTTAAACTATATTTATTTTTCATTTTTTAATTTGAGTTATTGTTAAGAAAAAATTTTTTTTTTGACTAGATTGAGCTAGATTAGTAGATTATTGTATTGTCAGCGGTTCTTGATAAGTCTACAAAATTAAATCTGCTGGATTTGCTGGGTTAAAAGGATTTTAGAGAAACACTTTTCAGTCATGCCAAATGCTATTTATTTAGCCACTGTCAAACAAAAAAATATTACAAATACACATTTTACAATATATACATATTTGAATGCTACTTCCTGATGTGTAACATTGGTACCTATAGTAAAAATTTTGAATACTCTCGCAAGATGGAGACAAAGTCACGCGACACTCTGTCAATTTTGGTCTATTAAAAGTTGGCATGAACTCCAGGACTGGACTTGAAAATTATACATGTGATACCTTCTAAAACAATTGATGCAATAGTCTCATTGGTTCTACATGAGTTTTTATACGGTTTAAAGATAAAGTGTCAAAATAGATTTAAAACTGTATAATATTATAAGTATCTAAACCTTGAAAATACTAAATTAACTAAAACGCAACTTTAAATAGGATTCTTTCACTTACCTACCTATATTTAAAACAGATTTTTTTTTGTTTTATTTGTTCAGATTATAGCTATAGGTAAAATACAATACCTACAGTTTAACATAAAGTAATTGAATTCAGTCAGATATTACATTTACCTACTGTTAAGGAAATCCTGAATATATATGACTTACGTAAGGTACGAAGACCCAAATACGGCTTTTATAGAATTTGTTGGTTATGATACAGTTACATTCCAAAACTTGTATGTTGGCTAACATAAGGTTAAAAGCTTCAATTTAGCCAGGAATAAAATTTTTCTGTCAGTGAAAACCCTACTTTAACAGTTTTTGACTTACGTAAGGTACGTAGACCCAAAAGTGGTTTTTATGGAATTTGTTTGTTGAAATGCAATTTATTGATACCGTTACATTTCTAAACTTGTATGTAAGCTAACTTATTGTTAAAAACTTTATTTTATTGCCATACAAACAATAATACCTATCTAATAATAATTTTACTTATGTACCTAATTGCAAAACCCTGCTTATTGCTTAAACATTTTTAAGCCACTTGAGCTTAAGTTTTGGTAGATCTTCTCAAGTGCTTATCCTAAATTTTATTTTTTAAATTATGGTGTACCTTAGTACCTACATAAATCTACAAAGACCAGCATAAACTATGCTTGACTTGGGGCCAAAAACTTTAAATAAAACATAGGTTAGAAAAATGCTGTGGACCAAATATCTTGTTTTTTTAGTGCATTGTTATTTTTATAAAGCATAAAATAAAATTCACCAACTCCTAACTTCATATTTTTATGTATTTAATGAAGAAAATAACTTTATACTGTATAACATTTAAATATACAGGGTGTTCCGATGATCATGTTACAAAATTCTAGGGTAGATAAAACACACGAAAATAAGAAAAAAAGTTCATGTGAACATGGGTCCGGAAACGCTTCTTCAGGGAGCTAGGGCCCTTCGAAGATGACCTTCAAAAACTACTTTTCGTTTTATAGCTTCGGTACTACTGCAGCTATCGCAACCAATTTTGGGACATGAAATCTAGTTCGTAGGTTCATCAATTTGAGCCTTCCGGATTTTGTCACCTTTAACCAGGGGCGTACAAACCAAGGGGGTATTTGAGTAAATTTGACCCTACTCCTCTTAGGCTTTAATTTCTTACCATTTTTATATCTGATTATGATTCTCCAATGCCTTTTACATAAAAAAGGTACTCTTAGTAAAAATCGCTATCTGTCACAGTTTCCTCCGAAAATGGCTAAATCCAATCAATAATAAATTATTGGTCTTAAACCAATTATTACGTTGAAATATGAAAATGAGGTTCAGTACAGATAGTTGTTGGCTAGGATTTCTGTTGCGGCTGAAATGATCCAAACCATGCCTGATGTTTTTACTGACGTCAATTTAAATATGCTACGTAGGTGTAATACATGTATTGAACGTGGTGGCAGGCATTTTCAACAATTGTTATTTTGAATTTATTTTGGTACGTACAGGGTCAGTCAACGACAGCGTTAGTAAATTCATCTTCAAGACAAAAATTTACTCTGCCTTATCCTTGACTCACTCGTTAAACCTGTTTAATTGTTTTTTTTTGAAATATTTTGTATACGTTCCCTTTTACTTTTTATACCCCCAATTTCGAAAAGGCAATAAATCTCTCTAATCTAATTTATTTTCATTAAAGAAAAAGATTTGACTAACTTATAATGCTCACTATCTGTACTGAACCTCATTTTCATATTTCAACGTAATAATTGGTTTAAGACCAATAATTTATTATTTATTGGATTTAGCCATTTTCGGAGGAAACTGTGACAGATAGCGATTTTTACTAAGAGTACCTTTTTTATGTAAAAGGCATTGGAGAATCATAATCAGATATAAAAATGGTAAGAAATTGAAGCCTAAGAGGAGTAGGGTCAAATTTACTCAAATACCCCCTTGGTTTGTACGCCCCTGGTTAAAGGTGACAAAATCCGGAAGGCTCAAATTGATGAACCTACGAACTAGATTTCATGTCCCAAAATTGGTTGCGATAGCTGCAGTAGTACCGAAGCTATAAAACGAAAAGTAGTTTTTGAAGGTCATCTTCGAAGGGCCCTAGCTCCCTGAAGAAGCGTTTCCGGACCCATGTTCACATGAACTTTTTTTCTTATTTTCGTGTGTTTTATCTACCCTAGAATTTTGTAACATGATCATCGGAACACCCTGTATAATATAAACATTGACAAGTGTGCATATGTACTTACCGTTTAAAATCCTTGGGAAATTTAAACATACTTTTTTCTTCTCCTTCTTTCGTATCACATCTACGAAGGGCACAGCAATTTCCCGGCATATTCTTAATAGTTTTTTTTTTAAATATACACGGTTAAAATAAATATTTTAACGAACAGTCACACTCGAAACTCTCGAAACGAAGTAATAACATCGACTACCTGACTAAACAGACCGGCAAGGCTCTTGACAGCTATCCGGTCGAACCCCCACTCCATTTTTTTTTTGCGGGAACGTTACTGTCGCTTCTCTTTGGTAGGTAGTTCTCTGGTTCAACATATTATACAAAAGTTAAGAAACTCTTTGAGGACGTCTTAAAATTTCTGTCTAATCGAAAATGATTTAAAATTAAATAAAAAATAATTAAATTACACAGATCGAAGCCAATTTTATCGTTATTTATTAAAGTTTTTAATATAAAGTGATTAAAATATAATCAGTTATAATTCTTACATTAATTAGCGTTAAAGAAGTTGGCTTAATCACTGATTTTTTGATGTAATCAGTTGGCAGATTTAATTTTTTAAATCAATCTGGTGTAATCCGAATTTAACCAATACCCACTGACTTAATTTTGATTTAAAATTAAATCATTTTTTTAAGTGTGTACTGTGACGTCAAAAAAGATCATTCCCACTTGTCTGTTATCATTATAACCAGTGTATCGGTATGTACTATTAGCTCATAAAAACATGCAAACGTTCTTTTCCATCTTAGTTCAATACAGAATCAATAGTCACTGGCACGATACTTGAGTGCGTTAATTCATGTCTAAAGTTTATACGTATATCTCGAACAAAGTTATTACGAACATTCATATATACGGTATTATCTACGGCTTCCCTACGGTACACTCGTAAATCATTTACCCCCTTTAACTACACAGCCGCGTCTATTAAGTGCGACAGAAATGGCGGCATCATAATTTACAGGTGTATAATGCGAAACAGGGATAAGGCTAAAATCGCGATTAACGGCCCGTTCAGCGCGACATATTTCGCTGTTGTTAAATAGCTGTTAAATTATATAAGCTGTTGCAAACAGACAAAAGAAAATATTTCAATGCGTTCATTTTCTATAATAGGTATGGTGAAACGTTTTAAAATTATAAAGTTTATACAAAAAATGTTGCAGTGTTTTGTTGTGACAGGTACAGTTACAGAATTATACATACAGGTTAACTTTTAAATGTTAAGTTTAAGTTTTGCCATAACATTATGAAAAAAAATATATATATTTTGAAATTAAACTTTTGTTTTCCCGAAATCCTAAAATTAAAATAATTAAAGTGTCTGTATTGAAAAATCTTTTTAACGCTGTAAAATATAGAGGTACCGTCAAATGGGGTGAAATTGATTTTATGGGGAGACTTTGATAAGAGGAATTATTTTGTTAAATAAATTTAAATATCCCTCAATTATAATCCGCGGACATCCGCGCCATGCTCAGTCGAAAGAGTGAAGTTTCGCCATTGTTGTGTCCTGTTAGCATGCCGGTAAGTGTTTGCTATAATATTTTTGTAAATATTCTATAATAATACTGCAAATTAGCGTTAAATTGACACTGTCTAAAATTAGAAGTTATTTCATCAGTTTTTAGCAATTTTAGTAAAAAATCGGTTATTTACGATGAGGTGGTTTCTACTTAACCTCATTTCATGTAAAATTCGGCGCCAAATATGCTTGGTTGAAAACTATTAGTTGATATATCATGCGGGGTCACTTTGATAACACTTTCGGGGTGAGATTGATAGTATATTATATATGAATCTGTTGATGTTTTTAAACGTTAAAATTGTGTTAAAATGTGTTAATTTAAGTTCTGTAATTTATATTTGAAATAAAGTTTTCTTTTGACATCATAACTAAAGTCTAATTGTCACTTTTGCGAGGATATTAAAATTTAATTCTTATGCTGAGTGATAAGGGGTGACTTTGATAATCTCTGTAAACTTATGGATTTTCAAAGTCACCCCAAGCGCACATAAAATTAATAAAAAAAATATATTAAGAGTGAGGGAAAAAGTGTTACATTAATAACTCTTAGATCCAAAGCATTCGTTGTAATGCAAAAAAACAGTGCCTATCAAAGTCACCCCAATTTGAGCATAACTTTGATAATGAGGTTATTATTTATTTTCTAGCAAAAAAAACAATTATTGAAGTTCGTTTTAAGCAATAAAAGTGTGTCTATTAGAAATGAATTATAGAATAATGCTTCCTCAATTATACATCAAAACTGCAACAAAATATACAGCTTCTTTTTTGGGCCACACTTTTAGCAAATATATGGTGCTACCACAGTAGAGATCACTTTACTACGACAGCAATGTTTATTTGCAACCTTAGCTAAAAAAGGTACCTGTAAGTAGAGAGGAGAAATGCTGATCCAGCAAAGACCTTTGTTATAAGAAGCAAAATGCTATACAGGACATAAAAATTCTTTTTATTGTAGCAAAGTGTTATACTGATACAGAAAAGTAACTTTTTTTTAAAGGAAACGCGGAAGAAAGTATCTTTGTTATTCCGGCAAAGTGTCTTTAGAACCGATAGGAAGTGACTTTGCAAACACAGGGTTTTGTTTCTTGGAGTTACACGTGATCATATTTTATAAAGTGGCTTTATTACGCCAGCAAAAAAAATTATAGCTAAATGGACTTTACTGTCTCTGGTAATTTCTCTTTTGTCCCCTATTTAATTATATTTTTTTATAAACAGTATAAAGATTTTTATAACGACAGCAACAAATCTTATCTCAGTGCTTCCTGTTCCTGTAACAGTCTGGTATATTTTATGTTAAGACTGTTATGAGGTTGGCTAAAGAGACAGGACCGGACTTGGTTCTTCTACGTTAAACTTAAATAATAAAACCACCAAGAAAATCTAGCTTTTAAAATAAAAATATTATGACGCAACCTGACGTGTGAGCTTGTTACGGTCCCCTACTGAGCTGCGAATATTTTGAAGAAACCAGGGTCAGCTATTAATGTTATGACACTTGTAGAAATATATACTCATATATATATTGACTTACTTTAAGTCATTAAAGTGGTTTAATAATTGTAGTAATTGATAATAAAATTAACTAGTTAGCAAAATTTAAAAAAAGTAAGTTCGTGTAATTTTGTGTAACGCCCCCAAGAGACTCTTTTATAGAAATTTTTAAAATCAAAATCAGTTAAGCTCTCAATAAAATCCGCTCTATTTTCAAGTTAGGTGAACACAGATGATATTTGCTTTAACTGTCATCACGAAAAGTCGACTTGTCGCCCAACGGAATTGCTTTCCGCATCTCAAAAATGGAAAATTGGTTTTCGAGAACTCCGATGCGAATATTATTGCCAATAATTCAAATAATAAAGCAGAGAAAATAAACCAGAAAAGGCGAAATCAGTCGGAAAATACAATCATGCTTCTGGAAAATTATGAAAAGTCTATGGCTTGAAATTGTAAAGGTATGATTTTCTGATTAAATTAAGTTGAAGTCATTAAATTTTTAGCTTATAATGTTACTGGAATGAAAATGAAAATAAATATAAGGAAATTTATTTTTTACATTCTTTTTTTTTCAAACTTAAAAAATCACGGAGCTGCTGCATACACACGCTATATTATGCAAACCGATTGACGAATCATTTTGATTATTTTTCTTTAGACAACACTGCAATGGTTGATATAAGACGTAGAGCAGGCAGTCTTGTGGGTACTTTCTGGACATGGAAGCATAATGCATTGCTTTTACTAGAGACAAGGGATTTGCATGGTAATTTTTCCACCCCATGTAAGTTTTGTTTTACTCGAAACTAAAAGATAAAATTTGCAATTGTTATTTAAATCCCTAAAATACTTAAGATTACTAGTGAAGCTGGCGGAGATGTAAAAAAATACTTATTTTTATAGCAAAACAGAACTTTTTTAACCTTTGTATGTCAGGTATTTGATTCTGCTAGTTTCATATATTATTAAAATAAATTTGTATTAAGTTTTGGATGTGATGACTTTATTTTTAGTTCTAGAAAAATGTATTAATATTAACGTATAAATTCAAAAATTAATTTCCAAAACATTTTTTATGATCAAAGTTAAGGAAATTAATATTTTTGATTTTTCTTTCAAAAACTACAGTAAAACATTTTCTGTCACGGTTTTTACCATCTTTATGTTCCACCATCCACGAAACTGAGTGTACCCTTTTTCATATTGTACTGTTGATTTAGCGGGCAAAATATTTGAAACAACGATCTTCGTCGCATCCGTTATTTCTTGATGTGTCTCACTATCGCTATCAGACATTATGGAACTGAACAAACTCGAGCAAAACATTGTAAATGTCTTGATATACAAAACGATAGATTTGACTATCAATAAATTTTAAATAATTGCAGGTTTCCATGGTAATCAGAACAGGTGTAAGAAAAAATACCTTAAAAGCTATGAATTTAAATTTTAAATTTCTGTTCTAAACAAGATAATGAAAATAGTCCATATAATTAATAAAATAGTTAATAACAAACAGTTGTACCAAAAATATTGTTTGTATTTCGCGCGCAAAAGTGTTTTTATGGCACATTTGATTGAATTTTTAGCCTTGACCTGACGGTCTCGCTAAAAATTGACAATCTCATGTGCCATTAAAAAAACACCTATTCTGTACACTTAATACAAAAAAAATTATTTCGTTAAAAAATTACATTATTAAAAACATAGTTTTTTTTTTATTTTAGGAAGAAAATTTGTGTTTATTGTATTTTAATATTTTTGTATTATTATTAATATACTCTTTTGTAAATTAGTTTATTTTGCTTAATATATCCGATTGTTAATATGTGTGTTAATATGCAACAAGACTAGAGCGTTAAAATGAATTTTAGTTATTTTATTAAATAAATACAATAAACCCATTCATTTTAGTGAAATATAAACCTAATAGCCATTAATTTTATTATTATTGCAAACACGAAATTCATTTATCTTATTTTATATATTTTATTTTATTTATATATAAGTATATTATATATGTATACAACATCGTGTACGCGTTTAAATTACCTGAAAAGTCCTTTCTCGTTATAAAATATGCCTTCTAAGACACCATAATTATTAATTTTTTTAAAACGCTAAAATTAAGAAATATAGTAAAAAAGGCTATTCCATTTCAAAGTTTTATTAATAAGAGAAAAAATTGTAAAACGAAATTTTCCCGCTATTTTTGAAATAACTTTTAAAATACAGGACGAAACGACCTGCAATTTTTGCAGTTCTCTATACTAACTAGTTAGCAAAAAAAAATCGAGTTACAATAATTTAATGGTTGCATTTAAATTTTTTAATGAGTCGAAGCTAGAAAAAAAAGTTTAGTCACGATAAAAAAATTTTTTAAAATAACCCGTAGTTTGTGAAATTCGGATAACGCAGACCAAAGTTAGAGCCTTTTAAACATTTTTAATTGTTACTCTCCCCCCACACCGTTACCATGGCAATTACGAAAATTTCTGAACCAATAAAAATGTAATTTTTTTTTCTATGATCCAACTCGTTCTAGGAAATAGTGAGTTTATTGAGCTAAACGACCCACCGCATAGTCCAGATTTGATTCAGTCTGGTTTGTATTAATTCAGCTCATTTCGCAGACAATGATTATTACAAAATAGAATTATAAAATCGTTTCCAATAGTAGACAGTTTTAAACGATGCTAGAGAACATTTCTTTTCATTTTTCCGTAAACAGCAACATCGGCTGCGTTTGAGGGCTTTACAAACTTGTTCATCGTCATCTTTAATGGATTTATTACATTCAGAGAAACTATCTTCGTTTATATTCGGTTTCTTTGTAAAAAATATTAAATTAATTTGTGTTGGGCTACATGCTTGGTGAAACTGTTGTTCCATTGCACAGGAATAAAAATAATAACTACTTGTTATGTTTCACAAATTTAATCAGTTTCCTGACACGTGTTTCGGCCCTTTCGGGTCATTTTCAAAGGAGTACAAAAAGATAATAATTTCCACTTGACATTACAAAGGTATTTATATCTTATTATGGTAACTATACAAGTCAATAAAAACAACTTACAAAACCACATATCCAATGTTAAAATAGAAACTAAAAACAAACTTTTACAAAGTGGGGTCTACCAAATAGAATGTGACAACTGCGATGCTATCTACATTGGACAAAAAGGTAGAAATTTTGACACCAGGCTTAAAGAACACAAAACATCTATTAAAAAAAAATAAAACAGTGTGAGCTGATCACTGCATTAAATACATTCACTCAATCTCTAACAACATAAAACCCATATACATACACAATAAAAGCAGAAAACTAAATCTACTAGAAACAATAGCTATCAAAAAAGCCATAAAAAACAAACGTAATGCTATTAATAATCAAACCGAAATACCTTTAGGTGCTTCCCTAATTCTTATTGGCACACTTATTTGGGACTAAATATGTATTTGTACCTTTAATACATTTGGAAAACCCACAGTTGACCATTCAATCTTCTAATGCTAATTTTAATTTTATGACAGGTTTATAGTTACCATAATAAGATATAAATACCTTTGTAATGTCACTTAGCATTTAGTATCTTCTTGTACTCCTTTGAGAATGACCCGAAAGGGCCGAAACATGTGTCAGGAAACTGATTAAATTTGTGAAACATAACGTACTTAGTTATTATTTTTTCTTCCTGTGCAATAAAAATATTAAAGATTCATATTTTATTTCATTTACATTAAATTTCATAGGAAGAAAATATTGTAACTATTAAATATGTTACTGGGTAAAGCACAGTCACTTGTTTTCTTTTATGGCCAGGTACATATTTTTCTAGTTGTCCTCGTATATATACGTTGAAAATATCAAAGACATTACTCACTTTTTAAATGTAATCAATTTACGAACTGAAGAGACGAACACATCGATTACGAAACCAAAATCTACATAATAGATTAGCACAATTTGGGCTTTACGTCAATGCAACGAGTTTTATTAAAGGTACGGTTTCGACAAAATCGTTCTTTTTCGCAGCGTCAGCGTTCTAAATAATGCAATACTTTGTGCCACGGCAGCAACTCGCTAAACCGGAAATGTCTCAGTTTAGAAGTAAAGTGTAAAATTTAAAATACTGTGGCAGGAAATGCAGGATGACAAAAAGGAATTGAGAACTTTATTGATTTTACTTTAAGGGGATCGGTTTAACTTTTCAATATGTATCAGTATACAGGGTGATCCTTAAGTACATCAAGAAAATCTAGGATATGATTCCTGGCATCAATTTAAGATGAAAAGTTCATATGGACTTATGCCCTAAAATGCTTACTTACTAAGATACAGGGTGTTAAAATATTTTAAGAAATATTTATTTTAGTTAAATTTCGAAAATCCTTAAAGATACAGTATTGAAAATTCGTGCTTATCTATTTTGGATCAAACCACACCTTTTAATTAAAAAAGGTTTTGCTTCCTTCCACCAGTGGCGTGCGTACCAGATACTATCAATATTGTTTTGATGAAAATATTTGATACGCCACCGATTTTTTTAACTCTGATGCATTTTTATGCATTATTGATACAAGCTGAACAAGAGTTGTCTCTACTATGGTTTTGAAAAAAGCAGTAGATTTAAAGATAACTCTGATGCCGTATGGGACAAAATTAATTATTTTTTTTATTTTTTCCATTTTTCTTTAAATCTACTGCCTTTTTCAAAAACATAGTTGAGACAACTCTTGTTCAGCTTGTATCAATAATGCATAAAAATGCATCAGAGTTAAAAAAATCAGTGGCGTATCAAGTAGTTTCACTAAAACAATATTGATGGTATCTGGTACGCACGCCACTGGTGGAAGGAAGCAAAACCTTTTTTAATGAAAAGGTGTAGTTTGATCCAAAATAGATAAGCACGAATTTTCAATACCGTATCATTAAGGATTTTCGAAATTTAACTGAAATATTATATAATATATTTTTTAAAAATATTTTAACACCCTGTATCTTAGAGGGTAAGCATTTTAGGGCATAAGTCCATATGAAATTTTCAACTTAAATTGATGCCAGGAATCATATACTAGATTTTCTTGATGTACTTAAGGATCACCCTGTATATTCTATTCTCTTATGCTATTATTTAAGAAGCTTTTAAAAATTGACTATAATATGTTAGGTACTTGTAGAAAAAATATGTTTTATATGAAACTATACAGGGTGGCGCGCTCTATTCGCGTTGGTTTATTTACGAAAATTCATAGAATTTTTTTATAAAATTTGTATTGTAGGGTATATAGTTCCGTTAGAAGCACGTTAAAAAATTATTTTAAATCATACCGGGTGATTCAAAAAAAAATTACAGACCAAAGTTGTAAAAATTTAAATGGATTACCCTGTATGTTAGTACAGTACTAAAGGCAAGTTCATGTTATTAGACTTATACCTAAGTAATGATGTTTCTAAGATATTTAGTTTTTTTTACTGGTGGTTTCATTGCGGTACGTATCAGAGTCATATTTAATTTTAAAGAACTTTACGAACAATTTTTCTAAATAACTTTTAATTGGCTTATTAAAAAATAATAAAATTTGCTGCGCGTCCATCATACAAGAGCTGAGCGTACGTAAGAATCAACCAAAGCTCAATGGATAGAGGAAGAAACACTTTATCGAATGAGATAAAATTTGTTAAAATCCGTTCAGCCCAAACGAAGTAACCAATTTTTATACAAAGCAAATTTTGATATTCGCTTACCATTTTGTTTTAGACGATAAAGTAAAATGTTTATCACAAAAATATTCGTCATGCCCTAAGGATTAAAATATGAATATTTTCGGTACTTTCTTATTAGGCAACATAACGAGAAAACCCTAATTTTTTATTTGACCATGTCTGTTACGCCCCCTAGCGGACATATATCATACTTAAAACTAATTTCCATCGATTTCTCTTGGCAGTATTTACTAACATTATTTTTTCCTAAAGCTGTGGGTTAAGTCTCTATTATACGGATGACGGCCTTTCTTATTTAGATGCCAGTATATTCATTTAATCCAAGAAATTCTTGTATTTAAGGTGGAATTCTCAACGTCATTCCATCTATTGCCAACCTATAACCTATTTCGCGCTTTTTTTAGTTTATTATTAGATTAACTAACATTTAAATAAAATCAATATCGTCTGTACAATATTTAGGTAACTGACATATAACAAAAATATCTATTCATTTTATTGCTAATTTTGGGATAATTGCATGGTGAAAGAACAATGACATAATAATGTTAAAAAATTCTTACCCGATATTTTTCGCTATACAAGTCTCCTAAAATAGTTCACCGTCACGTCAAGATTTATAAATACAAACCCGAACAAACCTCTAAAAGATTACCGTGACTCAACCGTTTGCCGGGCCCGTCCACAATTCACATCCATGCATAAGGTTGGGTCGTTCGTTCTCCCTACTCTAATTTATCAGTGTTTTTCTACAATGTTATGCATGTATTATACATAAAAACCTTCCTCTTGAATCACTCTATCTGTTAAAAAAAAACGCTTCAAAATCCGTTGCGTAGTATTAAAGATTTAAGCATAGTTAGGGACGGACAGACAGCGACAGCGACTTTGTTTTATACTATGTTAAGATGTCAATTATTACCTATACAATATGAAGACGATAATGATTTTATTTAAATTTTGTATAAAAGCTAGAAAAATTAAATAAATATACGCGAAATAGGTTATAAGTTGGCAAGCATGTTGATACTCCCACCTTAAAGTAACGATTCTTAGTTTGAGATTTTGTGGCACCAGATTAATAAATTTCTGACATCATTAAATTCCTCTTTTTAAAAAAAATCAATGTATAGGACTGACGCCAAAGGCATACTTTCCGGCGCAATATATTATGCATACAATCTTTTCAATGCAGCTATTTAGAACAACGATACGCTAATGTAGTTATAAATAAAGAGTAGAAAATCGGATGCAGTAAAAACATTCCAGCATTAAGCGGAAGAGGTAAATGAATAAACTACAACTGAAACAAAAGTTAGCTCGTTCAGCATCCTGTGAATTAAAACCCGGCAGAAATTAAGTAGCAGCGTTTAATTAAATATTCACCTAACAATTCTTATTTTTACCTTTTGTTTTGTTGAGATTCTTTTATCATTTTCCCCTATTAGGGAAAGTAAAAAAAAGGAACAATTGTGAATTACCTTTATAGTAGCGTTTAAAACTAAAACTTTTTTATTTGTATGTCATATTTGATTTCAATTTGTTCAATATTTTGTGTTTTATAAAGACTTTTATCTACGACCATTACAATAAAACAAATTGCGTCTACATTACCGAAATGCCAAAGTAAATACGACCCACTATTATAGTGGGTCGTATTTCCTTTTGGGGGTGGTTTTTACCTTCAAAAGAGAGGTAAATTTCATGAAGACAAGAAAAAAGTATTCCAAACTAAAAATAATCGCAGCCGTAGTTCTGTATTTTTTCAGCAAATAAACAGGCTTTTTAATAGTGAATTAATTCCAGTTAAAAATTCCACCATGTTTTTTAATAACCAAAATCGCAATAGCGGATTGTGATTTATACAGGCTGTTATTTAAGTATGTGGCCAAACTCCAATGGGTGCGTCTTTAAGTGATTTTAAAAAGAAAAGTTCATATAAAGATGGGTACAGGGTGTCAAACTTAAAAAAAAAATTGGATGTTCGTAAATATCTTAATACTCTTTTATTCGATTTTGTTGAAACTTGGCTCATCAGTTAGGCCAGGATTCGACGAAAGAAAGAAAACTCACAGTTCTACTTGAACCAGTATACGGGGGCACGGTCAAAAAGATGAAGCACGAAGCTCCATCTAGTGTCGATGTGGAACACTTTTAATAATTGATAATTTATCTGTCATTGAATGACAAAACAAATTATTAATCGATAAATGATCTGTCATCGATTGTCATTCTATTCAAATAATTTTGTTTGTATTTTTTTTTATTCGGGATATTCTCTATAGTTCATACCAAATTTCCTATTAAAAAATTAAATTCGCATGATTCATGCATATTGCCAGAAAATATCCGTTGCCCTGCGAGCTCGTGATTCTTTTAGGCAATATGCATTTATGCCTTTATTAAAATATTGAATTTAAAGAAAATTTTCAAAATTTTCCGGAAATTTTTCATGCACTTGTTATATTATTACTGAATATATAATAAACAGCCAACAGCCGTAGTCCAACTCACCGCCACCCGGTGTTCCAGCTTCATCTGTATATCTATGTGTATACATGTAGGTACAGTATCTCCGGAGATGTGGTAGACCAGATGGCAAACGGACCAAATATTTAATTTTTCGAGGAAAAGTAATGTTTAATAAAAAATGTTGCTTGCTGAAAAATACGATTGTCGATGAAAAACAATTTTTTTACAGGGTCTGTAAAGTTAAAAATTCAAATTTTTTACAAGAGTACCAACACTTAGTCTAAAGTTTTTGGCAAAATGCGATTTAAGATATTTCTTTTAAATCATCACATCTTCTAAGAATAAGGGTACTTTACTTTTCTAAAGAAATTTGATTTTTAACTTTATGGACATTCTTTATACATTTTTTTTTTATCGACAATCGTATTTTTTTAGCAAGCAAAATTTTTTATAAACAATTGATTTTCCACGAAAAAAAAGTTTTTATCCGTTTGCTCTCTTGTTCAACGAGAAACGTCACAATGTCAACATAGGTAGGTATATGTAAATTTACTTCTTCCTATTTTCACTTTCATATGAAATCCGTTTCTGGCAAGCACTGTATAACAAGGGCGTAGATATCTTTTTTTTTTCTGGGGGGTAAAGTATCAATAATTTTTAAGGGTTTGTCGCCTCTCAAAAATATTGACCTCTAGATCCGGTCTCTATATTTCAAGTATTACGTTGTTGCTGCCTCACTTATGCCTCATTTTGCCAGGGCGTGGAACAATCACGGTCCTGGGGGGAGGGGGGGGGGAATTGCCGTCCTCGAGGGGATATTTAGGTACAATTATGTATCATTTTGTCCTAGGGAGGGGTTATTACCATCCTGGGAGGGGGTATATATCCCCTCCACCTCCTGCGCCCTTTCCGCATAAGTGGATAGTTCTAAAAAGAGCATAGTATTTGACTCGCGTATGCATGATAAATCATAATATTACATTAAACTTTTTTTTAATTTTATTTCCCGCTTTTTATGGTCTTTCTTATACGCTTTATAACTAAAATATGTAATTTATGAGATTTTTTACATTATTTTGACACAAATAACTTTCCTCTACATTATTATTATTAAAATTAAAAAAAAAATAATCGTACAGAATGATACCCACTTTTTCAGGGTCTTAAGGAAAAATATTATGCCTATAATTAAAATAAATAAATGTCGTCTTTTCATAACCGTTTACAATAAAAAGGTGTCTTATGCATAATCAACGAACAAAGAACAAACAACAGAAACCAGCAAAATTATGAATGCAATACAAAAATAAAATGACTTTATAAATACCCCGTTTTACGAACAGGTGGCGGCAGTGAATAATTTAGTATGGCTGGGAATTTCGTTTTTCGTTTTATTTCGGTGTTTTTGGGTAAATATTTGTATTAGAGGTTTTTTGGGGCTTATTACCTATTGCGTAACGTTACGCTTTAAGCTAAATACACAACGTCATTTTTATCTGTATAGCCTGTATTTAAGGTCAGGCTTTATTGCAGAGGTTTTTCGACTGCAATAGGGAACATAAATCGCTGTAGCTGTGTTATTACACAATAATTTATTTTACAAATACTAATAAGATGTGACTTTGTAAAGGTATTTTGAAAAGCCAAACCTGACTACTATCAAATGAAACGGTGGATGGAAGTCCTTACCAGTGGCAGAAAGATGTATTGACAACTCACTGGAAAATAAGAAAGTTGCTAAAATTCTTCTTACACGTCGTCTTCCAGTACTATTGTTTTTATTCCCTCTACAAGCATACAAAATGACAACAAATCCCTGATCAGTGCACTGAGAAAAAGGATTAATTCCCAATACCCAGATATATTTCATCCAACTAAATAATCGAGTTGGTAACGAGCAACTAAATCACCGAATTCAAAGAATTACATAATTTAATTGGAATTTCAATAAAGGTTTAATTGAACCACAACTATACCAAAAATGTTTAATAGAAATTAAATTGCGTAAATTATAATTTATTTGATTTTTGGATAGTGCATATTTAGCAAAATTAAAATTTTGTTGTCACAATGACGATTTAATTCATGTAATGAATAATAATTCTTTGTGGTAATTATATTTTATTTTAAACAGATTTTAATATTCTTGTGGCAACTATACTATAGTTTGCAAAAACGAAATCAATTTTGCTCAAAAGTAATGCGTTATTCCAAAAATAATATCAATTTATTGGCGCAATTATATCAGATTGTAAGAAATAGAACAATATGTTTTAGAAATAATGTATTATTGTGCTAAAATAAGTTAATTTAATTGTAACAATTATTTAGAGATTAATTTTAAACCCTCAAAATATTTTTTAAAACTAATTTATAATTGTAACAATATGTTGATTTTATTTAGTCAACTATTGCATGCATTTGAGAATAATATTATTTTATTGGCGCAATTATATCAGATTGTAAGAAATAAAACAATATGTTTTAGAAATAATCTTTATTTTTGACAAACCTCGTATACGGCTGGAAAAATTTAATATTATTTGATAGTTGCATAGGTTTTAGACCAAGCGGAACTTTTTATGAAGAATATGTAACTGTTTTTCGGAAAATTAATAATAAAACAGTTTCCCCTATGGGTCCAACTTCTTGCCGGATACTGTATAAGGAATAAACATTTCGGACAGCGGTTTTCACCAGTAACTGTAATATTTTGATGCTCTTCTTCCTAGAGAAAAATAAAAATACCATTAAAATTTTCGAGAAAATCATAAAAATCTGCGACCTCGTCATAAAGCGCCACCTATGACACGAAAAATAACTGAACTCAAAATGTTATTATTCTAGTAGAGCGCCCATAAAATTGCTTTAAAATTAAAAAAAGTTATTTGAAATCGGTTATTCCAAAAAAAAGTTATTGACTTTTTTCAAACCAACGTTGTGATATTTTCAGTAGGTTACAAAAGAAAAATTTCAATATAGGTCCACTTGAAACAATTTTGAATAAAACAATATTTTCTGCTCCGACGTTGGATTTACGATTCTATACGGAAAATTATATTTATTTTTTAATAAAAATGCATATTATTATAGTATATTTACTTAATAGTTTCCGAGATATTGACCCGTTTTCTATTTCTAACGTTCCATTTACCGTGAAACACCCTGTATAATGCACTTACTTAAATTACTATGTGCATATTTATTTTATTTTTACCATTTTCTGATTAATTGGTTAAAAAATTAAATTTTAAATAATCGTCAGGTTTAAAACAATTATTATGATATTTATTTTGGCAGCCATATTTTATATACAATTATTTAAGACAGGATTTCTCAAACTACTTAGGTACTTATTGAAAATAATTTGGTTTAAATTCCATTCAATATTTATAAATGCATTAATACATGTTATTTGTAGAAAAATTGGTACGGTTATACAGCGTGCGCATTGGAAAATTTAGTCAAATTGTTGGATTTTCGTAGCGCAATTCGCAACACATACATATAATAATGTACGCCACCTTCCTGGCGCGGCGCGGCAATTGTAGAACCATATACCTACCTAGTAGATAAAACTAAAATATTAGATAATAAAATGGTAGGTATAATAATTGATGACTTACCGACAAACACAGGTACTAACATGGGTAACCGCCAGGTTTTTAATATTTTCTCCATTTCATCCATAACTATATAATTATAATTGGACCACTTGAAGACAAACAAAAGAAAATACCGACACCCGACACCAACCCGCGCGCTTCGAATTAAATGCTTCGCGTCGCCGGTCGTCTTCACGTTGAGACTCGAGCCGTTATTCTGGGAATCACCAACTAACTTGCCTACAGTAAAATTTAGTTCGCGGAACTCTGGCAAAATAAATTTATTTTGGCATATCTGTTTTATTTGCAGTATTAAATTATAATCTCTAGATTTCTTATAGCATACTATGCTAACAAATATCTAAATTCCTTGAATAAAATATTTATTAAGAAAATTGAAAGTAAATAATATTAGTAAACTGTAATTGATTGCATTCAACTTTTGTTAATTTAACCATATATATTCCAATTCGATTTTTTAGTTGCCCGAATTAATCAAAAATATTTGACAAAATTATGTCAAGAGTAATTTAGTGTAGTGAACTATAATCTTATTTATCCAATTAAAAACCCAATACTAGAAATGTTAAAAATCGTTTAATTGCCACCAGAAAGAAATTTTTCTCAGTGTGCAGAAGAAATTCATATTTCGGGTTTTTCAAATTGTACCGTGCGAGCAAAAATTATTTGCATCAAAGAGGGCATTGCATCTAAGGACGTAATACTTAGCCGTAGAGCTTAATATATGTTGGGTGTCAGTAATTACCTGAATTAACAATCAATCAGTTATTCCGTCATCATTGACAGTCGTTAGAAGTAATTTGATTCATCGCTAATTTTTCCAATTTCTTGAACAATTCACACGATGAGCTTTACGGAACACCACAAAACATTCATGGTGGAAGCGTATTTTCGAAACGGGGTTAGAGTAAATGGTGAGTGGCAATAATCCGGGTTTGTGCATGGACGATTTTCATGAACATTTTCCTAACGTTGCTTTTATTGCTGGGGATTTTTATCATAGCCTGAAAAGAACCGTGGCTGTGTTTAGGGAAACATGTTCTATACAATACAAAAAAGTAGCAGGAAGACGATCTGTAAGAACAGAAGAACTTGTTGCAAACGTTCGTGAAATAATGCAAAATACGCTAACAAATTATATAAGACGCCTGTCCCAAGAACTGGGAAGATCTTATGGAACATGCAGGACTATTCTTAAGAAGCAGCTAAATTTATTTCCTTATAAAGTGCAAGTATTCCAAGAAATACAAGCCGCAGATTTTGAAGAAATGAAGAGACGTGTGAATTTATGCTTGGAGCATGGCGGTGGCCAATTTCAGCAATTTATGTAATTATTTTTCTTTTTCTTTCTGTATATTCTTACTTTGTTAATTTTGTAAACAACAAAAATAAATTTGTATTTGTCTACTTATTTTATTACTCATTAGTTTGGCATATCATGTCATAATATGAATTTAACAAAATTTTAACCTAGATTTGGTTAGATATATCGTCCCCATATTATTGTGATCTAAACCAAACCCTACGTTTTTTAATCCAAGTCCTCTTTGATGCAAATAATTTTTGCTCGCACGATACAAGAAATGTTATTGTTGTGACAAGTGTACAAATGTTAATGTCAATAATATTTTAGATATTGACAACAAGTATTAATAGTCTACTTTTAATAGTGTTTATAGAAAAATAAATTTATTTAATTTGATTATGTATGTAATAATAAAATTTTTAAAATTATTTTTCTGCTTTATTTTCCGTATTTTAGGACCAAGCCAGAGTTATTCTTGTTGAATATATAGGGTATTATGGAAATTATTTATTATATTTACACAATCCTGATATGAAAACAAATAGCAGACATTTTTTAGAATGTACAATTGCACAATCTGTCTTTGGAAATTTGTGACCCGCCGCTACTACTGGTGGATTACGATAACCAATGGACAGAGGGTATTGATGCATTCTGGCCAATGATAGGTTTATTTTGTTAATAACAGGTTACGAAAATCGATATTTTCCCTTCCCCAGTTAAAATACAGGGTGTCTCCAAAAGGTGCGGAAACATGTTACCACAAATTCCTGAGGCTTAAATATGACGATCTAACACAACTTACCTTAGTCCAAAAGTGGACGATTTCGGAGATACAGAGTGTCAAAAGTTCAATTTGGTTTTTTAAAACGTATTAAGTATTCTTTGTACACACGAAAATGGAGGTCATTTTGAACATTTGTAAAAGGCATTTTAAAAAAATTTAATTTAATTTTTGTTAATGATAAATCACTTAATAACTGGTTTTACTAGAGAATAAAATTAACAAAACATTTATGTAATTGTTTTTTTTTTAATTTTTAGTAACAATTATTTTAGTTTAACGCCTTCGTTTCAAATTGTGTTCAATTATTACAATAATTTAGACCTGGCCATACACGAAGTGAATTTTTTAAATCCAGATATCTCAAAAACGGCTGTTCAAATCGACTCTTACCACGTATACCTACCTTTTTTAGGTTAGAGACGTTGAAATGTTTATTTAATATAGTTTAATACAGAGTGGCCAAAAAAGTTATTTCGTTTTAAATTGCTGCAAGGTACCGCAGGTGGCGCCCTCTAAATTTCACAATGAAAATGGGAGCAGATTTTAATTTTTCACCCCATAAAACCTACCTACCCAAATATTTTGACAATACACCAATTATTAAAAAAATTATTTATGAGAAACTAAAACTAAATTGAACTTTTGACACCCTGTATCTCCGAAATCATCCCCTTTTGAACTGAGGTAAGTTGGGTTAGATCGTCACATTTAAGCCTCAGGAATTTGTGGTAGCATTTTTTGCGTACCTTTTAGAGACACCCATACAGAGAAGACTGCTCTTAGAAAATTTGTAAACTAGTACATTTCCAAAAGAATATAATTATCCCTCTCACATCGCGGGACACAAATACGGCCTATTTGTTATGGCAAAAGGTTATCCGGGTTATCCCTGGATTTGCGTTTTGGGTAGACGCATTGACCAATATTAATTACTGCCGACGAAGAGGAAAGTTCGTAGACAAACTTGTCACGAATTTAAATCGGGTTTTGTGAACGCAGACATGACAGCAATAATAAAACTTATGTTGGTTATGTATGCGGGCTCGAACAAAGGCGGTGGTATTACACACTTGGAAATTTAAATTTTTAGTATTTTAAGTTTATTTTAACTTCATATTTACTGGTGAATATAGAAGATTTATAAATATGAGTACGGAATTATTTAAACAAAGAGAATTTTAAAGTTTTGTTAAGAAAATACTGTGTTCAACAAAACCGCAGGTTAAGATTTGACAGTACATACATGCTGAATTAACAAATAGAACTATTAGGGAAAGGTTGCCCTTATTGGACTAGTTTTAAGTTTCTTCGTTGTGGGTTTTGGATACATCTATACAGCGATTTCAGAATTATACCTAAGAGACCCAAATCTTCAGTTGACAAAATTGCTTGTTTGTAAGTTCTATACTCTAATTTAAAAAATGTTTATTATCTAGTACTGTAAACATTAACAATAAGGCGGAACAATAAAAAATAGTATTGATTGCAGCTCTTACATTAATAATAATTAATAAGCTTTGCCATTCTACTTTATAGTGGACCGACTGAAAGCACGGCGTTGTCATACGTCAGGAACGCAAAATATCGGCAGGGCCCGCTTCTAAAAACAGGCAGTTGAAGTGCGGTCACGAACGTTAACGTATACGTACAAATTGACAGCTATGCATGCGCAGTAATCACATTTTGACGTACGTGTTTCAAGTAGTTCAACGGGCGTACGTTACATTACGTTGTTTTACGGGACGTGAAAAATGAATGTTCCGTTACCCGAAGGACCTCCGAATATAACCGATTATTTCCGAAATGCCGTCTTTTGACAAACAGTTCCTAACTTTTATCTGTAGTTGTAAATGAATAACTTTATCTAACCACAAAAACCTACAACCAAATCGCTAATAATTTTACATTAAAAAATTCCGTTTTGCAGCTGAGCTGTGAAAATTGTTTCTATTATATTATTAAAAATGAGCGGCGCTAGTGATACGTCCAAAAGTAGATTCCGTTTTACGGAGGATCAATAGGTGCTATTTCATTCAGGTTAAATCGTCCGTAAAGCTTAGCTCTGTTACCCAGGTTATCATTTAAAATTTGTAGCGCCATTCCATCATCTATATCATCATCTTCATTAAACTCTCCAAGAATAGCAATATCCAAAATATCTTCCATACTATCCTTTTTGCTTTCCTTCCTTCTTCATGCAATTTTCTTAACTTTTAAAAAAATCACAGAAAAAGGTACAAAATAATGATAATAATATGACAAATGACAAATGTGAAATTGCATTTTTTGCAGGTTACGTTAAGGGGCACAGAAGATAAGCACTTCAACTAAAATTCTTGCCACCGGTTTGTCACGTTAACTCCTCAACTAACGTGCGTAAATTTGCTTACGTATTTGTTGTACTTCAACTGCCTAATGGCTTATTGACAGAAGTAGTGGCTATATTTTACGGGAAAAAAGCCAGTTGTGTATCAAACAGATTAGAAATTAAAGATAGCATCAAAATATAAATATAAAATAAATTAAGATACCAACTATAATGTTAATTATTTAGCAAATATTTCCAGGTTCTTGATAGAAAAAAGCCACTGATTAATAAAATTTCCTTACCATATCTGTTCATTTTGACATAAAAATCCTAGTATCGTACCTGAAACAAAAACATTTATTAGGTATAATTATTAATAATCCAGCAAACAACTTTAAATTAAAGAATAAATATAAAAAAATATAAAAATAATACATTATTTAAACCTCTTTTCTGTCCTTTCCTTAAAAAAATAAAAAAGCTGAAAATAAAACAAAAAAGCCACGCAGACTATATAATTTTAAATAAGGATTGTGTAAACAATGATAAGCAAATAAACCCACCAGTATATGGAGAGTTTTGAACAAAAAACTTAAGCAAAAAATATGCTATATTTAAAAAAACAAATTGAGAAATGAATTAGAAACAAAAAAACCGTGATGTGTTAAATATAAATTTAATTATCATAGTTCCAAAGGGTTATATTAATTAAATGTGGGGCACAACAACTGTACCGCAATGATGAATTAAGTAGCAGTATTTTGATGTAAGTTTTTTTTTATGTATTTTTAACTATTTTAGAACATATCATAAATAATTCATTCTTATCTGGGGCTTGAGGTACAATTATTGACCCCCATCCTATTAAATCTCATCATAGCTAAAGACATAAACTCTTTTCAAATAAAAAAATGTTTGATGACTTTAATTGGTCATATTATTAATATAGACAACTATCACCTTTAAACTGTTATAATATTTTATAAAAGTATTGCCAGATTGTTCCATCTGTGTAAAATATTAGGCCATTCTTGCGTGTGCCTTCAGAAATTTAATATGAACCATTATCCCGCAAAAACAGAAAGACAATTTGTATAATATTCCAATTTGTCCCTGTGTTACGATTTATTTTTATATGACGATTAAGGTAACATTTCAGGACCGGCTGAGGTAACTTATTTTTGAACTTCCAGGATGAATGTAAAAATATTTTTTTAAAACTTCACTCTGTACCAACAATAAAATGAGATGTATCACGATATCATTCTAGCAAATAAACAAGGAACCCTGACAGTCACAGTAAAACATCTAGAAAAAATGTATTTCGCGCTGAGGCAGTTTTATGAATTTGTGAATATTACAGAGTTGACCACATGTATCAGAACTATTTTCTTACAGTTCAACCTCAAGCCACCTTCCATGGACCAGTTCTTTATAGTTTCAGCTGCATGCAAACACTCCCCTGATAGTTAGGCCCCATTATCCCCAGACATTATCACAGTCGAATCGTCTGCGTACTGACAGGCTAGATAAATAAATAACAAATATCCTAGAAAGAGTGCTTACGGTGTTTTCATACAGCAAAAATAGCACCAGCCCAAGAATCGATCCCAGAGGAACACGGTGGTTCACGCAAACCGGCCCAGAGAAGACTGGTTCCGTTATTCGATATGGCTATTACCTGTTGTCTGTCTAGTAGGGAAGCACATAGGTACTTCTCAAAGCCCATGGGCAGTCAGTCTCTGTATTAAAAAAATATGGTCTGTCGTGTTGAATGCCTTTGACAGATCAAGGAATATGCCCGCAACTTTTCTATTTTGGATATAAGTAAAAAAAATTGCCGACCCAAAGACCTGAACCCTTAGTCTCCCTAGAGTTTCACACGCACTCAATAAGTGCAACGGTATTTCCTTTTCTTCCTGATAGCACCCAGGACAAGTTATATCTTTGAGATCAAGTAATGGCATAGTGTAACTGTTGACTGCAATTTCCAATAATATTATTTGAAGGTATAATGTGACACCACCAAGTCTAACTTTACACCATAAAGTACGCACATGTAAGTCCGAACCTGGTAATACGCACTGGGAAACGAAAGTTTCTTCGATACTCCTACAATATAAGGAAATTATGTATATTACAGCAATATTTCTACTCAAGACGAAGAAATTATACAGTGCTAAAAGCAATCTTTTTTATGCGGACTTTGTGCCATTATGGAGTGATATAATGTTTAATTTGTTAAATTTATAATGTCATAAAGAAAGGTAAACACGGGAATATTAAATGTTATTTTTGTTTAACCCACCTTTTTTCTCAAACATTAAAGTCAAATAAAATTATGTTAAGCACGTAAAAGGTCGTTATAATGTTTTTAAAACAGATTAATTTTTTTAAAAAGATTTTAAAGTCTGGATTAACCATTATTAACAGTTGAGCAACAGTAATTTTGATTATAGGGTTAAAATTCGTCCTGGGATTCGAACTCAGTCGCTGGTCGTATAACAGCGCCGATATTTTCATTCTATTTAAATGTATGTTATCAGTTATAGCTGCTGCTAAGGATGTCGTTAGAGGAAGAATTAACCATCAATTTGATCCTGATCCTCCCTTTGATCTAAGGATGAATATTTTATTATATTACCAAGACCAAAATCATATATAACTCAGTAGGTTTAAAATAGTATATTACCTAGTTTGTTATAAAAGTTTTATCTTGATATTTGCTTTATTTTAAACAATGCTCACATTAATATTAATATAAATTTAATTACAAAAAACACATTTACTTACCCATTGTCAGTAAACATTCTATGAATATTGATATTCTATCCCAGATACTTGTAAAAATGGAAGTAATTATAAACGGGTATTCATTTCCGCTCTACCCAATTGACATATTTAGTGGGTTGCCTCATCTATTTGCCCTTATTTCTTTTTCTTTATAATAAAGAATCCTATTGGTTCCCAGAATTAAAGAAAGTCACGTTTTTTTTTAATCCGCAGTAATGCATAAGTGCTTTACCACCCGGCACTCCAATTCGCTCAACGCACGGGTCCCGAAAATTGGTTGTTTTTAAATGAATAGTTTTTTTCAACCCAATTGTCGAAAAAAATTTCAACGCGCCTTTTGATATAAAGCTTTTTATAGTCAAGTTAACAGTGTTTTTTTTTTTATTTTCATAGGTGGTTGTAGAAAAAAATAACAAAAATAAAACCCAAGATGTATTTAGGTTTATTAAACTATTTCAGACAATACATTATAAAAAAAATTATAATTTGCAAGAAAAATGGCAATAGCCAATAGCAGGACAATTTTTGTGCTTTGTCGCACATATTATTATGTATGCCCTTGGTATACTAATAACAGCACTACCGGAAATGAAATCTAACTACTCCACCAAGCACAAAATGGGCTGTTAAGTGATGTATAAAGGGATGAACATTGGAGACATTACACCAAAGGGTTATTTGCATATAATTAGAGGGAACATTAAGCAAATTATTTGTGCCAAATAGACCATAATTTCCGAATCAAACAAAACATATACCCAAGTGTATGCGTAAGTTGCACATACATATCTTTGTCATATTATGGTTATAAAGGGTGCGATGTACACTTTCGCACGCTATTTTGAATGCAGAAAGTAATACTTTTTTAAAAAATAATAAGCCGGAGCAAACTAGATAAAAATAAATGGAATCCGCAATAAATCTTCAATGAGCTACAAATTGAAATTTAAATCTTAATATTTTTCGTTTCTAATTCTCTTTACTAATAATAAAAATAATATCTTGATTAAAAAATACTAATGTTTTTTTAATTTTCGTAAAAGAAAAATGTATAATCTTAAAGTTAATTTTCCTGAGAATTCATGCTTTCCTTAATGTATACATGTTAAAAATTTTATTGTATACTAAAATTTAATTAATTTTTTATAGGACGAGATCGATCTTGGGAACGGATTGAACTCTTCCCACTACAAAAGAAAAAGGTCGGCAGAGAAAAAATCTACTTATATAGACAACACTGCCTACGAACCCACCCAAAGTTAGCCGAACGGTGCGCGACAATGCCCGAACATTGAGTTTCGGCATGGCCGAAGGTTCAGCCGGTTTTTGGCCGAAACCGAAACTAGATTTTCTGGCCGAACCTAGCCAAAACCGAAACCGAACCTCCGGTCGGTCTCTACTTAAAATATTAAAAAGAAACGCAAAAAATGATTTTTTTGTATGTTTTTCTGATTTATAAACAGTTTTCTTCTATTTATAAATAATAATATCTATTTTTTCGTCTACGCAACGCGTAGTTCGTAACTGCCGTGGCATGCAGGAATGTTTCACTTTCCGTAATTGTATACATGTAGGGAAAATGTTTGTCCGCCCATTTCTTAGTAATAAGTTAGAATAGTACAAATATGAAGTATCGCAAAGCAAACAGAGGTAGGTAGATTATATTTCCCCCGCTCCATCGTATTGCATCTGAATGAAAGGATCAGGATCAAGCAAAACGCATCGAGCCAGCCAGATCCGATGCGATGGAGTGGGGGAAACATAATCTACCTATTTCTGTTTACTTTGCGATACTTCATATATGTACTATTCTGACTTATTACTAAAAGATGGGAGGACAAACATTTTCCCTACGTGTATAATTCTGATTTTAAAATTTGATAATATTTACTGAACAATAAATTTGTGTTTTGCGTGGGTATAAAAACGGGTTCTTGTAATAATATGTATGTGATCTGATCTGTCATTAACATAATTGTACATGCACTTGGTTTTTAAAATTTCTCTAAATTATAAAATGTGTAACTTGGAATAAATTCGGTAATAAATCCAGTACAATTTTTTTTTCGGAAAAATGCTTGACGAAGACAAAACCAACAAGCCAAAAAGACAGGAAAAACTGTGTCTACTGGATCCCCTGCGAGTGCCGCCAATCTTATATTGGTGAGATACTAAGACCTCTTGAAATTAGAAATAAAGAGCACAGAAACAATAGTCTAAAGTCAAGTGCAGCTGACCATGCCTGGACATATGGTTATCATATTATGTAGTCAGAAGCTGAAATCATGCATAAAGAACTACACTGCAAAAAGAGGAAGTTCAAGGAAGCCAGGTTGTTTTATTAGTAAGCCATCATTAAAATATAAGAAATATCTATATTTGTTAAATAGATGCAATCTTGAATCAAACCGCGAACAAATTAAACGCATATGACTGCACCCATCTCAGTTATGCTCCAGTGCACCTAGCTATTATAAATAGAGCTGTAGTTACTGTGTTTATTTAGATGATATCGATAATATCGATATTATCGATATTTATCGATATATCGACTATATCGATATTTTTTAAAATTCGATATTGGAATTTCAATATCGCCCAGCCCTAATCATTCAACTATAATAGGTATAATAAAGATTTTTGTCTAGGTAGGGTATTAAAACATTTTACATATAATTTTCTTCAAAGGAGTAAGTGAGGACTACAATTTGAATATTTTAATTAAATCCCAGAGCTCGTTAAAAAATTATTAAAGAATTATTTATTTAAAAAACAATAAAAATTGAGGAAAGATTTGAAATACTTTATAAATGATATTTTCAAAATTTGTTAAATTGTAGCATATAATTCTTGTAATCTAATAATACAAGTGTAATTATAACATAGTCATTTTAAAATGTTAAGAATGTAGGACGCCCGGCCACTATTTTAAAGCTTAAGGAATTATTATGATCCTAAGTTTTCTTTTATTCAAAAAAGGTATTCGTGTAAAAAATTATTGGGCTAATAGTTAAGGAAAAAAGGATTAATTTAAATCATTTTATAAACTATAATTATTGGTATGTTAAATCAAAAACCCTCGGATGGCCATAGCTTCCTTATAACACATTTAAGGACCAATATTTAATTGAATCTTTTTTCTTCATGTGTTCATAATTAGAGTCTCCCCTTAAAATGAAGGTACGGAGTTTTACAGGGCACATAAGAAAATATTGATATATTTATAATATAATATTTTTATGTTTTATCGATAATATATATTTTTATGTTTTATCGATAATATATATTATCGAATAACGATATTTAAAAAATAAAATATCGATAATTATCGATATTTATCGATAGTATTGATATTTATCGATATTATTGATATATCGACTATATCAATATTTTTTTTAATATCGATATTCGATATTGGAATTTCAATATCTCCCAGTCCTATTTGATACCAGTGTATCCCTAATTAGAGATATGAAGATATCGATAATTTTTTCAAATGGCAATCCTAGTTTTTTTTTTACTACCAAGTGTCAAATTTTTATTCCCTGTCATTTATTAGATATCAAACAAGCCAAAATCTTTAATACTTTTTCGTCAATAAATGGTCAAAATGTTGTCCATTTACTATTTGGCAATAACCTAAACGCAAGTAAAACTCGTTTTGAACATTTCTAGTTACTTAAAAATTTTACATTTGGTACTTATGTATAACTTAAACTTTGAAAATAGTCAAGGAAAAATATTGTTTCCATTTAAAAAAATTGTCGATATAAATCATATCTCAAATTTGGGACAAATATCAATATTTTTTTTATAAAAAAGACCACAACTTAAAATGTTAATAACCGTGTCCAAGCATCTTTCCAAAAATAAACTGTACTGGAATTACTAAAGTTATTCCAAGTTACAAACTCACACTGTATATTAATTATATAATAATTTTAAAATATATAGAATAAAGAGCCACAATTAAAAAATTTATTTTAATTGATATTAAAGTATCTACTAAAAAAATAATTAAAGAAAATAATAACTTAAAACGAAAAAAAACGTGTCCATTTAACTTAAGACAATTAGTTTAATTGACACTAATAAAAAGGAAATTCTACCTAAATTTCAAATACCTAGTCCAATATATTAAAAACGTCAAATGATAGGTACCCAATAAATTCTTGAAAACGATATTACATTTTTTATTCGTAATGTTCGAGATGACAAAATTTTGCAGAGAAATAAATCCTCACATAAACTTTTATAACTTCAGATAATATTTCCGAGAAACTAGCTCTGTCTCTGAAATTACCTCAATCTAGAACTTACAATTGCAAATAACTTATACAAACCGCAATAAAGTTTTCGAATCATATTTTTACAAAATGTGATAAAATCTTTAACATGAAAAGCGTCAATTTAACTTTTCAACTTGCCGCGACTCGACAAGTCATTATACACTATCTTGATTGTACTTTAAATTACTGTTGATCAGAAATACGTTCAAATTTTAGTTTACTAAAAGTATCTAAGTAGAATACGAAAGTTATTTAATTTTGATTAAAAAAGATTCAGATACTGCGGGCAAGTTTAAAGGCCTTCATTTCCCAAAATTAGAGCTCATGGCTATTTAAATTTTCATTCTGTAAATTTTGTGTCGTATAGATCGGTGATTTATAAAAAAATAACGATTTTCATAATGGCGAACCGAGTTTGAGGCCTTTTGGTAACGTGGATTTAATGGGATTTTTAGTATTTTAAAAAGAGTTTATACCACTCCTTTTTCACTAGTCCCATGCTAATTTGTTCCGGGTATTTCATTAGCTGTACTGGAGTATAGATACTATCCGCACTATTTCTGTCATGATATCGTCTTTCGTTAGTGAAGATCACATCAGAATTAAACTAAAAAGGATTACAATTTGCTTCGAGAACGAAGCCGCGTGTAGGTAAAATACAGGATCTTCCATAACTAAGGGGGCATGCGCTACAGGAGAGAGTAGACTTAAAAATAGGTCGTTTACGAATTTATAATAAAATATCCAGGGTTAATTTTCAATAAAATAGGTTTCGTTAAGAGTTTATTTAAATGCAAATATCTCAGAAACTAATTAAAATTTCGAGATTAATGAAACACAATTTTTTTAACGTATAAGAACCCTCTTTCAGAATTTGATTTAAAGCGGTCAGAAATATGAGAGACAAAAAATATATGCGAGAATTTACCAAACTGAATTTCGTGTATAAGTCCTTGCCTAAGTTCCTCTAAATTTTCTGGTTTTTGTTAAGTAAACTTTAGTTTTTAGGTGACACCAACGCAAATAATCTAAAATATTAAGGTACGGTCATCGTGGCGGCCATTTTTTGCGGAAGCTGAGAGTGTGTTTTTCGTATCTAGTGAGTATTTTCTGCAGACCAATATCGACAGTTATGTATGTTTATTGATTTCAACATTTACTACAAAAGTACACTAATTTGTAAAAAGGATCCAATTTAAATCAGAAATCTACTAAATGCTGATCAAGTGCATTCATCATCACTTCACAAAACTGAAGACGGAGGTCCATCTTCCAGCAACTCTTGTACCCTTAAAGTTTTATAAGAACGCATTTGACCTGATTTTACTAACCTGAATGCAAACCAATCCATCAATAAAATTTCGATTTTGTATGACTCAGTTCGATAACGCATTTTGGTATAGCAAAAAAAAATTCTTACTATAAAGTAACGGTTTAAACAGCACAGAATACTACAACAGATTATTATAAACTTCTTCTAAAAAAACAATTGGAGTGCGGTATCAAGTAAACAAACAACCTTATCAACAACATATTTCCTTTTTTTTTAAGAGTCTGAGCTGGCAAAACCCAAATTGTAGTATCAATTGTTGCTAAAACGGCCAGTTCTTTTTCTGACTTTCTAGATTACCGAAATGTAAAAGTCATTAGTGGGTCGTATTTCTTTTTTATGCCATTTTCAATGAGCTATCGCAATACATACCTTTAGATTTGAATAGGAAAAGTTGGGGGCGGTTTCTACCTCAAAAAGAGCGGTAAATTTCATGAAGACACGAAAAAAAGTATGCCAAAATAAAAATAAACGCAGCCGTAGTTCTGCATTTTTTCAGCAAATAAAGAAGCTTTCCAATACTGAATGTATTCCAGTTAATAATTGCACCCTGCATAATAAACTTTTTCTTGGATCACCCAGTATGTCTTTAACGGTGGATATTTTATCATATGAAATTAAGCATAAATGATATATTTTCAAGTCTACTAGCTCTCGTTGCTGTATGGCTTATTAGTTATGGAACACCCGTTATAATGTGAAAATGAAATAATATCTTTAAATAGTTAAAAAATATACCGCTATTTTAAGGCGACGGAAAACTTTTTAATATTGCTGATGATTTTAATTGCAACTTAGAAATAGATTTTTATATAAGTTAAAAGAGATAAAATTGAAAACTTTTATAGCAGCTAAGTAATCAGTTGCAACTTGCGACGAAGGAATCTTGCAAAGAAGGCACTTTAAAAATATTAAACTAAGTTGTAAAAAAATACTTAGAAATGTTTTTCTGGAAAGTCGTCCTCAATAAATTTGATATAAAAAACTAAATACAGTAAAAATATACGGTAAAACTGTTTAGAATTTTTAATTAAACTTTGGTTTCGTATAGTTGATATTAATGCGGTTAAACTTACTAGCAGTTAAGATCTTGAAATTTTATAGCAATTTCTATAATTCGCTTGGACTTACATCGGGTTATGATCAAAAAACTAAGTTAATTTCTCATCATGGATTTCTGATTTAAGTTTAAAATACTTGTGACTTGATTGGGATGCGCTTTACCTGATGTAATAAGCAACTGTGTGTTGATTTCAGTCTTCTTCTCAATACGTGTAATATTCAATTGTCCGCTACTTTTGGTTCCTGTACGCGTTGTGCAGAGTAAATCTGTTCTAAGGTTTTGCCCTTGTCCGGTTTTAAAAAATAGACATTTAGATGATTATTTACCGCTGCCACTAAAAGCATAAGTAGGTCGAAGGCTTCTCCTACGATAAACAGTGAGTTAAATGATGAGGATGTGGTTATTGCTATCCTTACAATTAAGGTATCAGCGTCTTCTATGACCTGATAAACGGTAAAGTTGGACAGAAATTTATCGTTAAGCAAGGAGATAAGATGACTCGTTGGCCAGGATGCTGGATTGTAAAAATGTCATAATCATCGATTTATCATAAATTGTTTGTAGTGGCAAGCCGCAAGCAATCGCAGCAATTAATTTAACTCCTAAACAATTGACCGCACAAAAAATTTTTGTAATAAGGGGGGACTGGAAAGGAGATAAGTGTGGCTAAAAAACTGAATTTGGCGCCAATTTTCACAATATGGCGGCGTGCTGGGATCCCAAATTTAATATTTTATTTAGGTCATAAACTGGTGCCAATCTACACATTTTTAAAACTCCTTTATTTTTGTAGACAAATCTACCAAAAACTCGGATCAACTGCATGTTTTTGGTTATTCGATTTGGTATCAATCCTAATATATCACTATTGTATGAGTCAATTATGTTTTTGTCTCTTTGTTGATGTTTTTATCGAATTATATAAAATTATGTAACCGAGACTGAAGAATAATCCGCCTAAAAAATTCGATTCTTCAGAAATAAACTAGTTTCCTGTTGAAAATATACCTGTCATTTTTAGCTAATTAGGCCCTTGCATTTTATCATGTTGCATGACAACACCTACATTTTTCGGAAATCACACTAGCTGTAACATTAATAGGTGGAATTCTCCCGCCTCGAATTTTTTTCAAAAACATTTCAAATTATTTGCATCTGGAATAAATTTCCGGAAATACTTTCTGCTCTAGGAGTATTATAAGTGAAAATCTACTCTCTGCCTGTGTCACTACATATTTACAACATTTTAGGTTGGCTAGTATAATCAAGAATCGATTTAATTTTGTATAACAAAATCCGTATCGCAGTTGGGCATGCGACAACAAAAAACCGGTAATAAAAATGCACAATTTAGTTGGCCCTGTTGACGGCAAAACCCGCCGACAAATAAAATTGCAGCTGCGATATTTTGCTTTGTTTCATAAATTAACATTTTCAGCGGGACATTTTTGCTACGAACAAATTTAAATAAGTAAATTTTTCCTTTCATTAAATCGAGTATGAAGTGGCATGTTCATGCATTTAAGGGAACTATTTTCCATGTAGTACCACTTATTCATCATTATTATTTTTTTTTGAATACTGTAAAACCGCATATAATATAATTTTTGGTCTCCTCTGTCACCGATGTTCTCCGAAACCGCACATACGATTTAGTAGATTTAAACATATTAAAAGACCTATCTCATGTATCAGTTTAATATACCGTGCGAGCAAAAATTATTTGCATCAAAGCGGGCCTTGCATCTAAGGACGTAATGCTTAGCCGTAGAGCATAATACCTGTTGGGTGTCTTTTACCTACCCGAATTATTAACAATTAGTCATTCCGTCATCACTGGCAGTCGTTAGAAGTAATTTGATTCATCGCTAATTTTTCCAATTTCTTGAACAATTCACACAATGAGCTTTACGGAACAGCACAAAACATTTATGGTTTAAGCGTATTTTCGAAACGGGGTTAGAGTAAATGGTGAGTGGCAATACAATCCGGGTTTGTGCATGGACGATTTTCACGAACATTTTCCTAACGTTGCTTTTATTGCTGGGGACTTTTATCATTGCCTGAAAAGAACCGTGGCTGTGTTTAGGGAAACAGGTTCTATACAACACAAAAAGGAACAGGAAGACCATCTGTAAGAACAGAAGAACTTGTTGCAAACTTTCGTGAAATAATGCAAAATATGCCAACAAATAAGACGCCTGTCCCAAGAAGTGGGAAGATCTTATGGAACATGCAGGACTATTTTTAAGAAGTAGCTAAATTTATTTCCTTATAAAGTGCAAGTATTCCAAGAAATACAAGCCGCAGGATTTGAAAGACGAAGGAATTAGTCTCAATGGTTTACCAAAAATTTATTGGAAATAAATGATTTATAAGACCTCACATTTTTTTTGGATGAAGCCTGGTTCCACCTCCATGTTATTTTTCGACGACAGATTGATCAGTTTTCGATCAGACATTGAATTCCTAACTAGATCACCTTGTTTAACGCTTATTAATTACTTCGTTTTTCCTCATTTAAAGAACACTATTTTTAAAACACCAGTTGCAAATTTAGAACAATTACAAGAAATGATTATCCAAAAATGTGGTAACATTTCTCCAGAGATGCTGGTCAACACTTTTGAAAACATAAGGAGACGTGTGAATTTATGCTTGAAGCATTGGCGGTGGCCAATTTCGGCAATTTATGTAATTATTTTTCTTTTTCTTTCTGTTTATTCTTACTTTGTTAATTTTGTAAACAACGAAAATAAATTTGTATATGTCTACTTATTTTATTACTCATTAGTTTGGCATATCATGTCATAACATGAATTTGACAAATTTTAACCTAGATTTGGTTAGATATATCGTCCCCATATCATTGTGATCTAAACCAAGCCCTACGTTTTTTAATTCAAGCCCTCTTTGATGCAAATAATTTTTGCTCGCACTGTACTATAATATGTGTTAGTATAAATAGGCCAAGTTTAAAAATTATTTTCTCCCAATGAAAGGCCTAAATTACAAAAATATTGCAATAAAAACAACGTTTGAGTCTTTAGCTACCCAGTAATAACAAATTTATACCTATTTAATCAAATTTTACTGGTGAAACAGCCGAACGCCTCTATCTATTTTTGAAATAATTATCTTAAAATTATCTTATTATTAATATTAAGAACTTAAATGTACAAAAATTACGTTATTATTTCTAAATAAACAAATAATATGTCTTGAAATAAATTCCACAGGTTTAAAGGCTTTTAAGTAAATAGCATAAATGCATGTCGGGAGTAGAGTTAACTTTTCCTAAAAATCCCTACACCCACATGTGACATTAACAGCTAATACTGGTTTCTTCCTAAAAGTGCGTAGTTCAGTAGTGTTCCGTAGCAAGCTCACGCGTCAGGTTTCAGGGACTAAATTTTCTTGGTGTTTTTTACTTAATTGAACGGTGAATAGAATAAACCAGTTTAGGTTAATTAACTCTCCTATTTCCAACAAAAAACATTTCATTTATCATCATTAAATGATGATGCAAATTTTGCTATTATAAATTTGATATTATTAGTTGATCCATTTTAATAATGGTATAATAGGTTGCCAAATCTTGCGCCCACTGAGAACTAATCCAGCTGTTTATATTTAAAAACACATGACATTTTGGCGGCTTTGCACTACGCCGCGAACGTAAATTATAATATAGCAACGCAGCATTGAACGCGAAACATGTGCAGGTGCATCGCTTGCCGCTTGATTGGCTGTTCTAAAATATTAGGGCGGCAAAACTCTGGTATATTGTTAGAGTTGTTCGTAGCGTTTTTCATTGGTAAGTTTGGTGCATATCAAATGTACCTAATTCTATGTTTTACCAATGAATAACGCCATAACTTCTAATCTATCGCACGTTGATTTTGATGTTTCAATTGTAAATAAAATTACCGTTCTATTTTGCAAGCCATTATGCTAATTTAAACATTCAGACCTCCGTACAAGTTTAAAATTTATGGTGAATGCGATGGTAAAAGAAATTAGCCCAGTTCTGTCTCTGTCGCCATCTTAACCCATTAGCGCCTAGCGTCACCACGCGCCATGTTTTTCAGATGTGTGGTGGGGATAGTTGCGCGCGTGCTTCGTTAATTTCTTAACCCGACTTGACTCTAGACAGTTCCTTACATCTATTTATGACCTTCTGTACTGTAATTATTGTTTATTTTGTGAGACGCTTTTTTGAAAAGTTTTGTTCCAATTAAAAGATGTCGGGCATTAATTTTGTGTAAGTATAATAATTCCTTGGGTCTTAAGAATTATTCCATTATAATAGTTTTTCAATCCAACTAAAAGTTGGTCCTAATTAGTAACATTAAAGTTTTTACAAAAATGTTGCAAACTTTTGTTCTAGATGGACAAAAAATTGGGTGTTCCCATATGGAGCCGCCAGGCGCTTTGCGAGATAATAAAATGTTGTTACGAATAACTATACTTGTAGTGAAATCACGTTACAAGAAGCATTAGATATTGCTTAGGAGCCAGACTCGGATACGGAAGTTGCAGAAGTATTTATAGAACCTCCAGAGAGCCACATGCTAACTGATGAGGACTCCGCTTATGAAGACGATGGAGGTTTAGCTGATAATCTGAGCTCCCGACAGTTTGCTGCTGGAGCCGAAATACGTTTTACGAATTCTAGAAGAATTGGCTGAATCGCGGTTGATCTAAACATTGATTTGCACCATGAAATTGCGGGCACAAGCAGCAAAGGTACCTTGATACAGAAAAATTTAGAAAATATGTCTACTAGTACTTCTGAAAAAACTAAAAAGATTACATTGAAAATTGACAAAGCTTCACCTAATCCTAAATTTTCTGATGGAGCCTTAGTAATCAACTGGAAAAGCCCCCAGAATGACTGATGAATTACGATTTGATAACATAGGCCATTTCGTAATACCGATCTCTAATAATAAAAGAAGAAGAAGCGCCGGCAATAATTGCAGCAACAGAGATCATACAATGTTTTGCAAGTGTGATTTAGGGTTGTTTTGAAAGCATTGAATGCTTTAAAGATTTCCACACTAAAATATAACGCATTTTTATAAAAATGTAGCATTCATTGTTGTCTTTCTGACTAATAAATGTTTAATAAAAAGAAAAAAGTTTACTCGACAAACCGCCTAGTGTTCCCATAGGGGAACACCCTCAAAACTCTAACTGAAAAATAAATTTTCATAAAAAATACCTTTTACAGTTTATTTAACCCATATTTACCTCTAATTTACTATATTTGGTAAAAAAAACGAGAAAAAAGTATTTCCGGCGCAAATGGGTTAATGTAAAATAGACCAGACTTCAACAGGATACCATAAATTACAGGTGACTTAGCTACGATGCGGCGTATTCTTAGAGAAATTTGACATCAAAAAAACTCTCCTAATAACGCTGAATCTTAACTTATTCTTCTCGCGTTTATTTTTCCGAATTATCAAGAAATGATAAACTGCGATATATTGAATTCCAAAATCAATACACTTATCAAATAAAACTCGTAATAGCGCTGTCTGCGAAATCTGTAATTTCCTCGTTAAAATGACATTTTAGCTCCATTAAACTTTGGTATTCGCTAAGAATGTCTCTTGAAAATACATTTATTAACTGGAGTATCTCAGACTTGGTTTGCATAAATTAAATTAAATTTTTAAACAGAGTAAAACGAAATGCTAATTCAAGGGAATGCTGAAATTTTCATTAATAAAGCAATAGTACTTGAGCATGTTTTTAATTTGTAAGACTTTATTGTACAGGGAAGGTAAAAACTGTGATACTCAAACTCAAAATTAGTGTTGGGAAAAATCGACTTATTTTAATAATCGACTACCGAGCATTCGAGTGATTTAAAAAATCGAATGATAATCGATTTTTTTTTCACTCAAATACTAATATTAATTATTAATATTGGCGGTTCATCGTTCATGTTGATATACAGCATTTGTATTGGGAATAACTGACTCGGTGTTGTTAATCGATTGATTTTTTGCGGATTATTAAATGTGGCGGAGATATTTGTGGATTTTTTGGCATGGTTCCCAGATCTTACAACTTACAATTTAATTTAACTAACCACTTGACTACTTGACCTTGAGATGTCACGATATTGCATAACTCATGATATTTATGAATACTGAATACTCACCACTATAATAAATCCTACTATCCTACGCAGACAACCCGTAATGCAGTATTTAAATCTAAATAAATCATATTTATTATCTTACGCAGACAACCCGTAATGCAGTATTTAATATGAATAATATCGCCAATAATAACCGAAAACCACTAGATGTAGCCGCTCGCTACGAGATGGCTCTGGCCGCAGTGAGTGATTGACAGGCGGGCAGCAACTTTGGAGACGCGTTAAAAAATAAGAACCATATGTTCGTCACTCATTTCGTCACTCGAGTTATTTCCGAAGATAATCGAATTATTCAAATGATTGAAAAAATCGAGTGATCGGTTATTTTTCACTCGAGTGATCCCATCACTACTCAAAATATTTTTACATTATGAATAGGAAAGAAAAACACAAAGTCTTCCTCCACAAAATTTAATAGAATAAAAAATTATTTGTTTAAAGGTCTCTACATGTTTCGAACGCAGAAACGTTCATCATCAGGAGACAGAAAAGTATATTGCTTATGGTTTTAGCAAAAGAGAAAATGATAAGTGGTAGGCATAAAACCTTAATGGAGCTTTTATGGTATCAAAAATTGGATTATTGAAATTAGATTATGTGAAGAGATTAGAAATAAGGATAAGTTAAAACATACGTAGTATGTGGAAAAGTCAGTTAAAAGGGTCAGAACAATCAAAAAAAGGAAACGTGGAGATAGAAAAACACTTCTAAAAAGAAGATGTCAAAAAGATTTAGTTAATAAAAACATGTCTTGAAGACATTGTAAAATACTTTTACATTAAAATTCACACGCTCGCAAGAACTGCACGAGGCCGTAAATCAAACCCAGCTGAATTAAGATGTGTTAATAGACTTGATGTTGTTATTGGACGATTTAGAATTTGTTACTTTTTTAATTTGTTCCTTTTTCTGCTATAAACAAGCAATACAGGGTGTTATGGAAATTACTTATTTTAAATAGGTGACTCGTTGTGTGTCCTAGCCCTATAAACACAAATAGGTTTTTTCAACGTAATAACAACGTGTCAGTCGTTAATAAACCATATACGTAAAATATGTTACCGTTAATGTTTTGTATTAAAAATGCAAGTTTTATGGAAATTTTTTAACTTAAATAAGCATTTAGTTTTGCAACGTATATTAACTGTATTTAAATTATTTATTAAACAACAACAGGCAACGCTAAAAAAAATTTCAGACACATGAATTAATAATTAAAATATTTCGTTAATAATGTATAATTTTTACGCCAGCATTTTAAATCATGTTTATTGTAACGTGTCACCAACGTAGTTTAAATATTTACAATAACCCCAACAAACAATTATAGTCTAAAAAAGGTGACTATTACCTACGTTTTTAACTATAAAGCTCGACAGACCGCTTTACATAGTCAGAAGTTAGTAATTTATACCACTTTATCACCTAGTGGGGAATAAAACCAAGGTAATAAAGTGGTAAGAAACACCTATCATTAGGAGAATTGTTCTTCATAGACGAAGCCAAGTAGTCTTCTCCGTGGTAGTAAAGAGGTGTTTTTTATCCGTATTTAACCTATGTGGGCCTATGTTGGACCTGTTATGGGCTATGAAGTTTATAGAAAATCATAACCACAATTTTAGAAAAAGATAAAAATAGTATTTTGTTTTTATCCAATCCGTGTTTAAAGAATTTTTAATATTTAGTTGTTCAATGACGTGTTAAAAAGTGTTTTGGTACTTTCAGCCTGTATTTAAAATGTTGTTTGTTGTGAAATCGTGAAAACATTTAAAAGGATCTGACGAAATGAAAGGAAATTATAGAAGAACTATTCTTAAACCGATAGCCTACGAGCTTAGCGCTGCCTGCAATTGCGACGTGTGTCTTTACAGATTATTTCCTCTAAACATTTTTTCTTATTTCTATAAGTTTGTTAGAGGTGCTCGTATAATTTAAAAATTGCCCAAATTGACACTAGATGGAGCTACGCGCTACATGGCTTGCCGGTGTCCCCGTGTAATGGTTTAAGTTGGATATTGCGTTTTCTTTCTTTCGTCGGATCCTAGTCTCACTGATGAGCCATGACGAAATGAAGTTTGATTCATCGATTACAATGATTTATAACGATTTTTGAAGTGAAAACTTCTTTAGGCGCGTTTAGCACTTTTTGTGGGCACTGAATTAAACTGAGCCGTCACGCGTCACACTCGGCTGTGTAACGCTCGAATTCAACTGCTATATTCAATCCGAACTGACCCTGACCCAAATAAACGTTATATGCAAGAGCATGCCGCAAACAGTGTGCGTTGTATAGACACTCGTCTGCGTCTCAGGTATGTTCTGGCATTTTTTAAATTATATATTTACGTAGGGTGAAGTAAGGTAATTAGTTTTACCGTAAATGCTTATTCCGTGGACCTAATTTATTATGATTTCTGACTTCTGTTGAAGATGTAAAAATTCAAGGGTTGTTCAATTTTAGGAAATATCTTTTTTCGTATGCAGTAAAATTATCCCGTATTCCAAGTTTATGTTATTTTTATGATTGCTTACGAAACTAACCTAAAAGAAACAAAATTGAAAAATTGTATTTGATATTGTTAATTTCACCTTGTTGAAGTTTTCACTTCTGTCGTGTGGTCTTAAGCACACACAATTTTTTTTATTTATTAAGGTGTACATTTTATACCAGTCTTGGATTTTTAAGGTATGTCTAATTTAATTTTCATTTACCTTGTCTTGTCATTTTATGCCATGCAGCAGTATTTATAATACCACCAATGGCGGCATGGCATACCAGAAAAATTCTTTTTGGTAAGTTCTCTTGCTTATTATAGCAAAGCGGCATTAAAGATATTTGTCTGCGATATGGTTTTATATCAGCATTTATCGGTTTAAATATAATCAGGCAATTCCATAACACCCTCTATATAAGTGGAGAGAGATAGTGTGTTCTACACTAACTGATATATGAGAGACATCAGCAGAGTATCTTTATAGTGTGTGAGCTGTTTAACGAGAACAGCTAAAACCCCATAGATTGTCTGTTTAAGCTATTGCGCGCTGTCTCTTAGAGGTTACATAATATTTTGAATAGCGTAAACATTTTAATCTGCTTCCTACAACCTATACCTTAAACGAATGCGCGCGCCTTTGGCTGGTATCTTAAAACATAAATAGGTACTAATAGGTTGTTAATTTTGTCGGTAGTTCATTTTTTCCTTCGAGGTTCGAATTTTTTTTCTGAGTTTCAATTAAAACATTTACAGAAATATGCGTTGTTATCCAATAAATTTAAAATTTATTAAAATAGCTGTCTATTTATTATTCATAACTGAAAACTTAATCTTGTCAGTAATAACCTGATAACCGACATTTCTGTCTAGCCAGTAACTTTGTTTACGTCAATATTTTTCCATAGTCATTTGTTTTCAAACTAAAGTAATAATCACAGCCTTATTGGATATCTAGACACGCACTTTTAAACAAATTGATCCAACGTGAAGCAGTGCAAAAAGAATAATGATAGAAAGGCCCAAGACGCGGCGCTATATAAAAGAAAATCTAATAAAAGCCCATAAATGTAGCAATTTATTTACCATCCACCAGAGACTTTGCGCTGTCATAAGGAATAAAAACCATAATCAAAACAACGGAAAGCAATTTTGCTCTATTTTAATTTATTATTGCGTTACATTTATAGAAAGTTATTACTATTAGTATTATTAGCATTATTAATAAAGTTGATATTTTAAAGTTAAAGTATTTTAATTGCTAAATACAATATAGAAACAAATAAACTGAACCCAATCCCGAAGAACATATAATATGTTTGATAAAACTAATCTAAACCTTTTCTAACCAGAACAAGGGCTTTAATGGGGGATCATTATTCTTTTTTAATTGGTTATTGTCTAAAAAATAAAGTCCCCTGCTGTTTTAAATTATTGCATAAAAAAAGTTGGACAGAGCCAAATGTTAACTATTCGGTGGATGATTCAGATCAACTAACAGCGTAGTGAGACCTGGCCTGGCCCAGTAAGCTAAAAAGGTTTTGCCAAACCAGCCCGGAATTGAAATTATATTATGTAGGTACTCTTTATTTTCTAACCACGGAAGACGTTGTGTTGTGCTAGAAAATAAAATAAAAAATAAGGAAAATAATAATTTGATATTTCATTTTAGGTTAACCGTGTTCCGCATTTCCTACAAAAAGTAATTATACATAACAAAGCCAACTTAAACGAGATAAAAAAAAACTATTTTTTTGATTTAATAAGGAAATTATGTATACCTACTTATATGGTATAAAAACGCGTACAAAAAAAAAAACTAATCAAATACCTAATTACCTCTGTTTATAATGCCCAAGCAAAAACGTATAATGGACATTCATTTTTTATTTGGACGATAACTTTAATCTTTTAAATAGTGAAATTATATCCTGAACTGCAAGCAGCATTTTTAATTAATTTTAGCTTACAATTGAAAAATGTTAATCCAAAGTAAAATAAATAGATTAAAGACGTCGGCATTTTTATTAAAAACTAAATGAAAGCTTGTAAACGCAGAAAAATATTTTCTATTCAATTACAATTAATAAAAACATAAACACTATTTTTATAGGAGATCGCACTTAAAGCTTGAAGGTACCAATCTTCCAATAGGCAACTATAATACACCAATCGCTTAATTATTATCTAAAAAGAACTAAAATAATTTTAACAACTACAACTATTCCATAAAATATTGAAACAATTTATTCTCCTCGGTGCACTCGTTGAAAAGCTGCCAGCCTAATAATCTCGATCTGTTTCCAACATAGGCCGAATTTGCGGGCCGAAGCAAAAATAACTCTTAGAATCCAGAAAAAAGCACTATTTGTGTACAGTGAAAATATAAAAGAAAAGTTAATTAAATATTTAAAATTCTGGCCATAAAGTACCGTGGATGTGGGAAATAATAAAGCTTATTATATTGACGGTCTACTGGCCAGGTAGCGGCAACATAAATATTAAGCGAGAAAATATTTTTCTAACCACCTGAAGAATCCTTATACAATAAGCTTGCATTTCATCTAACACAGTTAGATATTAAAATGCAAATTCAGATTGCAAAGTAAGTACCTAAGTAACATCCTATTGAGATGATTGACTTTCAATTTCTTAGAAGTAATTTGCAATCTGAATCTGCATTTAATTAACCTAACTGTGCTAAATAAAATGCAACCTTATTGTATAAGGATTTTTCAGGCAGTTAGAAAAATATTTTCTCGCATAATATTTATTATAATGAAACTAGCTTTTATGTCTTGGCATATTCATAGCGGAACTATTAACATTAAACATAGATATAAATTCTCTTAGCTACGTATAAGTTGTTAAAAAAATATAATACAGATAAGTTATAGGATTAGTGATTTTTATTATTTTATATCGGAAAATACTACAAAAGAAGCAATATTTTAGGCTAGAAAATATATGGACAACCATTTATTAGATATCGACACCCATTTTATTAAATTGCTTTACAATACAGAAGGATATGATAGACTTTTGTATGTATATAAGCATAGCAATATTACCTCAGATTAGAACCTATTTAACAAACGGGGTTATTTACATTGCGATTTAAAGAATGTATGTGGACAAATAGACCAGGATCTGAAAGCTTGAACCTTCGTCTTCCCACGTCAAAAAAATTACGTAGATTCCCACATGGGGTATATTTGTACCCCATGATGAAAATGATAGTTCTGATAATTAAACATGTTTTTAATTATACTAAAAGGTAATAATAGATAAAATAAACTTAGAACAAAGTATAGTTAACATTTTTTTTAATCAAACAAGGTTTAAAAAACGTCTTAATCTCCTTTGCATTAAAAACACTTTACTTCCTTTACAAGGTGTTCTGCACATACGAAGTTTTGACACTCTTTGTCCCTATGTGTAACAATCACGCTATCGACTGTTAGTCTATTTTTAGCAGCGCCGCGCGCCGATTTAGATTTCCAACGTGGAAATATCCGAACGGGTCACTACTTAATATAGTAGCCGCGGATTCCCACGTGGGGTACAAATGCACCCCACGCTATTCAAAATTTATTATTTCTTTTTTTTTTTTTTAGTGGAAAATATTTATTACTTACAGCCTTATGAAATGACCACTAGCTGAAAGGTATAGTATATAGCTTTTGTGAAATCTGAAGTAAGTAAGTAAGTAAGTAAGTAAGTAAGTAAGTAAGTAAGTAAGTAAGTAAGTAAGTAAGTAAGTAAGTAAGTAAGTAAGTAAGTAAGTAAGTAAGTAAGTAAGTAAGTAAGTAAGTAAGTAAGTAAGTAAGTAAGTAAGTAAGTAAGTAAGTAAGTAAGTAAGTAAGTAAGTAAGTAAGTAAGTAAGTAAGTAAGTAAGTAACGTAAGTAAGTAAGTAACGTAAGTAAGTAACGTAAGTGATTAACAGCAAGGGATGTCTGATTTAATTACATTTTTTCATTTAAATATTAATCAATTCGTAAATCAGTTAAATGATTTGTACTGTTATTTACATAAAATAATCATATATTTCATCGTTTTTGTTTCTTATAACGTTTTTCTCTTCCTGGAGTCCATCAATACTGACACCTTAATCAGACATTTTGGATAGAAGCTATTTTGTGTATTATGCGGATTGGTACCTTCAAATTCGACAGGCAGCACCTTTAAAGCCAGTTTTTGCTAGTTAATCCTATACAAAATATAGGTTAAGAAACCATTTTGGCGTCTTAAGACATCTCTGAATAATTGTCCACAAGCTTTTTAAATTTAATCAAAACTAATTTGAGATTAAATAAAAAATTATTAAATTACACATTGCATTATTAATTAAAATATTTAATATAAATTAATTAAAATCAAATCAGCATTAATTCTTATATTAATCAGTTTTGAATAAGACTGCTTAATCACAGACTCTTTGATTTAATAAGTAAGCAGTGTTAATTTTTTATATCATTCTAGTGTGGACCTGGATTTATTCAGTACTGAGTTCATTTTGATTTAAAATTTAATAATTTTTTTTTTAAGTGCGCAGGAAAACCTAAATTTTGTATGACGTGTATCTCCAATTAATTTGAGCTATTATAACATTTCGATTACATTGCATGTATCTCCCAATACAACATCTACGTACTAACTGACCTACTTAAGTTGGCATCTTGACAAATTATTATTTTATCGACATCGTCATGATTTATACATAAGACTTAAGGTTAAACTAAACTAGATTTGGCCCATCAATCTACGTAAAAATCCGTTACAACTTGTTTTCTAGGAAATTATATTATGCAGGCTTTCCATCGTAGATTCCTTACAATAAGGATTTGAAGTATCTTCAGGGCATCTATGTTTAGGTGATGTCAGAAGTTAAAATTAATAATAAAATTAATAAATTAAACTAAATAAATGTTTTTTTTAATATCAACCAATTAAAAGGTTTATGTTTACATGGCCCAACCTAAGCTAATTTTTAAAATAGCTATTGCTTTCAATATAACTATATTATATTCAGACTTCAATTTCGACGGGTAAACACGCCTTGGCCAATAGCAGTTCGAGCTTTAAATTCCTTCTCCCCAAAAATATTATGAATATGCTAATGGCTGCCATTACACTCTTATATGACAGGTACTATACCCAATCTTCTGATTTTTTAAACCAAAGAATAGGAACGCGTTTTAATATTATTTCTTTTAATATTATTGCCTTATAACATAAAATATTCTTAGAAAAAAATATTTTTGTAGACTCAAAGTGTCTATTTCAGCAATTTAATCGCTCCAGTGTGATGTTTTGTTCGACGTTGACAAATTGCTTTGGTGTCAGCATAAATATACATAAGGCTTAAATGCGAAATGGTTAACAAAACTTTCAGGTGACGTAATCGGCTTAGTTGCAGGTGATAAAACCATTAATTTGTCGCTTGGGAATAAATAACACAAGTTTGTTTCGACTGCGAAATGACTTAGTGCTATTAATTATTAACGATTGTGTTAATAAAAAACTAATAAAAAAAATTAAAGAAAACCTACACGCAAAAGTCGAACACTAAAAATAATCATTTTCAGTGTTAATTAATATAACAATATAATTTTATTATTAACAGTTAGCCTATAAATTAGCCAATTTTTAGCCATTCGTACTTACACACTTATTTAAAAAAGTCAACTACAATTATATCATAGACCAACTTAATATCGACTTAATACTATGGGCAAGTTCTTCGAACAAATAATAAATAGGAATTTCATTGAATAAATCGACAATAAACGAGGACTCTCAAATCTGCAGTTTAGTTTCAGAAAAGTACGATGTACCATGGATGCTGTCAAGACAATACACACAACAGAAGTATTGGTAACTCTATATGTCAAAAATGCATTTAATTCTGCTCCCTGGGGCGGAATAATCGAATAGCTGAAAAGACGAAGGGTCACCATACCTAATAAAATTAATATGCAGTTACTTAGAGAACGGAGACATACAAGTTGACGAAAATAAAAACATGGACATGACATGTGTCTCAACATGTATGTACTGGGACTAACGTTATGGAAAATTTACTATGACGAAGAGGTACCGGAAGAAACAACAACGATATGCTATGCGGATGATATTATCCTAGTCGCATGCGGCAAAGAGAAGGAAGAGATTAAATGAAAAATCGCATGGACCATCCAAAAGATAGAATGATGGATGCTAAAAAAAGGCTTTCAACTGGCCCCTTACAAGACGAGAAGCGGTGATTTTAAAGCTGGAAATATACTCCAGCAGAGCCTTAAAATACATTGGCATAAAAATAGGCCACAATATAAACATGGGACTATATGTATATACATGCAGAGCTCGACTGAAAAAGCGAATAAAAAGACGGCCCCCCTGGCACGTCTTATGCCAAATATTGGAGACCCAAAATCCGGAAGAAAGAAACTATTAGGCAGTGTATGGCAAGGTATAGACGATTGTTAGAAGGCACCCAAAGAAAAATAGCAATTAGGATAGGAAGTGCATACAGAACGATTAGAACACAGGTCATCACTGGGTTATTACCAATACACCTTCTTGTAAATAAAAAGAACATACGGAGAGGAAAACAGAAGAGAACAAAAAAAAGACCCCGCGATAATACGCTCACCAGATGGCAAGAAGAATGGAGATCTGGAGAGCCTACCCGAATTGGAACCTTGGATTACAAGAAAGCAAGGAGAAGTTGGATATTTCCTCATACAATTTATCTCTGGACATGTGTCACGTATTTTATTTATTGTTTTAATTGATCAGAATAATTAATCAAAAACAATAAGACGTTCCAGCGACGGCAGCTGTTCATTAGTGAGCACTAGGTGTTAGGTTAGGAATGTGTGTCACTTTTCTAAAAAGGGCGCAACCTAGTTTTTAAACTATGTTATTTTGTTATACTTTATTTAAGAATAAGAGGTTCAAACTAGTAAACGACCTCTCAGAGAAATGAGTGGAAAATAACAAAAGACAAATAGAACAATAAATTTAAAATATGCAGATTTAATTAATAACCAAAATTTTAAATACAGCGGTTTTAGGCTGTTGCCTTTAAAAGTAAAATATATACCTTAATTAAATAAGATCCTTAAATTATAATTAATAAAAAGAACAAAATTAACAAGTTCTGATTTCATGAAAAATTCACCAATAGGCGTTTTTCCATAAGTATACCCCTAAGAAAACGTAAGTCACGATTCCGTGTCTTGATTGATAAATCAAACGCTAAAAAAATTACATGTTTTTTAATAAGACGCAACGCACGAATAATATGATAAAAGAATGAAAAGAAACGTTTTACATACACATTAATAGGGGAATGATATTGTTTTCTATAAAAAAATTTAAATTGAGATAATAGGTCGATAATAAAATTATAGTCTACTTTTTAAGGAGATAACGAGGTAAGTTAATTAGCAATATTAATGATAAAAATGGAAAGAACTGGCCTGTTATCCTACTTTCTACTATTACTAATTACGTACTTGTACTGTTGTGTACAATTTTACTTACGCACGGTGTTGATGAGGCATGAAATTTGTCTTTTAATAACGAAGATGTCATATGTTCATATTTTGTGTACTGGCCTGGCACAAAATATATAGCTGCGTAGCTATATATTCTGTGGTACTGGGCTTTATTTTATTTTTACCGCAGTGAATGATCGCAATATAGCCCTAATAAATCAATTTGAAGCCGAGCGATTTTTTTAACCTGACATAAGGCTGTCGTAGATAAATGTTACCCTACACTTCGGTTCAGTGTTATCAGTGGAATTATTTTTGACTTTCGAAGTTTCAATTTGTCTTTTCGTCACTTGGAAACCTTAACAATAAATACGGTAAAATACAATCTTTGCTTGCGTAGAGTAGTTGGTATACTTTATGGCATTTGTTATCAGATGTATTAAGATGATAAACTTCAGTTGAGTCAAGAAGTATCGAAATGTCAACTTTTTTAAACTTTATTCATTTAAGCTAAATAAACTGCTTAGCACAAAGTTCGACAAATTGTTTTTTCTTAAAGCGTTTATTACAGGTCTGCAGTTCGGAAACGACATCACGGATTTTAATGCGGTTTGCAGAGTTTGAAAGATTTTTTCTTGCAGATTTATGGTATTTTACGCCTATAACGTAATTAATACACTTTGATATTATACAGGGTGGAAACGAATCCTAATTTTATCATTATCGTTGTAATTTGGGACATCCGGTTAAAATATATATTTAAAAAGAAAATAAACCCTTCAAATTTTTTAAATTTTGATGTCTAAATCTTATGGTAATACTAGTACATTAATTATCATAGTAGCCTTTATTTGTGTCCGCCCTATTGTCGTGAAATTTGTGATCTAATTTTTCTTTATTATTAAAAAATATAGAGCAAGATAATTTGAGTTGAATCCCCCCCCCCCCCCCCCCCCTGAGTTAAGTGATATTTCAAATAAAACCATATATAAACTTTTACCAGGGAAATACCGGAACTTATATGAAAAATACGTTCACAACTTGGTGCAATAGTCTGTAACATTTCTGAAAATCAATTCAAAAAAGTTTTGTCTGTTTCCTTCCGCCAAACACATCCCCAGACGCGTTTCGCCGTTATTACGGCTCATCAGTGAGGCTCAGTTTGGCAGAAGGAAACAGGGCTTAAAGACAAATCACTTGTCACGATCGATTGTCGAGGGGATGCTATAATCCCCTAGACAATTTCTGAAAATGTTTTAATGGCTTATTTTAAAGAAGAAAGTAAAACCAAGACGTCATCGACCTAGTGGTCTTTATACTCAAAATTAAGAGCTTGTATTAACATTTACAAGAACACAGATAGCAAAAATTATTCAAGAATTCCTCCAGCACTATTAAGAAAAAAGTCTGAGGGCTACAAATCCAAAAAGTCTCTTATTTTAGACTTAGACGACATTAATACGTTTATAAATGGGGCTGAAAATGGCATCTATTTAGGTTTAAAGGTAAGTAAAATTTACAGTATATATCTATTTTACTTCACTGGTTTTATAAAAACCTGATTTTCTCTAAAGAATTTGGAGAATACACATTTTTAAATCACACATATTTCTATTCTATCGTATGTTCAGATCTACTGAGTACTTACACAGCTATCTGAATAAAATAATAGTAAATATGTATATTTTAGGTTCCTTTACTTATAGGGTACGATCTAATCTGATTATCATGCCGAAGAGAAGAACTCACAAATATGGATGTAAAAAAAATTCAGTTTAAGGATGATTCCATAACAGTAAGTATTCCTAAAACTAAAACAATTTATTGGAAGAATGTGTCTTATAATGGATTCATTATGGATTAATTTGGTTAAACACCATTTTAGTATGTTCAAAAACTGTGACATCACAATTTTTTCTTACATATAGAAACGGATATTGCAAAAACTTACCTGTAGGTATAAATTTAATTGGAAAAATTCCAAGGCTTATTGCGAAATACCTTTGCAAGCAAAATCCATAATGTTTTACTGGGCACCGTTTAAGGCGGCCTAGTGTGACCGAGCTTATCACACAGGAACCGATTTAGTTACAATAAGAAAAACACGGGGGATGAAAGTCCTCAGCCGTGACTAGGTACATTGAGAATTCCCTGAAAACGAAAATGGTTACAGCGCAAAGACTAACTTCTGGCTCTAAATCTACAATAAACAATATTAAAAAAAGTGGTACCTTATCATCAGTAGGAGCATAAACATCATCAAAAGAAGGTATAGAAACTGTTTTCCAACCAATCCTTAATAAAAGTTGATAGTTTCTCAAATAAACATTAATCACAAGCAAAACGTTTTAAATACTCAAAGGCCTTTTGCACACACTCACGGCGACTGTCTAGGCAGCATATGTGACCTTTTACACGCACCGGCACCGTGAACACGGTTCCGTTACACCGCGATGTCACCGTAAGCCCCCACTATAATTCACGGCGACCGTTACTGTGTTGACGGAGAAACATGACAAAGTTTAAGATTTAATTGGTATGTACCAAGCTTACAATATTTTCTTGGTTCATTAGCGGGAACATTGTTTTATTTAGTATATTTTATCATAATCATATTTTTCGTAATGGCAGTAGATATAGATATGGATATGCTTATATCTTTGGTGGAAGCAAGGCCGGTTATTTGGGACAAAACAAGTTTTATATATAAAAACAGAAACAGCACAAGAAGTGCCTGGAATGAAATATTTTTGGTGGTCAATCCTAATTTTGATTGTAACAGCCAACATTTCCATTAGCTGTATGCACTCTCTCATACATGTATCTTGGCGATGAAGCGAATTTTTTAATCGTTCGTGTAGGATAGGTCATCAAAGCTGGATATGGACATCCTAAAATAGTTAAAAAAAATTTTTTTCGTCTTCCCTCAACTGACCAAACAGTACAAAGAATGCATCGAATTATTTCCTTCCCATATTAATGGGATGAATCCACGAAATTCTGTTTCGTACCTTTCTTCGTTTTTTGATACGCATGTTAGACATTAAAATCGCCACAGCACGTCTATGTATATTCGAATCAAAATAGAATCAAACTGACGAAAACCGTGCATTTGTGCAAGGATAACACGAACGCGGTAGATCGCGTAAAGGGTGCCGTTAGGACGGTCGCCGTGAGTGTGTGCAAAAGGCCAAACGATGCCCGATTTTAAGGTTTCCGCTTCAGACACAAGTACAGTTAAAATAAATGTTTAAAACAACTCATTATTATCAAAATATGAATAAAGCAATATAGTTGGTAGTTGTATTTATTAGCTTCTACTTATAAAATTTTATGGTTCTGTGTCAATAAAATTATTATTGCGTGTTTTTTAATTGAATTAATAATATATTAAACAATAGATTTACGCGACCTGTAAACATACATAACTACATAAAGCATATTTCTTAGCGGCGCCGGTCGCTTAGTACCATCTTTACCGGATAATTTGCTTTTACGTGGAACGGTCGACCTAACATTCCTCTGTGGCGTGGGTAATTTGCTTTTTTATCACATATTGAACGACAAGCATTGATCTATTTACCTATGTGATAAATATGATTTTCTCATGGATCACAACAGACCATGCCAGACGTCAACAGAATAAACATTTAACTAATATTATTATATTACCAACCTTTAAAAAACAAAAAAAAAATATTTCATAATAAACTTGTTTCGATACTGAAAACGAAACCGTAATAGATTTCATATAAAACAAAATTAGATACTGTTTTCAGTTAATAAACTATCTCAAAGTATGTTTTTATAGCAGGAATTCATATTCTTAATTCGGCATAACTATTAAATGAAATTATCAGTAACAACACAGAAGAGATGTCAGTAGATATTTAATATTTTTAATTATATTATACCACAGTTATTAAAATATGGTTTTATGTAAAAGTAGACCTTTCAAGGACATCATTAAATTCAAATAAATATTCTTTTGTATGCTAGTCACAATGTGCTGTCACGTCGGGCTCTATTATCCCGGGTCACTGGTTTTTCCTTTCGCTTTTTCTTTTAGCTGGGGCTATAGAGATCTGTACAGCTCGTAGCTACGTAAAAAATTACATACACCCATTCTTTGTTTTCCTATATTTCTTGTTGTAAGTTTATTTAGTAAAACAATAAAAATTGTTTCAAATTCTGCTTCGCAATGATTGGAACAGCTAACGTTAAGAATTAAAAAGTTACTTTGGTATGAACGCTTAGCTTGAACTTAAGATATTTCTAATAATACGTATTGTAATATTATCAATAGTCCTTCACTTTATACACATTAAAACAATTCACCGGTTGTTGAAAACACCTGGTCCTAAATTATGTGGCAAACTTTTACTTATATTTCATGAACTTACTGGCGAATGCAAATTATGTCTGCGAAATGTATCGGTGAATATCACGATTTTGTAAAAAATTGGATTTATTTAGAAAAATAGACCTGCTTTACATTTTAAAACGCCTGTAAGAGTAAGGATTCCCAGTCCTGTAAACTGTGACCTGCATATGGTACCGAGTGGAATGCGAAGAACACACCTTAGCATCCTTTTCTATATTACAAACACCTCTCCTAAAGTAAAGGAGATTCCCAAAAACAAATTCCTTAATACATACGAGATTCCACATGAGCATTATGAACAGAAACAAGATAAACAATAAAAAGAACCATTCCTAATCCTAAATAAAAAGAACGGCATATTATGCACAGTTAAAAATAATGATTAAATTTTAAATTAAATTAAAGTCAGTATTAATTAACTTTATGTCCACACCAAACTGATTTTAAAAAATTAACTCTGCCAACTGATTATATTAAAGAGTCAGTGATTAAGTCTTATACAAAACTGATTAATGTAAGAATCACTGAATATATTTTAATCAATTTATATTAAATAATTGTTAACTTGGTTTCGATGTGTAATAATTTACTCATTTTTTATTTAATCTTAAATCAATTTTGATTAAATTAAGGAAGCATATGGCCAATATTTAGAGACATTTTAAGACGCCCCCAAATGGTTTCTTAACCTATACTTTTTTATGGGCTAAACTAGCATAAACTAGTTTTAACTAATCTGCATAGTACACAAAATAACTTCTGGAAGGCAAATGCAACATATAAACATACAAATTTAGGATAAATATCCAAAAGTTTTTCTGCAGTAGCAGTACTGTAAATTTCGCCTTTAGTATTTTTACAACCATCCACTGGCTTCTGTCACACACAAAAACAAAATGAACAAGCACCGTCTTGAACGATAAGTAACGTTCAAAACCAAAAACTAACTGCAACCTGCTAACGTGCCACAGGAAAATTGTGGGGTGGTACTCCCGAGTGATTAAAATGTTGCATGTTACGCATGCGTCAAATCCCTAAAATCAAACAAGATTGATTTAAAAGGTTGGCATATTTTATCCAATTGATCAGTATGTAGTAGTAATCCAATAAAATTATTTTGTGTTAATAACAGTCTAATCATACAACTGATTTACAAATTGACTAAAATTTAAATCAAAAAATATAATCAAGTAAATTAAATCAGACATCCCTTACTGTTAATCCATTGAATTTTTTACTGGGAAAAGCAAGGAAGACTATTCCGCTTTCATACATGTAATAATACAATACACATATTTTACATACAGGGTGTTCATTTGAAAACTTCCCACCTCGATTTTCCAATCTTGTTACTTCAAGCCCCTAGGAGGAAGGGGGGGTAAGATCTAAATCTTAAATGGATACCCTAATTTTATATAATTTTTTTGGATTCTGCATAAAATTCTGAACATTTTTTAATGAAACTTAACAGTTTTCGAGATATTTACTCTTGAAAAATTACATTTTTGACCTTTGACAGCGTCTAGCTTTCTAACTGTACGTCTTAGAGCAAAACGGCTTACATGTCCCTATCATCGATTTTTATTATCTTTCCAATAGTGTGAACTTTCGGTTAAACCGGATGTAAGAAATATAGTACTTCGGGTTTGACCGGAAGTTGACACTATTGGAAAGATAAAAATCGAAGATAGGGACATGTAAGCTGTTTTGCTCTAAGACGTACAGTTAGAAAGCTAGACGCTGTCAAAGTTCAAAAATGTAATTTTTTAAGAGTAAATAGCTCGGAAACTGTTAAGTATAGACTAATAATGCTTTTATTAAAAAATGTTCAGAATTTTATGCAGACTCCAGAAAAATTATATAAAATAGGGGTATCCATTTAAGATTTAGATCTTAACCCCTCCTAGGGGCTTGAAGTAACAAGATTGACAATATACGCAAAAGATGTCCCCCTCGAAATAAAAATCGACTGGTCCGAGCGATTTTTCACATTTTCATTTTAAAGCAGGAAAATCGAGGTGGGAAGTTTTCAAATGAACACCCTGTATAGACTGATACATGACAAAAGAAATGCCACCAATAAACTTCTAAATAAAGAGTAAAAAGTAGCTTAGCAACAGAAAATAAACAAAAAGATAACACAAAAACCGTAATAAAATTTAAAATCCCCGAAGAGTTATATGGGACCATGCTTTACACTAGCTAGATATATAGCGGATTGTAGGGGTTTGTAGCGAATTGGGGTAAAATCATTTTCAAGGATAACAGGACAAAAAGGTGACAGCCTGACGGTGTATTATGTTTTGCGCTTAGTGCTTTATTTCGAAGTTTACGAACTTTTACGACGGTTAACGAACTCATTGTCTACTATAATAACGGCGGCGCGACGCTTTATTTTGTTATATAAATCTTGCTTAACTTGGCATTGTACCAGAATGTCCAAGAACAATCTGTTAGTTTACGTAGAGTTTCACAATAGCACATTTACATTAAAATTATAGATCGCTTAATAATTTAAGCCAGGCGCTTATGATAATGTTACAAACACGATACAATACCTACTTAGTTGCAAGAGTGTGCAGTGCACGGAAATACCGTGCGAGAAAAAATTATTTGCATCAAAGAGGGCTTGGTTTAAAAAACGTAGGGCTTGGTTAAGATCACAATGATATGGGGACGATATATCTAACCAAATCTAGGTTAAAATTTTGTCAAATTCATATTATGACACCATATGCCAAACTGAGTAATAAAATAAGTAGACAAATACAAATTTATTTTTGTTGTTTACAAAATTTACAAAGTAAGAATATACGGAACGAAAAAGAAAATAATTACATAAATTGTACACTGCTCCACATGCGTGTATTCTCAGAATTCACATAACCGGAGAGGTGGAACCAGGCTTCATCCGAAAAAAATGTCAGGTCTAATAAATCATTTATTTCCAATAAATTTTGGGTAAATCATTGAGAGTAATTCCTGCGTTTTTCAAAATCTGCGGCTTGTATTTCTTGGAATACTTGCACTTTATAAGGAAATAAGTTTAGCTGCTTCTTAAGAATAGTCCTGCATGTTCCATAAGATCTTCCCATTTCTTGGGACAGGCGTCTTATACAATTTGTTGGCGTATTTTGCATTATTTCACGAACGTTTGCAACAAGTTCTTCTGTTCTTACAGATGGTCTTCCTGCTCCTTTTTTGTGTTGTATAGAACCTGTTTCCCTAAACACAGCCACGGTTCTTTTCAGGAAATTATAAAAATCCCCAGCAATAAAAGCAAGGTTAGGAAAATGTTCGTGAAAATCGTCCATGCACAAACCCGGATTGTATTGCCACTCACCATTTACTCTAACCTCGTTTCGAAAATACGCTTTAACCATGAATGTTTTGTGCTGTTCCGTAAAGCCCATTGTGTGAATTGTTCAAGAAATTGGAAAAATTAGCGATGAATCAAATTACTTGTAACGACTGTCAAAGATGACGGAATAACTGATTGATTGTTAATTCAGGTAGTTACTGACACCCAACATGTATTAAGCTCTACGGCTAAGCATTACGTCCTTAGATGCAAGGCCCACTTTGATGCAAATAATTTTTGCTCGCACGGTATATGCAGTGCGGTTAAATCAAATGGATGCATTAGCAAACTTTTGATGCGTTAGCTCAAACTCTGTAAGATCTATTGCAATTATTGTGCTTTGACACATAAAAAATCGATATAGAATTGTATCAACAGATACCTCTCTCCTATTATACAATTTTGCTTTCCCGGAATTTTACTGGAGGGATTTCCCCAGCGCCATGTGGGAACCGTGTTGTTAATTAGGCGAAACCTGTTTAAAAAGCTCGTATGCCTATGCCATTTAGGTGTCTATCTTGACTTGTGTTCGTCGAGACATTATAGCCATAATTTGAAAATCATACTTGCGATGTGTACAAAGCTGATAATTAGGGTTATATTTTAAATTCTTTATAGTATTTTTCTATATTTCGATGTTCTTCCAAAACTTTTACTTAATGTCGTGCCATTTTCTACTTGAGTCTCAGCCTGAGAATTTATGGGACCTTGCTTTCGTGAATTTTCATAGTGTCGGAAGCCATAATGCCATATTAGCTTTATTTGTTTTTTTTGGGCTACAATTTTGTTACTAAAAGTCACCCCCATCGTAATCTTACTAACTAACAAACAATAAAAGACAATACTTTTAAATTTCGGTAAGATTCTTCCCTTACGATAATGTACCAATAAGATATCTCAGTGTCTTGCTTCGTGATGTACCTATTAATTAATGGAAACGAAGTGATAATTTGCATTGGATTTAAAAGAAATGTAAGAAATGTTTATTTTGTGATTTTAAATAGAATTTTTGTAAAACATTGTAGCAGCTGTAAAAAGAGAGCAATCATTCGTTCGTCTTTCATACTTTATCGGCTTTCAATCTAATTATTATAACTATTTCAATTCAGCATTACTTAACGTATTTCAAATAACTATTTTCAATCGACCTTATAATAATATTTAAAGGAAGTTAATTAAATTTTACATAACTACATTTTGAATTTTGTTTTATTAACTTTTATGTAGAGACCTAACCTTTTTAAAAATATGCCATTTACAGGGGTAAATACCAGTAACTCTATAAGTTTGCTTTCTTTAGTAATTTCTGTAAATCGTGGCCGATTTATACTTTTTTCTAGAAAACTCAAAATGATTGATACCTATTATAATATTCTGATATTGTTGAAGTGGGAGTCCTAGTAGTACGTATTATTGTGATTTACAATCAAGTAAGAACTTAGAGAGCTAGTCGAGGTTGCTTCTTGCCTTTCTTTAGCTAAAACTAAACAAACTTAAGTGCCAAGTAGTGTCTACAATAGCATATTATTAAAAATAGCTGCTATAAATGCCTATTTCTTATAAAATTACCTCTTCTCTAAAAACAACATAAAAAAGACGGTTGTCCATAAAAATAATGAAAACTGAATATGTCGTAGGTTAGGTTAGGTTAGAGTGGCAGACCTCTGGCATTGTCCAAGCAGTCACACGTAGTCCTATAAGGACCGTTGTGGTACCACACATGTTCCGTGGAACCTATTTGCATCAGCTTCCTAATAGTTAACGCGATCGTAGAAGAATCTTGGCAGCTCACTCAAACCAGCCACTGCTGTTAATAAACTTAGTAAGTCGACCCAGTTGCAGGCTGCTCACTTCCTCCAGATTATTAAAAAATGGTTTGCCTAGGGCATTGAACCTTCTCCTCGCGAGGCCGGGGCATTCACACAAGAAATGCTAAATACTTTCCTCCTCTGCAACTTCTACAGAAGCCGTTTTAGTTGGTATTTGCATACGTTCAGCGTGTCTACCGAACAGGCAATGTCCGGTGACTACAGCAGTGATGTTTCTTAGGTCCTTTCGACTGTGCTGTAATAGCGCTGCGGTTCTCCTGTGATCAAGTAGGGGCCACAATTGCCTGGAGATGCTACAAGTTGTATGCCCTGTCCATCTGCTTTGCGCAAGTTGTTTAGCTATTCGATCTATCTCTTCTTTGACTGATCCCAGTGGTCTAGCCTAGCCACAGTATTCTCTGCTAGTTCGACAGACATGCTTGCGCCCTCCCTGGCGAGCGCATCAGCAGTCTCGTTGCCATATGACGTAGCTAGCGGACAAAACTGTAACTGCATTTTGTATTAAGTATCCAGAGGTTCCAACATAATGGATTCCCTGGGGCCAATGATGGTTGTTTCGTCCTTTAGGACTTCTCTGTGGAGTTGCTTGAGGTTATGGTTTTTCGTAGAGTCCTAATAAGGACGAAATGATCACCACTGTATACTTGGCCACAGGGTATCTATTATGTTTGGATCACTGTGTACTCTAATACAAAATGCAGTTACACGCTTATACGCTAGCCAATACATATTCAGTTTTAATATAAAAAAAGTTTTAAAACTATTACTTTTGTATATATTATTATTATTGGCTTCGGTCCATAAGAAAAGCCAATTTTCTTCCATTTCCTACGATTTAACTTCAAATATTCGGGTGCTTGTTAAACTACAGCAAAGATTTTCTTTGGAAAACAGGCCATAAGCCGCACGCTCACTTGCATGCTTTCATGCTTATCTACCTAAATGGATTGTTTTCCCAAATTAAGGAAGCACGAATATTAGGTTGCTGAAGGACGCGTTCCATAATATGCTTTCTAGATCGGTCCGATAACATTTTGATTGAAAATAATGGTTATTTGTAAAACTAGTGAGAAAAGTGTCCATTTTCCGACCACCTCATAAGAAAAAATACGACATACTAAAAAAATTAATAAATTATAAATCAAAAATAACTGATTAAATCCAGATCCATGACAATTAAAAAATTCCACTGATTAAAGTAAAGAGTCCGTGATTAAAGAATCTTATTATAAACTGACTAACATAAGAAATATTACTAATTAAATTTTAATCAATAATGATAAAAGTGGTTCCGATGTTTAATAATTAAATATTTTTTTATTTTATCTTAAATCATATTTAACTACATTTAAAAAAAGTTTATGGACAATATTTAGAGATGCTTTAAGACGCCCCTAAATTATTTCTTAACCTATACGTTTGTGTAGGCTAAACAAGCATAAACCGGTTTTAATGCCCTGATGTCTGTTGAATTTGATTAAACTAATTTGCATAGCACACAAAATAGCTTCTCTTCAAAATGTCTCATTAAGGTGTCAGTTTTGATGGACGCTAGTAAGAGAAAACCATTGTAAGAAATAAAAACATGTTTTGTTTTGTTGTATGATAAGAGTATCTTGCTAATGGGTTGTCAAAAAGGGAACTTTAGCTTATACAGTGAGTCCCAGAAGTAATGTCTAAATTCATTTTAAATTCAGCGGTAAGTTTTTTGAAAAAACGCTCGTACCCGTCGATTTTTATTTTTTAATGTGTTTTTTTTTGTGGTAATCTCATGTATACAGGGTAGCTCAAAAATAAGTTACGACCATCAACTTCATTTTTTCAAATGAAAACAAATATTTTTATTTCATTTTTGAATTTTGCATTGAATTCTAAGCATGTTTCATGTACCATGTCCTATACATAAACTCAACAGTTATTGAAAAAATTAGGATAGAACATATCTATAAGTAAGACCTGTTTATTAAAAAAAAACACAACAAAATCAAATTAAATGTTGAAAATGTGCGCCATTTACGGCTTGACAATATCCAAGACGATCAATAAACTCTCTTTGCACGTTTCCAACCATTTCTCTTCGGATCTTCTTCTCTTTCAACTCCTGCATATTGTTAGGCCTGTTAACAAATACTTTTGATTTGAGGTAACCCCACAAAAAAAGTCCCGCGGAGTTAGGTCTGGCGACCTAGCAGGCCATTCAATAGGTCCTCTTCTTCCTATCCACCGATTGGGAAAGGTGTCATCCACAAATGTGCGCACAGTGGCAGCATAGTGCGGAGGAGCACCATCTTGTTGGAATATCAGTTCTTCGTCTGGGGAGTCTGGATCCAATGGATTCGGAAATAAAGCCACTAATGCTGGAATTAATTCAAGTTAGAGAAATTCGAGATATACTTGTCCAGTTAAAGACTGTTCAAAGAAAAATGGACCAATTACTCTTTCGAGTACGATTCCACACCAAACATTTATGTTTTTAGGGTACTGGCTGTGAACCTCTATAACCAATGCGGATTTTCTGTTGCCCAATATAGACAATTTTGTCTGTTCATATTACCATTTAAATAGAACGTAGCTTCATCCGAAAAAATAATATTTTTTACTAAATTATTATCTAGATTGCACATATTTTGCATGCGTTCGCAAAACTTATTTCGCCTATCGAAATCATCTTTAAATAACTCATGCACTGGAATAACTTTGTATGGGTGATATTTGTGCTTTTGAACTACTCAGTGAACAACAGATTTCGGCATGTGTAAATCGGCTCCAATATGCGACAGGGGAGTACATGGATTTTCTTCCAAGGAAAGCAAAACGTCAAGTTGTTCATTTTCATCTTGAGTAGGACGACCAGATTTAGGCAAATCTCTAACATGACCGAATTCTCTAAACTTAGCCTCTATTCTACTCACCATCTTTTGACATATGGGAGGACGATCAGGATGGATTTCATTAAATAATTGGGCTGTTTCTATTTGAGTACGTGTTTTATCACCAAACCCAACCATGCATAGAATTTCAATTTTTTCCCGTTCCGTTAACTTCACCATTATTGTGAAAACCGCAACTTTGAAACTACGCTTGACAATAATTATACTTATTTGAAATAAGATTGTCATACAGTTTCTATGGAAATAAACGGTGACAGTGACAGACAGTACACTCTTACTTATTAGGGAGCCCAAAATGCCATATTGCCAAAAGATTTGATAGATCGTTGGATTCCCTAAATGCTATGTTCAATCCTAATTTTTTCAATAACTGTTGAGTTTATGTATAGGACATGGTACATGAAACATGCTTAGAATTCAATGCAAAATTCAAAAATGAAATAAAAAATATATGTTTTCATTTGAAAAAATGAAGTTGATGGTCGTAACTTATTTTTGAGTTACCCTGTATACATGAAATTACCACAAAAAAAAAACACATTAAAAAATAAAAATCGAAGGGTACGAGCGTTTTTTCAAAAAACTTACCGCTGAATTTAAAATGAATTTAGACATTACTTCTGGGACTCACTGTATACGTTTTTTTTTGTCAAAATCCATTTGTTAGACAAAATGGGTAAGCGGTTAGTTCTAAAAACACTGGAAGGCAAAGGCAACACATACCTAAACATTGAAATTTAAGATAAAGACCCGAAAGCTTTTCGGTAGAGGCACTACTTTAAAGCTTTTTTTCTATTTCACGTTCATAATAAGCTCAGTACGATACGCATTTGCGTATCGTAATAAAGCTATTTCGATACGCGTTTTTTCTTTATTTGATGTTGGTAACATTTTAATGTTTTATTTCATTGACTTGCGCGGCCTTTGTGATTTACGAGAAACCCCATTTTTCGCAGAGGAAAAATAGCTTGATAACCTACTTTTTTATTCTGTGTGGATAACAGTCATTTATGTTGGTTGCATAAATCTATAAATCAATCTTTTGTAGATGCTTCAAGCTATCATTTTCTGCCAAATCCTATCCAAAATTCAATCTACTAACCTTCCAATGTCGATTTTAACTTCAACTTTATTTTAATTTTCCATCTTCCCTATACTAAATTGCAATGCCGTGACGTAAAATCACGTCTTTTGAAATTCGAAAAAAGTAGCAAAATCTCCCGAATTTCCGAACGCTCTGTGTATGTACCGAATGTACAAGGATCATACAACGTATTCCGTCCAATTTCAAATCTCATATCGCTAAAATAACTTTAGAATCTCGTGGTAAAAATGGGTTAATAAATCAAAAAATGACAGTTTGCAAAATAATTTTTGTTGTGCAAAAAATAGTATTACCAACATAAAATTTAGACATAAAAATTTACAAAATTTGAAGGATTTATTTTCTTTTTAAAATGTATTTTTCTTGATTATAAAAGGTGAAATAGAAAAAAATGTATAAAGCACATGTTTCATAAGGCGTTTTAGCGCACGTGTCAATAAAAAAACTCGCCACTTTGTGGCTCGTTTTTTAAAATAGACGCGTGCGCTAAAACCGCTTCTTATGAAACGTGTACTTTAATATACTATTTTCTAATTTTGTCTCAAAACATATCTATTTCGAACGCGCTAGCGAGTTCGTAATAGATCTATTTCGAACTCCGAATTTTAATATTTAAAGGTTGGCCCTACATGACATGTTTTTTTTCACCGTTTAGCATAGCATTCTAGATAACTAATATTTTTTAGTCCAAATATGCAAAATACGTGGTGAAAATGGATGAATAAATTAAAAAATGACAGTTCGCAAAATAATTTTTATTGTCCATAGGCTACTATGATAAAAAATAGTATTACCAACATAACATTTAGACATAAAAATTTACAAAACTTGAAGGATTTATTTTCTTTTTAAATATGTATTTTTTATTGAAAAAACTACAAATTAGAAAAAATAGTATAAAGTACGTGTTATATAAAGCAGTTTTAAGTACTTGTCCCGTTATAAAACTTGCCGCAAGCGGCTCGTTTTTTAACATGGACGCGTGCTATAAAATGATGCTTTATAAAACGTGTACTTTAATATGCTATTACAACCACCCACCTACTTATGTCACACACAAAGACAAAATGACCGGTACCGTACGAACGACACGTAAAGCCGCGGTCACACCGGCCGCGCAAAACCTTCGTGAAGGTTTGCAATCGCTGACATGCAAGATGCGCGTCCGGTGTGAACTTATATCATGCGAGGTGATAAACGTTTGCGTACGATCGCAAACGTTTGTCGATGGTCCAATTGAAGTCGGTAACTTCAAAGCAATTTTTATCATTTGTTGTTTGCGAACATTTTTATGATTCGCTAGTGTAAACGGCATGGCGATAAAAACTTTAGGCGGAACACTAACAAACATTCACAAATGGACTGCGTTTGTTAATGTTTGCGACCGTTTTTCTAGTCTGAAGGAATACTACGACGGAATTCGCAAACATTTGCAAATATTTGCGAACAGTGTTCACTAACGTCTTTTTGGTGTTGCCGCGGCATAACGTTCAAAGCGATCGACTAAATAAAACACCCGAATGCACCGTAAGCAAATTTTGCGGATTAGTTAGGTAATCCAGGATTAGGTTAAATGTTTACATGCGCCGCAAGAAAAATGTAGTTTAAGCTTCAGCTTATCTAATCGGTCAACGAAGCGTGGATTGCCCTGGATTAGCGATCGACATCTAACTTCAAAGTCAAATTTTGGCACTATTTTTTTGTAAGTGTTGGATTTTTTTGCAATTTTTTTATTATTTTGGGATAAAATGGAGTTTATAGAGGATGAAATATTCAGTGATGATGACCTAGATATCCTCGACATCATCAACAAATTGTGCGATTCCGTCGTTGTCAGATTTCTAATCCGGATTAGATAATCTAATGACGACGCATAGCTACGGATAACAGATTACAAAAACTGGATCGGGGAACTGGGATTACAAACCACAAACGCTGCAATCGGGTGTGCTGCCGACCTGCCACAGAAAAATTATAGGGTGGTACCTCCGACTTATCAAAATGTCGCGTGTAAAGGGGTTTCTAAACGGGCAACATTTTTTTTGCAATACATGGCTGCAATATTATCAAACTATAATAGCCCGGTAATATGTACATCACAATGTTGCAACAATATATATGGCACTATAAATCCCGTTAATATTGCTGCAACAATATAGCCCATATCATATACCTATAAACGGGCCACAGTCAAGACAACAATGGCTGACGAAATGGTTCGTGTTGCAGCGGCTTTTTACTTCATTACCCTAAACAATAACAAAAAAAAAGAGAAGAATGTGGATTCGATCTTACTTAAATAGGCGTGATATCATAAATAACTTAAGTCCAGAATTAATACTTGATAAATATTCATTCAAAAACTTTACAAGGATGGCAAAAAGTGACTTCGAGTTCCTATATTAAATAAAATTGGACGAAGAATAAAAAAGAAAATACAAACATGAGAACCTCAATAACTCTCTTGTTCGACCACGTATTCATTTTTTACATAAAACCCTGTTTAAATTATTATAATTTAATTAAATAACCTGCCAATTCGACTGTATTTGACAACAACACACTTCAAAAACTGTCAAAAAGAGATGCACGCACAATGCACATTAAAAAAAGCGAGATAAAACGAGAGAAGGCTCGGCAATATTGCAAGTATGTTCGATGGAGGAGCGATCGACCGGCAACTATCCAGCCACACATGCAAAATATTAAACATATTTGGCTATATTGCCGGGCAATCCGAATTATATTGCAATCTATTTCTACATATGGCCGGCAATGTTTCCGGCAACTTCAGCTATACATTGCCGTCTAAATGTGGCCCGTTTAGAAGCACCTTTACGCATGCGTCAGCAACTACCAAGGTATTTTAAAATCCCTCAAATCAAGTACAATTTCAAAGGTATAGGCATATTTTATTCATTTTATCAGTATCGATTTAAAGTAATGTAGTAGGTGTGATTATTGTGTGTAAAACAGTACAAATAAAACAACTGATTTACGAATTGATGCTGTTAATTAGTTGGATTTCCTTCCTGTGTAAAGTGGCTGCGAAGTTTTTTGTCGCATTCTCTGTGTTATTGAAGTCTGAAGAATTTAAACAAAATGGTAGCATTTTCTTTTTAAATTAAAAATAAAAATGGGATAAATAAAGCTTATCTATAGTTAATAATGAATTTAATCGATTTGTAACCGAAAAGGGATTAAAAGTGTAAGAAGGAATATTTAATTAATACACATGTAATGCGATTAATTTATTATTTTTCTTCTATGTTTTTAATTAAATGTATAAAAGAAAAAAACAAGTTTTAACTTGTTTAAAAAGCTGCCATTACTCAGCTTATTAATAAATAAACAAAATCTTTTAATGCCCAAAAGTTACAATTCTAAAAGTAAATGAAAAGTTTCTATTTAAATTTTTTTCTTTGTAGAAAGTTCAAACATCAGAAATCAATCAAATATAAAGCCTGTGTAAGATATTGGAAGGAAAAGCAAATGGAAAGAATAAATGGAGTTAAGATTCTTGTTATAGGTAAAGTGCATTTTCGTATGAAATTTTGTTTTACACAAATAAGGTAAAAACGAATTTAAGTAAAAATCCAGACTACTTTAAATATAAAAAAATATGTAAATATTACAAGCTTAGCTGAAAACTTTTCAAAAATTCAATGGTTTCCGGACCACTTCATAGCCTTAAGTTATAGAACCGCATTTGCACATTACATCTTTGATATAAGTTAAAAACCAGGCCGATCATGGTCTTAAATTACTATTTAGCGTACGATTGTAGAAAATTATAACATAGTTTGGAAAAGTATAAATAGTGTGAGATTTTTGCAATTACAAGAAAATAGGCTAAAAGCTTTAAGCCCCAGCGTCTTAAAGCAATATCCTTTTAGTATCGGGAAACCCCTGCGTTTTTTCTTAGCGTGGTTTCGGTTATCAACCTCATTTGAGTGGTTTTCTTGGCAAGCCAATTTGCGCATTTTCTACTATGTATTGATTATTTGGGTCAAGTGCTTTATTCCAGTCGGTAAAAAAAAACAATATAAACTGGAACGCAGATATCACTCTATTCTAAAGTCTAATAACTTTATTAGCTATAACTATATTTTACTAAAATCGTAAAAGAATATACACATTCTCGATACATTTTCGCTCCTCAAAACATATATTCCAGTATTTCTTGCCGTTGTCAAGCAACGGAAATTAACAGTACTGGAATATTTTTAACGGCTGCTGAGAAAAATATTGCAGTACTGTTAATTTTTAAAATTCAGTTGTTAAATTACCTTGCTTACAGAAAAATAACAATACACATATTTACGAACAACTACTATATTTTCCGATTTTGATGAAGCTTTTTTTATCGATGCAATAAACCATAAAATACTTGTAGGCTAATTCATACTTCTTAACTGACATCTTTGGCAGCAGATTTATCATTACATTATTCGCAGCCTCCAGTAACTTTGGAGATGTTAATTATGTTAATTAAGTATAATATTATGCCACTTTTCAGCAAAATGTAGGGAGTAAACAACATACTATTTTGATGGTGTCCAGTTGTCTCTCAGAATTGCATTTTGTCATTTTTTTTTTCTAGAAATCATAACTGACCGGAAATTTTAATGTAGATTAAGTTTTTTACCTTGTTTTAAGGAGCTATGATAATTTAATTTCCACCCTGAAACACTACAAGTTTTGTTTTCGGCATCATTATTTTAAAATAATGCCATTGTCAAACAAAACAATCTAGCTTCATTTTCACTATTTACAAACAGACAATAATATTATCGCAAACTACAATATTACTACTGACATTATTTTTTGCTGTTAGGTTTTTATACAGACAAATCCGAAACAAATATTACAACAAGCAATAAAAACTTAAGTTTCCACAATGGTTTCTGGAAAAAAAAACACAAGGAAACGTCCAGGTTTAGTAATCATCCAGTTAAAACAACATTAAGCTATAATTTACACTATATTTAAAACATATTACACACATTGTTTCCCAAAAAAATACAGATAAACAAAACAGACACGTGTTTTTAGAAGTCTGACGCCGATAACTGACCTATTCTTGCACTTGCGTGCATTCTGTTCCGCCCCGTGCAGGCAACCAGCGTTACCGTTTTGTGCCTAGAATACTCAGAAAGGGTCTATCTTACTTTTAATATTATAAAATTATATTTTTGTATAAATATGCAACTTTAAATATATAATTCAAATTTAAAGGCAACGGCCCGAACCGCGAAGGGCACCGTAGTCGTTCGTATTCGTTTCAATTCGATTCCAGTGAAGCATGCGTATTTGTTAGATAATATAAGTACTATTATTTTGGTCATGTATATGAGTTGAGTGTTAGCAACACTGTGCCAGAACCAGAGCAGATTTTAACTTTGGAAACACTTTTAAAAATCATTTCAGACGGATGCAATTATAATATGGTAATGGTAATAATAAAAACCCGTATGTACTTAGAGCTTTTGCAGATTTTTTTTATGGTGTCATATTGCGAGAGAGAGTTTTTTAGCAAGGGCGAAATTTCTGGTCTCGTGGAAAACTAAATTCAACCATTTCATTGGTCGATCTTTCTTGAAAGTGATTGGAGGAAACACTGTATTGTGCCATTATAATTTATATTTTTTATTTCTTATTACGTATTGCATTTTTTAATCGCACACAAAAAAAACTACTCTCAAAACAAGCTTATAGTAATGCTCAAACAAATAGCCTTATTTTGAAACTAACTTGCTTTATTTCGTGACTAAAATATATTCATTTTTAAACTACTACTGGTTTTAAATTATATCATCAAGTTAATCAAAATTATGTTCATAAAGAGATTAAATCATCATCATAACAAGATAATCTTATACTTGTTTTAAAAATAAGTATTGTGGTCAAAGTGAAATATACTATGATGGGTTTAAAAATAAGAATAAATTTGTATTCTCACAGCGAGCACAAAGACAGTCTTATGCTTAACTTGAGTAAAATATAAACCCTTATTATTTCTTTGATGCTATTTGCATCACGTGACCTCTTGTTTTGCGAGGAAACGACCGAAATACGTTTACTTTAGTCGTTATTTAACATCCACGCAGAGGTCGCGCGTCGATGCTCACCGATGCTGGTAGTGTGTGTTCTATTTTGCGCGTTTTATGTAATAGTGTGATGGAGGAAATTTTATATTCGTTATAGTTATGGTTTTTTTTTTTCCTGTTTTTTTTTTAATAAAACCAAAAGCAATAAAAAGTGGTTTTATTTATCAGTTATCTGTTAGGGCTATATTCAGATCAGATACTACCTAAGGTAATATCACAATAGTATTTGTTACCTATGTCACAAAGACATTTTAACTTGACATTGTACAATTCTATTGACTGCGGTGAGCTTATCCTATCTGACCTAAATAATATAGTCCTTTCAGATCTATCTGTTTTAAAACTACATGATTTTAAATTTTACTCTATCTAATAATAAACTAGTTTTAAGATGATAATAAATTGATTTGTCTAGTTTCGCTGAGAATGTAGGATAGTCACAAATTGAAGATACAAATAAAATATATGTGCTCAAATGCAACTTCGTATATTCAACTTAATAATAACTCATACTCAAAACGAAAATAACGAATATTTATTCTTAGAATACTTTGAATCAAACCAATATTAACGTATACTATATCTGCAACTAAAATTATTTATAGGTTGATCATTTATTTTTATTACCCTAAAACTAAAGTAGAGTCAAGTTAAAATAATGTAGTATTAATTTAAAACTATATTTTGATGCTAAGGTATTTTCTATTTAATTTTACTTTAGCATTGCTCCTATTCATGTATATGATAGTTTCAGTTTGAAACTTTTAGGTTCAACTGGATACTAGATTTTTTTGTGTGCGTGTCTCGGCGTTTACTTGTAAAAAGCGTTATTTTTTTAATTTGTGCGATTTCCGATGGATAATCTGGAAGAAAATGATCCGAATATGGAAATAAATAAAGCAGCTAGTAGAGCTAGCATTGAGTTGTTGCCGAAAAAGGTCAAGAAACAGTACGAAATTGCCTATGGAAATTTTCTGCAGTGCAGTGGTGCAATTTAAAAGGCGTTTCTCGATAATACAATAAAGATATATGTATTTCTCAAAATACCTCGAACAGAAAGCTAAGTTATTCATTGGATACTATATTAGTAATAAACACTCGAGATATAGAAACTAAGGTTTCTAGACCTTTCACTGTAGTTGAGTAATTTTATATGAATTTGTACAGCAAATACAGAGCTCCGAATCAAGCATCGGACAATATATAACAAATGTGAACTGTGAGAAAACCAGTTGGTATAAATAGTTTCGGTAACATTTGCGCTGTTATAGCAGAAGTTTTGAAGTTTCCAGATACGAAGCTTTTTACCCGTCACTTTTTCCGTCGGTCTTCGGCAACTCTACTGTATAATATTCGTTATCATGTGTATCTCTTTTTTTTCCATTAAGAAAATCTTATAAAGTATCTTTTATTGAAGCGATCACTGCCTCGTCGCTTCTTTACCCCTTTCGCTATAGCCATTTTTTGAAATTTACCGAGGAAGACGAGAGGAACAGGACCAAAAACAAATTATAACATTTTCATTTGTAATTCTAAATTTTATCCCATCATTCCATTAAAAAACTCTAAATAATTCTAAACTAATTAAAAAATTACTTCTAATTTAATATATTCTGAACTGCTGCCCTTGTTGTCAGATAAAACGCCACGACATTTTGGTAGCAATTCAATTTAACTAAGTTAAATAATCTATTAATTTCCTAATTTCTTCCGACTAAAACACAGTTAATTTGTTAAAGCGTAAAGTATATTTAGAACGAATTGGGGGCGAATTTAGGGGAGGAGATGCCATAGAGAGTATTGGGTTATAATGTCGGATAAGTGTGTTTTCCGGCGACACGACGCAAAGCCATATTCTTCTTCCAATATGGTAATTTTTCTTATATATTTGCTATTAAAACAGATACCAACCCAAGAAGGTTTCCAATGATTATCGATGATTACTATGGATTTTCCATGCTTTCCACTGAACCATCGGTTTCCACTCATTAACGGTTCAACTGATTTAAAGTAATTAAGTAGGTACTACTGGTTTTAAGAAAATACATTGAATTTTATTGATTTTATCAATAAATTCCGGTAAATATACGTGAATTAACTAAATAATTAATAGTAGTTGCATATATTTACACGTGGAATTCTCAAAATTTGGGAACCACTTGATGTAACAGTAATTTTTTTCGGAATATTCTGCTCATTTCGATTAATTCATGTCAGGATAATTTAACTAGTGGTGTATTTTATTAAAACTACTTATAACTAAAATTATTTAAATAAAAATAACTAAGTTATGGGCAGTACAAGAGTCCCAAAGTCAACTCCGAGGCTGTAACTACAATGATTTTTAAAGTATTCTCGTATTTAGCGAATATAAAATGGGATGTAAATAATCTGTAGCAACTTAATATAAATACCAAAATATAGGAGGTTTATTCTATGACCACTGTATTATGGAATACGGAATCAATGTTTCGATATTTAAGGTTAAATTTTGTATCCAAGTGTTCGCATCAATACCGAGGTCGCATACATTTCTCGAAAAATTATGGCCCGGATTGTACTTTTAGAATTCCTAAGTAGTGGGGATTCCAACTGAATGTCAGTCGAGATCAAGCCGCGAAAGAGGATAGACGTTCGGTGTTTTTGTGATCTTTAGTGATATCTTAAAGTGGCTGTAAGGTAAGCGTATGTTTTTATAGCGTCAACACCGGTCCAATCATAAAAATATTATTGTTATTTTATTTTCTTAAATAACTGGTTTTAAAAGTGTGTTTTGGTGTATTTGTTGTACTGCTTATCCTGAAAATATAATTGTATATATACATTTATCGATTTTTATAGATAAAAACATATAAACATCAACTTCGAGGCAATCACCTCCGAGGCATATAGGAGCCTCGGTGTTGATGTTGTGCCTCGGAGTTGATGTGACTTTACAGATCCTACTATAAAGTATAAATAAACAAGGTAATGGAAAAAATAAATATATTTCTTCACAGATAATGGCCCCTAAGTCCGACCAAAAAAAGAAACGGAAACGAGTTTCCTTAATTACGATTTAGATATGCGATGGAACTATCAAGATATCTACATCAGTTCTGATGACGAAATAAATGAATAAATGAAGCTGAAGAAGAAAACAACAGATCTTTTGATACGCAAATCAGTGGAATGATTTTAAATTGGTCAGATTTTCAGGAAAAAAAACTGTCAAGATTTATGCTGGTCTTGTAATGAAAACATTAGATGACGAAAAGGATGGATATGAAGTAAAATACTTAAGAAAGTCAAAGGATGCGTATTTTGTCTTCCCTGATGTAGACAACATTGGCATTGTGGATAAAGGGGATATTGAAAAGAAAATAGATATAGAAAAGATTGACAAACGAGGCCATCATTTTTTCGGAACGTCAATATTTTTAAAGTACAAAATTTCGTAATCGTTTTTATTTCAAGACTAAGAAAAACCAAAAAATTTTAAACACTTCTTTTGTTCCTACTTATTATTTTAGTTTTTGGAATATATTTTTTTAATGCGTATGTTATAAATATGTTATACTGGTTTAGTTTTAGCATCATATTATTATGTTCAATATAAATAATAAAAGTTTTGCAAAACATTCACTAGTTTTATTAATTTAATAAGGTACTTTAACTAACACAATACGTTGTGGATATGTGGACCAACTCCGAAGCACAATTTGATCAACTCCTAGGCTTGATGGTAATTACTGAGCTAAGAAAATATAGGTTTCGATATTATTTAAATCAATAAAACAAAAGGTTACATTTCTTTTTGGAACTACACTTTTTGGATTATTATGCAAATAATACGGCGAACTCAAATATAAGACAACTCCGTAGAAAAATACTCAACTCCGAAGCTACAAGGTATATTTTTTTCGAAAAATAATGAAAAATGATCTCTGCTACCTATCAGTGTGTGTTAAGTTTATTATTTTAAGTAACATATCTTAAAAAATATAATTTTTGAAATATTTATTGTTTTCAATTTTCCATTATCCAAATGGTTCCCAAATTTTAAGAATCACACATACAGGGTATTATCTACCAATTCGACGTATACAATTAGGACCTTGTTGACGGTAAAAGATGCAGCAAATTCTAAATTGGGCAAAGTTGCAAAATTTTGGACATGTATACCAGACTGTCGAAAAATTTGGAAAATTCCGAGGACTTTCGAACATTCTCGCCAGAAACCGAAAATAAACTTTTTTCCTAGCTTTATTTACCGAGAAAGCAAAAAATTAATAAAACATTTTCATTACCACTTTTTATTATCTAGAACATGTTAGCAAATATTAATTTTGACCATAACCCAAGAAACACACACAAACTCTATTTGTATCTACCTGTCAGGAAAACATAATAGTTACATCTTAATTTAATGTAAAACTTGCGATGCGTCATCTTTGTTAATAACTTTACAAAAAAACGGTTAATTTTAGTTATTTACGAATATCTTCGAAAGTACTAGGAATTATTCGATGGCTTGTTTCTAATATTCAAATTGCGCAACTTCTTCTCAATATAACTTTTGCTGGACATTTAGCTACTCCCATACATATTTTTTTTTTAATAAATCAAAATTTAATCTATTTCAACTTGACACCTACTATTTCATATATTAAATAAAAGCTTTCTTGCATTTTTTTTTGTTTCACAGCATACTTAAAATTGTACTGCAATTTGTTTCATTAATGCAACCATCCTCTATTATGTTTGTTGTAAATAATTTAAATTTACAGAAAATGAATTTCAAGAAATGTTGTGTTAATAATACCTTTCTAGAAGACACAATGGTACGGTATTTGTAACTTCTTGCCTACACATATAGTTGAATTCACATAAACTTTTAACGCCGTGACATTTCAGTTCTGTCATACTTGTCAAATACTGCAGCAACTCATAAATAATAAATTTCTAATGGCAAAATTTAATTAGTACAATTGTACTGCATACAAAGTATGTCTATCTTGTATTATTTCATACGATTAAAAAGAGATAGAAATAAAAAGAGTTGGCCGAACAATTCCAGAAAAGAAAAAGAAAAAACACTGACCAATCTCAGCTGTATAAGAAATTTAGTAAGTTGGTGAAATCTAAAGTAACTAGACAATGACAAGTCTTGACATTTGGCATTAAAACTTTATGTGAACTTAACTATACCGTGCGAGGCAAAATTATTTGCATCAAAGAGGGTCTTGCATCTAAGGACGTTATGCGTAGCCGTAGAGCTTAATACCTGTTGGGTGTCAGTAACTACCTGAATTAACAATCAATCAGTTATTCCGTCAGCTTTGAGTAATTTGATTCATCGCTAATTTTTCCAATTTCTTGAACAATTCACACAATGGGCTTTACGGAACAGCACAAAACATTCATGGTTGAAGCGTATTTTCGAAACGGGGTTAGAGTAAATGGTGAGTGGCAATACAATCCGGGTTTGTGCATGGACGATTTTTACGAACATTTTCCTAACATTGCTTTTATTACTGGGGATTTTAATCATCGCCTAAAAAGAACCGTGGCTGTGTTTAGGGAAACAGGTTCTATACAACACAAAAAAGTAGCAGGAAGACCATCTGAAAGAACAGAAGAACTTGCTGCAAACGTTCGTGAAATAATGCAAAATACGCCAACAAATTGTATAAGACGCCTGTCCCAAGAAGTGGGAAGATTTTATGGAACATGCAGGACTATTCTTAAGAAGCAGCTAAATTTATTTCCTCATAAAGTGCAAGTATTCCAAGAAATACAAGCCGCAGATTTTGAAAGACGCAGGAATTACTCTCAATGGTTTACCAAAAATGTATTGGAAAGAAAGGAATTTTTTTCGGATAAAGCCTGGTTCCACCTTTCCGGTTATGTGAATTCTCAGAGGAAGTAGTGAAAATCCCTATTTTTTTGTAGAGTCCACATTGCACCCTCAAAAAATTGATGTCTGGTTAGCTGTTTCCCGAAGAAGAATGGTTGGTCCTATTTTTTTCCATGACACAGTTACAGCACAGCGGTATAGGTATAGGCACAATATTTTGAATCATTGATTGATCAGTTATCGATCAGACATTGAATTCCCACCTAGATCACCTTGTTGAACGGTTATGGATTACTTCGTTTTTCCTCATTTAAAGAACACTATTTTTAAAATACCAGTTGCAAATTTAGAACAATTACAAAAAAGGATTATACAAGAATGTGGTAACATGTCTCCAAAGATGCGGTCAACACTATCGAAAATATGAAGAGATGTGTGAATTTATGCTTGGAGCATGGCGGTGGCCAATTTCAGCAATTTAGGTAATTATTTTTCTTTTTCTTTCTGTATATTCTTACTTTGTTAATTTGGTAAACAACAAAAATAAATATGTATTTGTCTACTTATTTTATTACTCATTAGTTTGGCATATCATGTCATAATATGAGTTTGACAAAATTTTAACCTAGATTTGGGTAGATATATCGCCCCCACATTATTGTGATCTAAACCAAGCCCCACGTTTTTTAATCCAAGCCCTCTTTGATGCAAATAATTTTTGCTCGCACGGTACCTACCTATTAAAGGTTCTATTGGTAGTACGTATGATACCCGCTGCTTTACTTCGATATAAAAATTTAAAATAATTGAATTGCGCGAGCGAAGCCGCGGGTAGGTATCTGCTGATAAAATATAAGTTAGCTTTACCATTATACCAAGGCCATTCCTTAGGGTCGGTTTACATGACTGATTATAAGCTATTTCTAGATAAACATGTCCGCAAATCACCGACTGAACGTAAATAAAAGCACGTAAGTACTTCCTATTATAAGCACATTAAGCGGATTACTTAAAGAAACACACGCATATGTGTGACGGTTTTTTCTCAGGGTATATTTTTATTTGTGGGTTTAGACCAATAAAACTCAGAGCATGCCAGTAAATGTACTTTTAATTGGAGACAGGCTTTCTTGCTTCTTTTATCTTTTTGGTAAATCTGGAAACACATATAAAAATAAGGTAAGTCCCAGATAGGTAACCATTCTTCTAAGAACATAATAAAGAGTAAGCATTTTTAATATCAACCTAATTACAGAGAAATTTAATAATAATAATAAATTAAATAAAATACCTCAATATCATGAACTGCAACACTTTATTTGAGAATTAGATATAATAAGGAAATTCACCTACCTGGTACTTAGCGTGAAACTTTTAATTAGGGTAAAATAATTAAATAAGTTTTCAAAGCCGAACAGCTACTAGCTTTGCCAAAGGTTCAAGAAAGAAAGGAATTTGTCGATTTTGGTAGGTATCAACGTAGTACTCGCAGTGAACAAATAGTGCAAAAAAGGTCGCAAAAAAAGTACAGGATAAGGTGAGATAAAACGCGCGCTACACTGTAATTATTCAAAACTAGTACTCATAGGTCCCTCTGGTGTCTATTCTTCCAAGCGCAAAACCAACCAGGAAGGTAACCTACAAACTCGGTGTAATTTCAGCTATCCGCAACAACGCCCCCTAGAAGAGAGTAGTTAAACCTTGAGAAACATTAAAAAGAAATCCTACCTGTTGACCGAAAAGAAAACTGCAACGTGAACAGAAAGTAGATAGTAGATTCCCGTTCACTTGACGTTAGTTGTTAGTTCAAAATGGTAGAAAACCAAAACAAGTCAACGGTATATTTGCAAGCAAAATGACAACAAACATTGTCCAGGCTTATAAAACAAGGAAAGCCAAACCAAAGGTAAGAATTAAGGAAATTCTGCCTCATATGTTGTAAATTAACAATGGTGGAGAAGTAAATTTTAAATAAATTATGGTTAGTTCTAAATCTATGAAAGTAATTGATTTAAGAATTTAAATAGTTTTACATGCACAGGAAAACTATAAAACCGTTCCATGTACCGGGTGTACAACTAATAAATATAGTTTCAAATAATAAACGCCCCACGCTTTTTTTTCACTATAATACTAATGTTTATGGTTCATTATTATCTTCTGCCTATATTAAGAATTTCAAGAATTATTTTAATAGTATATTATTAACCAAGGTTTAGACAGCCATCATTATTGCCCGAGCGTCAAGTTTAAATCACGAGGAGCGAAGCGACGAGGGATTTAGGGCGCGAGGGCTATAGGCTGTCTAAACCGTGGTTAATATAATTTTTTTTCCACTACTAACACTTTTATTTTGTACAGTATTAATAAATTATAAAAAATATTAGGTAGGTATAAATATATATTTTAATCAAGTTACCTGCTTTGGCATATTGGCAAGATAATTTGTTTTCTTGTCAGTTGGCTTTGTTGACATATCACCTTTCATGTTATTTGTTGGGGAATTAACAAATCAAGTTACCTGGTTTTAAATAGATCGGTCAATAATGGATTTCAATGCTTTATTATTGACCGTTGTCAATAGCAACTGAGAAGGGAGAGAAAAACGATTTCTGGCGTTAATTAATCGGTCAATAATGGCGATGTTATAGGTTAGTAGTGGAAAAACTATATTTATTTGCCGCTTTTTAGTTTGATTAATTTAAAACGTGTTTTTTAGTTTTTTTAAACTATATTTATTTTTCATTTTTTAGTTGAGTAGATTGAGCTAGATTAGTAGATTATTGTATTGTCAGCGATTCTTGATAAGTCTACAAAATTTAAATTAAATCTGATCGTTTAAAGAGAGTCAAAATCGGGTTCAAAGGAGTCGGTCACAAACAAACATACATACATTCAAACCTGAACAAACCCGATCGTTAATGCCGAATTATAAAAAAAGAACGATAGTTGCAAATTTTTGAAAATTCTGACAAATTGACAGGTGTCAAATTTTGACAGAAGAATTTTTTGCGTATTTTTTTTAACTTTCCACCGTCAATATACATACGACCTTATGGTTTTTGTATTAATATCATTTTTTTAAACGATTTGACATATTGACAGCTGTCAAATTTTGAGAGGAGAATTTTTTGCTTATTTTTCCCGAAATCTCCGCATCGAATACTATACGACCCCATAATTTGTTTCGTCAAAATCGCATCTTCGTTTTATACCTGACAGCCTGCTGTCAAAATTTGACAGGAGAATTTTTGCGTATTAGATTATTGTATTGTCAGCGGTTCTTGATAAGTATACAGAATTTAAATTAAATCTGATCGTTTAAAGTGGGTCAAAATCGGGTTCAAAGAAGTTGGTTACAAACAAACATACAAGTGAAGCTAATTAAAGCGTGTTAAAAAGGGACGCCAGTTGTATCTTGGAATACGTAAGCTGATGCGGATAGGTTCCGCGAACCACGTGTGGTACCATAACAGTCCTTATAAGACTACGTGAGACTGTTTGGACAGTGTCAGAGATCTGCCACTCTAACCTAACCCGGTGTTCAACTAAAAAGGAATGCTGAATATATCTTGGAAATTGTTTACCGGACGACTTGCGGAAAAAAATATTTATGACTAAAATGACCAAGAGAAATTGCTGGAAAGTATTTTACTAAAAATGTAGTATAGCTCTTTTCAAAATCTAGAACTTATTGTATAGTCTAAATGATGGTGTTACTATTTTTAAATGCCGTCTGGAAATGAACTGAATAGAAATTATTTTTGCTCACTTATTGAACATTACATGACCATAAGCAACTAGACTTTGTTGCAGTATAATATAACGTTGTCACATTACAATATACATTTTTGCTCTTGAAAGATATAGGAGGAAAATTAGGCAATGCCCAATAATGTAGTTGGCGATGTTTTATAGCATATTATAAACTGCATGTATTAAACTGATACATAAAATATTTTGGCACTTCCTTAGCACTACAAGCATTTGAAATTACACAGCGGTATTGCCAATTAGGATTTTTAGCTTTATGGGCTATAAAGGATAAAATAACACATAAGAACAAAATGATCTCGTATCGTCACGGGTATACAATGTAATGAACACCATTGAGTCTAAATGTTTTTGGAAAATTGTGGTTCGAGTTAGAAAGAAAAGTTTTACGATAAGATAATAGAGAGAAGTAGGTACCTATTTTATGGATAACAACCCCGAACAAACCCGCAGCATCGCCCGCGCAATTCGATGGTTATAAATTCGCTATCGCAACGCAGCGGTTCCCTTACATACTATCTACCGAATAGAACCTTTAAGGCGAACCAATAGTATTTTTGAAAAGGATTTTTTTTGGTGATAGAAATACGTGATTCATTATTTGCTGTGTATAGTACCTACCTATTTATGCTGTTTCAAGAAAATTCCACAGATTATATTTCGAAACGCTATGATTTAGGGACAGATTAAAAAAAAATATATACAGGGTGTCCCGAAATTAGCTGACAATATTTTAAGAGAATAAAGTACATTCAAAAATAAGACTAACACCTTCTATTAATATACCTTCAAAAACGCTTCGTTATGGGGCTAGAAGCCCCCTGAATTAGAGCTATGATAAGCAGTTTTTTCACAATATCTCAGAAAACGATTAGGGTATCGAAACAAAATTTGATACATGTTTTACCCATAACAATACGCAATAAACGGTTTAATTAGCTTAACTGTATTTCTTCCAGTGGCGTCCCACTGGGTAGGTAGTTGGGATAATATTGCCCTAAGTTTTTTATTTGTAAGAATTTTTTACTTCAGATGCAATTTTTAGAAGGGTTGAAGTCTTTTGTTAAAAAAAGTTACTCTTGTCTCATTTCGGTAGGATTCACCATTTTCCAGTAAAATCGATTTTCAAATTTTCAGTTTTTTGAAATCCGTTGAAAAGGCTAAGGTTTTTTTGCATATAATTTTCAAACTCTCCCTGCCTCACAAAATATAACACGCAGGTCTAGATTGTGCATCCAACAAAATGGAAATCATTTCGAACGCTTGCTTAAGAATTAGTTTTCCGTATGGTTCACAATCAAATTTGATTTGCAATTTGTTATTCTTTTTTGTTTTATTTTAAAACTCTCTTAAAATCTCCATGAAAATAAATATTTAAAAAACGAGGTAGGTAATCTAAAAATATTTTTAATTTGAAAACGTTACATTCTGTCAAATTACAATAATAGAACGTTTTATTAACAAAAAATTTAAAATTAAAAAAAATTACAGTAAAACTATGAAATTAAAAAAAAAAATAATGGTAATATTTACTTAAGGCTCCACCCCGTGCGACGGTACTGGCAAAATATTTTAAAGTAACATCCTTTAATAAATATGCCTTGTCGCTAGTAGAACTTTTAATAAATTTCATGTTTTAATATTAAGTGTTTGCTGAGATATGCAAAAAAACCCTTAGCCTTTCCAACGGATTTCAAAAAACAGAAAATTTTAAAATCGATTTTACTGGAAAGTGGTAAATCCTACCGCAATAAAACAAGAGTACCTTTTTCCAACAAAATACTTCAAGGCTTCTAAAAATTTCACCTGAATTTAAAAAATTCTACAAATAAAAAACTTAGGGCAATATTATCCCAACTACCTACCCAGTGGGACGCCACTGGAAGAAATACAGTTAAGCCAATTAAACCGTTCATTGCGTCTTATCATGGGTAAAACTTGTATGAAATTTTGTTTTGATACCCTAATCGGTTTCTGAGATATTGTAAAAAAAACTGCTTGTCATAGCTCCAATTCGGGGGGCTCTAGGGAACATGTTTATTTGCTTCACGCGAAGAATTTGTCTAATTTTTTTTACCTTTGTCTTGTTCTCTAGACATTGCGTTGAAAACTTACCTCCTTCATTTCTTCCGCCCAGGAGCAAAATTTTCAGCAATATAGCTTAAAATTATGGACAAAATAGGCTATTTCATCATCTAGGTGATTTTTCAAAAAAAAATTACGAAATACGCATATTATTATTTTATTAAAACAACTTATCTGCCAAACATACACCTATTTTCATTTCTGAGCTACATAAAATCCTATAAAAATTTAAACCCCCGTTTTTAGCCCCTTAGCGGTTGATTTTTAAAAAATACTTTTTTCTTCTATGGATCCTTAGTTTTTTAAGAGGATTGGAAAAAAGTTTTTCTTATCTCAAAGATGGTAATTTGTAGCAGGAGAAGAGATCGATGGACGAACATTTTTAAATGTTTCCTTTAGAACATCGTTATCTGTAAAAAATAGAATTTTTAATCCGAGCAGGGAATGCAGGGTAATATATTGCCCTTAAAGTTAAGCGTTGCTACTAAACGACAGTAACGGTAAGCGATGTTTATGATTCCACAATAAACTGTGTCTAGTTAACTGAACATAAAATATTTCGGCTCTAGCACTAAAACGCGTTTAAATTACACCCCAGCAAATTAGGATTTTTAGGTTTATCGGCTATAAAAGTTTGGAAGAACGTTATCACATTTTCTTTTTAAACAGTTTTTGTTAGTTATGTTACTTTATCAAGATCCATCTCAATTTTTTATTATTTTTTTTAGAAAGGCTAAAATTTATTATTTTCTTAAAAAGGGTGTGCCCAGCTTTTACAAGTAAGGTACCAGATAGGGCCAGGCCCCTATTTAGGCCACAAGTATATTTAAAACACATGCTTTAACAACTAAATTCTACACTATGATTTAAAGCTTCGGGTGTCACCAATAATATGGTATCTGTAGATGAAACAATAACAAATGAACCTATTGACAAAATCCATTCTGAAGTAAACCAACATACAAATTTGGCTCCGCCCCTTTGTGTGCCAAACTTACGCTGTTAAAAGTATTAACATGATGTGGGGAATTTAAATCTTTGTCTAGAACTATATAAAAATCTGCAGTATGGCAACGCAGCAGTAAGAAATCCGCCTCCAAAGATGTAACCGCGATGACATTGGTCTGAGGCCATGATAATGTTGTTTTATTCATTTCCGTTAAGGGATTTCCAAAGAAAATGTATCGCGGAAAAACATTGATGTTTGCGATGCATGGAAAAAATGTTTTTAATAGAATTATAATAATTACAAAAGCAATCACAAATCTAATTATTCTAAGCTCACATCTTAATTGAATCTAAAGGTAAAAGGTATAATCTAGACCGAGAGGCAACGGCAAAATAATTATTTTACGAATAAAATTAAGGCCTAATACATTGGTTCAAATACATCGATGCATCGACAAATATCAAATAACCTCGATGCATCGCTCAAAAATAATGTATCGCATTGAAAATCGATGCGTCGATTTATACCGTTTGGTGATTCTTTGAGAGCGGTCTGAAATTTTCTTTAGTTTATTGGTTTTGTGCAATAATTGCTGTGTTTTTATTATTTTGTGATATTTTATGGAGACTAATTAAGATGAGTCGCAAGTGTCAAGTATGCGAGAATTCGGAAAATAATGATTATGCAGGTACTTTTTATTGGTGAGTAAATAGAAGGGTGGGATAATTGTAGGTTAATTAAGTGAGGGTAGAAGAAAAGTCATGTCGTCCATTTAAAAAATTAATTAAGCCTACGCGTTTCGGTCTAAATGACCATCATCAGGGCGTTAGAACTTTTACGTAAAATTAAAATTAAAATCAACACTGAAATGGACGTCACCACACCAAACATCAAAACATAACTCGAGTTACGTTTTGATGTTTGCACAAAATCAAGATCATTTTAATTTAACTGTATGTCAACAGTAATAAGCTAAGAAAAAAATTAAAACAAGCAGCGACGCATGCTTGTTTGTGTAAAATGCACTGGTTATGTTTACGAGGAATGTGTGGAGATGGTCTGTAAGTATTTCAACTTTTCTTTTTTAGTTTGTAAATGTTTGCACGTGACACCTGTCTTTATTATAAAATCCGAAATTACCTTATTTGAAACAACTTACTGAATCGTAGGTTTTCAGTTTTAGGTCGGAGTAAAGTTATTAACTATTTATTGAGTACTAATACTATATTTTTTTTAAATGTTATTGGGTGACACTATAATATTGTATAGCACTAGTCAAACATAAATCTAACCTATCTATCGTATCACAGTTGAAAACACCAAGTAAAAAATAAAATCAGACACACTGTAAAGACATTTTTACTGCTTTTTTAATTCATTTGTAGTACCGGTTGGTCAAATAAGGGAGGATATCGGCTTTATCTCAGAAACCATTGGAGGTAGGTACAGCCACAGCGTCCTTAACTTACCGGGGGCTGTGGTACAGCTCTCAGAAAAAAAATCATAAGAAACGCGTGCAAGAGACATTGCTGCAAATTATTTTTAAGTTTATCAGTTGGCCGCTAGAGGTCGTAAGGTTTCCCTTTAATATGCCTAGTTAACTCATATTAAAATGTATCGTAATCTTAACATATTTATGAACAACTTTGGTCTTTGTATCGTTCCAGCTAGCGCGTCAAATAAAGGGGTGGGGAAACACAAAGAGTTATTTTGGAAAAAATTAAGCATTTTTGGTTAGGGACAACGAAAAATGTTAAACTTGGTCTCATTCAAAAGAGGTTTTATTACTTATATTTCTATGATCATCGCTAGAGGGCGCTGTTTGAAACTTCAATGACATTTACCGTTTTCTGAAAAATTTTAAATGCTACAATATGCCGGATTTTACATAGTCAAAATGACAATTGAAATTGAAAAAAGCCAGTGAAAACTGCAAGTTAATATCCCCCTAGCTAAGGATATTATTAAAATATTCTGAAAAAGAATAACTGTTCCGCACACACTCTTGCCGCAATCGCTGCATTCTGTCTATACTCAAAGAAAACAGCTTCTTTGTTTAAAAAGAGCATAAATATCATGTTAGAATGTAAAATATTTCTTGAAGTGAAAACTTCTTTAGGCGCGTTTAGCACTTTTTGTGGGCACTGAATTAAACTGAGCCGTCACGCGTCACGCGGCTGTGTTACGCTCGAATTCGACTGCTATATTCAATCCGAACTGACCCGAATGAACGTTATATGAAAGAGCATGCAGCATCAGTCGCATTCAGTATCGACGTGGAAACAGTGTGCGTTGTTTGTGTGTTTAAGATCACAAGATAGACACTTGTTGCGTCTCAGGTATGTTCTGGCATTTTTTTCAAGGGTTGTTCAATTTAAGGAAATATATTTATTCGATATTATTAATTTCACCTTGTTGAAGTTTTCACTTCTGTCGTGTGGTCTTAAGCACACACAATTTTTTTGACATAAAACGTTTTTAAATGCGATTTGTGTTCTAAAGCCAACTTATTCGTAATACAATTTTTGTTTTAAAGCCCATACCCTTTATTCTTTATTATCTACCATGGTAGTAAATCAATAGTTCCAATAGTTTAACTAGTCCGTCATACTATTAGTTAAGTTATGTTTATTTTAACAGTAACAATAATTTAAAATATTATTGTTTTATGAGTAACGAAGAGTTGGTCCATGATCGTTGTAGGATTTCGTTTTTAAGTGGTATTAAATTAGTCGTTTTTACAATGTTTTAGTAATATTTTTAGCTAGAAAAGAGATAACATCTTGTGGGTTTCACTGAGTTTTTCCAATTTTAAATGGCCATTTGACTATATAAAACCTGACATATGGTTTCATTTAAATTTTTATGAAAAACGGTAAAGTTTAGTTTCAAATAGTGCTCTCTAGCGATAACCGTAGACACCAAAACACATTATTAATTATAATGCCAATGTTAAAATCGATTGAAAAATAAATAAATTGAATGTCGTTTAGGTAAACGAGACCAAGGTTGGAATTTTTCGTGGTCAATAACCAAAGTTGCTTAATTTTTTCCTAAAATTTTTATGTCTTTTCCCCATCCCTTTATTTGAGGAGCTGAACCTCAGAGCTGAACCAATAAGAGCTGAACCAAAGTTGTTCATAAATATGTCAAGACTACAACACAACTTTTTATTTTTACAGGCATATTAAAGGGAAACTTTCGCTTTCTTATTTTACTATTAGAAACTTTAAATAACTCTTCGCAATTATATTAAAAGAGTAATTGAATAGGGAATTATCTTTATGCTTCGGACATCGATCTTCAGGAGAAATAAAAATGTGTTTGAACAGCAGAATGAGGAAACTCGTTTGAACTTTAACGACAAACAATATCAAATAGATTGTCGCCTTTAGAAGTATTAAACACAACATAATAATCCATGACTAAGCAAAAGCCCTATTTCCCAACAAAAATTCTTTAGGTGTAGCCCCGGCAGAGGACTTAGTTGCCCTTTTCTCCCGGTTTGGATGCTTCGGGAACAATAAGGATGCGGTGGGGAAGGATGTGGCTTACCGCCGCATTAGAGTGGAATTACAAAGGAAATATGACAATAGGGCTTCAGAAAAAGCCGTTCTATAGGAGAAGACCTTTAGTTGAGAGGATAAATGACGCGCTTAGAAAATATCTATTTAAAATCGTATAAAAATGAAGCTGTCGTGAATTTTTTTCTAGTCGCACAAAAGATGGCAGAGCTGCTCTATCCTTTTCGTCCGTACAGTATGATAAAGCGACTGTGTGACCTCATAAAAGATTGATTTGGATATACTGATAATAAAAAAACGAATCAGCTTATTATATAAAATACCACCCGCTTAATCAAAAATCGCTCGGACCAGTGAATTTTTTTTGAAATACATTTTTTTAAGAAAAAATATATTATACAGGAGGGATCGTAAAAATGCTATGAGGGTTAACTTTAATTTTTTTAATGAAACATAGTATTGTATATTTTTACATTCTGCATTCAGTTCTACAATAGTGGAATAATCAATAAAAAATGCATCTACTACAAAAAAGTAAATTTGCAACTTTGGCAAAGATTTTAGCGGGGATGGCCAAAAATACAGTGTAAATGTTTTGCTGGAGATCAGTGCACGAGACAAGAAATCTCGCACTTTCCAAAAAGCTTTTGCAAATCTCGTCTTGCTAACATCTCGCAGGATGTATTTATATCGCTATTTTCGCTCCATTCTACTCCGAATCCATTTTTAGGCGCTATGATTTTTAATAGAACGCGTACTAGTCCGCTAATATGGACCAATCTGTGATAATAGACAGATATTGCAAATACGCTTATCAAATCTTTAAAAATAAATATCTCCAAAATCACCAAATTATATTTCTTTCCCAAAGCTGTAAAATACGTTCTACTAAAATAATAATTGTTTTTCTAGCCACAATAATAATTATTTCTGCTACAAGTTCGCGTTAATTAAAAAAACATTTTCGTTCATTCAACCATCATTTGAAAACATAAATAGCCAACTCTCAATGTATCGTTAGGGATAAAGCCCTGGTTAAAAAGGAAATGTGATAAAATTGTTGCAACGTTTTATACTCCATTAAGCTAAAAATCCCAGTTGGCTTTGCCGTTGTGTAATTTAAAAAGCTTTAGCACAGAGCACAATATTTTATGGAGTGAATTTAATAGACGCACATTATTGTAGTTTTGGATAAGGCCCGAGTTCTTATTGGTTAGCTTAGTTAAGCAGTTGTGGAAAAAGGCAGTACAAATTATCTGGTAACTTTGTTTAGGCTATCTTTCTCATTAACACCGTCAAGAAGCTTTAACACAAACAAGAATCAACTTGAGGATGTAGCTTACCTAACTTTAATCATGTTCGGTATGTTAATAATCTTGATCTGTTTTCCATTAATGGAACCACACACACACACCACCAAATTTAGTAAAAGAAATACCGAAGAAAAACGCCAAAAAATATTTATCCCAATAAGAAAAGAGTTATTTATAATACAGGGTGAGTCGGGAGGAACGGACCACACTTTAGGAGCGTACTATACACGCAAAAACAATTTGAAAAAACCCATATGTTCTTATTTGATAATTATTTGTTTTCAAGTTATAGCGTAGTACCAAATAAAGAAAATTTCATATATTAACGGTTTCCTAATCATATCGTTCTTTTACTAAATGTTCAAAAATACCGCCATCGACTTCTAAACATTTTCTGCTTCGTCGACGAAGATGGCCCCATTGCTCTGCTAATTGCTTCATGTGTTTATTCTTTAAAATTGGCTGCAGTTTTTCTAATACGTCGAATTAGTGCATCCCGAGTGTCCAGTTTTACTTTGTACACTTCATTTTTAAACCAGCCCCATAAACAAGAATCTAGTGCTGTGAGGTCTGGAGATCTTGGAGGCCAATTAATAGGACCACCGCGACCAATCCAACGCCCTGGAAATGTTTCGTCTAAATATTGCTTGACCTGACGAGTAAAATGTGCAGGCGCTCCATCGTGCTGGTGATACATTTGCTTTCTGATATTTACAGGAACATCCTCTGGTAGTCCTTGTAACTCATGTTGTAAAAAATGTAGGTAGTTGTCTCCTGTGAGACGATTCTCCAAAATGAAAGAGCCAATTAAATAGCTATCGAGCATACCACACCACACGTTAACTGAAAACTTATGTTGAAAATTAGTTTCAACTCTTGCGTGGGGATTTTCGATTGACCATACATGAGAGTAACGAGTATTATACCGTCACGGGTGAATGTTGCTTCATCTGTAATCAATACGTTTAGCACAATCTTCCGGTTTTAGGTGCTGTACTCTCTGTACATGGTATAAATATAAGCCTTGCTCGTGGAGTGTGTTTATTACTCTTTTTTGTGGAATGCCCACTTGAGTACCAATTCTTCGTGAGCTGGTCGTTGCATTTTCTTCTACTAAATCCAGAATATTTTCTACTTCTCCTAAACCTTGTCGAGTAGCTCGTCCCGATGTAATGTTGGCACTGGAAAGCTTACCATTCTTGCATAAATTGTTAAAAACTCTGATAAACACGTTTCTAGTCGGATGTCTGTGATGTGGATACCGTTGACGATATTCTTCAACAGCAGCTGTAGCACTTCCATTACAGAAACCATAAATAAACACTATATTTGAGTATTTTAAATTTGCATAAGTATTTGGCATTTTGTAACACTTTAATAACTCAAATTTTAAAATAAACGTTTAATTACTGCCACAATACACAGACACATTGTCAAGACAACATAGATGTCAAATAGTTTAGAATCTTGAGCATGGCATACTCTAATTACGTGAAAATTTTGATAAAAGTGGAACGTAGAAAAAAATTTAATATTGCGCTATAACTTGAAAACAAATGAATATCGGATAAGAACATATGGGTTTTTTACATTGTTTTTGCGTGTATAATACACTCCTGAAATTTGGTCCGTTCCTCCCGACTTACTCTGTATATTTAAAATACAGCCTAGCAACTATCCCTTTACGACCTGTATTTATGTATGTATGAACACCTTCTGGCCGATTGTTAATTTTTTTTAGAAATAAAGGATAATTTAACTGCACACATTAAAATTCCCGCCTCATTATAGGGTTCGACGGTTTTGAACTTTTAATTTAGAAGAGCTAATATATGACTCTTGCTGAAATAATGTAGGTATTAATATAGTCAGCATTTTTTTTCTGTTTACTGTTTACAAATAAAATAATTTAGCAGAATTCTGGCTTGTTAAGTTGATTCTAGTTTTTTTTCCAAAAAAAAATGTTTATGCTTTTCTAACATTTTTCAAGTACTTTTATTATTTCTTCATAACAGCTTAATATCCCAATTAAATTAGAATACTCTAGACGCTAAGCAAGTTATTAAATTATGTCTGACAAAAAAACACGACTATAAACGAAAAGTTTTATTTTATGCCTAATAAACTTTCGGGTAAATCCGATTATATTCGTTATTTCCAGTATACGGGTAAGCCTTTCTGACAAAGCAGGGTCTTTTGCTAAATAACCTTATGGATTTATGAAACACAAACCTAAAAGAAAAACAAATGTTGAGTACCTTCCCATAACAATATAAATCAAAAGCCTATAAATATAAATTTGATTCTTTGTCTTCAAAAAAAAAACGATAGCATTATCGATTTTACTCACCAATGAGAGCATGTTTAACATTGGATAAACAATAACGGTAGTTCATTGGACCAATTGAAGGTATTTTTTTTTGATAAAACCAGAAAAACAATTATAAATTAACGTTGAAATATTTTCGCATCATTTTTAAATTTATTACATTGTCATTTTTCGGCTATTCCAATAAATTTTCCAAATTTCCTTAAAAGGCAAATTCGACACTATAAGGTTTAACAGATTTATTCTTTAAAGTGATATGGAAAAACAAATTTAAAACACAATGTAAACAAGATCAAACCCGAAGAACAGGTACTTTAGTATATGTTCAAACGGTGTGCCATTGTTAGCTAGGCAATTTCAAGTAATAAATTTTTGATAAAAGACCTTAAATCATTAATATTTACAGGTGTATTGTATGAAAGCCCAAAGGAGTGAGGTCTGGAGATCTGACGGACCACCCGATTTCGCCAGTGGCGCAACCAGAAATTTTGTTCGGGGGGGGCTTTTTTTGGGTGCAACGCCCTTTTTTGGGTAAAATACGTATGATTGACGAGAGCGACAGCCCCCTAAAACTTCTGCAATTATACGCCGCTAGCCCTAACGAAATATTTATGAAAAAAAAATTTAGAGATTTTATTTTAATTAGTAAAAATGTATTTAAAATAAGTAACGCATATATTAAGCATACTTATACTAAAACAAAACAAAAATCTTATACAATAAGTTGTAAGTAATCACTAATAATACTAATATTAAAGTAAAATTCTTCGTTTTGTTTTTGCCATTTCGTCTAGAATTTCTTCCACGGTAATATCAATATCGTGGTTCGCATAAATAGGTAGACCAGGGTCGATAATTTTTGAAACAAAAAAAATAATAGTAGGATGAAACCCATTGGAAAAGAAAGAGAATATAACAAAAATGAAAGAAAAAATAATTTACGGGCGATCCGAGGTCGGGAAGTGGAAGGGGGTGAGTTTTTAAGGCTAGAAAACGATTTATCTCGATTTCCGGGAAAACTACAAGTCCTATGAAAAAACGTTAAATGGCAAAGTTGTAGGTAATAAAAAGATCTACAACTTTTGTATTAACACTTTTTCACGTTGCCTCAAAATTTATGTGAAAAATTCAAATAACCAAGTTTTTGTTTTTTTATTTTTATCTTTTACAAAAAAAAAATATGTTTTCACGAAATTTGGTGATAACTTACCTTTTTATGTCCCAAACACACTGTAATTATTTTGATTTAAAATATTTATTTTTTCACCTTATTTTGACTTAATATCGAAAAAGCACCCTTATTTTCAATCGAAAATTCTCACGTCAAAATATCTGCTGTTTTAAAAAAGTCGGTGGGCTTTTTGTTCGTTGAAATCTCCACTTTCTGATGGTGTAAGAAAATACATTACTATGGTAAATGTTCTCAAAAAATTCAAAGAAACGGAAAAAACTTGAATCCGAAATTTGTTTTTTAATCATTATGTACAATTTTGAGGTATTTATTAAAATTTATACTTTAATTACTCAAAAAACGTAAGATTCCATGTTACATTGATAAACAAAAAAATTACAAATCCATAAAACATTGAGATCGCAAAAAACATGCGAAAATAGTTCGCGTGACATGAAAAAATGCGAATAGGCTAAGTTTCTAAGCTCGGGGGGGCTGCAGCCCGGCAGCCCCCCCCCCTGGTTGCGCCACTGGATTTCGCCACCCTATAGCCCGATTTCGCCTCCCTATAGACTGATTTGGAAACAATTGATCGGACACACTTGTAAACCATAATGAGCATGTGGAATAATCTGTTGACGTAAAAAATGCCGGTAACATTCGCTCGTAAGGTTTCCACCAATAAAGAAATGGTATAAAATGTTATACGCCCCAAATCCACCCGAACAGTCACTTTTTCTTATGGCCTTTGTTTGTATACTTTGACTATTTACCAAGGATTAACTGCAGACCAAAATTGATAGTTATGCCTATTTTGCCGTTTAGCAAAAAGGTAGCTTCATCAGAAAACAGTATGGTATGGCCAAAGTAAATATTCGCTTTACATATTTTCATAGGAAATTCGCAAAACTCGTTCGGGTTCGTCTTGTAAGGGTGCATCTTTTTGCTTTCATTTTCAACTGTTTGGTGACACACAGTGTGGTCCAAAGCAAATTGTCGATCTGTGATCGATTTGGATTATCTTGTAGATCAATAAAAATATCCAGAGCTTTACCACAACCAGTTGCTGTTTCAGGTCTGCCTGACCTATATTTGGAAAAAGGAAACTTGTGTATTATAGGTGTAAAGTTTATATATTAATAGCATAGCGTTTTCGGCCTATCTGCCATCCTCAGTGCCTCCTGCAAAGCAATAATAGAGCTTGTATGAAAATAAAAACTTTCAAAAATTCTTTGTGAATATAAGTAATACGGTTCAAAGAGTTCGACCGATTTGGTTAAAGCTGACTGAATACCTAACATACTTCCTGTTGGGTTATCCTGCAGTCATCATATCGAACCATCATTAAAATCTCAATTTTTTTTTAGCTAAGCCTGCCATCCTATATAGTTTCCACTTTTTGAATGTTTACGAATAAAAATTTAATATTTATATGACTGCCTGATTTCAAAAGTGTTTTATTACTTTTCTAATTTTCAAAGAAGAAGAACCAATTTAATGTTTTTAGTTGCAGGCAAAATTGACTTTTGAACTTTTAAAATATTATATTCGCACGTTTAAATCACTGAAGGTATTGCGAACTTTGTTATTGGAAATAGAATACCCTGTATATTTTAGTATTTTTGGATACCTAATTAATAATAATAATAATAAAGGCTTTTATTCAAAACCGTATAACAAATGTATTATAATATATAATGGGCGAGGTTGAGTTCGTCGTGTCTATATTACTGTAGCATGACGTCTGTTCAACTTAGAAACCTAAATAAATTTTATTAATAATAATCTATACCTATCTCTTACCGTTCTTGAGATATGAATTATAAAATGAATTTTTGATATAAAAACATACCGAGAAGAAACTTTAGCGAAGCTAATAAAACTAAACATTTAAAATTTTGACAGCTTTAAAAAAGAGATCTGTAGACTCCATATCTTAGGTTTTATGTTTTCCATTCAAATTGTGCCAATCTAGCCATAAAATGTGTTTACGTCAACTTTCATAAATGTAACACTCTGTGTCTTATCTTACTAAAGCGTAGAGACTCAAATTTCCTAACTAAATCACTAATAATATGTCACTATTTATATTTTTAATCGTTTTGGAAAATATGAGCAATTTACAAACATTTTTAAATCTCTGTTTGTTTATAAGACATTATTTTCATAAAATAGGCTTTAACTGAATCAAAGTATTTAATTAAATAAGTAAACTAGAATATGACAATAGGGCTAAGGAAAGTATCAACTTACTTACTATATTCAGTCAAAGCCTACTGTACAAAAATAATTTTTTATGAACAAAGAGATTGTAAGATTTTTGTAAATTGCTCATAATTGCAAAACGACTAAAGATATGCATAGTGATATATTAGACATTTAGATAGGAAACTTAATTCTCTACACGTTAGTAAGATAAAACACGAGGTGTACCGTTTGCAAAAATTTACTTATACTTCTTCTTCTTTCGGTGCCGTGCAGATTCCTGCGTAGGCGTTCATCTCTTCTGAAAGTGGTAGCGCTCTCCGTGCAGTATGTGTCCGAGATAACATATTTTTCGTTTCTTGATATTTTCGAAAAGTTCTCGATCCGCTAGACCGGCTCTTCGGAGGATGTCCTCATTTCTCACGTGATCGATCCAAGACGCTCTTAACATTCGCCGCAGGATCCACATTTCGAAGGCAGAATCTACTCTGTTGATGATTGTTACCTTCAACGTCCACGCCTCAACACCGTATAGGAGAATGGACCAAACATAGCATTTCACCATCCTATATCTGAGGTCAAAGTTCAAATTCTTGTCTGTGAGGAATTTTTGAAGTTTCAGAAAGGCTGTTCTAGCCTGTTCGATTCTGCACCTTATCTCTTGATCCGGATTCCATTCTTTGTTAATCATGCATCCCAAGTATTTAAAGTGTGTGACCTGTTCGATACTCTCTTCATTGATATGTATACGAGTGTGTGGAATATCGTTTCTACCAACAATCATAAACTTGATTTTGCTAATGTTAAGTTTTAAACCTAGTCTTTGGCTTTCTTCATTGATCCGATTCCGTAGACTTTGGAGATCTTGTGCGCTTTCTGCTATTATCACGGTATCATCCGCATATCGAATATTGTTAATGGGGATTCCATTTACTTTAATACCAAAGGGGCTATCTGAGATTGCCTCGAAAAATGTCCTTTCTACGTACAAATTGAATAACATTGGGGACAGGATACATCCCTGGCGAACCCCTTTTTTGATTTCAAAATCTTCACTTGTTCGAGTGTTGCCTATCCGAATTTCAGCTTTTTGGTGCCAATACAGATTACCTATTAGTCTTAAATCTTTTCCATCCAGTCCCAAATCTCTAAGGTATGTCACCAGGAGATTGTGTTTAACGTTATCAAATGCCTTCTCATAGTCAATGAAGCATATAAAGACATAATTTCTTTGGTCTTGGCAGTTTTGGACCAATGTCTGGAGACTGAATATGGGTTCTCTAGTTCCGAAACCGCTCTTAAATCCGAATTGGCTGACTCCGCTTACTTTCTCACATTTTTGATAAAGCCTTGTGTGTAAAACTCGAAGGAAGAGTTTCAGAAAGTGGCTCATTAAACTGATTAGGCGATAGTCTTTACATAAGGTTGCGTTGTTCGATTTTACTTATGCACATTTATCTAAATGGCTAGATTGGCACAATTTTTAAAAAACCCTGTTTAAAAAAACGTTAAACCTAAGTTATGGAATCTTAAGATCTATGTTTTAGGCAAAAGCTATCAAAATTTTATTTGTTTAGCTTTATTAGTTTCACAGTTACTGAACTTTCTTCTCGGTATGATAAAAAATAAAAATAAAAATCGTTTTATAATTAATTTATATCTCAAGAGATAGGCATAGATTATTAATAAAAAGAGCTACTTCGGTTTTAATAAGGTATCTGAAAATGTTAAAATATACAGAGTATTCTATTTAAAATAATAAAGTCGGCCGTAACGTAACAATATATAAGTGATTCCAACGTGAAAATAAAATATTTTAAAAGCTCAAAGTCAATTATGACTGCAACCAAATTTTGAAAACGATAACTTCACTGGTTGCCGAGATCTTCTAATAGGCCACTCAACGTAAATCATCCTGTATAGTAGTGTATAGTAATAAAATAAAACATTTTGTGTACAAATAGTTTCCCTATATCATATATTTAGAAATTATTATAATAAGAGCATAACAGGCATAAATCTACTACGTTTAAAGTCGTAGCCGTTGTCCTTAACTGTATAATACAGAAGTTAATTTGGCCATTTATTATTACATAGCAACAGGCTCTAGAAACACCCACAAGGCCAACTACTGGCTTTTCCCAAAGTCCTTTTTAAGTCCCTCATAGATTTAGGGAGTGTTGTAGGACACAGATTACGTTATATCGTGGGAAGTTGGGGTTCTTTGTTTGCCGAAATAATTTTTAATAGGAGTAAAAGTTTTCCACATTTTATTTTTAGCAGTAAATATTTCCTCTGTGGATAAATCGCATTTGAACGAAAAAAGAAATGTAAAATAAAAAGGGTTTCGAGCCAAAAAGTCGAATGGTGCCAAAAAAAACTGCCGCCCGCCCGTGCCCGGAAACCACCCCCTTTTAATGTTTCTTTCGGGGTTAGTCGTATTAAGACGGGGGAAAATGGGAAATTAAAAGGGGTTAATAGGCAAACAGTAGGTCGTGGTCGGAAAATGTTTTTATAATGCTCAGGCGCACAGGTAGAATAAAGAAAATTCATTCCGTGTCCTAGAGTTTGAAACCACCAAGAAACCACCCTTACAAAAGGTGACAAATTTGTAGATATTTAATTATGTGTTTAGTTAAGTGTTTAATTTTTTTAAGTGTAGGTATATTTTTTCCCTTCTCAATGCGACTTAAAGGACAAAAAATGGGTGGTTGTTGGCAGTTTGCGGAGGTATAAAGAATTTTATCAATTTAACAGTGTTCTTCATTCTCGAAAATATGGGGAAGGTTGGTTTTAGACCATCCATATCTTTTTAATTCCTTGACTCCAATATACAGGGTTAACAAAATTAAGTGTCCGCCATTGGTAACTTTTTTATTATCAAAGATACAGTATTGTTTACATTAGGAAACTTGTAGTATTTTTATAACTCTTCAAGTGACAGGAATAAAATAATAATTGAGCACCGTGTTTTAAAAGTTGAAAGTAAAATACCGTTTTTTTTTAGTGAAAATCCCTTTATATAGTATATTTATATTTTGTTAAATTTTAAACAAATAAACCTATAATAAATTTATCCTAGGATAATAATGAAAGAAGTTATAAAACCAAAATGAATCAATCGAACTGTCTTTAATATGGTCCTATATCGTTTATCTTTTCTCTTACTGTAGTCTTAAAATTGTCAACGTTATTGTACCTTTGCTTGTGAATTTGATTCTTTAAATAACCCCTAAAAAAATCAAGTTCGGTTCGGTCAAATCGGTTAGGTCTGGTGATCGGGGAGGCCACTGAATAGGTTCATTTCTTTCTATCCGTTGATTATTAAAAATAAAACTTCAAAGTTGATAAGTACCTCTGTAGTTATAGGCAGGTGAGCCATCTTGTTAAGAATGCAGATTCTGTCTTCGTATAAGATCCAGTTCGTCTATAAAAGAATACATAATTTCAATCATAAATTCCACCTACCTTTCACCACTCATAAAAAAACGGACCAACAATAATTCTTGAACCTATTAAAACGCACCAAACGTTGAAACAAAAACAGATTTATAGATATCTTGGATATACTAAGAATATATTTTTCCTTGACTTTTTCTCTTGTACATACCAGAATTCGAGAAATTGGATTAATCTGTCCATAAAATATAACGAAAGCTATTTAAATTTTGGCGACATAACTTAAGATACCAAGGCAAAAAATTAGTCTTCTCTCTGGATCCCCTGCCAAACGAGCTTGAACTGGTCGGTACTTGTAAGGAAAGATTTGTGCTTTTTTAACATCGTATAAACCATAAGACAAATTGGATTCCTTGACAATATCTGCTATTGAATTCTTACGGTAGGTTTCAAAATAGCAATAACTACAATGTCCGTGGCCTTGTTTTAACAAAAATGCTTTAATTGTCTCTAAATTTTCAGTAGTCTTGAATGCGAAATGGATATAGCTCAGAGTAGCATTCTTGCTCTCGCAGAGGATTTTCAGCACACTTCATAAGTGTCTGTATAACATATTAGTCACACTGTTCTGCATGGGTAAAAACCATTTTTTTAATAATAACTGTCACAACAAAATATGTCATATTATTTGATAGAAAGTTATCATTGTTTTTCAATGCCTTAATGCCAAATAGTGTGAAGGTAATGCGGTATTCATAGCCATCTTCCTATTTTACTACTGTTATATTTGGAAATTATTGTAAGATCGATGCTATTTTTATCTTTGGAAGAAAGGCCATCGTATGTTTTTTTGTTTAAAATTTAAACTTTTAACAGAAAAAATGTAAAATATAGGGGGTTTCAATAAAAAAAGTGGTATTTTAATTCCAACCTCAAAAACACGATGCTCAATTATTTTTTTTATTCTTGTATCTTAAAGAGCTGTTAAAATATTAGTATCATAATCAAATTAGCTCTTAGGCTTCTTCCCCTAACTGATGAGACCCGGAAAGTCGAAAGCATCCATAATGCACCCTAAATATCGTTGGGTTAAGGTGAAACCCGAATCCCAGTTTACTGCTTCGAATTCATTTGACAAAAGCAAAAGAACTTTTGGGATTTCGCAAATCTCCACGAATATTGTGGCGCGTTTGACCCTTTTGTTCAAAAGCAAAAGTCTGAGAATTCAAAGAAGCAAAAGTATTCTTTGGTTCGAAAATCTGTTAAGTTTGGATACTTGTTTCGACTTCGGTTAGTCATCTTCAGTCAGGGGGAATACCCTGAGACAAGTTGGAATTTTTCTGTTTAGAAGTGAATCTACAGAACGTTTTTAGTAAAAACCAAGTCAAAAGTGCATAGCACAAAAGACAAAAGTCACTCGAAATTGTAGAACTCCGCAGGTACCTAACACTGGCACAGCCTTTTTTTCATTTTACCAAAGACACAAAGGCTATGCCAATGTTCGGTATCTGCGGAGTTCCACAATTTCGAGTGACTTTTGTCTTTTGTGCTATGCACTTTTGACTTGGTCTTTACGCAAAACGTTCTGTAAAATATTAGTAGTTTTCTAATTCAAACAATTGTTAATCTTTTATAATAGCAAAGTTACCAATGTTGGGCACTTAATTTGCATAACCCTGTATATCCTAAAACACAAAATAGGGAGCGAATTGAAATCAAATTTAACACACGTAGAAAAAGGTCATCACTATTAAAAGTTATTAATTAGGCAACCAGTAGATTGCTGCTTCTATGATGGCTATGGCTATAATATTTTTTCTATTTTTTACGTAAGTACTATTATTTTTAGAATTTATAAGAGTTATTGATAACGTCTTGGCATGATAAGTTTCTCAGCGTATATTCCAAATTAATTCCACATGCTAAAAAGCGGGAAGCGATCCTAAATTGAAAACTAATTTATTGAAGGTATAATATAAGAAAACCATTACGTTAAACAAGCAGCCGAACATGTCGATAACACTGCATCGTTAAATTAATCATTTTGAAAGGTAAGTTTGCCCTTTTACCTACATGTGCTTTGTTTTGCGAACCAGACGCTGGAAAATCGTGATTTAATTTCCTGTTGAGTTGATTTTTTGCTGGCCCAAGTTCTTCCGATCAAAAGAAAATTCATAAATCTTGTTCGCAAAGTAAACTTTCCTTTTTGTCGTAAAAGTTTCCTGTAACGTGCCCGTTTTTGATTGTAACCTTTTTGTTTCTTTTAGAAAGTTTTTATTGGATATTTACGAAAGTGTACCATGGACCGAAATTTTGGCGCCTCCTTTCACGGAAATGTTATACTTTCTGGCCGTTTTTATATTGAGAATATGAATTTCCTCGAAATCTTGCGCGTCCTGGGACTGATTATATTAAACTAGAAAAATGTACCGTATAAAATAGTCAACAGGCTAATAATGACGTGTCCGAATATTAAGTCTTTTGGCTGTTTACAAAAAACAATAGGTACTGCAATATATACTATATTATAGTATAAATTCATGTATTCAATTAATTAAAAACGTTTTCTTTGCAGTAAATAGAAATAATATTATTTCAATAAAGAAAAATTAAAGCAACGATACATACAACAAATTTATACTTTTAGATCACAATCGTGATCCACGCCAAATGGAGAGATGCTATATCTCCAAAACCATACATGCGACGACTTTGAGGAAAAAAATTGCTGGAAATAATCTTTAAGTTCCTAATTTCACCGCTAGGGGCGTAGTCGCTATGCTATGACACAAAGTCCTTAATTTTACTAATAACTTTAATACAACGTAGGTCAGATATTAAGTTTTTATATGCTCTATAATATAAATTTTGTTATAACAATTTTTTTGTAGTTACCATGGTAACAGCGTGGAGAAGGGTAACAGTTAAAAGTACTTAAAAGGCTGTACCTTCGGTCTGCGCTAACCAAATTTAATAAAGTATGGTTTATTTTAAAGAACGTCTTATCCTAATTTACCATTAATATTATTAAAATTATAGCGCGTGGTAAATAATAGAGGGCACTTTTAATAAAATATATTTCTAGCATCGAATTCTTAAAAAATGTAAATGCAACCATTCAACTAATTTAACTCTATTTTATAGCTAACTAGTTAGTAAAAAGAGCGGCAAAAACCGCAGGTTTCTTGTTTCCTTTTAAAAATAATCGCTAAAATAGTGGTAGAGTGTAATTCCATTTCGACTTTTACTAAAGTTTTGCAATTTAAACGTTGAAATCTTACAGAAATAGGTTTTTTGATTATCTTTAATAATTTAAGGCATTTTTTAGAACAAATTATGATATTTATCTAAAAAATACAATAATATTTCTAATGTAACATTTATTACCAAGGCGGCCGTGGAAAATTAAGTAATAAAACAAAAGAATAGTCATTGTTGTTTCGCCAATCATGTGACAGTAAACTGTCGTGACCATCAAGTCTACTTTTGTAAACCAAGTAATATTTTTTAAGAAAAAATGCCTTTTATGAATCAGGAAGCCTACGACATGTTAGCCATTTATTTTAATTGTTTGAGAATCCAGTTTTGGCTTCAAGAGAATACGCTATGCGTTATCCTCATAGAGTTCACCATTCCAGAAAAGTTTTTCAGCGTTTAGCTCCTTGCAGGACCATGTTTTCTTAAGCAGCGAGCTAAACATTAAAAAACCGCCTAAATTAGACCTGGTAATACCTAAAACAAAGCACCTATGGAGTCACTTACTTGGGAACACTGTACAGCTTTTTCAACAATAGTCAGTATTGGAGAATTTGTCGTGAAGTTTACACCAGTAAGCTTTTTACATCGTATACCTTGATTTTCGCTGTTTTAAAATATATTTTTTAATATTTCCATAAGTATCTCTAGGATAACCATTAAAGAGCGCGTTAAAACATTTTTGTGGGGTTTGCTTTATTAATATTGCTAATTAAGTCATCACTTTTGCTAGTTATCATTTTTGGGTAATTCATTCTGTAAAACAGCTAGTGATAACTTAAAATGGACCAGTATGTGGTTGCCTCACCTCTATTGAACTGGTCCAATTTAGACACCTTCCAAAGGGTTACATTGGTTTCAGCAGTTCTATTAAAAAATTAATAAACGATAAAAAATGCATTGGAAACTTGATTCAATATCTTAATTGCCGAGATTTGTTTGTGATTGCATTGCATTTTTTTTAACCAAATATAAAGTTTTCCTATTTTACCTGTGTTGTATTTAGTTTCATTATCTAGAAAAATGTTAGTCCTATTTTATTTGTTTAATTCTATGTTATGTATTTTTGATTTACTTATAGAAAGTAGGTCCAATAAGAAAAAACCACTACACTGGTCCAATTTAAGCAACCAGTTGCTTATATTGAACCACTTGCAAGGGTAATTAATTTTGATATATGGTAAAAGGTCATATTAGAAATTTGCAAAAAAAAACTGTAAGTGGGTAACTTATTAGAGTATCTTAGGTGTAATTCTGAAATCACTATAAAGATGTTTTTAGTAACGGCAACGAAAAAACTTTAAACTGCTTCAATATAGGCAACCTTCCCCTACCGATTTATAAATCTTTTATTTTACTCTGTACGTACTCCTTACTAATAATTGTATTAGTAGATTTATTTTTAAAAAAATTTAATTAACAATGAAAATAAATTACATTTATGATAATGGAAATTAACGTTTCAAATTGATTAACGTTGCAGTGTTATCGACATATTCAACTGCTTATTAAGGGTAATGCTTTTCTTGTATTATACCCTAATAAATCAAATTTCAATTTAGGTTAGACAAGCCTTTGGCTTTTAGCTAACTGATCACGTTAAATTTAATTTTAAAACTTCGGTCTAATATGCTTAAATAAAGCAAATTTCTATAGTAATACCTACTATAAAAGAGACGTCATAATTATAAAATACAATTGGATATTTAATAAGAAGATAGAAATTGAAAAGTACACGAAAAAACACTATTTAAAAAAAAATGTTTTATATTATCGATTTTAATTTAACAGCAACCTGTAAAATATTGGTTGCTGGTTGAATTCAATTTATTACATTGTAAAATATAATAATAAAAAGTAATAACATCTTATTACTTATTTATTTATTCCAAAAAAATGTATTAAATTTTTGCCGTACTGTCAAGTTATATAGGGAAGGTTGCCCATATTGGACCAATTTCCAGATTTCTTATCATAGATCCTGATAATAACGCAAAATCGACCTTGTAGCTATACCTTAGTATACTTTAGTATGTTGTTCAACTGCAGGATTTTTTGTAGAATTTTATTTCAAAGTATCTATGATATACCAGGCTATAAAAAACCCTCTGCAAGTGGTTCAATATAGGAAACCGGTTGCCTAAATTGCACCTGGTGGTTCCAAAATTGGACCACATGATTTATATCGGAAGCTTAGGTGTTAAATAAATAAATAAAAAATGAAATTGTTGGTAAAGGAAGTTTTATTCTTATATTTCAAAAAAACATCAAATTTACAATCAAAATATCGGTAGAAGACATCCTAATGCAAAAAAAAGTACCTAATAGTTTCCTATATTGGACCAGTCATAGCTTAATTTTTTAACTCAAAGAAAAAAGATTTTAGCAATATTGAAATGGTGTGGGTTCATGACATTAATATATTTAAAAAGAAAAATTATTTTTGCACAATTTGGAAAAAAAAGTTGGACCGGTTCAATTTTGGCAATCACCCAATGGTCCAATTTAAGCAACTACCACGTGTTTTACAAAACCACCCAGGAAAGAAACAAGAAAAAACAAATATGGCATGGTAATAGAAGAAATAGAAAGGGAAAAACTTACTTGATAACGTCCATAAAAAATATTTTGCTTAGAGTTTTATGGTTCTAAGGTAAATTCTCAGGAAAATCCTAAAAATATTACATTAAAATTGCGTAAATTACGTTTTGCTCTGTACACGCCAAGCACTAACGGCCACAGTGTTGCCAGAGACTTTTCAAAAATTGTACCATTCTCTGGTGAAAAATGTACCAGATTATGATCGATTGTACAGAAATACGAATTGTGTGTACAGCGTTGCCAAATTATTATTTTTTTCATCAGTTGATTTTAGATCCTCTAGAATTTGATAGAGGGCAATGTAGAAAAACGAAATTAGTGATAAGCTATATTAGTAAAAGATCGATTTTTGGCATTTTCGATAATTAGTGTAAAGTTCGTCGATTCTAAATCAAAAAATATTGTGTTGTGATCGATATTTACTAATTTACTATTATCAAAAATATACCAGAAATATGGAAAATGTACTCTTGTACAAACGGTCTCAAAATGTACGAGATCTGTACAAATATACCAGCTCTGGCAACGCTGAACGGCCAACTAGTTGAGTTTGTTGCCGATCAAAGGTTCTGGGTGGAAGTATGTTACGGTGTTGCCAGATGATATGGCACGTGTTTAGTTTGGGAGAAATGTACTGTGGTCCAATTTAGGTAGCGGTTCAATATAGGCAACCTTCCCCTATAGCGATTGTTAAAGAAAATGCTAGCTTTGTCAAAAACCTAAGTTGCCGAACCTATAGCGGCGGTTTTGATCTATGACACCATACCTTACCGCTCTCTTTCTTTTCTAAAAAACGAAATAGAAATTTGACGTCAGTAAAACAGGCCGAAAGAATAAAAGCTGATTTTAAATGAACTTATTACATATTATAGGACAATCATTGGAAGGTATTCGCATTTAGGTGTGTAATATTTAACACAATTACCGACCTGTCAATGTTAAAATATTAAATATCATTTGCGATGCCAAAAAGGACATATCTATACACTGAGCAAATGCCTGCTATTTCTTATACGAATTTGCATACTCTTTATACAACTGTTTAATACTATATGCGACAGCAACCAGCAACGCGCTTTTTTTTCTGTAAGACAACGAAAATTGCTAGACCGTTGTGTAGTGATAATATCACGGTAATTTAGCCAATAGGAAATAGGAGTTAATGAAAAATAAAGAATGGTTAATAGCCATTATTGCTCTGAATACTAACATTAATTAAAAAGTTCTATTGGGGGTGTAGGTAATCTGGTTTTATATACTGTATTAGTCCCGACTGGCAGTTGTAATGAAACTTGACATTAATTATAATAATATTTGCTCGCTACGGTTAATAAAGCATATGACTTATTACTTAAAATCAGTACTGTAGTTCTCAACCATTTAAATAGTTTCTAGTATGATATTGTTATTATCGTTTAACAATGATGTTGCATTATCTCTTTTGCAACATGGTTTACTGAGATAATAGAATTCGTCTAAAGCTTACAAAGTCCAATACTAATGATGGGTTGTGCAAAATAAGAATCTTCTATTATATATTATTTGACATGCAAAGTTTAAAAAAACTTAATATAAAATAAAAATAAATTAATTGAAACAGGTATTGGTACAATCAAAAAAATTAAAATTCAGACAGGACAGCTATAAAACTCGAAACAACGCTGTGACCTGCGCAACAAATATGTTAAAACTAATACTAGGGCGCGCGGCGAATGCCGGTCGCTAGAAACCGCCACCAATGTCTTGTGGATTACAATAATATGTTCTAACGGGTACAATTCGTTTTTGGGAACGCTATTCTGCTTTCCTATTTATAGAGAAAGCGCTTTACTGGGAACGTCGCATAAGAAGATACAATTTATTTCTTAACAAAATTGCTGTTTTAAAAGTAGTTCATTATTCAACAAGATTGTGCTGCTAATGAAACTGATTACTACCAATAAAAACACTGTTCTAGCAAATCTGAAATTGAAATAACACTAAGCGGGTTTGATACACTAGCAATTTATTGAATATGGGTTGATCAAAAATATGTTATCAATACAAACCTTTTGTATTAGATCATTTTTCTCATTGTAAAAGAAACCAGAAATTTTGCAAATTTTTTAAAAAATTTTTAGTCTCATTTGAACATTACACATGGGAAGGTATATCCATTCCAGATACTATTAATGCAATTGTCAATGTCCTAATTGTCACTAGTAATAATTATTTTAATTCTTACGTTTTAATATTGGAAGATTCATGTGCTTGTCATTGTAAAGAATTGTCCCTTTTAAGCAAAATGAAAATATTAAACAAATAAAAGAGAGAAAGAAAATATTAAAGAAAAATAAGATAGATGGACAGGTGGACAGGTAGAGCTAGTGAGTTTCAGTCTGATGTTTTAATAATAAAGCAATTTTATTCTTTGAGTTTATGTGTTTCTACAAAATTATTTCTAACTTACCTAGTACATCAACAGAAATAAGTTACAAAGACAACACGAAAGAAGCTACGCCAAAAAAGATAACAAACGGTCACAAATAAAGAGGACCAAATTGCTGATATGAGGTTGTGTTGTGTGTTGTGTGTAATATGCGCTCAATAATATAATTACGACATATATGCAGATGTAATGGACACTAGACACTGGACTAAAGTAAAGTAATGATATACGCATGGTGGTTTTGTAGGTCGAAGGAGGCTTTACCCGTCTTGTATACATGAAATTAATAGAAACAACAAGCTTACACAATAGAGGAACGATAGGGCGAAGAATAAACATTTTTGAACAATACCTCTGTGGTTTAGTTGTGGCAGCTAAAGGCTATTAAATTAAAGGAATCTGCTTTTATTACCGTTACGATAGGAAGTAAACAACAATTCCGATTAAAAAAGTATGGAGTGTTTCCCTAGGATACCCAGGAAGTCACCTGCTTTATTTTAATATATTATCTTTTATACACCCTGCATCCGTTTGCTTTGTATTTTTTCAATAAATATTTGCATGTTATAAAGGCGGGGCTTCACCAAACTGGCCTAGCCAGGCGGCACGTGCCGGCGGCCTATGCCGCCGGCTTTTGCCTAAAATAAAATAAACAAAAACGTTCATCAGGGCCGCCGGCATGGGCCGCCGGCTTTTTTTCACTAGCGGCAAAATGTCGGTAAAGATCAAAAGGAATTCTCGCGGCCTACGGCTATTGTCTCACTTCTGGTTAAAACACGGGCACTCCAGTGTGCATTTTGCAGTTACCGAGTTTACGTCGTGTATTTTTTGTGAATTTTAAAATAGTATGATGGATAGCCAAGGACTAGATGAGTAATCAGAATAGGATACTCAAGGTAGTAGTAGCATTCAGTGGACAAATAAAAACGTGTTGCTTTTTTAATAGAGTTGTATCGAAATGAGAGAAATTTATGGAACCCAAGGGATAATAATTATAAAAATTAAAATAAAAAATTGGAATAATCTGTAGGGCCAGATACCCTAAAAGAAAATGTTCGTCGTCCATATCTCTCTACGAACAAATACTAACTGACCAAAAATAATTAAAAAGCCGAATGTCACTTTGCCCATTTTGGTGTGGTCGAATTTAATTTCGCGGCAAAGCCACTGATGGTCACTGCAAGCCGCCAGGCTAGACCAGTTTGGTGAAGCCCCGCCTTATACTCGTTTTTATTATAAAATTTAAAAATATATTATAGCACAGAATACATAGCTACATAGCTACGTAGCTATATATTCTGTGCTCGTAGGGGGAACAACTCGGACAATTTATATTTTTAGAAATAGAAAAGGGTTTCAGTGATGTCGTGATATATTTTCTAAATATTTATCAACAATAACTTTATATTTGTGTCAATATTTGTTTACACAATAAACCCTTGTACTTAAATGTCAACTAAAAACATTCAATTAAAGCTTAATTTGGCTGTATTTGGCGCGAGAACCTTAGACATACTTACTATACGCACAAGAAAACACTCACAAGCTTTTAGCTACACACTCCCCCTATACAATGTAATTGATAATAAAAACATGTCTTCTCGCATTACGTTGTTTACTCTCCTCTTTTTTCATAAAAACGCGGTGACTTGTTATGTAGATACATTCCCAAAAGACATTTGCGAATTTTGTAGGCAGCAGTAAAAAATGCCATAAAACATACGTTTTTGTTGGATTGAATCTGACTTTAAACTGGGGTGTTAAATTCGAATAAATCCCTTAGCTCGCAGAGTATAAAAATATTTACGTTAACGTTACTTTGTAAGTTTGTACGAAGGAAAACCCATCAAAAATGTACATATCACGACAATATTTTATGGAGAATAAATTGTCGGTTAAAAATCCCTTCATGTTGGTACAAGGACATAACATAAAAGTTCAAGGGTATAAATAATTTGAAAATAAGCTCTTTAATTTTCTAAATCAGCATACCTTCTATAAATATACAAGTATGGCAAAAAGTCAACATTTTAAGAAGGGCGCCCCTTTATACATGGTGTCCGAAAAAAATAAGTCAATCCGATAACCATAAATTATTAATTAATTATTTATTAGCAAAAATAATATGACTTTTATAATGTCATTTTTCATTTTTGACCCCCATATTCGATTAGTTTGAAATTAAAAACAATTTTTTTTTGATAATTCGAGGATTTAATAAGATATTAATTTTAAATTTGGTACATTGCTTTAACAAATTGTCAAATATTTAAGATGATGGGGTCCAGTACCCGCTGACCCCCCCCCCCCTCCTTATTTTTAGTACTTGCGCCAGTGACTTTCGAACTATATTTTTTCAGACAATCATTTGGTTTTGATTATTTTTGTCTACCTATAAAATTTCGATAAAATAATGCGTTTTGGCGATAATTTGAAAAGGATGGGTCCTTCCTATGCCAACGGTAATCTCATAATTTTTAAATAATGCTAAACCAAGACAGCCTTTGTGGCTTTACCATAGATACAAGATATAATTAAGTAAAACTTTGCAATAGGTGACAATACCGAAAGCAAAGGACAATACAAAAATATGTAAGGACAGTGGCGTACAGATAAAAACCTGTAATAGGTACTAAACAAGTTAGGTGGAATTATTTTATAGCTCTAAAACTTAGTACTGCTATTCTTCTTCACATAGCAGAATATCAGAAAATTTGACTGGTCATTCATTTTTACTATTTCTTTAAAACACATTGGCCGATTTACTTGATGATGTGCCGCTAGTGATTAAAAAAAAATACAAAATATTTGGATTCAACTAGACGGTGCACCGAGAAAAACAAAATGCTTGAATGAACATTTACATGAATGTCATTTCAAAAAATGTTAATTTAACAGAAAAACTATTAAATTAATCTTTATTTTGATGTTAAGGTAACATTCAGAATTGTTCAAACTTTATTTATTCATTTAACAGTTAAACTATTAATTTAACAAAAACATGCTGATTCAAATAACATTTTTAATATATGTTGATTTAAACAGTAAACATATGTTGTTTAAAATACTAAGATGTTTAGGCTAACTTAAAAAAACATTAGAATAACGTTCACTTCAGATTAATCACCAAAATTTGGAAGTCATTGAATGAACAAATTTTGAATTGTGGTTCAATTACAATGTGAATAAAATCAACGTCTTAAAACGATTATATTAACATTTTGAAAGAAAATATTTAAATAGGTATCCATATACGAATTTAATTTTTCCTCTGTAGATTTTTAAACCTGTCTTTTAAGTTAGTTTAGTATAATTAATGCTAATATACAGAGGGTGGTACAAATTCGATGCATAAGCGTTGCTATCTCGGTAACTATATAAGGGATGAGAGTTGGTTAAATTGAGGCAAAGTTGCTTTTTAATGCTGAATAATTTGTTAAAGAGAAATTTCAAAAATTCAAAAGACTTCCGGAGCAAACCGAAAAAATCAATTTTGGTTTTTATTTTTTTTACGACAAAACACTGATTATTTTGAAAACCCAAGAGCACTTTCTTAAGGCACTATTTTATGCTTTTAGATTCAGGTATATAGGTAAACATAACAATTAAGTGAAACAAATTAAAATATTTACTTGATTAATAATAAAATATAGGTAGGTATCTATATAAATTAAATGCACAAATTATTTTAATAAATTAGTGAATATTTTATTTCTTCATCGGTTTTTGTAATTTTTGTGCATTGTTATGTACTAAAATGCCTGAAAAAAAAATGCAAAAATCCTATCTATACTAGTACTAAACAGAACCTCAAACCGTAAATTTCAGAAAAAGATTTGTTGCAACCCAAAAACATAAAACAGATAAGTACTTACAATAAATTGAAGTCGAAAAAGTTCAGATCGCAGTACCTTTCCACGTTTTAAATAAACCGCCAAAACACTCGTTAAAAACCGGAACGGCAGTTCGGCATCCTTCGCAACGCCGCAAATTCCTCCTTCTTGCTCTTCTTCCTCTGTTCGCAGCATTGACTTTATCCGCAGACGCTAGTCGGAAACTCAAACGACAGAGTGACTGACCCGATGATGAGCAAAGCAATTTTATTTCAGCAAGGGCTTTGTGCGTTTGTGTTAAGTTCGTGGTTTGTGTGGTATGCCATAAATTTGTTTTTTAGGTAAGTTTAAGTAATATTAATTTTAAAGTTAGAACTATTATTATATTATTAATCCAATGTTGTGTGATTATATGCTAACATGTTTTACTGTTGGGTGTTCAACGCGGCCGGCCGCGGTGGCTTGTTAAGAATTTCAAGATGGCTGCATGAGCGCATAGATGGTTGGTGTTCCTGAAGTTTCCGACAATTTATTTGACAAAGAAAGTCCTCGTGTAAAACGATAGACAATTTGGCAATTTCTTGACGAATAAATTGCACAATTTCTTGGCCAAGAAATTGACGAGAGATATCCCGTGTAATACAGGCTTAAGCTTAAAATAATTGTTTGTTTGTCGATTATTTATTGTGAACCCGTTTTTGAATAGTTTTGTTTTAACAGAGGTTATATTCGTTTTTAGCTTTGACAGTTGACACAAACAGCTGATTGTTTTAAATTATTTTTATTTTCGCGAAGAAAATAGGTAGTATACAGGTTGCATTTAAAAACTTATTGGAAAAAATGTATTATCATGGCATAAATGCAAGTACTTATACTCTGAATATTCCTTTCAGTTGAAAAATGGACATACTGGTAGTGGAAAAATGGAAGAGCACGTTTCCGCTCAGGAAATTAGACAATAACAGCACAACCGTTAATCAGTATATAGGTGATTGGCCAATCTTAAAACACCGAGAAGCTTATACTTTGGTTTGTAAAACTAATAATGTACATTATGTATCAATCTATAATTTAATAATTTTTTTTTAGATTGACAGTGACTTCAAAGATTTATATCCAACATGTACAATTTCGGTGCATACTCAACAAGACGTATGGAACCAGTTTTTGAAAAATTTAAAAATTGTTTCAAATGTTGACAATAAACCTAGTAATGAAAAATCGATCGTTGGTATTAATTATATCAACCTTCTTGAAAAATATTCCCTCGACAGTCCAAGAAGGTTTTCTCAACCTGATAAAAATGTTACCTTAACACTTAACGATTGTTTCCTTAATAGTTAGAGAAGATTTCCTGAAACACTTTAAAATGTTACCTTAACAGTTGAAGTTGGTTCCCTTCACAGTTAAGGAAGGTTTTATCAACCTCTTAAAAATGTTGGTTTAACATTTTGCGAAAGTTATCACAGCAGGGTAAGAACGTTAACTTAAGTTACTAAAAACGTTACCCCATCATTTAAAGGAGGTTGCCCCAAAATGTTGAGCAAGTTATTTCAACACTTTCAGAATGTTACTTTAAAACTGTAAAAATGTAAAATCAATCATTTTTACATGTCCCCATAACTACTGCCTTTTTGTTCAATGAATAGATAATTCTTGTTCAACCAATAGATATACCACAACATTTTTTGATGATTCATTTAACTCTCAAAAACCATTGCTTGTATTTAACGTTTTAAAAAAATTGATTTAACGGTTAATTCGTTGGCTCAACAGTTTTTTTCTCTCGGTGTGCTTTCCTGCATTTTGCCAGAAATGTTGGGAACTATTTACACGTGATCCTTCCTAATCGCTGGATTGATTGTATAGCAAAGGTGCTCCTATTAAATTGCCACCCCGTTCCCCAGACCTTACTCCCTTGAACTATTCAGTCTGGGGGTGTATGAAAGAAATCTTGTATTTGATTCTGATTTTGAGACTTATTTAATAGAAAGAATTCTTCAAACTGAAGACTAGTTTAAGTTGTAACCACATATTTTTAAAAAGTTAAGATTTTCTTTAATAAAAAGAGCTTGCAGGTGTATTAAAAAAAATGGAGGTGATATCGGCCAATTTCTTTGAATTATTATTTTTTTTGTTACTATTCATAATATTATAAAAATAATATGTTTTGAATATTTATTATCTTGTTATGGTGTTTTATATCTATTTAATAAGTAATGGTAGATTATTGTCTTAAGAACGAGTGATAATAATTGCGTTTTACTGTTATGTGAAGAGATTTGCAATAGTAAGTTCTTAGTAGAGCAATAAAATTATTTCATTTAACAAATTTAGTATTTACTACTGGTTTTTATTTGTACGCCACTGTTCTTACATTATTTTTGGATTGTTTTTTGCTTTCGGTATTGTCACCTATTGCAAAGTTTAATTGCAAAGTTAGTTTAATTTAATTGTATCTTGTATCCATGGTAATGTTACAAAGGCTGACTTGGTTTAGCACTTAAAAATTATGAGATTACCGTTGGCATCAGTTAATACTTTTCAGATTATCTCCAAAATGCATTATTTGACAAAGACAAAAAATAATCAAAAACAAATGATTACCTAAAAAAATATAGTTCGGAAGTCACTGGCGCACGTACTAAAAATACCTAAACGTATTTTGAATATTTGACAATAATTGTTTCTTGTTTTTCTAATAAGATGTAACTCTTTATGTTGAAGCAAAGTACTAAATTTGAAATTAATATCTTATTAAATACTCGAATTATTTAAAAATATCAGTTTTTAATTTCAAACTTCGTCAAAAATGAAAAATGTATATGTGGTAACGCTGAGAAATAACGTTTTGGTCGTTCTTAGTACGTATAGTAAAGCCTAAAATATTCAAGGTTCAGAAAGTAGTCCATTATCTCACCCGTGAAAGTTTTAAAAAGTTGGAGTAATAGTAGTATGTCTAAGCCACAAATAATATCTTTTATATTAACAATTAGAGCATGTTTCGACCTTAGGTCATCATCAGCGATGGGAGAAATATTTAGTTCGAGATTAAGCTTTATGACATAAAATAAGCGCATTAAACGGGTAAATTCATATCTTAAACAATAGTAAGAAAGTAGGACAACTTTTGAGACAAACTATTTCGATGGAAAGTCAGTTATAATCCAAATAAGGTTTCAAAAAATGTAGGCAATTGTGCATGAAATAATCGTAATGAATTTTACTAGTAATACCACAAGAGAGTAAATTATTTCCGTAAATTTATTCGAGCTCATGACAATTTTCTAAAAATATGCATGAGCGATAAAAAATTTAAGAATATAATTTAACCTTGCGCGGTATTCCGTAAGAAAATTCTACACCAAAAAAACACAATTTGGACAATTATTTTATATTAAACACAATTTAGTGTGAAATTTTCTATTATACTTTTCAACTTTTGGTAGGAAGTTTTTGTTTTTCAATTGTCCTTAAAGCGCCACTAAATACATTGTGATGGAATAATAACAAGTTAAAATTAAGGGCCATATTTTTTTTAATATCGATTGTAAAAATATTATTTGAATATTTAATACTGAAATACAATTCTAAAACTTAATATACAGGGTTAGGGAAAATTACTAGAACTGTCGATTATTTCAAAATATACATGGGTTATCAAAAAACGTCTTATATAAAATATGTACGGCTGTTAAAAATATACATATCGGTGATAAATTGAAATATACAGGGTCGCCCACAAAGTTGTGGAGAATGATAGTTATATTTTTTTAAATGGAACACCATGTATATTTTTACTTATTTTGATTGTCTACTTAATTTTAAACATTTTTTATTAACCATGTGTTATACCTAAATTCATACTTTCCTAGAAATCGGCGTTTCAAATAATAACGTATAACGATGCGATTTTCGAACATAGTGAACAACAAATAAGGCACGAACATGGTTACTAATAAATAATTTTTTTTATTGATACCCCATTTTGCTTATTTAAAGTACGCCTCAGCGTGTTTAAATCCCACTTTCAAAAACGCGCGTGTTTTAAAGTTACCATGGCAACATCAACAACCCGTGAAACGTGAAGTCTAAATATGTCAACTTTTGAATTATTGATTTGACAGAATTACCTTTTAACCTCAAATAAAATATTTTTTTAAGCAATAGACAACCAATGTCAACGGTGACAACAATGAATCTTATGTGACAGATTGGAAGGTATTTTTTGTTCTCCTCATTTTCATGACGACAGGTATATCACATCGCGAATTCGACCATTTCACTTACTTACTAAGTTATTATTTCCATTTTTTGTAATATAAATACCAATAAAAAAAATAATGTAAAGTATTCGTGGATAACTGGTCTTTAAAACACTTGCTCTATTTCAAGCACTCCGGCTGCGCCGTCGTGCTTGCAAAATCGCGCGTGTTTTAAAGACCTTAATATCCACTTATAATATACTATAATAGTTTGACATCTGAAACTCAAATTCTGACAGAAATAGACAGAGAAGAAAATAGCATAGCATTTTTACTTACTGAAACAGAGAGAATTGATATTTTAATTTTAAGGGGGTTTGGCGATAAACAGAGATCATATCAGAAGGTATGTAGTATTTACAATAATTTGCATCCAGACAGGCACATTAAAAAAATGCAGTTTTTTGAACTATTGAGCGTTACAGAATGACTGGTACTGTAAAAAACCGCCCAAGATCTGGAAGACCTAGGACTGCTACCTCCGAGGAAAAAAAGCTGGACATTCTGCTTGCGATAGAAGAAAATCCCAAACAATCCACCAATCAGCTTGCTTTGGATCATGAAATTGATCAAAAATCTGTACGAGCCGTTCTTCATACTGAGAAAATGCATCCATACAGAATTAATGTTGTACAAGAACTTTTTGACGTTGACTGTGATCGAAGGCTAGAATTTTGCGAAATAATGACTAGAAATATGGAAGAAAACCAGAATTTTTTAAACAATATTGTGTTTTCGGATGAAGCGACTTTTACACTACACGGAATGGTGAATAAGCAAAATTACCGTTACTTACGCGAAATAACCCTAACTGGTATGAAGAGCTGCATACACAGTTCCCAAGAAAAGTTTATGTCTGGGCTGGATTGTTTGCGAGACATGTAATTGGACCATTTTTTATCGAGGGAAATTTGAACGGTGATCGATATCTCCGGCTTCTTCGGCAAGAAATAGTTCCAGCTATAAACAATTTAAATGCTGATATTAACTTAACCTGCTATCAGCAAGATGGAGCTACTCCGCATTTTACTCGCGAAGTTAGAGAATTTTTGGATGTCACGTTCCCAAATCGATGGATAGGAAGAAGAGGGCCTATCGAATGGCCTTCAGGGTCCCCCGATCTTTCGCCATCAAATATTTTTTATTGGGGTCACCTGAAAAACATAGTTTATCAAAATAAATCCAATAATTTAGAAGAATTAAGAATGAAAATGGTCAATGAAAGTGCGATAATAACAAGGAAAATGGTTTTAAACATCCAAAGACATTTTTGCGATAATTTGTATCATTGTCAGTTAGTAAATGGGGGTCATTTTCAATACTTATTAAAAAATAGAGCCGTTTTGCCATGATTTGTTATACGTTTTTGTTTAAAGTTAACTTAATAAATTGTTTCTTGAAATTTATTTTGTGTTTTGTAGCTGATCAATTTATGTGGGAAAGTAATGAATTTAGGTATAACACATGGTTAATAAAAAATGTTTAAAATTGAGTCGACAATCAAAATAAGTAAAAATATACAGGGTATTCCATTTATATCATTCTCCACAACTTTGTGGGCGACCCTGTATATTTCAATTTATCAAGGATATGTAGATTTTTATCAGCCCAACATTTTTTATATAAGACGTTTTTTGATAACCCCTGTATATTTTGAAATAATCGACCGTTCTGGTAATTTTTCCTAACCCTGTATATTATACGTACATTTTATGACTTGCATAATCAGCGGCAGCGAACCGGTCATAGGGAGCTGTGTTCATCATATTTTGACAGTACAAACTGTTAAAACACAAAACAACTTTCTTTGAACTACTTTTGTCAAAACATTTTCTCGGCAGTATCATGGGGTTGGTATTGTCAGCTAAATATTAATTTTATTGCCACTCTAGTGAAATAGTCTACTAAATTTTATTTTAATCAAAAAGGAGCATCTAGTAGTATACAGCAAGCAATGCAGCAAAGCGTGTTTCATCGACTTGCATTGCAACCGTGTCACTGTTTGCAAAACATTTAAACTATTCCAACCGAACTGAGTCCGCATATCGTGACCTGGTCACTTAAACATTTAGTATGTGTATTGAATCGAGTGAAACTAAATATCTTATATTCGGTTAAGTAAATATTTCATTAGGAATCCGAAGGGAAAACGGCGCCGATGTGGGCAACATATACACCTTGATTGGTCAATTTTTAATGGGTTGATAAAACGGCAGTATTGAATGCACAGTATTTGATATCGAATAATATCATATTGAAACATAATTTTTTTAGGGAATTTTTATTATATGCTGGTTTATCTTACAACAGTGGCGGCTCTTCCTTAAGGTCATTTGGTCATTGACCTCCCTCACTTATTCTCTTCTCATGTAACTTAATATTTATTAGGTAAGGTTTAAAAGCCATCGAATCAGCCAACCTCGTTTGTTTCGTGAACTATTACTGTTACCTATAAAATATCCCTCGTATTTTACCTTACCAGAGTTTATGAGCACTATAAATAACGGTACTTATCGTACGTTCTTCGTATATTAAGTCCAGGCCACTCTTGACCCACCGCTGTCTGTTTGCTTTCCCAGAGAAATTTAATGCGCAAGCGTGCAAGAGAGAAACAAACGCATGCTACTACTGAAAGGAAAGACAAAGATACGAATCCTATAAAGGCTTTAAGCCTCATCAAGTTTCGGTGAGGTTCCGACAAACGTTATAATTTTGCAGAAACGTGTGGGAAGAGGAGTTACGTTGCGGAGCAGTTCTTAGTTTATTTTCTAGGAAAATTTGTTGAGTAAGGAGGGTTGTATAATGTATATTCAAATATTCATTTTGTCGGTTTGTCATTGTTTACATTTATTTATTGGATTTTTAATTTACGTACGGGTGCCAGTCGGGTTTGATAATTTGTTGGTTTGTTATTATTTAATGAGTGTTGTGTTAAATAGTATATTGTTTCTTGTGTGACATAATGTCGGTTGTAAAAAATATGAGCCAGGAAAGATTATCTGCATTAGCGATGTTATCAGTCGAAAAATATTTTGTAAGTATTCCAAATCTTAATGAACGGGTCATTGATTACTTTGCAGGAACTAAAGAGAGAATAATCCACCGTAAGTTATTATTATTATTTGCGAGGTATATTATGTTGTCACTTTCCATGTAATGGAATTGTAAAAGTTAGTTTGGAACAAAGGCATTTTGAAAGTTAAGTTTAAATCTGTTTAAAATGTACGTACCTATTAGGTCGGTCCATATTTAATTTTTTGATTTTTTTATCAGGTAAAATTATAGTGTCTACTTTTTTCCCGCGAAGACAGAAATTTAGGTGTAAATACATTAAAACTGCAATTTTATTAGGCAAAAAAATACTTTTATGGGCGTGGCACTAAAAAAAATTTCGATTAGCCTGCGGCGCTGTTGATATATCCTTGCAATGCTAAATGACCCCCCACTTCAAATACCCACAAGCCGCCACTGTCTTACAATACAGTATATTGTTAAAGGTTATTTTACATTACTACATATACTATGATAAAATTGTTGTTAACAGTAGTTCAAAAAGATATTAGCGTAAACCATTTTTTTAGAGAAAATTAACTTTAAACTAACAAAACTTCATTTAAAAATTATTTCTTTGAAACAAAAATTAAAAACCTACACGATTTTACATATGTAGTGGTTTCAAATATCGGACAACGTTAATAATATAGGGAAATGTAGCATAAATGGCGCCGCCCTATAAATTGGACAAACGTTCAACGTGGTATTCCCTAAAACAAAGTATCAATGTAGTCACTAGGCAACACTGTACTAGATGCCTACTACCGTACTAAAAAATTCGTCATAAAGGTCGCACGAGTAAGCTTTAAGGAGTACGCGCATTGAATCGACTCGGACCGGTCGACTCGGAAAAGAGCAGTCGGCAGTTTTCGATATTCATGTAATTAGATTAGACCCCGCGCACTGCGTCGGACCGGTCAACTCGACTCGGTCAACTCGACCCCATGATGTTTTCTATTCCGACTGCTCTTTTCCGAGTCGACCGGTCCGAGTCAATTCAATGCGTGTACTCCTTTATACAGCGTGTAACATAATTTTCGCTATTTTATTGTGTGCTTTTAATAGTTCCGGAAGAATCTCTTGGATAACCATCAAAGAGCAAGTTAAAAGATTTTTGTGGGTTAAAACACGTAAATTTTGCTTTATATATTTCGCAAATTAAAGCATCACATTTGTCAATTATTATTTTTTAATAAATTACTTTGTAAAACAAGTAGTGGTATCTTAAAATGGACCCGCATAAAGTTGCAAATATTGAACTGGGCTATTGAAGGTGGGAGTACCAACATGCTTGCCAACCTATAACCTATTTTGCGTAGACTTATATTTATTTTTTTAGTTGTGTGTGTAAAACACAATTTAAATGATATCAATGTCGATTTTATATTCTGTAGTTAATAATTGATATATTAAATAAATATCAAGGAATTTCATAAATTATTTTAGGATAATTGTATAGCAAACATTATTATGTCAATATTCTTTCATTATACAATTCTCCCAAATTTAGCATTAAAATAAATTGATATTTTTGTAATATGTCAGATATTAATTAAACAATGTTCTGGCGATATTGATTTTATTTAAATGTTAGTCAATAAACTAAAAACAACAACGCGAAATAGGTAATAGCTTGGCAATAGATTGAATGAGGGTGAGCATTCCACCTTAAATATTTTGGGAATGGTAAAACATAGACAGTTTCTATCGTTACAATTAAGAAAACGCTGAGCAACAAAAATGTTAATCAGAAATACGTGCATATTTTTGTAAAATGTAAGTTTCAAAATTTTTGTCTCGTCTGCCAAAAAGGCTAAAAACTATTTTTGTAATAGCTATGACATCGTGCGCTATATTCCCCTGTTACGACTATCTATAGCTAAAGTTGGAGCGGTAAAATTAAGACTTAATAAACTTCTGCAACATCTAATGCCTGTCGTATAAAAACTTGTTTATTATCAATTTAGTATAGCGTGTACGCTTGGGAGTTTGATAGCGGAAAATGATCCTATAACTTATAATAACTGTATTAACTTTTAAACAGCTATTTACAAAATTTTCGCGAGCTATGCGGTTTTAAAGTCATATTTGCCAGTTCGTTAGATATACACATACAAAATCGGCGTAAAGAAAAATTTACCGAGTAGCGAACACTCTTTTCAAGTAAAAATATATAGTAGGGTTCGTTATACAATATTACAATGGTAAATATTTCACTCTCGTCTCGCTTTTTTCTCGCGAGACGAGACGAGAACCAGACGAGACAAGACGAGAGATTTTTCTGCGAGAATCTCGTGGGACGAGACAAAAATATGCGAACACGAGAAATCTCGCAGAATCTTAATGGTAGGGGAGCCCACGATGCTAAATGGGGATTTACTCGAGCGTCGTGGGGACCTATTGGATCTTAAAGATTCACCGGTGGGGGGAGTTACTACAGGCTTTCAAAAAATGTAAAAAAAAACAGTCACATGGAAATACTCGAGCGCGTCAGATATTAATAGTGTATATGCCCCACGTGACACTAATGACGGAGGTACATTAATCTGCCGGTTTTGATGGTGGGGCGGCGGTACGGAAGGGTTAAAAATGCGGAAAAAAAATTTACTCGAGCGTGTCAGATATTCAGAGGGGATGTTAAGATGCTAAGGAAGCTCTCATTCAATAGACTGACGATTCGGATGTGACGCAAGCTCGTGGCGACTTTTCGAAAATACAAAAAAAAAATGCTATTTTGACATACTCGAGCGCGTCAGATTTTCATACAGACGGTTCAACTTGGTGTCCTGGTCGTGCAAATTTATAATCTGACGATTATTTTGAGAGATTTTGTTAATCTGACCGTTTAAAAAAAAATCATGATTTGTTTTCTTAAATCTTACAAAATTTAATTCACTTACAAAAATATTTCGGTACAAAATTCGGAACGAGTAATAACAATAAGAGTGACAGACTGCGATATAAATGAAGACAAAATCCATAGCAACAAAATGGTTTCATAACTATCTTGATGCTTTTTAATAATATTATTTTTACATATTTTTGATTGAATTAAGAAAAGAATGCATAAGTGTGTTATATTTTTAAAATCGGAAAAAAGGAACCATCTAATGCGCTTCTAATATACACAGTGTCTCATTAAAAAAATTAAATGTTTGGTTTTAAATGTGTTTGACGTTGCCATATGGCAACGCACGGCGTTAATGGGTTAATCTGCCGCGCTTGAGTAAATCCCAAAATCCCCTGTTGGGCTCCCCTACTATAAGATTTGGATTAGGATTGGAGATCAACTTTGAAAAGAATCCCGTTAGTATCACTCGAAACAAAAAGCTATTGTTATTACAGATATTGCAAGGTGGCCAGGAAAAAATCGGGACACGTTGCAGAAAAACAATACGACAAAGGAGAAAAAGAAAAAAATTAACCTTTTTTTATAACATCTCTACTTTTGGTCGAAAATTTTGATACAGTGAACCATTTGATAAACGATAATTATCGTCGCGAATTAAGTAAAATCAATGGCACGTGCGTAGTGTACTCGAGAAAATTAGCTATATATAGTCTTTATTGATCTGAAAAATCGTGGAAATTTGTTTATTTTTAAATTTTGACCATACAACATAATATTATCGAAATGTTTATGGACTTGGGGGTCAAATTTTTAAGGAACTCTTTTAAAAGTATCCTACCCTGTCTACTCTTAAAAATTGTAAAAAATAACGGGCGGCCTTAACCGGTTTTAAACTTCCTTACAAAACCGGCAAAAAGATACTTTAAAATACTATTTAAGTTTAAAATGAAGATCTATAAAAAGTTGGCTAAGTAATTTTACAGAACCAATTATTTATAAGCCTTTCCTCCGATAATACTCCTAATAATATGTAGTTTTTCAAGTTAAATTTATGTCAATGGATTTAAATTATGTTAAAGTCAGTCAACAAATTATTTTATTAAATTCTAATCCGCAATATTTTGCATTTGTTTACATTTAAAAAAATCTAGAAGTAAACAGTGGTTTTCTAATATTCCAAAATTTAGTACCATAAAAAATACAGAAAATAATTTCATTAAAATTTGAACTATAATAATTACAGACCGTGGTTTTTCAAGTTGATTTTTTGTTTTTAATTAAATCCTTACATGACAATAGATCTATAATTAATTTTACCGGGTGTACAACTAAAAAGGCTGTATCTTGGAAACCGTTTGCTATATGGTTTGAGAAAAAAAATAAAAGTGACTAAGAGAAATCGCTGGAAATTTTTCTTAAGTTTCTAATGAAGATACTGGATAACTTAAGCATTTGAGTTTTTGCTCTACCTTTCTGTTTAAGGGGGTTAGGGGATTCTTTTGTTTTATCAATTTTATAAAAAAGTTGTTCTGAATTCCGTTGCTATAGCTAGAGGGCGCTATTTAGCAGAATCAACAATTTCTTCTTTTTTTTCTCAGCAATTTTAAATGCAACGATATATCTTTTTAAACTAAAACAAAAAAAAGAATAAATAATAAGAATATTTGTAAAAGCCGGAATTCAACATTTTTGTTTAAACGAGAGATATGGAAAATATATTATAAAAATAAGCTCCAAAAGAACAAATTGACGTTTTAATATGGTTTTGTAGGCAAGATGTTACAAATATCATACCGTTTCTTCAACAAAGCCATAAGCATAGTAACAGTTCTTTAAATGAATGTTCTGTAACTTGCCTTTATTTATAACAAAAATAATAGAGGATGGTTGCATTGACGGAACAAATTGCAGTTAAATTTCCCAAAAAATTGCGCTGCGTCAAAATGCCGACCTCAAACGAAGAGGCGATTAACTTGCTTAAAATGTAAAGGAAATATATCAAAATTTAACCCATTTAAACTTGACACGTACTATTACATATTTTAATTCAAAGCCTTCTTGCATTATTTTTTTTTTGTTTCACTGCCCACTTACAATTTTACTGTAATTTGTTTCATTAATGTAACCATCCTCTATTATTTTTGTTGTAATTATTTTAAATTTACAGAACATTTATTTAAAGAACTATTGTGTTAAATTTAGTTTTGTAGAAGACACAATGGTTGGTATTTGCAGCTTCTTGCCTACAAATACATTATTAAAATGTCAGTTTAATCTTATGGAGCTATTTTTTATAATATATTATTTAAAAAAATATATTGGCTTTCGGTTTTTACATATTTTCTTCTTATTTATACTTCTTTTTGTTTAAGTTAAAAAATATATCTCATTACATTTAACATTTTTGAGAAAATTGTTGATTCTGCTATTCAGAACGACTTCGTTTTTATTAAATTGATAAACAAAAGAATCCCTATTCAGCGAGTTCAAATTTGTCAAATTCCTATGAGCCAAGGCAAAGTTGCAAATATTTTTGCATAGCAATGTTTATCCCCTCCTACCCCCATTAAGCAAAAACTCAAATACAAAAGTTATCAAAATATTAGATTGAAAATGCTACCTTGATACATGTTTACTATTAGGATCTTTGAGATAATCCTGCTTTTTGTTTGATCAATATATGTACGCCCCCTAGCGACTTAAAAATAATTGCCAGCAATTTCTCTTGGTCATTTTTGTAATAAATATTTTTTTCCGCAAGTCGTACGGTAAACGGTTTCCAAGATACAGCCGGCGACCCTATTTAGTTGTACACCCGGTACATAATTCACTGAGTACCATACTAATAATAACATAATCAAAGTAGCCTGGTGTTTCAGTTGTCTAAATAAAAAAAAATAAAAATGCTCTGTTAAATAGTTTGCATTTGAAAAGCGTGAACTTTATCATTTTGAGTTAATAAAGAAAACAAAAATTTAGAACCAATAAATCTCTAGGGTGTTATAAAAATAACTTATTATATTTTATTGGATGTCCTAGATAAACATTTTGTAGTCCAATTCTATCAGTCTAACAGCCGTTAAAAAGTAGTTAAGAAGGTGGTTCTGATGTGACGAAAATATTTTAGATTTTTAAGTAGTTTTAGTCAAAAGTTTTGCTTGTATGACAATCTCTTTGAGGCGAGAACACCCAACATTCCTAGAGCAATGATTTGTTTATTTATTAAGGCATAGGTACATTTTAATTAAAGCTTAAATTTGTTTACCTCCTAAATGTTTATTTGCCATATCATCCTCTTGTCTAAAAACTAACCAAAGTATAAAGACTTTTGTTTTCTACAATTTAATTTTAAAAAATTAATTGATTTTGCAAGAGGAATACGTTGAAAAAACAGTCTGCCAATGTTACTTAACATCGAGTAAATTACGAATTTGTTAAAAACTACTAATTAAAATAAAACCTTGAAACCATAATACTGCCTCGAGAAAAACGTATCATAAAATTTAACTGCAACTTAAATGTAAACTTTTCGAATTATTTGAGACCGCAATAAAAGTTACTACCATGAAATGAAACTTAATTAAATATCTTGGGTTTATATTTCATTTCATTTCTTGCGTGCTGTGTATTACGGTCTTGAATCAGCAAGGAGATTTTAAATAAATCTTATAAATTCTAAACGATTTTTGAATTTAAAAGTTAGCGATATGACTACCGATTTTTATTAAGGTCAGATTTATTATTTTCTTTGAAATTACCAGTTTTTTTATCCAAACTCAGTTTGATGACATAAAAAACCGTTAAACAGGCTTCAAAGAGACCAACCTCACAACCAGGGTTGTCAGATCTATTTTTTAAATTCTTTAAGTTCTTATATAGTATTCAATTGTTAGTCAGTAACTGTCTTTGAAAGCTAGTTTACAAATATACTCTAAACTAATAAGTTTTGAGTGTGAAAGAAAGAAGAACATTAATATTATTATAGGTTTTTTAGTCCTTAAGAAATATTTTTTAGAAAAAAAGAATTAAAATTAAAATAAAAAGGGTTTTCATTGTTAAAAAACAACTAATTAATAAACAACAACAACAAACGTATTATTTTAATTTTAAGCGCAGCTGTCCTTGATAATATTCGGCAGGTAATTAACGACACGAGTAGCGATGTATGGAAAAATTGCGAAGCTTATGTTACCGTAGAAATGGAATATCCCTGTTTTATCGCCTATAGCACCAACCTGAAAACAATTCTACTTCTGATGATTCATCAATTCAATTGTTACTGCATTTTAAATCAATAATGTTCGTTTACAACGTGTTACCTATTAAAATTGTTTTATTTATATTGTATTGTATTATCATTTTATAAAATTTAAAACAATAATATACCCTATGTATTTTAATTATTTGGAGATACGACGCCTATGATTACGAGTTTAATGCTTTTTTATGTTAAAGTTGCTTTATTTATATTATTATCATCTTAAAAAATTAAAACAATACCCTACGCATTTTAATTATTTGGTTTGCGACGCCTATGGTTAGGAATTTAATACTTTTTTATGTCATTAAATTAACCTGACTATACCCATTTACAGTGAAATTAAAAAATTGCAAATATTTACACAAGTATTCACTAAAGAGTTTTAATTTCGTCAAACTATTACCGTGTCCTTGTTTTAATATGGGCGTTTTCCTGTTAATTCAATTTGTTTGTAATTAAATAATTTTACAGATAAATAGTTTTACCGGGATGTTGTTGCCAAAATAGTTTCATTTTTTATATCTAAGTTTTTAAATGAATTCAATAAGCCAAATTCACTGGCAAAAGTTTATTAATTTCATGCAATCTAACAAATTTATCTTTTATGTTCCTAAAATAAATAATACGGTTATAAATTATTTTAACGGAGATACCAGCAAATATTTTGATAATTTTAGAAAAACGTTTGACCAATTTTTTAACTGTTATGTCATGTCATGTCGTAAAAATTCTCCGTGTCAGTTATTTATTATTGACATTTATGGTTCTTTTATTATAAAGATTAAGATTCGTAATTTAATTTCGCCAAATGGCTCTTTAATTAGTAAATACATCATGTCAAAAAATAGTTCGTGAAATCGTTTCCTTTAATGATTGAAAATAAATTACCGGTCTAAAATAAACAAGGGGATCAATATTTGACCACATTAAATTTTGCATGCGATTTCCTATATTGCATTAGCCCATGCAGCACCCTGTATGTGTATAGGTATACCCAATTTAATGTTTACCTACCATTAAGCAACAATAATAAACAAACATAATTTATAAAGCATTATCAATTATAAACATTTGTTGCTTTAATAGTGTATTACATAAAATACCACGATAATTTTCGTTCTTTATAAAAGTCATGTGAACTCATTCGATTAGGTCGTTTTTTAATTTTTTTTTTAAGCAATAGATAATCAATCCCATAGCTCATAGGAAAATTTTTACCTACCTACTATCTACTACTTTTAACTGAAATACGAGTAGCTTGCCTAATATATACAAAATAGAACTAGCATAATGATGTAAATGAATTTGTATTTTTAACGTTTGTTTTGGTTCGTAAACGTTATTCTAAAAAATATTAAATTACTTTATAAATAAGTTAAGCATTAACTTAACCCATAAATTCATCCCCTGTGTAGACATCCCAGAAGAGGTTCACGGCAAGCGCAATAAGGATTTTCTCCTATACGAATTTATAGCGAAGTTAAACTAGTGCTTTGTATAAGTGGAACGAAGATTACCTACGGTAGTGAGGAGCGGCAGTGCTGTCGCGTCGCCTCGTCGATAACGGGCACGAACACCAATATTGATAATCTATTCCACCTTTTAAGAAGTTTTCAATTGTTTGCTCTAATTTCTATGATAAAATAATTAAAGTGGAAAAGGTTGATAAAACGTTAGATCTCATATACAAGGTGTTCCTTAATGACGTGGGTGTGATTCCTCAAGTCATTTCATGAAGAAAAGTTCATATAAACATATGTCCTAAACGGCTTAAATTTTTTGCTACAGGGTGTTGAATTTTTTCTTTTTTAATGAATTTTTTGTAATATTTCCGAAAGTACTTCAGATAATATTTTTAATTTTGGCATGGGCTAATAGGACATAAAACCACATGTTTTAGTTATAAAAGTCATTTTTTTTGGCCCACCAGTAGCACCCTGTAGCAAAAAATTTAAGCCGTTTACGACAAATGTGTATATGAACTTTTCTTCATAAAATGACTTGAGGAATCACACCCTAAAATATTGGCACGTCATTAAGGAACGTATACAGTGTAGTGCCTGTCTGTAACTTGTAATAAATTCAGTAAATCCAGTACATTTTTTTTTTGAAACAATGCTGGGATATGGTCATTAACATTTTAAGTTGTTGTATTTTTTTAAAAAAAAAATAATGATATAGTTTGTTCCAAACTAGTTATTCTTGTTAAAGTACATATTATTATTATGTTATAAATACCAAATTTAAAATTTTTACTCCTTATTATTTTTTAAATATTTAACACACACAAATTGATTTAATTGAATAATATTATATACACAATATTCTAAATGCAAGTAAAACTCGTTTTGAATATTTCGGGAGAAATTAACCTTCACTCATGTCTTATTCGTGCTCAACATTTAAGAAGGAACAAAAGATGAAATTTGGTATAACCTAATATTCACTTTTAACATAGTCAATAAAAAACTACGGTTGCCATTTAAAAATATTCTCGATATCGTTATATTGGGACACACTGTATCAATATTTTCTTTTATAAAAAATACCACAACCTAAAATGTTAATACCCTTGTCAAAGCATTTTTCAAAAAAAACTGTACTGTATTTACTGAGTTTATTCCAAGTTTCAAACTCACACGATAGAATTATTTGTTCCTAAATATACCTGCCTATTTTTTGTTGTGATGAAAGGTTTACATTTTTTAGCAATATAAATTAAAAAGTGAGAATTTATTTAGATTTTGCGGTTGCTGTTTTATAATACGGATTGAAATTGAAAAACAATGTACTATCGACCAACAGAATTTAAATGTAGTTCCAGCCTAATCCCAAAATTTAGGTTATCTAAAAAATTTTCATTTATTGCTAGTGAGGTATAATGCGATCTAACAAAAAGTGACTTTGTGGCTTTATTGGCTAGAAATGCAACAACATAAACTATTTGCCATATCCTGCTTAAAAGATCACTGCACACCACTATTAAATACAGTATCTAAAAATGTCCTTTAGGCTCTTCCTTTTACAATAACAAACTTTTCCTTTCAATTAATTTAATTGTATGTACCATCAACACACACAACAACTTGGCAATTTGGTGTAACAGTTCTTGTACGAAATCTTACAAGAGAAAATTTAAATTCAGGCTTCCTTCTTGAGTAAACACGATTCACGGTGGGCCAAGAATTAATAAAAACTGCCAAAAATTATATATAACAAGGTAGAAATACTTTTCTTTATATTTAAATGCGTGAATTCTTGGGTGTCCTAGAAAAATACTACTTACTTTTTTTTTTAATCGGCCGTTTAACCAGTTAGGTAAGGACCCCTAAAATCAGGCGAATGCGCCATACTACAATACACAATCAAGGGCATTAGGCAGTCTTCGGCAACAGACAAAGACCTCTTAATGGAAGACCTTTTGAAGCATAGACCAAATCATTCATTCATAATTAGCCTGTTTGCTGGCAGCAAATATTCGTATGAAATAGAAGAGAAAGATAGCGTTAAAATTCCGACTGCGCGCGGTTTTGCAATTATTGTTGAGTTCGGTTTTTACCTTGCAGATGGCCAGAGCAAGATATTTTAAGATCATGTGATTACGGAAGATTAATTTGCGTTATATTTACTGAATGATCTCATAGACAATTTACCTTTAGATACCTACAGCTTATCTCCTGCGCAAACAAAAGTTACGTTTTATGGGTGAAAAAATACGTCCGAGCGCATGACTCGTCGGTCAGCTGTCTTCATTCGGGGAACCTTCGTGCATGCGCACAAACCTCATGTTATCGGCCGTCCTACTTTATCGACAATAATCGACGCGCTCAAGAATACTCTCCAGAACCGGCTCGGCCGCCATTTTTGTTGTTGTGTTTTAAGGTTTCTTTTCTCTGCGGATTCCTTGTAGTTTTCTAAAGTTTTCAGCTATCGGATCGGCTATCGTGGATTGTGGGACTGGTGTTTAATATTTATGGATTTCTGGTTTGTGTGTAGTTTAGTTAGTGAATTGTGTTTGTGCTTTTAGTGACTCGGATTGTAATATAAACAATGACTATAGTACTAGTTGCAGCCGTTGTATAATTGTATTATGCCCAAATAGGGGTAAAACAAACCCTCTATGGTGGCATATGAGCAAGAATTTAAATTTTATAGCCCGGACCTGTCTATTTTCCCATTCGTCAAACGATAATGTTGCAGTGCGCATGTCTAATAGTTCCCAGTTTTGTTTACATGCGCGAGGCCATAAAACTGCCACATTCGTGATAATTGTTTGTTTATCTAAAGGTAAATTGTCTATGAATGATCTTGATGGTTTAGACTTTTATTTTCTAGCCTGCAAATTTTATAAATATTAGTAAATTAGTTTAAAACTAAAAATGGTGCAATATAAATTAATTGTGCTGCAACTGTCATAATATTGTGCCATTTATAAACTATATATTTTTTGATGATGATTATGATGATGATTTTAGCTGTGCTCGGAAAATGGCAAAGACTAAAGTATTAGACTTTGCCGAAGAAATAGTTTCAAATTTTAAGAATCATCAACTCCAACAATATCAGCGACACTCTCATAAAATTAGATAGTTATATTGAATTGACGAATTTAACGAAAAGTGAGTTTATTTTTAGTTCTTCGTCCCTTAATTAAATAAGTTTAGACTTTTAAATTTCCCGCCTTTTAAAAATGCCCTCTTAAAAATCGGTCGAAATTTCCCTATGAAAAATATGTATCTCCAGTAGCTAGCCGATATGATAAACGAACGGCGTTCAGATTTCTCTCTATCCTCTTTAAATATTCAACAAACGGGCGCGGAGCAATCCGACAAATCTAATAGTAAAACTAAACTCGCTTAGTAGCTCAAAGGGTGCTACACACGCACATGCAAGTCGTCCGACTTGGCATGTACAAGCTAAGTCGGCCGACTTGCATGAGCGTGTGTAGTAAAAGTAGTGACTTGAATGGAGTCAGAAGTTGGGCTTGCGCTAAATCGGACAAGACCGATTTTCTTCAGACTTTTTACTGCAAGTTTGAGCGTGTGTAGCAAGTTAATAATAAAGTCGGCCGATTTCAGAAGTTTTGCAAACGCGTATACATGATCGTCTATTTGTAATAAAATTATTTCGGAATCTTTACATTTTTTAAGTTGTTAATATGAGTGAACGATTGGGGGATTTACGATGCTTGTCGCGCGAGTTCCTTAAGCAGTTTATCGAAATTTATTAAGACAATCCATGCCTCTGGCAAGTGAAATGTAAATACTATAGTAACAAACAAAAAAAAAAGGAGTTGCATACGAAAAGCTTATAGAGAAACTGCGTGAATTGGAGCCTGGTGCAAATAAAGAAAGTGCCATTAATTTTTGTTTTGAAATGTAGTGCAATGGCACCAGCAACTAAAACATTCTTAGATGCCATTTTATGATTGAGCCTTTAGCACAAATTAAATTAAAAGTTTATTTATGCATACACTCCGTGGGTAGGTCCATGTAAAAACTATTAACAGACTTTCGCTCCAACTTGGCTTGACAAACCAAGTCGGACGACTTGCATGTGCGTGTGTAGCGCCCTTAAGATTCCGAGCGATCAGTCAACACCAGTGACGTAGGGTGTGGCAAGGATTTCTAATAAAATAAGTAATTATTGAAAAACGTTTTTATAAAAGTATTAATCAATTTTAACTTAAGAAAAGATTAAAACAATCCGTTAAAAAACTCTTAGGCTGTACAAATATAGGTATATATTATAAATTATTGAAATTCATTTTAGGCCAGAAAAAATACTTTATCGTTTTACATTATTTAGTCTTGACCTGTAGAGAGGATATTTGTATTCTGGTATATAGTTGCAGTGCGATAAAAAAGTTTAGGTTAATTGTTGGACAAGAAATTTTTGTTGACATGTCAGGAGTTAATTCCTGCTTTAATGAGGGAGTCCTGTATGTTATTTGGAAAATCAATCATTTTTCCGTGTTTAAATATACATATAAATAAAATAATAACTAATAGCATATTGAATTTTCTGAATAACCTTAGCCTAAATAATTTAAATTTTCTTATTATTCCCAACGAAATATGTTTATTATAGTTTGAATTTAAATAATAAACCTAACTCTTCATATTGTTTTGTTAGTACTAACTCACAATCCACGACCACGACAACAATAGGAAACTTGACAAATATTTTAAATGGGGAAAAAATTCTATAAATCATAAGTATATATATATATACTTATGATTATATAATTGTCATAAAACATATGGCAGCAAAAAAAGCGGGTAAAAACGAGTCGTGACGCCAAGAAGTATAATTCGTGTGTGACATCCACGAAATAGGTTATAGGTTGGCAATAAATTGAACGACGTTGAGAATTCCACCTTAAAACAGCAATACAATAACAATAACACACGGCAATCCAAATGCAAACTCGGTAGCTCGGCCACCGGTCAGGATGACGGATGACGGAAAAGTCATACTTCGTGACGTAATCGGGCTTGGCGCGCTTAAAAGGTCGTTTGAAATGCTTTTGACACGCGCGAAACTTTAAAGAATTTTTACCAAGTTATTACTGATTTTTAAGGAGTAATAGTCGGGGAACATTTTTTTAGGCCTAACTAAATCATATTATTGAAGAAAAAAAAATGGAAAGTTTCCTATTGTTTCAATAGTGGTATCCTTAGAAGTTATCTTATAGTTAATGGTAACTAGGTATTAATAATTTGGGCCTTGGTAATTTTCAGTAAATTTTATTTCATCTTCTTTACTGGTTACTAAGCTACTGAAAAGATAATCCCGGATAAAAAAAAATCTAAACTTGACACTGAAGCGCCATTTTCTTAAGTAGATCAATAAAATCCTTTACAACCTACAATTGACAAATTCCGAGTATCCTATTAACTATTATGCAGTATTTGCAATATTTATACTTGTAAAACATGTGTTTTAGTAATTTTGACTTAATAGTGAGTTTGGTAACAGCTATTCATTTGATGCATGTGTTAAGTGTAGTGGACCATACAGAGAACCAAACACATTGGGAACACTGGGATCTTTGGTTGCTTTAAAATATAAACAATATGGTATATTTTTGATATACCTAGATATTGCATGGCCACAACATTCTACTACTCGACTAGTAAATATACAAACCCACTGTATAGCCGGGAAGCAAACCAAAATGGTACTTGATTCTTGATATTTTAACGTCTTGTCATATGATATGACATATGACAAACAAAACTAACCTTCAATTATTATACCAGACTGACTACAAAAAAGATACACCCTCTCACCTGAATTCATCCAAAGTCCCGAAGTAGTATGGTTACGAATGTTGCCTCACTCACTACTTTAAAATCGAGAACGCGATGATATTAACTTTTTTTGAATTTAAACAACCCGCCACAATATTTTAATTATTAGTCCATCCTACTGATGGCGCTTCATGTTGCTGAAATCCTAACGTTACAGTAATCTCTTTATGGGTGGATACTTTTTGCTGCCACCGTTCACTTTGAAATGTAAAAACTTAAGGTATAAACAGGTATAACAAAATGATAGTGAAGAATCGCCAAGAACGAGGTCGTACTTCAGTTTTTCAATTTTACAACTTTTTCACGTTGTGTAAGTTTGTCTTACAAAAATATAAATTTTGCGCACGAATTGGGCTTTCCCAGCTCACTGTGCAACACGACGGTTTCTTGTCGCTTGAAGTCTCATCAGCATGCAGATTGCTGACTAGATTTCAGTTGTCTCGGAACACTGACTCCTAAATGTCTTGGAAGGACACCGTTTGCTTTTGTCTTATCGGCGATTGACCTTTTTTGTGATTCTGCGGGCTGATTGAGTTTAAATTGGAGCCGGATGGTTGATCTATATAGAGGTTTGATGCAATAAAATTTGTTTCTATAAACGCAAGAAAGTTAATGATTTATTTACCAAATTTATTATTGCTACACAACCGTTTAAACTAGAAAGATATTTAACCATTTATTTCATATTCTGAGAAAATAGCATAGGAAAGCCTCGTTATAGGTGAGTGGATTGCACGTTAGATTTGGAAATAAAATCAAATACCGTATTGACAAGCTCCAGCCATTATTTTAAAATGTTTGTTTATAGAACCCTATACGGTAAAAAGCAAAACGCTAGTATGCATTCCGATTTCTTAAATCTATCAAAATATTTAGGATAGTTTTGGGTGTTGCGACAGGATGGTCGGCTTACAAAAATGCCCGACACTTCCTCTGCACTCTCAGCCTTTGCATACCATAAAATAATTTTAAATTTTTTGTTCTTCTGAATAAGCCATTTTAAAACACCAGCACCGTAGGCTTTCCTGAAAAATTCAGTCCAAACGTATTTGCTGCGATGAAGCGGGAATGCGTGTTAATCAAGCAAATTCATAATTTAAAAAGACAACTGATGAATGATCAATAAAACTAAAATTAGAACTTGTTGCTGTTTCTACTAAGTTCATTTATGGAGGTATTGCTTGTTCCGATCAGATAAAAGCATCATATTAGGGTTTTTAGTGTTTTTATGTATAGTTCAGATATAAGGTACTCTCACTAAAAACCTACGCATATTACCTACAACCCCATATCAGCAACTTTCCCGTTCACACTTTAGCTTATTTCCGTTGACATACCAGGTGAGCTTAATAGATCTCTTGTAGCCTTTTGTGCTGCAGAATTTTTTAGTGACCTTATTAGGAGCATATAACTTCAAACCACTTTCATGAATTTGTAGAAAATGCAGTCATGCAACAAATAGACATAAGCTTGAAAACTTAAACAAACTTTCCTAACATGCTTCAAATATAACTTCTTAAAATGTTTTCTTGTAAAAATCTTAGCAGTAAAGTATCTTGCAAGTGTTATTTAGCCTGCAAACTGACTGACAGACTGACAATGTTGACGATGTCTTCGCGCCTTCTGTTTAAGAATCGTAAGTTATTTTCTTGTAGAATGTCAATGTGATTTTCTGTATATGAAACTTTAAATCATAGTTTACAATTTGGTGGTCAGAGAACTCAGAGATCCAAATAAGTTTTCTGGTTAAGTAATGTGTTTTTGTATATTGGCCTTATTTGGTACGGGTACTTTGTACGGCAAATATGTGACAGTCCACCGCAGTGGTAGCTGTGTCACAGGCGGTACCTGATCCGATATTGAGCAGGTGTGTTCGGATTGGTCGGCTTATTTAGTTTGCATGGTCAGCCTACCAGAATATGTAGTGTTGTGCATGCAACACACTAGCATTTGTGGCATTCTTTTAGACAGAATTACAGGTGAAAAGCGACCTCGACGCGACTGTATGATGCGAAGTCCTTTGGACTCTACAGGTGACGATCAGGTATGTTTAGACGTAAAACTTTAGGCTCCGTCTGGCTGACCTTACCCAGACGTAAAAAATGGACGCAAAAAGGGTCAAGCATACCTTTCTAGAAAACCATTAACTTTTATGATAATTGAACTGTGTTCTCTGTAGATCAGGCTTATTTATGCATCTTTAATGCAAACATCAGCATTATTAATTTATCACTATTGGCAAAACGGCGTGGCGCATTAAAGCAAGTAATTTTTTAAAAGAAACATATCAGGATAAAGCTCTCCAACAAGCAGCTTAAAATAACATACATACAGCACAACTAAACAAACTTTATGAAAAATCGAAACGTTCAACGACATCACCATCGGTATTTTCCGATAAGACATGTAAACCGCGATCCTTTAGGACATTTTAAAGTAAGTGTTCCGGGAAAACTCAACTCTCGAATGCAATCTGCATGCTAATCCAGCTGCAACGGACGAAGCTGTGTTTACTTAAGGTCATATTTGGATGTCAAATATTTCCTTGCATAAGTTCATGTATACTGGTTCAATTATAAGGATATACCGTGCGAGCAAAAATTATTTGCATCAAAGAGGGATTGGAATAAAAAACGTAGGGCTTGGTTTAGATCACAATGATATGGGGACGATATATCTAACCAAACATAGGTTAAAATTTTGTCAAATTCATATTATGACATGATATGCCAAACTAATGAGTAATAAAATAAGTAGACAAATACCTATTTATTTTTGTTGTTTACAAAATTTACAAAGTAAGAATATACAGAAAGAAAAAGAAAAATAATTACATAAATTGCTGAAATTGGCCACCGCCATGCTAAAAGCATAAATTCATACGTCTGCATTATTTCACGAACGTTTGGAACAAGTTCTTCTGTTCTTACAGATGGTCTTCCTGCTAATTTTTTGTGTTGTATAGAACCTGTTTCCATAAACACAGCCACGGTTCTTTTCGGGCAATGATAAAAATCCCCAGCAATAAAAGCAACGTCAAAGATGACGGAATAACCGATTGATTGTTAATTCAGGTAGGTACTGACACCCAACAGGTATTAAGCTCTACGTCTATGCATTACGTCCTTAGATGTAAGGCCCTCTTTGATGCAAATAATTTTTGCTCGCACGGTACGAGTATGCTGAATGCTATACAGTAACGTTGATTAATGTTAATATTTATTAAATTTGGGTGTCACTTGATACATCCATTATCTACATGGTCGTTATATACAGGGTTATTCACGTCGAGTGATCTATTTGCAAATTTTGGAAACGAGTAAATTTATTTGACTATAGAAACCTTTAAATTATTTTGACGTTTCTAAAAGAACACACTCGCATCCATACGCATTAGGGTGGAGCGAAAAATTGATTTTTAAAATTTTGATATTGGCTAGGAGCCAAAATGTTCTATCTATAAACACTATTTCCTGCGCAAAATTTTAACTTCCTACTCATTTGTTTTGAGGGGTCACACAATCCTCAAAGTTATAGCAATTTAGGTATATTATTTTTTTTTGATATCGGTTAAATTTTGTTGGACTTTCGCTAGTTCATGGTATATTTTAAAAGAAAAAATGCAATGAACTACCCAGAACTCACCACGTGGAGGTATCCGACCTCCGAGAGAATTTAACTGATTTGCGAATATAAGGGTGGGAGGGGGGAGGGACTCTAGGTCGGATACCTCCACGTGGTGAGTTCTGGGTAGTTCATTGCATATTTCTTTTAAAATATACCATGAACTAGCGAAAGTCCGACATAATTTAACCGATATCAAAAAGAAAATAATATACCTAAATTGCTATAACTTTGAGGATTGTGTGACCCCTCAAAACAAATGAGTAGGAAGTTAAAATTTTGCGCAGGAAATAGTGTTTATAGATAGAACATTTTGGCTCCTAGCCAATATCAAAATTTTGAAAAAAAAAAATCAATTTTTCGCTCCACCCTAATACGCATATTCCTGGTCAATATATTTTTTGCACACAATTAGTTATTTGTAAAGACTTCATATCATGCCGTCCGCTCCTTCTTCCCATCCCCCCCCCCCCCCCCCCCCCTCCCCCAACTAAAATCCGGGCTAACTACTTGTGTAAAATCAAGGTCTACTGTTTGTTCGCGAAGTTGCCATACTCGTTACAAATACCATTTTTGTTTTTTTTTTAATTTAAAACTTACTCCTAGAAAACATAACTCTGAAATGTGTTTTGTTTGCTAATTCAGCTACAACCGGCAAAACTGAGTTTGCTTAAGATTATATTTGGAATTCAAATATTTTCTTATAGTGGTTCTATTATAAACTGAATTTAGCTACAGTCGCGACAATATTAGCTTCAAGATTTAGCATATTATTCTTTTAATAAATTGGAGAGTTACTTCTTCTCCTTGAATGAATTTGAATAGTATTACACGAGACGAGAAATCTCTGCACTTTTTAAAAAACTCTCGTCAAGAATTCACCCAAGTACGATCTAATTTCGTACATTAAATTAGATTAAATTTGGTTGGTTAAATATTCTCGCCCTTAGATTTAGGTAGGTATACTTGCTTGTTTGCTTCATATTAATTTCACATTTGTCGTACCAAACTACATTATAAACGCATCCTTTTTAAAACGATTTTCAAAAAGGTTTGTAAAGTTAAAATCTGGCAGTTCTGGTATAGTGTTGCTAACTGACAAATATGCATGCGTCACAGGAACCGAATTCAAACGAAAACAAACGACTACGGTGCCTTCTCGCCGTTGCCTTTAAATTAGTAAAAATGTTTTTAGGTTAGGTTAGTATAGCGCCCTTACTAGTATAGCACAGAATATATAGCTACGCGTAGCCATACGGTGTGACCAGTAAAGTCCGCATCATATGGGATTTTTTTTATTAATAGCTTTATTCGAAATTTGACTTTGGCATCAAGTTCTGCTTCGATCGAGATGAAAATTAAGCAAAAAAATAGTAGTCACGTGATTCGCATTATCTGTCAAATTTTAATTTTTTCCAAAAAATAATTCAAAAGTGGGGTTATTTCTGAAAATATCGAAAAAAGTTATTAGAAAAAGTTTTTTTAAATGCAGTTTCTAGCCCACATGCAAAATTTTAGCTGCATAAGATAATTTTGATTTTTTACCTATATTTTGTAAATTGCACCACTTTTGCAAAATAAGACTCAACGCAACCTACATAAAATATATAGTTTTGACAATACTTTATTTCAGATACATTTTCTTTAAAGTAGCGTATTAAATGACAAAATCAAAATTGGGCTATTAACATTTGGTCGCATGTGATGCAAAATTTTATTTGTTTTTGACCCTGTATAAGGTAACTTCATAAAATAAGTATTTTTGAAAACGTGGTTTGTGTCTGAAAGTAATATACCTTAATATTAAGACAAAAAAGAACACAGTGTCTTTAGTAAAGTGGTTTTTAAGTGGAATTTAGTTTTGCAACGTAAATTTTATCTATTTTCAACGATTAAAACCCCTATATTATAATTTATTATTAAGCTATGTCATAATAATGTTAACGTGTATTACTTTCAGACACAAACTACGTTTTCAAAAATACCTATTTGATGGAGTTACCTTATACAATAGACACAATAGATCGCATGGTCGCAGTGGAGGGTTAGCTGTAACCCACTCATTTTTAACCTAACCTAACCTAACCTACCTTATACAGGTTCAAAAACAAATAAACTTTGCATCACATGCGACCAAATTTTAATAGCCCAATTTTGATTTTGTAGAAAAACACACATTTAATAAGGCGCTACTTTAAAGAAAATGTATCTGAAATAAAGTATTGTCAAAACTAAGAAGTTTTATGTAGGTTGCGTTGAGCCTTATTTTGCAAAAGTAGTGCAATTTACAAAATATAGGTAAAATATCAAAATTATCTTATGCAGCTGAAATTTTGCATGTGGGGTAGAAAATGCATTTAAAAAAAAATTGACAGATAATTCGCATCACGTGACCACTATGTTTTGCTTAATGTCCATCTCGATCGAAGCAGAACTTGATGCCAAAGTCAAATTTTGAATAAAGCAATTAATAAAAAAAAATCCCATATGATGCGGACTTTACTGGTGACACTGTATATTCTGTGCTAGTAGATTTAAATACGTATAGCTAGAATAAGGGCAGGCATGAGATAACACAAGTGTATTTATCCCAGCGTTTCGTTTTCCCTTATTCCCGCTATACTTATTCGAATGTTTTTGGGGTTGCATATTATGTATAAAAATAGAATTTTAGAATATTAAAAGTAAGATAGATCATTTTTGAGTATTTAAGGACAAAACGAAAACGCTGGTTGCCTGCACGTGGCGGAACATAATGTACGCAAGTGAAAAAATAGGTCAGTTACCAGCGTCAGACTTTTAAAAACACGTGTCTGTTTTGCTTATCTGTCTTTTTTTGGTAAAAAATGTGTGTAATATGTTTTTAATATAGTGGAAATTATAGTTTAATGTTGTTTTAACTAGATAATTAATAAACACTGTTTTTTTCGATAAACCATGGTGGATATTTAGGTTTTTATTTTTCGTTGTAATATTCGTTTCATATTGGTGTGTGTAATAACCTTACACTAAAAAAACAATATCGGTGTTATAATGGTGTAGTTTGCGATATTATTGTCTGTATAATATGTAAATTGTGAAAATGAAGCTAGCTTGTTCTGATTGACAACGGCATTATTTTAAAATAATCATACCGAAAACAAAACTACAGTGTTTCAGGGTGCAAATCAAATACAACAAGGTAAGAAAATGTATTTACCTTAAAATTAAAAGCCATTCCCAGAGACAACTGGACATTATCAAAATAGTACGTAGTTTACTCCCTACATTTTGCTGAAAGTGGCTTAATATTATACTCAATTCGCGAAAATGATTAATATTTATCAAATGGTTCTCTGTATCAAGAATTTAGACAAAAACTATAGATGTTATAAAGAAAAGGGTTTATTTTTTCTTTTGGTGCTTTAATCTATTGTTTTTCGGCAACGTGTCCCGGTTTTTCAAAACCGTTCACAGATTTTAATATAAAAAAGGATCGGTGGTTACTTTGTGTAAATCATAATTATTAGTTGAATTAACCGGAAATGGATCAGTCCACGCCATGCGGCTGACGATGACGCGATATACAACGACAAATGATGAACGATGCACAGTATGTCGTTTTAGAATAATTAACGCGAACAGTTCGTTCAACCATGTTCGGACTATTCGCTGTCCGAGCAGAACCAAAAGTTTATTGATAGAAATCCTTTTTTAAAATTTTGTTTGGTTTTAAAACGTTGGATTTTCTTGGTGGGCCCCCGATGCTTATAAATACTTTGAACATTCTGACAATTATTCTACCTTATAATGCAACAAAAAGGTTATTATTTTGTTTTCTATGATTACACACAATCATTACAAATGGCTGTTCCTGTTAAGAAAGTCACGGAATGACCTGTTCCCAGTCGTCTAATGACTGTCAACTTTCATATTTATAATTAGAAAATTAAGTATATTGTTTATTTAGGGCTGTTAAAATAGACTATCTATACAGTAACTTTGTAAAATATGTGTGAATCACAGGCCTCATTACCCACCACTATCAAAAGCCCTAAATTCTGTCAACCGGGCTAAAGTTAACAATAGTTGTGAAACTATTATCACGGCGTATCCTGCTTCCCGTCTTACAAATCATCCATCTTTGCCAATCTAGAACTGAGCTCTAAATTCAAACAGTCAATCCCTTTATGTAATATCCAACGTATTTGTCTGCAGCGTGTTTGGAGATACAAATGGTGCCACTTTTGGTTTAGTAATTTATCGTTAATTGATTGAGAATGTCATTCAATAATTTGATTAATAGCAATGACATGGCATGTAATGTAGCCGACTAGGGGAGAATAAACCATCCAGTCTGTCTCCGCTTGTTCTTATTTAATTTGGTTCTATATGAAGAAACCAGGTAAGCGAGCCAAATTATTACTTGCATTCATTTTCGTTCGAGGAAGGAAACAGGTAGGTTGTTCTATATTTTTTTTAAGCTGAAATAAAATTCCTATTGGGGAGCTATTGTTATTGCTATAGCGATAATAATTTATAACAGGCGCAGCTTGTCCATAGAATCTCAGAGAGAGATCGACGAAATTTTCGACGGCCCACCAATAGTATCGCTTACTGCGCACGCGCGTGACCAACCATGATGCCTATTCTCTATGGCAGTGGTTCCCAATTTTCGCAAAATCCCGGACCTCCGAAATCGGATTATAGTAACATGCGGACCCCCATGGCCAATTAATCGTTAAAAGTACTAAAACAACCGTTTTGTAACTTATTTAAACAACGTTTTATTTATCAATACAACGTATTTTCCTTAAAAACAATAATAAACTTAAAACACACTGATTATCTCTATTTTAGTGGTGAGTTATTTAGTTATTTTTGTTTTATTTTCCCTTTGTGCTCCGTGGGTTCGCGGACCCCCAAAAAATACGCCGCCGACCCCACGGGGTCCGCGGACCACCATTTGGGAACCACTGCTCTATGGAAATACACTCGAACCGCTCGCTCCGTGAAATATACTATGAGCATTTAATTGGTTGTACCGTGCGAGCAAAAATTATTTGCATCAAAGAGGGCCTTGCATCTAAGGACGTAATGCTTAGCCGTGGAGCTTAATACCTGTTGGGTGTCAGTAACTACCTGAATTAACAATCAATCAGTTATTCCGTCATCACTGGCAGTCGTTAGAAGTAATTTGGTTCATCGCTAATTTTCATTCATGGTTTAAGCGTATTTTCGAAACGGAGTTAGAGTAAATGGTGAGTGGCAATACAATCCGGGTTTGTGCATGGACGATTTTCACGAACATTTTCCTAACGTTGCTTTTATTGCTGGGGACTTTTATCATTGCCTGGAAAGAACCGTGGCTGTGTTTAGGGAAACAGGTTCTATACAACACAAAAAGGAGCAGGAAGACCATCTGTAGGAACAGAAGAACTTGTTGCAAACTTTCGTGAAATAATGCAAAATATGCCAACAAATAAGACGCCTGTCCCAAGAAGTGGGAAGATCTTATGGAACATGCAGGACTATTTTTAAGAAGTAGCTAAATGTATTTCCTTATAAAGTGCAAGTATTCCAAGAAATACAAGCCGCAGATTTTGAAAGACGAAGGAATTAGTCTCAATGGTTTACCAAAAATTTATTGAAAATAAATTATTTATAAGACCTCACATTTTTTTTCGGATAAAGGTTCCACCTCTCCGGTTATGTTATTTTTCGACGACAGATTGATCAGTTTTTGATCAGACATTGAATTCCCACCTAGATCACCTTGTTTAACGGTTATTAATTACTTCGTTTTTCCTCATTTAAAGAACACTATTTTTAAAACACCAGTTGCAAATTTAGAACAATTACAAGAAATGATTATCCAAAAATGTGGTAACATTGCTCCAGAGATGCTGGTCAACACTTTCGAAAATATAAGGAGACGTGTGAATTTATGCTTGGAGCATTGGCGGTGGCCAATTTCAGCAATTTATGTAATTATTTTTCTTTTTCTTTCTGTTTATTCTTACTTTGTTAATTTTGTAAACAACGAAAATAAATTTGCATATGTCTACTTATTTTATTACTCATTAGTTTGGCATATCATGTCATATAATATGAATTTGACAAATGTTAACCTAGATTTGGTTAGATATATCGTCCCCATATCATTGTGATCTAAAACAAAGCCCTACATTTTTTAATCCAAGCCCTCTTTGATGAAAATAATTTTTGCTCGCACGGTAGTTTCTAACTTTTTAATAAAAATAACGTGTGTAAGCTTGCCCAATAATAGTTGGTATGTGTAAGCTTGCCCAATAATAGTGGGTAATAAAAATATTCAAACAAAAAGTTTAATCTAATTTAATAAATTAGATAGTAGTATTTTCGTCTACAGTTTAATGCCTGCGGTGCTTTCACATTGTTTGATGCAACCCCCACATTTCTAAGGCACAAGCCTCCACCTCCACTACCCCCCCCCCCTCCCTTATTCTTCTCTGGATCAGCTCCTGAAGGAAGTTGGTACCATTAGCACAACCAATATTGATAGTTTGACTTCTATCTGCGACCTAGGCGTTACTTTTGATAGAGAGCTCTCTTTTAATAGTCATATTGATTCCTAATGTAATCTTAAAGACAATTAGGATGCTGAGATTTATTAAAGAAACCACAATACATGTTACCGACACAAAAGTTCTTACTTGCCCATACAACGGCTTAGTTCGCGGCATTCCAGAGTACTATTTTTAACTTTTTTCCCCACGTCATGCTCGTCATATTAATAGGCTGGAAAAAGTTCAAAATAAATTCACCAAACATCTCTTGTATAAACTGCATATTCCATCCAAAAATTTTACGTACGATACTAGGCTATTGCTTTGCAGCGTAAACGGTCTTGAGTGCAGATGTTCATTCTATATTTTTACACGAGTTCAGTTTCACTGCTAGTGCCAACAAGGCGTACGCAACAGACACGGGTATTCTTTGAACATACTCACAGGACTAACTGTGGTCTAAACGCCTTTGTCGATCATTTACTACATAACTATAATGTGTTTTTTCATCAGCTCGATATCTTCCAACTTAGTATTACGACCTTAAAGAGAGCATTAAAAAATCTCTAGCTGTTTGATTTTGAACGCCCTGCTTATAAACATGGGATAATTTCCTGTTACGCTGTTATTTGTTAATAATAATAATAATAATAATAATAAAGGCCTTTATTCAAATGTTATACTTATATTTTTTTTTCACTTATGTTAAGTTAATTTCCTTTATTATTTCCTGTTAGGTTGTTTGTACCATTTATAACGTTACTGTATTTTCTGTAGTGTACATGATAGAATAAATAGATAGATAGATTCTGGATTCGTTCTTGGGTTTAACTGCAGTCTTAAGGACTTAATTTCTGAGAATTCTCAAAAACTGTTATATTTTGCCCCCATCTTTTCTAAGGCGAAAACCACGGTACGATACTGTTTAATGATCATTTTTACTATTTCGTTATTTAAGATAAACACATTCTTTTGGTAAAAAAAAACATAAAATTAAGTTACAAAACTTTTTCAACGAAAAGAATGGCACCCCCCAAACATGTTTTTTTCCCACTTCTACAGACCCACGACATAAATAGGGCACAACAAATTCAAGGGAAGCTAAAAACAACAAAATAAGTTGGGCAAAACAGTTTTCCTGCGTTTGCATTGTTGTTGAAAAGAAAACTCCTCGTCTTTAGCTTTCATCAACAAAAAATATTTACATATTTATGCAATATATAAAAACTATTGGTAGTTTTTATTGCCTTGCACTCTCATATCAAAGCATACCAGAAAACAACCTTATGTTCCTGTGGCAACTTAAATAGTCTTAACAATAATTATAGCACCAAGGAAGGTTATAAAAAAATATAAAATCGTTTTAAACAGTTGAATGTTTGTTCAATTTCAAAAATAGTTTATTATTATATAAAATACTCTTACAATATGTCAAACGTTCGTTTTCTGTCAGTTTACAAACATTTTTGTCTGTTACAACTGCACCATGAAAATAGACATTTCTATTTTATTCGAATTAATGTCACTCCAATACTTTCTGGAAGATGTTTTCCTACGAATACATCTTGGAAGGTGTAACATAAATGGTTTCATTGAATACATATTTTTATTTTTGTTTAAAAGTTTATGTGCAAGTTTATAGAATATACTCTAGGTTGATAATGCTACTTCCAAAACTAGTATTCACAAAATAGTTTTAAATTTAGTCCAACAAAATATTTAGATCGTTTATTTAGTCTTCCAGTTATATTTTTAATATGCCTTATAAGGTTTGGATTTTGTTCTACCGATAAAAAAAAGTTTTAGTTTTATTTTAGTAATTTAAAGAAAAACCAAAAAATATTTACAAAACAAGACTAATGTTGGATTGTACACGGGTTTTTAATACTAATTAACTAACCAAGCAACTTTGACTGTGACATTAATGCCACTGGCAATCACTATTTACTTACAATTATGGAGGACTTGAGGTAGGAGGCCGATCGCAATGCATTGGATTCGGTCCCAAATTAGCATCGGTAATTCAGCTTTACAAGTCGCCGTAAGATGGCGCTCGTGTTCGAAGTGGGCTATCAAATAAATGGTTTCTTATGGACGCGATAACTATTTTTATTTAAATTAGTTCTTTAAGGAACAAATAAGGACTTTTATATGAATTTACACTTACTTTGTTATACTTATTAGTAAACTCGGCCTGTATAAAGTTCCAACGATGCTTGGTTTTTAAAATACAGGGTATTAAACATTCTAGCTACAGAGGTTTTTTTTAAAGTGAGCTTACCTTTGGAGCTAGAAAGAGACTTATTTGGCTTCGTTTCCTCTTTGAAGAAGATCCTGTCTTACACCCCGACACAAAGCAAACTCTACTTTTATAAATTGTACCATTATTCATTATAAATATGGAAATTAATTACAATACAATGTTATTTGTCTTGTCTTGCCTTCAAACGTTATTTGTTATTTCGAAAAATAAAATGTCAATTGTCAAAAGTAAAAGCACAGAAAAATAAAGGGTTTAAGTAAAAGTTAAAAACTATGGAGGATCTAGTTTTCCATATTAAAAACGAAGAAGAAGAAGACAACATCAGCCCACTTCGGACGCGAGAGCCATCTATCGGCCAATAGCGAACTAACCAAAAAACCGGGACAGAAATTGAAAATGCTGCCATTGTCGATCGGCCTCCTACCCTCTAGTTCTCCATACTTACAATCATGATAATCATAGTCAATCAAGAATTAAGCTAACCGGGCCACTCTGATGAAATGAGAATAAGAAAATCATATCTGCCGATGACATTTATGTCACAGTTAAAGTTGCTGGTTAGTTAATTATTATTTAAAATATTGGTGCAACCCGACGTTAGTTGACGTATTCTGACGTTGTCATTTTTAACCTAAAAGTGCCTGTTAGAACAATTTCAGGCCCTTTTAGTGAATACGCGGCTGTCAATATACAAAACATGATCGCGATTCCAGGAAGAACGCTGTAATGGATTTAAAAGTAGCCGGAATTTAACGGCATTTTGTACGCTTATTAAAAAATCACAATCTAAAAACTATACAGGGTTTTTCCTAACTTTTTTTAAATGAATATAAAAATCACTTAAATAAATAAAATTTTCAAATTACTTTTTTTAAATAACCCGATCATAAGATATATCTTTTAAAAAATTATAAGAAGCCAAATCGGGCCTGTGCATCAACACGTAGGCTAATAAGCCTGTTCATGTTTATCGTACACCGCAGAATAATGGTGGCAGCTCCTTTGAAACCATTAATAAACTTAGTGAGTCGATCCAGTTGTAAGTTACTTACTTCCTCCAGATCATTAAAGAATGGTTCGCGCAGACATTGAACATTCTTCTCAAGAGGCCAGCAAAGTAGTAAACACGTTGCTTATTTACGGGAATTGTCTGCAAAGTACGGCTGTTGCGTCGGAGTTATTCAAATTCAAGTTAAACTATTTTTTTTCTTTGAAGAAATAGTCCATGCTTAAAGTGGAGTTGAAAGTATGGGAAAGAAAGAAAAACTCAAAGTCTTCCTCCACAAAGTTTAATAGAATAAAAATATTCAACAAAAGTCTCTACGTGATTCGAACGTAGAAACGTTCATCATCAGGAGACAGAAATTATATTTGGTGCTGATTGTTTTAGCAAAAGAGAAAATGGTGTCGAACCTTAATGGAGCTTTTATTTAATTGTAGTCATAAAGTAAATTATATTAAATTAACCGAATCAGAAGGAAATAATATGCACCTAAGTGAATTAACACTTGTTTTGTGCCTATAATTTCCCATAAGTAATTGAGAGTACAAAGTACCACCCAATATTACAATACGCCAGCACACAACACGACAGCAAAATACACCAAACCCAAAACTAATCTATTGCAAGTGACTAAATTGTAATTCATTTTATAAAAATATGATAATGATCACTAATAAATCTTTTACAGTTGTATGAAAATCTTTTATAGCTGCTTATAGTTTTAGTTTCACTAGTTAACAAATTATAGCACTTTGGACCTAGAAATGTTACAAACCTTTTTCCACAATTAAAAGTAATCTGAGGACATTGAAGTAGTTCACTCGTGATACTACGGGTCACAGTGTCATGTGAAACATAATTCCTAAGAGCGGGATGCCTATACACGAAGATACACAAAGAATGAAAATACAGAGATCTGATATTGCATATTCCGTCCTGATATAAGAGTTCTGTAGGGTATAGCTTGTTTTTCTTGAAGATAATCTTTAGAATGTAATTTTGTACTATGTTTAAATTGTTAAGGCTCTTCGCGTATAGTCCACCCCAAACTAATATACCGTACTTCAGCAATGATTCTACTAATGATCGGTAAACCAGAAGTAAGAGACATTTACTTAATATATCTCTTATTTGATAAAACTTATATATTAATTTTCTAACTCTTTTATTTAAATAAGCAATATGACTATCCCATTTTAGATTCTGATCTATTAGTACACCTAGATATTTTACATAGTTTGTTTCTTGAATTAAATCACTAAAGTTATCAATACTAATGGAGTTGAAATGTGGACGATTAACATTAATTTTTGTAAACGCTATATACTTTGTTTTTTCAATATTTAGAGATAGCTGAAACCTATCCAACCAATTTTTTATCAGATACATATCATTCTTAATAGTCGTTTCAACCTCCGACCAAGTATTTCCCCTAAATACAACGACGGTATCGTCAGCATAAGATACAATCTTACCCGAAATTTTCAATGAAAGCAGAGAATTAATATAAGCCACAAACAAAACCGGACCCAAGACGGTACCCTGCGGAACACCAATCTTTACCTTCATATCCTCACTCACACACCCATTCACCCTAACACACTGCCAACGGTCAGTCAGGTAACTCTCAAAAACGTCCAACACAGTACCACGCACCCCACAACACTCCAGTACATGTAGAAGTTTACCATGATGCACTGTGTCAAACGCCTTTGCCAAGTCTAGAAATATACCAATACATTTTTGTCCAGAATCAAGATTCTGAATAACCTCATTTGTGACCTGAAACATGGCATCAGCAGTACTCTTACCCTCCTGAAATCCAAATTGTCCCTTATTGATGATATTATTAGTACCAAAGAAGTGTACTAGCCGAGTTTTTAAACATTTTTCGAATAATTTTGCAAAGTTGGTAATTACACTAATGGGTCTATAGTTTGATATTTTCTGTCTATCGCCTGATTTAAAAATTGGACTTATAATACTTTTCTTCAACTCTCGAGGCACAGTACCAGTATTAAATATCAGATTTATTATATGCTTTAAGGGCAAAATAATGTATGGGTGAATAAATTTAAGGACCCTCTCGGATACATTATCAAAGCCTGGGGCACTATTATTTTTTAGTAATTTAATATTATTTATAATTTCGTTATCCGTAACTGGAGTCAAAAACATTGTATTATTATTTATTGGCAAAGTATGGTGAAAGTTAATAGGTTCTGAGATATTTTCGATCATTTTGATACCGATACTAGAGAAATAGTCATTGCAGAAATTAACCATGGACTTTTCATCAGGAAAAAAATCATTACTGTCATTAGATACTTGAATTTTACTATTGTTTATCACAATTTCATTGGTTGCCTCTGATATGACTTTATATACCTTTTTCATGTTATTTTCATTATCCACTAATAATTTTTTATAATAATCATGTTTGCTTTTCTTGAGTAAATTATTTAATTTATTTCTGTATATCTTAAACTCGTTCTGTGCCTCAATTGTAAAGTTAATCAAAAGTTTTTTTTTCATTTTATCCCTAGTTAGAATAGAATTTATTAATCCATGGGTAATCCATGGCTTAATTTTTCCACATTTATTAGATACTATTGATTCGGTACTGCACTCAGATAGGTGTTTGTTAAAAGTAAGTAAGAAATTTGTAGTTGCAATTTGTGGACAATTCGAATCTAAGACATTCAACCACCTTTCATCCGCAAGCAACAATTTCAGTTGGTTAAAGTTTGTGCGTTTAGATGTATATACTATACCTTTTTTTATATTTGTATTTTGACATTTCAAATTCAGTATAATTCCATAATGATCTGTAATATTGGTTTTTAAGATGTAGCTACTGCAAGCAATGTTATTAGAGTTATTCGATTTATTTATAAAAATGTGGTCAATGCAGGAGGCACTATCCTGGGTAACACGAGTCGGACGCTGAATATAAGGAAGAAATCCATGATTTGCCAAAAGTGTCAAGTATTTATGAACATTTTCATTTTCTAGTAATATATTCAAATTTATATCACCAATAAAGATTCTAAATTCAGACTTACATTTTGTATTTTCAAGATAAACATCTAATTCTTCAAGAAATGACAACAAATTGGTTGGATTTGGTCGATATAGAGTAATGATTTTATAAGAAATGTTGTTAATTATTAAGTTTACAATACCCAGTGTTACTCCACATATAGTCAACTTGAGAGTAGTAAAATTAAAGTTTAGTTGGGACTTAACAAGCACCATCACACCATCATTCCTATTAACATCGGCAGAATTGTATAAGGTAGTGTAACCAGAGACATTATAGTTGTCAGTGGAATCCAGTTCAAAACATTCACCAAGCACCAAGATGTCATAGTCCGTAATTTTATAGGTTTCCAAAGTAGTTAGTAGATCATCAAAATTTTTGCGAACACTTCGTATGTTAAAATGAACAATACTAAGAATATTTTTGGAATTATCCAACTTACTGATGTTATCGTGATCAATATACTGACCCTCATGGTTTTCCCCCAAGCTTTCTAAGTTCTTCATAAGCAGATCTTCATTTGTGATAACCATTTTATCTATATGTATACTCTATCCTTCCTCTTCTAGCTACAAATACTCTAAGATAAGAAGGGCACTTTGCAGAAAAGCTTGAGTGGGCTGTGGGGTCTTTTGATTTTGATTTTAGGTTATTTATATGCCAAATATCTATTTTTGCAGGCGAAACAGTTTTAGAACCATTATTTGATTGCTATGAATAATGTGTTCTACTTTTAATTTTCTCCTGTTCTTTTTTGTAGCAGATGCATTCTTTGTCAAAAACAGTGTGGTTATAATTAATATTTGGTATTTTCAAAATATCATGTGCAAATTTACAGTTGGTACACTCATGAGTATTAGAGCTGCAATCGTTGCTCTTATGATGTTCATTGCATAAGGGACATACTTCTTGTTCCTGGCGACAATGCAATGCCTTATGACCATATCTCCAACATTTGTAGCACCTCAGTACACTAACATACTCATAAACTGAACAACTATCCCAGTCTAAGAAAATTCTTTTATTATTTACAAGGCATTTAAAAATTTCAGGCGACACCTCCAAGACGACATTATTTAGTTTTCTGTTGTTGGGTTTATATTTTCGAATCATTGTAATGTCTACATTCAAGTCTTTCAGGCAGCTTTGATGCTTAATGCGATTAACGAATTCATCATCAGTAGTGACATACTTATCATCGACACCGATAATAATTACTTTAGGTCTTATTAATTTTGGTATCTCCACCTCATAATTTGTCGATAATTCAGCTAATGCCTTATTTCGCATTTTTTTTAAAGATTTGTCGTCCCTGAAATGAATCATAACAGAGCCATTCCCAATTGATTTTAATTTGTTTACTTCCACCGATAAATCAGATGGGTTTATTTTTTTTATGACAGCATTTTTTGTGGTAGTACTATCTTGATTCGTATTCTTGGGTCTTATAATTAACGGTGGACTAATATTTTTCTTTACAACATCAGACCAAATTGGTTTATTTTCAGCTAGAAGGTTTGTGTTTTCCATGTTTTCAAATAAATTTTCTGTGTTTACTTTACATTCTTCGGTTTGTTGTTCCAATTTTTTTAACAGTCTGTTTACATCCATTTTTTCACGCATTGGCAAGATGCAGTTATCACACACCCAAAACAAATTTTTAGAGTCATTTATTGCCTTATATATTTGATCTTTAATATTAACACACTGCAAGTGATATTTTTCTTTACAAAAATCACAGGTCACGGCCTTCGCACTTACGATAAAATTGTCGCTGCAGCGGGCACACACGTGCGTACCCGAGCTCGACATGAATACTACTAATTAAAACTTGATGTTTAAAGTAGACATGATATAAAGAAAATTGAAGAAAGTTTAACCATACTGAGTATGTGAGAAGTCAGTAAATGGGGTCTAAACCAAGCAAATAAACTGGGAAAGAAAAAACCTTTTCTAAAAAGGTGTCGAAAGTTTGTTTTTTTTAATTTTTATTTTATAAAAAAGGACATTTAAGTGTGGGGAAAAAAATGTGAAGAAAGTAAGGTAATGAATAGAAGAAACCATAGAGGTGCCTAGTGGGGTACTGAGTTTTCAGGCTCAGTAACCCCGTAGGGGTTTAATTTAAAAACTGTAAAAATTGTCAAAAATTTGCACATTTTTTTTAAAAATTTAAAGGAAAAGCAGCTGTACGCGTCCACGTGCTGTGACACAGGTGAATTTCACCTGACTTTTGTTAAATAATTTTATTCTATTAAACTTTGTGGAGGAAGACTTTGAGTTTTTCTTTCTTTCCTATATTTTTTTTCTCCTTTATAATAATTATTGTAATTATTAATAGTAATATTACAGTTTGTCAGGTTATTTGTTAATAATAGTGCTATTGGTGGACGAGGCAATATTTATTTTGTATTTTGAGCTGATAAAAGTCTATTAGAAATATTATTCTTTTTATTAAGGGAATTTTCTACGTAACCTTCAGCTACCGTTGAAGACTTCCAACCTTCGTGTTGTTCTAACATAAACAAATCTGCACCTGTTTCAACTAGCAGGGAAGCCGAAGATCATCTAAAACAGTGGCCTCCATATTCTTCTAGATATGGTAGTTTTTAAAAGTTTGCAATTTAACTTTCCAAATTTGTTTATCCCGACGACTTGGCGTGTACATTTAAATAGTTGATGAAGAATTTGGCTACCTGATAATTTTGAAGCCGAAGGGTAACATACTGTTCTGTACAATTCCAAATTCTCGGTCATAATGAATTTTCTTGTAATTTTGGTTTTTCTATCAGGGACGTATACAATATTTTATTTATTTGTAACGAGTACGGCAGGAAGGATTAATTATTTAAAATATTACATGAGGCCATTATTTGCAAAACTCGCTCTTTGCTATTTAGTTTACTTTTCAGGAGCAACAAAAAACTTTCGAGATTAAACGCAAATTATTTTTTCAATTCAATTTTTTTTTTCCAATACATTAATAGGCATGACTAATAAATATGATAATCGTAAATACGAATCTCCTATAGTTTTTCAGAAAAAAAAATATGTTTTTTGCAAATAGAGAGTTTTGAAAAGAAAAAGGAAAACACAGGAACATTAAACGTTAATTAAATTTATTAACCAACTTGTAACATTAAAAAGATTTTTTGAACACAAAAAAAAATTAGTATACAAACGAAAAAACTTAATTTGAAGAAATAGTCCATCCTTAAAGTGGAGTTGAAAGTATGGAAAAGAAAGAAAAAATTAAAAGTCCTCCTCCACAAACTTTAAAAGAATAAAAATGCTTTAGGAAGGGGTCTCTACATGTTTCGAACGTAGAAACGTTCATCATCAGGAGACAGAAATTTTATTTAATGCTGATGGTTTTAGCAGAAGAGAAAATGGTGTAGAACCTTAATGGAGCTTTATGGAATTAAAACATTGATGTGCTCCGTTAAGGTGCTACACCATTTTCTCTTCTGCTAAAACCATCAGCATTAAATAAACTTTCTGTCTCCTGATGATGAACGTTTCTACGTTCGAAACATGTAGAGACCCCAAAAGAATTTATATTCTATTAAATTTTGTGGAGGAAGACTTTCAGTTTTTTCTTTCTTTTCCGAAAAAACTTAATATATTTCAGATGTAAATAAACCCCCTCCGTGCACTATCCACACCAGTCACGTAGGCCGAAGCAGATAATGCCTATTGGCTGGCGAGCAAATAACCGATAAATCTTTAACCGATATTATATAGCAAAGAAGAAATTTTTGTTTTTTTAATGGTGGTAATACATTCCCTATTCTGATGAACAAAGTAAATTTTGATTATTTTGTCGATTAGAGATTTTTGCAAATAATTTACATATAACTTATATATAATTATAATTTATGGGTGTAAAATTAATAAGCTAAAATCATTCTAATGATATACCAAACTTTTATTTAACTTACCGTTACAAAGATGTTATATAGGTATTTCTTATATTGGGCAGACACATACCTAAAACAAAAAAAAATTACAATATTATTATTCTTTTTAGCTTCGTATTGCTTAAATTTTAGGATGTTAAATTATAATAGGAAAAAGTAATATTAATTTTTCGGTTTAAAATATTTTATTGGTAATCCTATATATAGTCTATACTTGAAGGGTCTATTCGATACAGAATGATACGCTAACAATATCAGCGAGAAAACTTTGATTTATTGATCAACAGTAGATTTGAACCTAGTTTTTATTTAACTCAATTCATGTATAAAAATATACTACGTATAATAGACCCTTTTGTGTCGTCACAAGGCTTCTTTAATTTAACGCAAAGCATATATTCCAATTCCTTTACAACAGCTAATTTCCGATTTATTTCCGAACTACTTTCTACACTCTAATGAGTAATGATGGCCAGTATATTTTTCCTTTTATTATTGTAATAAAAAAATATGAAACTAAGGCCATTACGCGCAACATATAAATTTAATTTCCTGCTGCGTCCCGTGCTATAATAAATCTTTTATTGTATCGGATTGTCGATGGCATAATAAACTCTGGCGAAATTTTATGACATAATTTGATATCTAAAGCTAATTAACTGAAACAATGGCATTTTATTTTTAGCTTTACACCATTATATCAGTCAGCGTTATGGCTGGGATTAAATATCAAGCTGTGAAATTATGATGATTTAATATAATTGGTAATAAATATTTTATATTCGGTTATTGGTAATTCGAAACAATAATATGACTCTTATAAATATCTAATGGAAAATAATGTGAGTTATTATTTACCAGAATATATCGTAGGGATATTCAGTTATAATATATTATGCATAACAAGTGTTGAAAGTGGTACTTTTCACAGGAGGAGGTATTTAGCACGTGGCGTAAGTCGGAAATTCTCAGAGGACGATAAAATCACTTTCACGCGAGTAATGTGCACACTTTTTTCTACTGCCATAAAAAATTATTAATAATAGTTTTATTTATTTTTAATATTTTGTAGGTATATCACCATTGTGTTAAACAAATCATTTCAACACTAGAGTTGAAAAATGTTAAACAAATTTCATTGCAGATTCCAACAGCGGCGTCTACTTTTTATTAGGTCTATGCCTAGTTTTAAATAAAAACAATAACTTTTTCTCCTATTTCTTTACGCTCATCCTACTATCTACGAACGTACAGTGAATAAATTTCGTTTCTGATTTTTCAGTTCATTGCTTCTTTTCAATAAAAGAATACCCAAGTATGAGTACGTACAATATACTAAAAAAACAACAAAAGTAACCAATAACACTCATAACTCATAACCTCAATAAATATAATATATAGATAGAGATGGAGTTCAATATCTATAGCTATCTTATCTTAACATAGTATAAAACAAAGTCGCTATCGCCGTCCTGTCCCTATATGTGCTTAAATCTTTAAAACTACGCAACGGATTTTGAAGCGGTTTTTTTTAATAGATAGAGTGATTCAAGAGGAAGGTTTTTATGTATAATACATGCATAATATTATAGAGAAACACTGATAAACACTGATAAATTAGAGTAGGGAGAACGAACGACCCAACCTAACCGGTCCCCGGCCCGTTCAACGATCAATCCGAATCACCGAAGCCACACTGAGAAAAAGTTCTTTCTGGTGGCAATCAAACGATTTTTAACATTTCTAGTATTGGGTTTTTAATTGGATAAATAAGATTATAGTTCACTACACTAAATTACTCTTGACATAATTTTGTCAAATATTTTTGATTAATTCGGGCAACTAAAAAATCGAATTGGAATATATATGGTTAAATTAACAAAAGTTGAATGCAATCAATTACAGTTTACTAATATTATTTACTTTTAATTTTCTTAATAAATATTTTATTCAAGGAATTTAGATATTTGTTAGCATAGTATGCTATAAGAAATCTAGAGATTATAATTTAATACTGCAAATAAAACAGATATGCCAAAATAAATTTATTTTGCCAGAGTTCCGCGAACTAAATTTTACTGTAGGCAAGTTAGTTGGTGATTCCCAGAATAACGGCTCGAGTCTCGCGTGAAGACGACCGCGACGCGAAGCATTTAATTCGAAGCGCGCGGGTTGATGTCGGGTGTCGGTATTTTCTTTTGTTTGTCTTCAAGTGGTCCAATTATAATTATATAGTTATGGATGAAATGGAGAAAATATTAAAAACCTGGCGGTTTCCCATGTTAGTACCTGTGTTTGTCGGTAAGTCATCAATTATTATACCTACCATTTTATTATCTAATATTTTAGTTTTATCTACTAGGTAGGTATATGGTTCTACAATTGCCGCGCCGCGCCAGGAAGGTGGCGTACATTATTATATGTATGTGTTGCGAATTGCGCTACGAAAATCCAACAATTTGACTAAATTTTCCAATGCGCACGCTGTATAACCGTACCAATTTTTCTACAAATAACATGTATTAATGCATTTATAAATATTGAATGGAATTTAAACCAAATTATTTTCAATAAGTACCTAAGTAGTTTGAGAAAACCTGTCTTAAATAATTGTATATAAAATATGGCTGCCAAAATAAATATCATAATAATTGTTTTAAACCTGACGATTATTTAAAATTTAATTTTTTAACCAATTAATCAGAAAATGGTAAAAATAAAATAAATATGCACATAGTAATTTAAGTAAGTGCATTATACAGGGTGTTTCACGGTAAATGGAACGTTAGAAATAGAAAACGGGTCAATATCTCGGAAACTATTAAGTAAATATACTATAATAATATGCATTTTTATTAAAAAATAAATATAATTTTCCGTATAGAATCGTAAATCCAACGTCGGAGCAGAAAATATTGTTTTAATCAAAATTGTTTCAAGTGGACCTATATTGAAATTTTTCTTTTGTAACCTACTGAAAATATCACAACGTTGGTTTGAAAAAAGTCAATAACTTTTTTTTGGAATAACCGATTTCAAATAACTTTTTTTAATTTTAAAGCAATTTTATGGGCGCTCTACTAGAATAATAACATTTTGAGTTCAGTTATTTTTCGTGTCATAGGTGGCGCTTTATGACGAGGTCGCAGATTTTTATGATTTTCTCGAAAATTTTAATGGTATTTTTATTTTTCTCTAGGAAGAAGAGCATCAAAATATTACAGTTACTGGTGAAAACCGCTGTCCGAAATGTTTATTCCTTATACAGTATCCGGCAAGAAGGATCCATAGGGGAAACTGTTTTATTATTAATTTTCCGAAAAACAGTTACATATTCTTCATAAAAAGTTCCGCTTGGTCTAAAACCTATGCAACTATCAAATAATATTAAATTTTTCCAGCCGTATACGAGGTTTGTCAAAAATAAAGATTATTTCTAAAACATATTGTTTTATTTCTTACAATCTGATATAATTGCGCCAATAAAATAATATTATTCTCAAATGCATGCAATAGTTGACTAAATAAAATCAACATATTGTTACAATTATAAATTAGTTTTAAAAAATATTTTGAGGGTTTAAAATTAATCTCTAAATAATTGTTACAATTAAATTAACTTATTTTAGCACAATAATACATTATTTCTAAAACATATTGTTCTATTTCTTACAATCTGATATAATTGCGCCAATAAATTGATATTATTTTTGGAATAACGCATTACTTTTGAGCAAAATTGATTTCGTTTTTGCAAACTATAGTATAGTTGCCACAAGAATATTAAAATCTGTTTAAAATAAAATATAATTACCACAAAGAATTATTATTCATTACATGAATTAAATCGTCATTGTGACAACAAAATTTTAATTTTGCTAAATATGCACTATCCAAAAATCAAATAAATTATAATTTACGCAATTTAATTTCTATTAAACATTTTTGGTATAGTTGTGGTTCAATTAAACCTTTATTGAAATTCCAATTAAATTATGTAATTCTTTGAATTCGGTGATTTAGTTGCTCGTTACCAACTCGATTATTTAGTTGGATGAAATATATCTGGGTATTGGGAATTAATCCTTTTTCTCAGTGCAGAATAGACGAAGACAGACTATGTTTTATGCATGGATGTGAATTGTGGACGGGCCGGCAAATGGTTGAGTACGTCGTATAATGCCGGGCTGCAACGCAGGTCGGGTACACGCTAGTTACCTATAAAACTCCTATTTGATTTTTTTTAAATAATGCTCACATTATTATTAAAATCAATTTATTTATATAACATGGATATTGTATCCTATAAATATAAGATAATTATTGTAAAAATCGATCTTATAAATCGGTATTCCATTTCTGTTTTAGTTAAACCCTTTTTTTCGGTAGTTCAGCTCAGTTGAGATGTTTAGTAGGTTGCCTGACCTATTTTCCCTTTTTTTAAATTTTTATCATTTATAAATTTAAAGTTGTGCCCTAGTAAGTGTACTTTACCCCACTCAGTACCCCAATTCTCTCCAAGAGTCCCGTAAGTTAATTATTTTTTAAATAGTTTATCTGTTAAATTCGTCAGCCATCAGCTGTTTATCATCTCAACACGCGTACTGACAAAAATATTTCAACAGGCGTGTAATTAAAAGCACTTTCTAGCCAAGTTAACAGTGCTTTTTACGTGATCGTAGAAAAAAGTACTTTATTTAAAACTACCTATTCATGCCGCATATTAATACGAAAAATAAAAATTAAATGACAAACTCCGTCAAACAGATTGCATAATTTATACTTGTAATGGTTAGTTTTGTTATGTAAAGGGATTCACAGAAAACACTGCCGGTTGGTGATAATATTTTTATTACCCTGACTATTTAACTAGAGTGTTTTACACTGGCAAAATGTCATAGCAACGCCGGTCTTCTACTGGCAAAATTACTACCTGCACCTACCTGGACAAAATTCACATGTGATTTTTGCCGCGGCAAAATTTTGTCTTTTTTCTAGTTAAATAGTCATGTCGAATACCACTCGAGAAAAAATTGTGTAAGCAAAATTGTTCTCAAGGATTTATTTAAGTTTGTTGCTTTTAAGCAATTTCGCTCATGACATTTTCGACAAAATCACTCGCCTGACGGCTCGTGATTTTGTCAAAAATGTCATTCGCGAAATTGCCAAGCAACAAACTTTCATACCTTTCGAAAATTTTGCCGACAAAATTTTATCTCTTGTGATATTATATATGAAAAATAATAAAATATTTTAACAAGAAAGGGTTGTTTTAACTAAAACTAGCGTCCCGTTTGAAATCAAAACAAATAATAATCTTCTAAACCGGGCGACCTTGCACTAGTGTATCGAGACTGAAAAATTCTAGTGAAGCCACCCCTGTTTTTTTACAATTTGGACAGTTAGATCGAATAAAACCGGGTTTTCCACAGCCATAGCAAGTTATGCTTGCGGAAGAAAGATTTGGCGACCATTGTGTAGTAGAACTAGTACTCGGATTTGTAGAAACCAGATTAACTTCTTGGGTTTTACAACTTTGTGCTTCGTTTTCTACTATGGAAACTTTCGGCATTCGTCTTGAACATGACCAAAATTACGACAAAACTGACATCGTACACGTGTATCTTTATCATCACTTGCCCTATTATTACTTTCAAATGTCTCTTCAATAAGTCTAGCTTGTTTTAACAGCTCGTTAAAATTGTCTACTTTATCGCGAGGTAATTTTTCTCGTATCGAACGATTAAGCAGTCCATACACCATATCTAGCTGTACATGTTCAGAGACTGTATTACTTGGTAGTTGCGCTAAAATAGAACGCGCTTTGCACACAAAAATGTCAGTAGGCATAGTGCCATCTTGTTCTTTTGAAAATAACTCGCGGTAAACACGATAAGGCGGTTTTTGAGGGCCAAATGTTGTACGCAACAGAGTTATGGCATCGCCCCAAGAGTTTATTGTCGCTTTAACACCTTGAAACCACGTCGCGGCAAACCCGTCCAATATCATTGGAAGTCCTTTTAAAGCGTTATCATCAGAAACCTGCGCACAGTCTTTATAAATCGTGACAGAGTCTATAAAAGCATTAACATTTAAGTTTTTACTACCATCAAATCTGGATGTACAATTTACAAAATTTCCGTTTAAAACAGGCACATTTTGTGTGGGTACCGGATTCTGATGTACAACAGTAAGTTTTTCTAAAAGTTGCTTAAATTGTTCATCGCTCAATGTTACAGCCATTTTTGTTTTAGAGTCTTTACTGTCTTTAGTAATTTGGCGAGAATGCAAATTATACTTATTAGCCTCCGTGGTTAAAATAGTTAAAGTTCTGTACTTACAGTTTGTCTAATTTGCTATGCACTTTTTTTTACTTTATACTTAATACTGTCTGTATCGATGCAATCACAACATCCAGTCCGAGATTAATCCGGTTGCCGAAAATGCCGAGATGACCGTTCACTTTAATAAAACATCAGAGGCTAGCGATGCAGTCGCACATTTAGTCCGCGATTGTTAAATCCGGAAACCGAAAAATGCCAAGATGACCGCCAACTCACAAAAATACTGTCAAATTTTGCACAACCGACACTATTCCTGGCCTCAACGTGGGCGTCGGCGTCAGTGTAATGGTTAGTTTTGTTATGTAAAGGGATTCGCAGAAAACACTGCCGGTTGGTGATAATATTTTTATTACCATGAAAAATAATAAAATATTTTAACAAGAAAGGGTTGTTTTAACTAAAACTAGCGTCCCGTTTGAAATCAAAACAAATAATAATCTTCTAGGGCGACCTTGCACTTGTCGTTGATGGAGCTCGATCGATCGATAGACGGCGGCATACCATCTGATGGAACCCGGTTTCATGCAAATTAGGCTAAAAATAGCACAATAGGGGTCTCTTGTTACATACTTATTTAAATTAAAGCAAATTGTACGTATAAAGAACCCCGCACTTCTCTTATAGAAAATGGCCCTCGGTTAAATTTTCTAAATTTTTAGTATGTAATAAAGAATGCCATTCTGATCAAAAGTGTTCATGGCAACAACAATATCTGCCGACCAGTTTTTGAGATACAGGGTGTGTCCAAGTTGTAAAATATGAATTCTCAATACATTATAATCTTCCTAGTTTATAATATAAATTCGTTTTGTGTTTCTAAATTTTTGATGGCCCTGTCGTAGATAGGATAGAATACTATAGAAATAGTTTAAATTTTTTTATTATACACCGGGTGAGTAACGAAAATTATTTAATATTATTCGGATAAAACTGTTTATATATATAACCTATGTAGTGTCATTCTTATGATGTCATATTCTCAAAAGGTTTTAAAGTAGTTTTTACTCAAAAAAAATTATTAAAAGATTCATTATAGTGTTAACCAAAAAGATTAGAAATCAGTGAAATATCAATTTGTAATCAAAAAGTTCCTAATGTAAAAAAATGGATAAAAAACGCAAAAAGGATTTGACACAAAAAAAAGTGACAGTGACAGATAACCCAAATTTACAATGTAACCTCGAAGATAGTAGTGACAATGAAAATACCTATTTACCAGAAAAGTACCCCAACGATCATAAATACGAAAATTTTGTCAAAAACTTTTACATAAATACACAAGATAAAATGGAGGCAGGAAAATCAACACGTCTTTCAAATAAAATGAAAATTAATAGAGAAAAGGTAAATAATGAAAAATGTATAAGCTGTAGTTATAAATTCACAAATAATACTTATTCATTAATGTGTATTAAATGTGAAGAATGGTTTTGTTTATCATGTACAAAACTATCAAAAAAAGAAACAACTGAAACAAAAAAGAAAAGTATTAAATGGACATGCATAAATTGCCTAGAAAATGAAAGTTCATCTGAACTTAATAATAGAATCAAGAGACTAGAAGAAGAAAATAAACTATTTAAAGACATTATTTATCAAATAAACGAAAAACTTGAAAAATTGACTCAAAATACGAATGAAGTACAATCCAAAGTGGAAATTCTGGAAAAAATAAATATAGCTTCAAAATTAAACAAAATTGATTCAAATATTAATCAAATTTTAGAAAACTTAGATGAAAAAAAAAATATTATACAAGAAAAAAATGAACTATATTCAGATATTTTAAAATCCAATAAAAAAATTGTTAATAATCAAAATATTCCAGTATTGATTATTAAACCAAAGAAGAATCAAACATACCAGCAGACTAAACATGAAATACAAAACAAAATTAATCCAATGGCTGTTAAGGCATCAGTAAATGGCATAAAGGAAATAAGAAATGGCGGAATTATTATTAAGGGAAAATCAAAAGAGGACGTAGAAAAAATGAAAATATTATCAGAAGAAAAATTAAATAAAAAATATTCAATTTACATTTCAAAGTTAAAATTACCAAGATTAGTGTTAATAGGACCAAAAAAAATGTACAATAATATAGAACTTCTAGAAGAAATGCGAGCTTTAAACTATCTAGATGAAAATGATTCACTAGACATTAAATATACAAGAAAATCAAAATATTCAAATCAATATATTATTTACTTCGAGACAAAAGGAGATACTTTTAGAAAATTAGTCGACAAAGATATATCATTAGGGTGGAATAAATGTAAAGTGAGAGAGGACTTAAATATAATGATATGTTTTAAATGCTGTGGATATGGACATAAAAAAGAAGATTGTAAAAAAAAAGATAAGATCTGCTCTTTTTGTACAGGTAAACACGAATATTGGGACTGTAAACAAGAATTTCCAAAGTGTTCTAACTGCATTATTTACAATAAGTTATATAATAAAAACAATGATTATAATCATGAAGCAAATAAAAATGATTGTATATTGCACCAATGGAAAATTAAACAGAGCAAAGAAAAAATAAACTATAATTAATAATGTCAAAATATAATATAAATATTATACAAAATCTTAAAGTTTTATATATAAACTCCAGATCAATTAAGAATAAAATGGATGAAATTGAAATTTTAGCAGATGATGAAAATATTCATATTATAGTAATTAGTGAGACATGGGTTTACAAAGAAGAAGAAAAATATTATAATTTCAAAAAATTTAATTCAATTTATGCATGCAGGAAAAAGAGAGGAGGTGGATTGGGCATTTTTGTGAAAAAGACATTTGACTATGAAATTTTAGAAAAAATTGAAGGTGAATTATCATATATAGCACTTAAAATAAAATCTCCAGAATTTATTATTTGTGGTATTTATAGGCCACCATCCGTAAAAAGTAATAGTTTTTTAAATATTATTGAAGAAAAACTTGAAAATTTAAACAATTATAAAATCAAATGTTTAATGGTTGGTGATATGAACATTAACTTACTTCAAAATACTAGTGATTCAAAAAGACTTTTAGAAATATATTCGTCAAATAATTTTACACTTTGCAATACTACTATTTCAACAAGAGAAACTACAAACTACAAAAGCTTGATAGACCATACTTTAACAAATATGCAAAATAAACTAGAGATAAAGTTTATAGTAAGTCCATTAAGTGATCATAAAATACAAATTTTAAATATACCTAAACAAAATACCAAAAATAATAGAAGTTTCAAAAATATTAAAATTAGAGAATATTTTATAGATAAATTGAAACATGACCTAATAAAATTACAAAATAGGCAACATTTAATTAACGAACCAGATAAACTATATGATGAGATATTAGAAATATTTGAATCCTCATCATATACAAATACAATAAAAATTAATGAAAATTCGAAACCATGGTTTTCGAAAGATTTAGCAAAAATGATTAAAACAAGAGACAAGATATATGAAAAAAAGAAGAAATATCCAATGATTAAAGAATATGAGCAGACTTTTAATAAATTAAATAAACTTGTAAAACAAACAATAAGAACAACAAAACAAAAATATTTTAAAAACATATTTTTGAACAGTGACCAAAAAGGTATTTGGGAAAATTTAAATTTATTATTGACAAACAAGTCAAAGAAAAACAAAACCAACATTGATAGTATTATATCCAATAGTATTGAAATTAAAGACGAACAAACCATATGCGAAGAAATGAACACATATTTTATAAATGTTGGCGAAAATTTATCAAATCAAATTCCATTTATAAGAAGATATACTGAAAATGCAAACCCTAACTCGATGTTTTTGAACCTAGAAAAGATAACTATGGGTGAAATTGAAGAGATAATAGATGATCTTAATATAAAAAAAGCAAGCGGTTTTGATGAAATATCAGTAAAAATTATTAAAAAAGTCAAAATAGAAATATTACCAATTTTACTTAAACTATTTGAATTATCTGTTAAAAAGGGTATTTTTCCATCAAAAATGAAATTAGCTAAAGTATCACCAATTTTTAAAGCAAATTCAAAAAATGATCCAAGTAATTATCGACCAATATCTGTATTGCCAGTTTTTTCAAAAATTTTAGAAAAAATTATGAACAACAAATTAACAGATTTCTTAGATAATCAAAATTTAATTTCAGATAGTCAATATGGTTTTAGAAAATATAGAGATACTGAAATTGCTGTTATGGATGTAATAACAGACATTCAATTAAAAATAGATCAAAATCAAAAATGCTGTTTATTATCTTTAGACCTTTGTAAAGCGTTTGACACAGTTAACCATAATTTTTTATTACAAATAATTCATAACATTGGAATAAGGGGAAATATTTACAATTGGTTTGAAAGTTATTTAAGCAATAGATCACAATATGTTGAAATTAATAACAGTAAAAGTACTCAAAAAACTATTAAATGTGGTGTTCCGCAAGGATCAATTTTAGGACCAATATTATTTCTTATATATATTAATAGTATATCTAAATTAAACCTAAATGGTAAGATACAATTATTTGCTGATGATACAACTATTATTTATTTTGGCGATAATTACTTTGACATTCAAAATCAAATAAAAAATGATTTACAAATCATTTTTTCTTGGCTTCGGTCATATAAATTATCAATAAATTTTAAAAAATCTTCTTTTATATATATTACTAAAACAAAAATAAACAGCTTGCTATCAAAAAAAGAAATTTTATTTGATAATAAAATCATAAAATATGCTGATTCTATAAAATTTCTAGGACTGCATATAGATGAAAATTTAAGTTGGAAAACACATATCGATTATCTCAGGAAAAATATTACCCCATTGATTGGAATTTTTTATAAAATAAGATATTATTTACCAATTAAGCTTTTAAAAAATATTTATTATTCTCTAATTTATTCTAAATTTCAATATTTAATATCCGTCTGGGGATCTGCTACCTCTACAATAATAAACCCTTTAAAAAAATTACAAAATAAACTTATTAAATGTATTTACAAGCTTCCTTTTTTAGAACCAACAATAAATTTATACAAACCACTAGGATATTTAAACTTAGAAAATTTGTATAAATTAAAAATATGTGTAATTATTCATTCAATATCCACTCATCAAAAAAAATCAAAAATCACATTCCAAAAATTAAATACCGTACATAATCATGACACAAGGCAAAATGAAAGTATTTTAGCAGTAAATATTAAAAGCAATATTGGTAAAAGATCATTATTATACAATGGGGTTATAATTTATAATACCCTACCAAATATGTATAAAAATATTAAAAAATTGACACTCTTTAAAAAGAAGACAAAATTGTATTTTTTAAAAAAATAAAAGCACTCTAATTTTATTCGGAAATTAGTTTTAAAATTGATTTAAATTTGACTATTTTATTAATTTTATTTGTATTGTATTCTGTATTGTAATTCTATATTTTTGTAAAAAAATGTTGTTTATATTTGTTTATTTTTAAGTTAGTGTAATATTTTCCCTGTAATGGACTTCTAAAGTTCGTTGGGAATTATTTATTAAATAAAAAAAAAAAAAAAAAATATTTTTTGTTAAATCATTGTATTTTCGACATTAAATTAAATGTTTACAAAGTAATACTGTAGATGACATTAGCTTGGAGCAAGCTATCAGAATTTATATTATTTATATTTATACAGGGTAACTCAAAAAAGTTAATATTTTTTTGATTAGTTTTGAAAGAAATTTTGTAGATACTTCTTTATGTACTACTTGTCGTTTATCGTATGCTTCCAAATATATATAATTATCAAGGTTATACAGGGTGTTTCCGATGATAAGCGATAGAAAAATAACATAAAAATGCATGTATTTATAAATCACGAGGTATATTAAAAATGTATCGTTTAAATTTGGTTATTTTTTAATATTTATTGCTTGAAGTGTCTTACTTACATGTTTGCTATTAATTTCCCTTTTCCCATGACCAGTTCTGGAGATATACAGCGTCGAACAGACTCAAAACTCAAAAAATAAGCAAATAAAATAACAATTTTTTTTATTTCAATAAAATTTGTCATGTAGGTTCATTTTATAGTTTAAAATAAATATATTTGATGCTATACAGGGTGTTTCGAATAATTAGGGTATTCTAAAACTGTATTGCAAATAAGAAATATATATAAAGACTATGAACAATTTATTACCTATATACAAATTATTTTATCCAAAAATAATAAGTAGGCCCCTAATTATTCGAAACACCCTGTATAGCATTATATATATTTATTTTTAACCATAAAATGAACATACATAACAACTTTTATTGAAATTAAAGAAAAATTGTTATTGTATTTGCTTATTTCTTGAGTTTTGAGTCTGTTCGACACTGTATATATCCAGAACTGGTCATAGGAAAAGGGAAATCAATAGCAAACAAGTAAGTAAGACAACTTAAGTAAAAAATATTAAAAAATAACGAAATTTAACCGATCCATTTTTAATATACCGGGTGATTTATAAATACATGCATTTTTATGTTATTTTTCTATCGCTTATCATCGGAAACACCTTGTATAACCTTGATAATTTTATATATTTGGAAGCATACGATACACGACAAGTAGTACATAAAGAAATATTTACAAAATTTCTTTCAAAACTAATAAAAAAAATATTAACTTTCTTGAGTCACCCTGTATAAATATAAATAATATAAATTCTGATAGCTTGCTCCAAGCTAATGTCATCTACAGCATTACTTTTTAAACATTTAATTTAATGCCGAAAATACATTGATTTAACAAAAAATAATAAATAATTTTCGTCACTCACCCGGTATATAATAAAAAAATTTAAACTATTTTTATAGTATTCTATCCTATCTATGACAGGGCCATCAAAAATTTAGAAAAACAAAGCGAATTCATATTATAAACTACGAAAATATAATGTATTAAGAATTCATATTTTGCAAATTGGACACCCTGTATCTCAAAAACTCGTCGGCAGATATTGTTGTGGCCATGAACACTTTTGATCAGAATGGCATTCTCTGCAACATACTAAAAATTTAGAAAGTTTAACCGAGGGCCATTTTCCCTAAGAGAAGTGCGGGGTTCTTTGGTGAAAGCGGAGAGCCAAAAATGAGTTTACTTTACATGGGGTGATAACCTTTTAAAATAACTATAAAGTTCCTATTTCTAATATTCTTTGCGTTCCCTCTGTATCAATTCTTACTCTTAGGGTGGCTACACACGATTCGGAAGGCCTGTAAGTTGAGACTGAACAGGACGACTAAAGAATGGCCGCCTGACGTGTAACGCCTGTCACTTGGAACAGTTCAGGCGATCGGTAAAAATTCATAATTATGTTCGTTCACCCGACATACCTGATGACCGGGTAAGTGTACCTGAAGATGTGTATGGTCAGATCGTCAGGCCATCAGTTTATTTCTCAGGGCATTTAACGCAATCGATTTACTTTAAAATGGACAATGTTGCGTAAAAAAAAAGCACGTATTTGTTGAAAGCTGAGTTTATTGCTATTTATCGCAGTGAGCAGAGCCTGTGAGAAGTAAACTCCAAATTGCAATTGTTACCTAAACTTTGCCATGCCGTTAGCCAGCGTTACAGCATTGCGATTTCATACAGTATTAGAAACGGTAAATGTTGCATAATTCATAATTCCTCGTTTCTTTGACAAAAATAAAGAAAAAATTATAGCAACTCTAACTTTTGATGTGAAATATTTTCTTACTTCCCGTTTTTTATTATTTTTATTTAGATATAGAAATGAACAAGGTGCACATTTTCTTTTAATTACTACCTACAGCTGTTATTGGCAGCTTATGCCGACTAAAATTATAAATGTTTTACGACCTCAATATACATAAGACGTTGTTTTTCAAAACATGGATGACTTCTAACTCTAATACTAAAGTCTTGTAGCTTAGAGAACTTCGGTAAGGTCGGCTTAGCGTAAATCTTTTCATAAATCGAAGAAGTTTATTCCGTCGTAAAACAAATCCGGAACCAGCACGCCACACTTTAATAAGTGTTTACCAAGTTTGTTAATTTTAGGATTTGGCTTGAATCAGAAACAACTTTTTTAATATGGGATAATTTTTATGTGCAATAAAGAAAATTTGTTTATAATGGGCTTACGCTAAAAAAATGATTGCATCGCATGCATGGTTACCACCCGCGTTTAGTAACTATTGTATTCAAAATTGTAAGTTTTGTTAATGAATAAAAAAAATTATGTCAACTTTTCCTTGTACATTCGAGCATCGCATATAACCGACGTAAACAAAGATAAATAGTGGTAACTGATTATTCCAAGGCCCCTTGAAAGAAGGTTCCCAAATACAAGGGAAGTGGTTATGGTAACGGTGATGCGTTTCTTTTATAATGCGCTAGGACTTTTGGCTGCCAAATCCGATGCGGAACTTTCATAATTGCAAAAATAGGGGTAAAAGTGAGGATCATACGCCTTAAATTCTATCAGAGACGGAAAAATGCATAACCTTAATAGTACCCAAAAATTTTCGAAAAGTTTTGGGGGCATCAACATGCCCGAACAAACCCGACAAGCAACTAACAACGTTTAAATCATCCCCAAAGGCCTCCGGCGCTCTGACTCTCCTGGTGGTGAGCTGGCCCATTCTTGATTGATTAGGGTAAACGAGTGAACACAAGGTTTTTATATGAATTATTTAATAATGAAAACCCAGAAACATACAAATTTTATATTAGCTTGCAATAATCCAAATATTTCCTGGTATAATTTGACCAATTAACTTGTTCGTCGTCTACTATTTTACCTGACACAATTACTGCACCCTAAAATATCGTGTAAGATTTTAATATTCCTGGTGCAATCATGGTGCAACCTATTAACAGAGTTTACCGTTCCCTTCGGAATTAAACTTGAATGGGTAACTTTTAACTGCAGTTTATATCCCGCACAATAAAGGGAAAGGTATCGTTGAAAATGGAAGAAATAAACTTTTTCATTTAAACGAGCGGTAACACTGAATAGTTAAGTTACAAAAAGGGAAAAGCAATTAACCCTTTAGGATTTGTAACAGTGGCGGATCATGGGATGAAACTGGCGCCGTGCCCACGACATAATAACATATCCCTCCGGTTTTTAAAACTTTTAGTTGATCACAAAATGTATATGTAGTTGCAGAATCTCAATTTTGCATCAATTGTAATGGGCTTTTGTAATAAATTTGAATTTTAACCCTACCGCATAAAATAAAAAAAAAAAAACTTTCCAAAGTTTCAGTTTTTAAAATTTTGGATTATTTACTGAGAAAATAATTAAACAAAATATGATCAATGATTAAAACACGCGAAAACTAAATGCCGACGGCATTGCAAACCAACGAACTGATAGCAGCCAATGAGCCTAATGTATAAAAATGTAACGATTATATTCTTATAAAATCGAAGTAATTTCTTAAAAGCCAATGAATAAAACCTAAAGTAATTACTTTTGCTTTCAGCGATTGCTTAAAAGTACAGGAATTGCTTCTAGTCAATGCTTTTTCTTAAAAAATATAAGCGATTGCTATCGTTTGTTTAAAATGTGATGAATAAATTAAGGAATTGCTTTTTCTAGTGTAGCAATATCTTTCAACGACCCCTGCATCATTTGCTTGGTAGCAGTCAACTTTAGTTCTCCGCGGCATACACGTGCGTCGCTCTTAATTTGTGTCTTCAATTATGGCTGAATATATGAACGTCCGTGCAAGAAAAATCTACAGTGTACGTAAAAATTGCAAATATGGTGATTTCAGAAAGTTATATCGATTTGACTACGAAAATGTTGAGTGGTTGGCAAATTATTTTTTGACTGATACTGGTTAAAGGCGAGGGGCCTGTCGCCTTTAAATAAGATTAAAGTCTTTCTGCGGAAATTGACGGATCCGGGCTTTCAAAATTCTGTAGGTGAAGAACTCGGTGTTCACCAAACTACTGTCTGTAAGACATACAATTCTGTAATGGATGCAGTTTTGGAGAAGGCCAATGTTTTTATTAAATTTCCTACAAGTGCTGAAGCTGTTGTGAAAGCTAAACGTTTGTGGTCAGAGAAATTTATTTATGTACCTTCAATTTGTGAACGAATATTAATTGCTTGTCTTTTCTTCATCACTACTATCACTTTCCTTATTTTCACTGAAATCTGCCCTATCACAAATATAAGTTTCCAATTTTCCACAAAAATGTAACAGATTACTATTGAACTAAATAAATAGACCAACGTTATTGTATTTACGTCAACTATTTTGCAAATTAGGCATCAAACTATACATAAAATCTATAATCTGAACTTGTGTTAAATAAGCATTTGCTACAGAGGTGTAAGAAAAACAGCAATTGCTTCAAAATTTTATTCATATTCAGATCTAGCAATTGCCTTTATTTATAGCATTTGCTAGTCAAGCAATTGCTTTTAGTAAAAAGTAATTGCTGCAAGTAATTGCTTAATTGTTATTCATTAGGCTCATCGGCATTCAGCGCGAAGCGTTTGTTTCCTGTTTCAAAACTGGGATTTCTATTTTAATGTTGAAACAAAAATAAAATTATAAACAGCCTTCGGAACCGCCAAATAAAACTTGCTGGTAATGGGAGGACGTCGGTTTGTTGGCGTTTAAACTTTAAGCTTTCGCGGCGTATTTTCAATTGTTCCTAGGAAAATTCTGTGACAATCTAGGAAGTTTTTTTTATTATTGGGATCTATTTTTAATAGGTTCTAATGGAGGATGTCAGTGCTAAATATGATAACTACGGTTATACACACTTAAAAACAAGACTACATTTTAAATCAAAATGAACTCAGTACTGATTAAATCCAGATCCACACCAGATTGATTTACAAAATTAACACTGCCTACTGAATAAATCAAAGACTTCCTAATTAAGTCAACTTTATTCAAAATTACTTTAATCAATTTTATGAAATATTTAATCAAAATGCTTGTTGTACTATTCCCCTCTGGAAGTGGTATTGATAGGAATATAGATTATAGTAAATTACTTAAATATTACTGTAATATGTAGTTTTGTGAATTGAATGAATAAATAAATAAATAAATAAATAAATAAGGATAAAATTGGCTGGATGTTATAATTAAATTATTTTTTAGTTGAACTGAAATTATTTTCGATTAAATTTAAGAAGCTTATGGACATTAATTAAACACGTTTTATGACGCCCCTAAATGGATGGTTACTAATTACAGTAAAAACGCCACCAATTATAATCTAAACTCCAAAAAAAAATATTTTTTTAATTACTGTTAAAATACGAACAAATGTTACCGTAAATTTTACTGAAATCTTATATATTTTATGTAAAATTACAATTCAAAACACGGGTTATGTGGGGGGTCGTGATTTTGATTATTTAAAAAATATATTTTGAGACCACGCTTGTCTTTATATAGCTGTAGGTGTAGATACCACTGCACTGGCTTGAAAGCTCGCTTTTACTTGGTAATTGACTGCTTACCCTCTTTTCTTTGCCTTTTATTAACATCTCCTAAAGTTAACACAACGTTGTTTTCTAATTACCAATTTTCAAGAAAATTCTGGGTTTAAATCTAGGGATGAACATAAATTTATATATCGATATGTCGTATCGAATGACTAATGGTTACAATACTATTGATATTAAATATTTTTTTAATATTATATCGAAAATTCTGTTTAACTAAGGGAAAATAAAAAGGCCGTATAGAAAAATTCAATATTAAAATTTTGATCCTTCACTAAATTTTAATTTATTAAAATCTTTAATTGGAACTGGGAATTTTGAGGAGGAGCTCAGCTTAAAGGGCGAACATAATCCTATTTCAACCTATACAGGATGCTACAAATTCGTGTACGTACATGGGGAACTCGAAAACTGTAAGAGATAGGAAGATGGTTAAATTGAGGCAAAGTTTCGTATTTTGGGGCCTAATAATTTTATGAAAGAAAATGTAAATATTCCTAATACCTTTGGAGATATCCGAAGAAACATTAATATTAGTTTTTGTTTGCGCCTTAATTTTTCTCTTGAAAAGAAAAACAAGAAGGACTTTTTGTAGACATTTCTTATGTTCTACCCGATTGCATTATTAGTTTTAAAATTTGTCGTTTCCATTTTTAGATGCCACCGTCAAGTCAATTTTTTTAAATACGGACCTGTAATTTTAAATACGATTTAAGGGACTTAATAATAAGCTTTAAAAATTTAGAACATTGCAAATATTTTTTTAATTTTAACGCTTTGTCATTAAATAACATCATCAGTATTCAGTATTTTTCTACCATATGGCCCCGATGAAACCTAAAATAACTATTCTTTTGTCGATTGTGGTTGTTTAAACATAAACATATTTATTTAAGGTCTATCCATTTAGGGAATTTTCATCTTGAAAGTGGAAGATACGAACAAATACGGCATATTTTAAAACATTGTAGTGACACCTATTGATAAACATACCACTTAACGAAATTTTCTAATAAAAACAAACTAGTTAATGGTTACTCCGTATGTTGTCGCTGATAATAATCAGAGATATAGCCTGGCCCACACGAATGTCAGTTTTTTCCAGGTATACTCGACCTCCCAAAGACTGAACACCAGGTATGAAATAAATTTTATTAAAAAAAAAAGTCCCTTGGATATCGAAACATTAAAAATATCGATACATCGTTACCTTCCCTATCGACGTCTAGGTTGTTTAATTTTATAAACAAGGGAAACTTCACAACCAAAAATAATGTCTCTTTTGAAACGTCGAAAAAACATTTTTGTCCCATAAAGAAAGCAAGGGTCAAAGGGTCTATAAGCGTTTGATGTTTCACAAAATTCAATGAACTGAGAAAATTCTACCTAAAGTTAATCTGGTATACACTGTGACCAAATTATATGTAAGATATTTATGACTACCTGTTTAGTTTTTAGTTAGGTAAGTAACATTTTCTTGCTGAAAGAGTATACAAAAATATCACTCTTTATTCGGAACCAAAGATTTGGGCCCATTAAAGTATTTTCAAATTAAAATTTCCAAAAGATAAATTTTGCTATCGATAACCACTTGAAATAGAATATTATTAGCCAATATTGAAGACCATGTGAGGAGGGGGGTAATAAAGCAATTTGAGACCATAATTTTCTACACTTACGTCCTTGCAGTAATAGCGTCATTTTGTAACGAAGAAGAAAATGGGAGGTGTTGAAAATTGCTATACCACCGGCGAATTACTTATAAGGTATATTGTACAATTATTGTAGCGGCGCGGCGTGAGGATGGGGCGCTTTCGTCTAATATTTTCCGTATTCCTTACCTATGGACAATTTTTTTTCTTAAAATATCCACTAAAGCGTTTTTTGAGATAAATATGGAAATATTTTTATATTTTTTTCACCATTTAATAGGCTTTTTTTTTCGTAAATAACTTTAATAGGAATTTCTTGTTTAAAAAATCTCGGTAGATCTTCGTTATTTTAATCTTGATATAAATTTATCCAAGATTTGCTGAAAAATCTATAAAATTACAATTTTGGACTAAAATTTAAAAAACTTTCATTGGTCTTCATATTCGAAAGAATTTTTAAAAGAAAAAATCTATATTTCATGCTAAAATCCTATGGCTGGGTTGCACAAAGGTTTTTAACAATAATAAAATTAACTAATCAGGCAACTCTGACTGTGACGTTAATGACTTAATTAACTCACAATACACTCAATCAAAGTTGTCTGATTACTTAAGCTATAATTAAGGTAACCGGGCCACTTCGATTGTGAGAAAATCGTTTCTGCCAATGTCATGTATGTCACCGTCAAAGTTGTTGGTTATTTACTTACTTTTTTAAATCTTTGTGCAATCTGACGTAAACCATCCATAACTAAGATAACACAAATGCAACAAATTTGCCATCAGATACAGAAAAATTGTATAGTTTTAGAGCTTTTTTCAATCACTATATTCTTTAACCGAAAATCGTTAGAATGGAATCGGCTTTTACTTGGTGGAAATCCATTATTACTTGTGTGAAATAAATGGTAAAAAAAATTAAAAAATTATAATTTTACACTTTCAACAAATTTTTATTTTGACTCGACATGTTTCGCAACACAGTTGCTTCTTCAAACGAGTACTTAAAAATGGTATTTTAAAAGGTATAACTTAGGTGTAACAATAAAATTGCAGATAATTTTCGTGTTGTTTAAATTGTTGGAAAAACCAATAATAATGTTTACAGACTAATTAAAGAGATTCAAAAGAGGTGATCCGTTTAAATCCAATTGATCATTAACAAGAGTATTGTTATTTTTAAGCCTATTTATTTCCAAGGATTCAAGCAAATTTCATTTTGTACTTTTGTTTTCAATGTGCATGATATCGTAGTTATGATTAAATATATGATTTGCTTCTAACAGATGGTTAGAATAATTGGAATATGTTTTGTTTTTTATAAATGAATACAATATTATAAGTAAATGAACATAATGCTAGTTTTATAAAAAAACAAAACAGATTCTAATTATTCTAACCATCTGTTCATCATCATACATTTAATCATAACTACGATATCATGCACGTTAAAAACAAAAATACAATATTATATATATAAAATACCTAGAAGGCCTTAAAATTATCAGCGACCATCAGTATGGTTTTCGTAAGTCCAGATCAACAGGAGACCTTCTAGCCTATGTCACTCACCTTTGGAGCAACGCAATCGAACATCATGGGGAGTCCCGGGCTATTGCACTGGACATCTCTAAAGCCTTTGACCGTGTCTGGCACGAGGGGCTCCTAAGTAAACTGCGTTCTTATGGTATGCCCGGTCGATTTTGTTCATGGTTGTCTAGCTTCCTTAAGGACCGTTCTCTGCAAGTGGCGATTGACGGGTTTCTCTCAGACACCTTCACCATCAATGCTGGCGTTCCTGAAGGGTCCATATTATCCCCCACTCTCTTCTTACTGTACATTAACGACCTTCTAGCGAAAACAGAAAATCCATTATATAGCTTTGCTGACAACAGCACACTTATCTCATCTTTTACTTTGAAATCTCAAACATCGGCTGCTGACGCACATCTTCGCAGACAACATGAGGTATCACACCTCAATAAAGATCTGGAAGAAATTTTGTCTTGGGGTGACAGTAACCAAGTCAAATTTAACGCTCAAAAAACCCAGGCAGCAGTTTTCTCTAAGAAGGTTAACATTGCAGAACCTGATATCGTTATGGCAGGACACGCAATTCCACTGACTTCGTCTATTAGGTTGCTGGGTGTCAACCTGGGAGGAAATATGTCTTGGCATAATCACGTTGTGGCAATCGCCAGGACAGCTTCTCAGAAGCTCGGTATACTTTTCCGTACCAAAAAGTTGTATACACCTCAACAACTTTTGACACTCTATAAAGCCCAGATTCGACCATCACTGGAATACTGCTCTCATATCTGGAGTTCTGCACCGAAGCATACCCTTCGGTTGTTGGATTCCATCCAAAGGAGAGCCGTTCGTCTAATCGGCGACCACGAGCTGACTAAGAACCTCGACAGCTTAGAACATCGAAGACAGGTTGGTGATTTGACTCTCTTCTACAGATATTTTCATGGCAAGTGTTCGACAGATATTGCCCGCTCGATTCCACCTAGAGCAATGCATAGCAGAAACACACTACGAACCACTGCCGCCCATCCCTATGTGGTTCAACTTAGTATACCCCGAACATCATTGTTTCAGAACTCTTTCGTTTGGAGGACGTCATCTTTGTGGAACGGCCTTTCTGAGACCGTGTTTCCAACCGAATATAACCTCCAACTATTCAAGAAAAACGTGAATCGCTTTCTTCGCACACGCACCGCTCCCAAAGCGCCTTAAAGGATTTTTCCTATAGTGCTTGTACTCGATCATAAAAAACAAAAAAATACATAAATGTGCTTGAATTCTTACAAATAAATGGCTTAAAAATAACAATACTCTTCCTAATGATCAGTTGGATTTAAACGGATCACCTCTTTTGAATCTCTTTAATTAGGCTTTTCCAACAATTTTAACATACCTGAAAATTACCAGCAATTTTATTGTTACACTTAAGTATAAGTCCCCCGCCCTCGCCAATTCCAAATCCTAAATCCGGCCCTGTAACCTACCGTGCACTTTCTCATATTAATTGGTATAATAAGTTTTCGTAAGTTTTTACGACTCCCTCGGCATTGCACTTCGCGTAAGAATATTTATCAGACCAGCTGAAAAACGAATTTTGTCATTCAAATGAAAACTTTTCGAAATGATTACGTATTCGGCACTCGCAAGATCGTAATGCAATTTAAAGTATATTTTAACGTGAGACAAAAAAGCGAATTTCCTTTTTCGAAAAAACGGGGGGAACATAATTAACTTTGTAAAAACTTACATTGAGAGAAGTTTTATCAGTTTCCGGTGCATAAATCCAAGATCGTTATGGGACGGGAAAAAGGCCTATGGTAAATAGTATAAAAAAGTTAAGGGTGGAGCAAACGCAGCGTCACACGTCTTTACTGATACTTTGATAACCCTTTATACACCGATACCACATATTCGGGTATAGCTACCCTATTTTGTCTAAAGGGGGGGAAGCCCTTGCATAAAAATGGGATTTAATTATTTTCCAATCATTCCAAATAAAAACTTAAGAACATAAATTTTTCAGAGTTCTAGGTAGTTTTTGCCATTACCCACTGTTCAGTTTAATGGAGCCATCAACGACTCTTACATATTTTAATATTATACGAAATAAATAGCAACAAAATTAAATAAACTGTAGACTTTTAAGAGGTTACTAGGAACACGTGTGGTACCACAACGGTCCTACAGGACTACGTGTGACTGTTTAGTCAATGCCAGAGGTCTGCCACTCTAACCTAACCTAACCTAACCTAAGAGGTTATTATCGCATGTAAAATAAAAACAATTTTTGCCCACCGCTGTCACCGAATATCTCCGAAACCACAAATAAGGACACCTTAAAAAAATTATTTTTTGAAGAATCAAAAGTATTATTACAACTGAAATTTTTTGATGCCCTTTAACTAATGTTTAACAATATTTATTGAACTATAATTTTTTTTTCTTTATTTAGGCTTTAATAGCGATTCTCAAAGAAAAAACGAAAAAATTCACAGAAAACCATTAATTCCTTTTTTTTTTGTTCAAAGTAAGCAACATTTGTCATTACAGTACAACTTTAAAATTGAAGCAACTTTTCTTAACAAAATTTTTTTAAAGTAAAAAATGGAGCTATTTTATTTTTGACTCTTCCTCGCATACTTACCATAGAACTATTAGCGGATTTAAAGGGCATTATTTTGGATTGGAGTTATGCAGAACTTTTTAGAAATGAAATCAATTTATTAAATACAAAATGACAATTTTTTCCATATTATTATGCCGCACACTTTTTGGCGATAACTCAATATTACTCTTACAGTATTGGAGCCAGTCGATTTTAAGCAGAGTTATTTCCTTTTAAATTTCATCCGTCCCAGGTGACTAGTTTTCGAGCCAAAAGATCGACAGCTGACAAACCGAAAGAAATATGAAACATATTTTTTTATGTTCTCGACCTCTTAAAATTCAAGTCCTGATATAAGATATCCAAAGATAATTTTTCACACTGCCTACATTCCTGATTTTCCCGAGAACAGTAAAAAGTACTTGTATACTTCTAATATACACTATTGGCAAAATCGAATCTGGGGTGCGAAATCTCTAATGCAACAAAGAGAGAAGGCAGATATGGGCAAAGCATTCAGTTAAAAAGAGACACCTAACCACTCCTACATTCCTACTGAAAGGGGGATATGTGTGTGGTGTGGCCGAGCCTTTGCCCGTAAACGTACATCGATTTAAATTTAGTAACAAAGGAGCTTCGATGGAGCCAGTACCTGATGTTTTTTGCCGTACGATATTTCTAGCATGTTTTCATTTTTATATCATGTTTTTCGCTGGTATAAAAGTTAATGTTATTTATTAGCCTTAAACCTAAAAACGAACTAAAAACTGATATTCTAAGAAAATAATGATAATCCCAAAAAATTAATACAATAAATAATACCTCCTATAAAATAAAAATAAACTCTAAAATAAAATAAAAATAAATATACTGTTATTTTAATAGGTGCTTGCTTTATACAAAAATGTTATTCGACGTATCGACTGATCCCGTGGCTGCTTCGACCGCGTGTTCTAAAAAATGGAAGGTGGGAGGTAGGGGATAGCGTGTTCTCTGTTTAACGTGTTAAACGCTACTAATAATCTCCGTCTGATGCGTTTATATCGGCACCCTAGGTTCGAGTTTGCCAATCGTGTATATTATAATATCTGGCTAATAACTCCAAAACTTAAAATATTTTTTTTTATAATTTCCTAATAAAATTTTCTTAAATTTAATATAACTACACAATGCAAAACTTCCAACCACGTTTCTCGAAACTATAAATTATTGACCGAGAAATGAAAGCAAATAAAGAAAATTTAATGCTTGATTAAATTCTTTGACGACAAAGCATTCCGCGCAAAATTCACAATTGCAAACTTGACTTCTGTTATCCGCAGGTTCTTAGGAATAATCCTTTGAAGTAAATTACGAAAAGACGAATAAAAAAAAACCCGAATGATTAGAAACAAATTTAATTTGTCGGGCGGGGAGACATTAGAATTCACCGAAGATACGTCGGCAAATTTGCAATAAATCGACATTTGCTGCTTGGGCATAATTTGAGAACTTTAATCAGTGCACAATGAATTGTTGCGTATTTAAATGCATCAATGGCAAAGAAAAAAAGTTTTTTAATGGAAGCTTTTCTGAAACCCTATAGTGATGAAATAATCGTAATAAAATCCTCTCTTTTCTTAACACGTTTAGAAAAAATTAGTTATAATATGTATAACTTTAAAGATTAAATTTTACACAGCAGGTAGAATTGGACCAAAAATAGTAAAAATGTATTTTTTCCAAGAAAAAAGAACTGAAATAAGTGATTTAAAGTTATTCATAGTCCTTTAGAGAAAAAAATTAATTTCGTAATTTATTTTTCTAAGTATCAAGTGACACATTTTATATTATTAGAATGTCATGAAGTCAAAAAAAAAAATTAAGAAGAGAATTAAAAAGAAGTTATTCATCATAGCCCTTTAGATCAAAAATAAGTTTCGGAATTTTTTTTTCTTGGTTACAAAAAGTGACAAGTGAAACATCTTATATTTTAGAATGTCATATGAAGCCAAAAACTAAAAATATACTAGGTGACCCATTTAAAAATCAAAAGCCCGGTTAAACCGGAACTTCTATAATTTCCTGTCAAAAAATGTAGTTTTATGTCATATACAATACAAGTTTTATTCCCTTATCTTGAAAAACAAAAAGTTATAGGGGCGAACCGGACACCCGGTATGGTAGGAACTAGTAAAATAAAAGAAAATCTTGCACGTTTTGTAGCGGAAGTGGAGGTCGACAAAAGAGCGCGATAAAACAAGAAAGAAAGCTATTCGTTTTGAACAAGGATGAATTTTGCCTGCGCTTAAATGAAACCCTTGCTCCAAGGGTTTTTTATATTACAGTGGGGTAGTTTGATTGTCTAGTATAAAAATAGAAAAATTTCGGTCGCGTAAAAGGTTCGTTATTAAATGTACGAATTTTTCAAGTTAATATGAAATTATACTCTTTAATGAATAATTAAAGTCTGTGTAGAGGGTTTTCTTTTATATTTAGACCTCTATTTAAAACGAGAACAATAAGAGATAGAAAAAAACTATAAATATAAAAGTTTTAGGATTTTTACTGAATCATCAGAATCTTAGCCAAAAATTATCAAAATACTAATACAATGCCGAAAAAAATAAGCAAGTTATGCTTTTTAAATGAAACACCTTGTATCTGTTATTAAAATTATAGCTCTTTTTTTTCTCCAAAAATACAAAGTTTGTCAATATTAACTCCAATCATTTTTAAAATATAAACGATCCAATTTTTAAATTTAATACAAAATAAAACAAAAATTACAGGAACGTGGAAAACTATTGATTTTTAACATAACCCCATGTATTATACATTTTTGAATGTTTCCTAACAACTTATGATTTATTGCGTTTATAATGGACTCTGGATAGCCCCTATTTAGCACCAAAATTTCTTCTTGGAGTCTTTATTCCAAATCTTAAATCTTCTCTGGCCTATTGTAATAAATTTTATTTTTTAAATAGCCCCAAAGAAAAATACAGAGCACCAAAAGTCAGGGCTGTTTGCCGCCCACATTATTGGTCCGTTTCTTCCAATCCACGTATTATATTTTTCATTTAAATATCTTGTAACAGGGTAAACATTATAGAGTGGCTCACCGTCCTGCCGCCAAATTAGTATAGCGTGTTTTTTGAGAGGAAGCTCTTCTAAAATGTTTTCAATATCATTTTCAATAAATTCCAAGCATCTTAGGCCAGTTAAACTCCCATATAAATTATTGGACCAATGATCCTATTTTCTATAATGCCACACCACACATTAATAGACCTACGACCCTGAATTCCAACAGGATGAACTTTGTGGGAATTAAAAGTTGCCCAAAAATGTTTATTTTTTCGATTAAACATACCAGCTGTGCTGAAATTTGCCTCGTCGGTGAATAACATTTTGTTTAAAGATTCCTATCAATTTCACGCCTTTTTGAAATATCTAAACAAAACTCTAGCCGCTGTCTCTTGAAATCTTCTATCAAATTTTGAACTGGTTGAAATTTATAGGGATGACACCGGTATTTTACCAAAATTTCGTGTACTTTTGATAAAGGTTTATGAAAATGGCCCGCCGCATCTAGTACGGAATATTCAGGATTTTCAATAATAAAACATTTAAGTAATTATTGTAGGAATTAAAAATTAGTATAAAATTGAAATGGTCACGTTCAAAGAACAGCATGACATTTAAGTCTAATTCCCATCTCACTCCCCTCTTTTTCCTTTCGAAGCTTTTGGTCTCTTCAAATTTCTTCACAACATATTTAATAGTGCTGTTGGAAGGTAAAATTCTATTGGGAAATATCCTGTGGTATTCAATACGCGTTGTAGATAAATTTCTATTATTTGAATAATATAGATGGTTAATGTAAAATTTTTCTGCTGTAGAATATCCCATAATTGGTAAGGTACCGTGCGAGCAAAGATTATTTGCATCAAAGAGGGCCTTGCATCTAAGGACATAATGCTTAGCCGTAGGGCTTAATACCTGTTGGGTGTCAATCAATCAGTTATTCCGTCATCTTTGACAGTCGTTGCAAGTAATTTGATTCATCGCTAATTTTTCCAATTTCTTGAACAATTCACACAATGGGCTTTACGGAACAGCACAAAACATTCATGGTTAAAGTGTATTTTCGAAACGGGGTTAGAGTAAATGGTGAGTGGCAATACAATCCGGGTTTGTGCATGGACGATTTTCACTAACATTTTCCTAACGTTGCTTTTATTGCTGGGGATATTTTTCATTGCCTGAAAAGAACCGTGGCTGTGTTTAGGGAAACAGGTTATATACAACACAAAAAAGGAGCAGAAAGACCATCTGTAAGAACAGAAGAACTTGTTGCAAACGTTCGTGAAATAATGTAAAATACGCCAACAAATTGTATAAGACGCCTGTCCCAAGAAGTGGAAAGATCTTATAGAACATGCAGGACTATTCTTAAGAAGCAGCTAAATTTATTTCCTTATAAAGTGCATGTATTCCAAGTATAAACAAGTATAAATTTGTATTTGTTTACTTATTTTATTACGCATTAGTTTGGCATATATCATGTCATAATATGAATTTGACAAAATTTTAACCTAGATTTGGTTAGATATATCGTCCCCATATCATTGTGATCTAAACCAAGCCCTACGTTTTTTAATCCAAGCCCTCTTTGATGCAAATAATTTTTGCTCGCACGTTAGATAAGGTAAGGTAGCTATGGATTCTAGCAGATCTGTTTAGTTATTTCAAATGTTTAACGGGTTTTTAGTCTTAGATAAGGAGTATATAAATTTGATGTTCATGCATAAAAAAGGCATATTTTAACTTTTCTTAGAAATAGGTCACTTATAATAAAAAAGTAAGGATTAAATTTAAAAATAATATGGCGATAACTTCGTAAAACAGTAGTAGTCGTAAACAGATCTGCGGGGATCCATAGCTACCCTAGATGAAACTATAAATAAATTAACATCAGTCGTTGCTTGTTGGATAATGTAATTAAATTTTTAATTGCTTTAATCTTAAAAACTAAAAAGTTTAGATAAAGGGAAGCATAAATAAAACATTTAGTTACCGTTCCATAATTTTGAACATTAGATTTAAAAGGGAAGTGCCATTAAAATTATTGGAGGAATTTGTGTTTGAATGTCAAATTTTGCAGCACTTCCGGTTAAACCTGAAGTGAAATAGTTTTGTAACTCATTCATACGGAATGCCTAAAATGAAGTAGTAAAATTTATCACTTATTCATTTGTTTTTTGTAAAAACAATAAAGTGCGTGGCTAATTTGACAATTTCCAACGCCATTCTCTTGGAAACTGTCTTAGATAGCTACAGAATATGATACATGTTTTATGCTTAGAATGCATATTCTTATAAATATATAGGGTGTTCTATTTAAAATAAGAAAGTTGTGTGCACTTCCGGTTCCATCGACGTTTGGATACTGAAAATATGCGCACAGTGCAACCATACGACCTAACAAAATTTCAAAATAATGTTTAATTTCATAAGGATGTAGTAATTTCGTTGTCACCCGAACGCGAATGCCGATATGCGAATCGCGAATATTATTCTTATTGGCCGATTCCCTAAATTTACAAATATCAAATAGCCTCGATGCATCACTTAAAAATGATGTATTAAATTGAAGATATCGATGTTTTCGATAGGTCGATGTATATGAAACATCTCTATTTCCGTTTGGTGTTTCTTTGACAGCGGTCTGAAATTTTCTTCAGTTTATCGATTTTTTGTAATAGTTGCTGTGTTATTAGTGTTATCTGATATTTTTTAAAACTAATTAATATGAGATTTTGAGATTAAGATTTTCCCTTCTGACACGTGCTGCTGAACTTCTTTAACGAAGGAAAGGTTACTTTTCTAACATGTTCTAGTAAAACTAAAAAAATTTTTTAAATCTTTTTAATCTATTAATTTTGCACACAATGTATATGTTTTGACTCCTGCCGGGGTAACTGGGCCGTAACAAGTCTGGTACCCCAACAGCATTTTACTTCAAGCTAAATAATACTTTGATTTTACGAAAACCAATTTTTTCTTTTTCATTTCCTCTCATTTCACTACTTTTACATGTCTTCGACAAAGTTTAATGAAACTTAAGTTTTTTTACTACTTATACCTAAATGATTTTCACAAAGTCTGTTAAAACTCTCTAATTTTTCTTTTGCTCTCTTCATTTTTCTGCCTAAGACAGGGCCTTTGCACTAGCCCTGACTTTCCAGTATGCTGAAGCCTTGTCGGACTATTCATTTTTACACCTTGTGTATACCATTGAAAGCTCCATTACGGCTCAATTGCTCAATCCCACTTATTATTTTCTCTATTGCTAACAACATCTGCATTGTACTATTTACTTTGTTTTCCTAATGATGAGTGTTCCTACACTCGAAACATGTCGAGTTATTATGAATTATTCTAGGTTCGCCTAGTTATTCTAATAAACTTGTGGAGAAAGACTTTGTGCTTTTCATTTTTCTCTAATTAAGATGAGTTGCGTGTCAAGTATGCGTGAATTCAGAAAATAATAATTCTGCAGTTATTTTTCATAGGTGAGAAAATAGAAAGTTGAGTTATTTATAGGTTAGGTTTAAACTATAGTAGCAAGCATAGCATTCTAAGGTAAATCCATCGTAATCCCTTCTACCTGCCCGGTCCACCTTCGCCTCTTTCCTACAAACGATGTCGTCAACAAATTTTAATATCGTTCATGAAGAACATGTGCCATCTATAGGTTACCAGATTATTGGTCTACGTCTACACCAACGACGATCGAGCGATAGACCTCGCATTTTCTTCATTACAAGAAGCCGACAAGACCTGAAACGCTATAAGGTCCATCAGGGTCCTCGCAAGTTATTGAGTGAAACCACGTGAAAGTTTGTTAATAAATGGAACTTGAATCTGAATGAAATCAATCAAATTTTCTACACTTTTGTAACGCTGTTGTGTGTTTACCAAAGCCTTTTAGTTGTTAATAAAATAATTTAAACTACACTAAAAGCAGGTGTTGCGATAAGTACTTTGAAATATTGTAAAGTTCGAGTCGGTCGACAAAGCAAACCCAAATGAGGGTAATAAGTAGGGGGGATCTAATCCATTTGACTACTTCATGAATGATGATTACAAAATGTCTGATAAAAGGAAGCAAATCAAAATTACGAATATCATATTTAAGATTTTCCTATTATCCAATAAAAAGTTCCCCAATCGATTGAGAGTCTACAAAACGTGGAAACGATGAGTAACCCTGGTCTTTTCGTTTTTAATTTAAAAAATTAACCTTTATCTACTCGCTTCTTAATTTGTATCTTAAGTACTCGCGTGGTGTATTTTTTGTTAGGTAAAATACAAGTATATTATAGTTTTTATTTTATAAAGTTACCATTACTTTTATAGTTTAAAGTTCCTCGTGTTTATGGTTACTTTCGTTTAAACTTTATATTGTTTATTTTTAATACAAAAAAATATAATAATGTCGTTTTATTTAAGTGTAACTAAGAAACAATCGTTAATTTTTTAAGAAGAAAAGTGTCACAATTACATATTTTTGTTATTTACTAAAGCATTAAAAAAAACTCAGTAATTTGATCATTATTAATAATTATTAACGAACAAGCCTAGTCGCTGATGTTTATATTTTGTTTTTAAACCAAACTTTGTACCCTAAAAATTAAAATAATTCAAATTCAATTTTTAAAGGCGCGTGTTCTCAAAACAACCAATTTTGCAGTTAGGTCTTTTTTCCATTAGATGTGCGATATGGGATTTTTTTTATTAATAGCTTGATACGAAATTTGACTTTGGCACCAAGTTCTGCTTCGATCGAGATGAAAATTAAGCAAAAAAATAGTACTCACGTAATTCGCATTATTTGTAAAATTTTAATTTTCTGCAAAAAAATAATTCAACAGTGGGGGTTATTTCTGAAAATATCGAAAAAGTTATTAGAAAAAGTTTTTTTTAAATGCAGTTTCTAGCCCACATGCAAAATTTCAGCTGCATAAGATAATTTTGATTTTTTACCCACCACTAAAATTTATTTTCCACTTTGAACACTTTACTGATGACACTGTGTTCTTTTTGTCTTAATATTAAGGTGTATTACTTTTAGACACAAACTACGTTTTCAAAAATACTTATTTTATGAACTTACCTTATACAGGGTCAAAAACAAATAAGCTTTGCATCACATGCGACCAAATTTTAATAGCCCAGTTTTGATTTTGTAGAAAACACACATTTAATATGGCGCTACTTTAAGGAAAATGTATCTGAAATAAAGCATTGTTAAAACTAAGAAGTTTTATGTAGGTTGCGTTGAGTCATATTTTGCAACAGTGGTGCAATTTACAAAATATGGGTAAAAAATCAAAATTATCTTATGCAGCTAAAATTTTGCATGTGGGCTAGAAACTGCATTTAAAAAACGTTTTTCGATACTTTTAGAAATAACCCACTTTTGAATTATTTTTTGGAAAAAATTAAAATTTGACAGATAATGCGAATCATGTGACTACTATTTTTTTGCTTAATTTTCGAATAAAGTTATTAATAATAAAAATCCCATATGATGCGGACTTTACTGGTCACACTGTACTATCAAAAACACATATTTTCTACAAAACCGACGACACGATTTTAAAAAAGCCTAATGGGACATTAACAATATCCTTTATACAAATATGGCGTACAAGGTTAGTATAAAAATAAAATGTTACCTCGAATGTTACCAAATACGCATAACGTTTTATTTACCAGTTTTTACGGTAACTTCGATGCATAATATTACTACAAACTATGGAAATGTATGTGTACGATCCCATATAAAGTTCTCGTAAAAGTCTTGTTTCATTAAGTTTTATAGGTCGTAACGTAAAAAGGCATTTTCGCAACGATACTTAACGCTTTAAACAACTGGAGCTAAAATCAACAGATAGAATTTCTTTCTATAAGAAATTAATGTATTTTCTATTCGTAGTACGTATTTACATTTGGCTCTAAATATCTTTGGCCCCTAATGTTTCAAATTAGCTTCACACACCGAGAAAAATCATTCAATATAAGTTTTTTTTTAATATACAGACTGTCCGCGGATAGGGTTTACAATAACCGCACAAATGGATGAAAATTTTCATTTTTGTACAACTGCCATTAAAAGTAACACTTTTAATGACAGTCAACAATGTTAAAAGTAATTGTTTACGTGGAAGCACACATTTTCTTATGATGAAATCAAATAAAATTATAATAATTAGGAAGTGCAAATTTTTATTATCAATATTTAACAATCATTACTTATGAACATTAATATTAATCGTACAACTAGAACAATTGCTAACATTAATACTTGCCGCGTGATGTTTTATTAAACTGATGTTACACCGTTGGCACTGCTGAACATATGTCTGTTGTTGTTTTCAACAGAACATCGGGTGATGGCGCAACGGTCATGTTGTTTTACGAACCGAAAAGTTTTGATGGCTACAACGTTGTGTCCATCAAGCCAACAATTCAGTAGATGGTTTTTTGGTTTGTTGACTGTTGGATTGAATAAAATTGAGGTTAGTTTCGCGTTTACGTTTTAAAAATAAATTTAATATTCTTTTTGATCTTGCAATTATGTAAAATCGAGTGTAAAACTAATCATATTACTCTTTACTCAAAGAACAGAAGGATGTTTTATTCAAAATTCAAAACGCAGGAAAAAAACTGAACTGTTGACAGTTGAATTTGGTGTTTTAATCACCGCTGAATCGGCGCAAATCTGCTCATCATACCAAAACATATGATAATCGATTTCAACCGGGCCGGACGTCGATGCCAACAGAGTGGTGAAAAAAACAACAAGCGGCTTGCGACCATAGACAAGCGAGTTGCGCGCTCTCAAGGATAGATAGGCAACTTAACATACTAAATTGGTTCCCTGATAGCGCCACATGCGACCGGGGGCGGAACTAAATATAGTCGTGGTGGGGGTAGGCGCCAAGCATAAAAATTTAAATTTTATTATTACTTTGAATTCAAATTTTCGCGCTTCTAACTTAACGGAAAAGTTTGAAGCGCGAAACATCTGATTCAAGTTAAAATAATTTGGGAGAACGAAAGGAAATTATAACAACGTTTCTGATATGGCGACAAGATTTATTAATAATTATATATTTACATAAATAGGTCTTAAATAAAAAAACAGCTTATATTATTATTTTCTGTAGATTTTTCTAACAATTCCGTGTTATTTTCAAAGTTTTTATTTAATAAACTAGTTATTGTACCTTGTAGTTCATTAAGTTGTGAAGTAAAGTTTCTTTCTATATCTTTAATAGCTTTCTCTGTACTTTCCAATCGTTGGGCGACATTATTGAAGTCTTCAGGAGGTTCCACGCTTTTGTTAATTGCCTTGATTTTTCTTCCCGATTTCTTTGGTCGCGACATATTAAATATATATGATTCTCAAACTACCGACTGCGCCATGTTAAGTTTATAAATTATATATGAATAATTATTTATTAATAATTTTATTTTTTATATATTTTACAAATCAATCATAAAATGACAATGACAATCTTTCACCAGTCTAGGTAAGACTTCAGGATCTGTCACAATAAGCCATATTTTTATCTTTCTCGCACATATGCTGGTACAGTTTAATGCAGAGAGAGAAAGGTTACAGAATGTTGGCCATGCTCATTCTAAATGAATATTCTGTTCCTACCAACGTTTAGGAGATGAACAACCTTATAAAACAAAATTCCTACAATAGCGCCACTAGCGACCGGGGGCTAAATTAAACGAACAGGGGACGACCTTCACCATTTAAGTTATCCTAGCCTGCTTGCGACTTTAGGGAGCTACGCAACACATTACTAGAATCCCCAGTACCATTAAACAAGCATTTGTTAGTAACCATAGCGTTGCCAACGTTTGTCATTCACAACAACCTAGTGATTATTTGAATATTAAAATGCATTTTGAAGTTTAATGTCATTCCAAATTCCCCTTTTTATTATCAAAATGGGACAGTTATACAAGAAACATTGTATGATATTTGTGTTAAAAGTAATTTTATTTTGTTCGTGAAATTGTTCAATTCGCTCCGCTCATTTCACAAACTTTTTCACTCACAAAATAAAACATCACTTTTAACACTCACATCATAATTAACTATTTTCGGGAAAAAGTAATTCTTAATAAAAAGTTTTGCTTGTAAAAAATACAATTCACGAAGAGAAAATTTTGATTTTTTATACAGAGTTCGCCATAACTTCAAAAATATGATTTTTCTTCAAGAGTAAACTACCTTTATTTTCCATTTTTGACCAAAATGCCAATTAGAAAACTTATTTTATTTAGAACAACGTTAAGTTTGTAGTTTAAATCCGAGATTTAAAATAAATCTTCGATTTATTTACTTTTTTTAATTTTTAGAGATAAATGGAAATTTTGCTGCTCAATAAAAATATGAATACAAAATTTTATTATACTCTATTTTCGTAACGGGTGGTGTGTATCTTAATTTAGATTTTAAATGCATTCCTACCATCTTTTGTAAAAACAAGGATTTTTTTTTTACCTTTTTATTACTTTGCTTTACGTATGGGGCATCAAATTCTTGAGCTCGGTTTCTTAATGAAAAAGTAGGATTGTCAGCAACAGACTGCAATACGATTAGGGAAGCTGCGTCATTCTGATCATAGTTTTTTTAAATTGGAAACTGAACCATCAGTTCGCTAAAATTATCTTAATAATTTATGAAGTCCCATTTTTGAGACGTAAACGTTAGGGTATCTTTGATTAAATTTCTCTATCACAAAGTTGTAAGAACTTTCGCCCGCACCGTAACATTGAACTAAATAAACCCTTTGTTTTAAGGTCAACATTTTCAAAACACATCAATTGACAACTTCAAATTTGCCCCATACGTAAAGCAAAGTAATAAAAAGGAAAAAAAATCCTTGTTTTTACAAAAGATGGTAGGAATGCATTTAAAACTTTAAAATAAGATACACGCCACCCATTGTAAAAATAGAATCCAATAAAATGTTATATTAATATTTTTATTAAGCAGCCAAATTTCCATTTACCTCTAAAAATTAAAAAAACTAAAAAAATCGAAGATTTAAATTACAAACGTTATTCTAAATAAGTTTTCTAATTGGCATTTTGGTTAAAAATGAAAAATAAAGGTAGTTTACTCTGGGAGAAAAATCATGTTTTTGAGGTTATTGCGAACCCTGTATAAAAAAAATCAAAATTTTCTCTTCGTGAATTAAACTTTTTTTCAAGCAAAACTTTTTATCAAGAATGACTTTTTCCGAAAAAATTAAATTTTTCATCCATTTGTGCTATTGTAAACCCTATCCGCGGACAGACGGTATATTGGTTAAATACCACAAACAAAAATCCTTTTATTCCTAAAATATTTCTTTTAGACACAAACAAGCTCATTTTATTGACAACATAATATCTTTGCGTCTATTTGATACCTTTTTCCGGTAACAGAATGCCGTTTAACCATACAAATATGTATCGAATAAAATATTTTTAAAAAGTGATTTTTTTTTTAATTACTATAAATAGATACAATAAAAATAAACCCACTTTTTATAACTAAAATATTATTTTTACGAAGTAAACAGTTCCTATTTTAAGATATGGAGAAATCGTTTGGGTAAGTTTCAGCAAGCGCTATCCCTTACTATAATTTATTTTAAAGTGCTAAGTGGGACAGAGAGGGATGAACCAACTTAAAACAGTGTCGCTTCTCAGCGTGATTTAGGTTGTACGGAGTCTTCTAGGTCTTTGGGTTTCGTCACTCGGCGTTTGACCAATGAGATACGAAGCAAATATAAAACGAATCATTTGGTTGCCGTTGCTAGTGGGTGATTGATGTATGATGGTGTTCTTTTAGTGCAAGTGTTGTGTCGGTATGTCCTCATATTCAAGGTTTATTTTCCCCTTAACCATAAACTTGATCCCCTGTTGTTCTTAACATACTTCATAATAAATAAAAATTAATCTTATTTAGTTTTACGTAGTGGAAAAAATAAATGTTTTCATATAAAAACGATTGTCGTTAATTTTCGTGTTTTATTAAACCTTATACCAACTGATATATTAAATTTCTTTACGTAAGAACTTGTTCTCCATTCTATTTTTAATTATGATTTCCTTGCTTATTTTTCCAAAAAATCATCATTGGTGACAGTCTGCGGATAGATAAAAAGTTATTATACAGGGTCCTGCACCTCACCTCCCGTCTTCTATACCTCACTTAAGTTAGAATTTTCATATTTTGCAGACCTTATCTGTATCTTGGGGCGCATTTCAGGAAATATTTTTTTTCATACAGGGTGTTCCAAAAAAGTGTGACGCCATAAGGGTGTATTTTTTTTTAATTGCATGCTATATATTTTCTTACTTTTTTGGGTGCCTCCTATAGTTACCTACATACCCCTAAAATGTTATTAAAATCGATTCAGTATTATAGACGAAAAAAAAATAAAAACTAAAAAATATCAGTTTTGCACCACTGGTATTAAAAATAAATAAAAATAAAAATAATGCCTCATTAATAAAATTATGCAAAGGTACTTATTAAATAAGGTATAACAGTTTCGTTAACCAAGTTTCGTTAATACGAATTGTACAGGGTGTCCAAAGTTTAGTGTCAAACTTTCCAAATTTTAAAGCAATTTATTTTTCTTATTTCAAATAGGAACCCCTGTATATTTTTATGTCATTCGATGCAGAATTAAAAATCAAACATTTTTCCTAATTGCAAGCCTATCGCAATTTCTAACGCATTAAGACTTATTTGCAGAAAACTAATTTTATCAACTATTCCAACAGTCATTATTATGAATAAATATCGAAAGTGGCTTTGAAAAACAATTTATTGGTATTAAAGTTTATTAAAGTGACCAGAGATCATTTTGAATTTAGTAATCTAAAAGTTCAAATATTGTAAATATTGTTAAATTGTTAGTAATTTATTAACTGGAAATGATAATCGTAGATATGATTATCCTTGAAAATTCGTTGAACTGTTCTTTCGATTACATCTACGGCATCAGCGACTGCTTGTTGAGTAACTGAAGGATTTTCTATAACAGATAATAGCACAACCAATTGATTTTATTCAGTTCGGGCCGGTTTATTTCTCACTGGTTTTGGGTAGTTTACATTTCCCGTTTGTACAAACCTCTCTAATATGTTTTGCAGGCTCCTTTTATCTGGATGTCGTCGTTCCGGATAACGCTGTGCGTAAACTCGGCTTGCCAAGAAAGAGTTCTTTTCGCATGCTCCTAATATAAAAATCATATCTACGAGCTCTTCTTGGTTGTAGTCCATCACAAAAAACAATAGAAAGTAATTATAACAGCTTAAATAATTACTAACAATTTAACAATATTTGAAACTTTTAGATTAGGTACTAAAGTCAAAATGGTCTCTGGTCACTTTAATAAACTTTAATACCAATAAATTGTTTTTCAAAGCCACCTTCAATATTTATTCATAATAATGACTGTTGGAATAGTTGATAAAACTAGTTTTCTGCAAATAAGTCTTGATGCGTTAGAAATTGCGATAGGGTTGCAATTAGGAAAAATGTTTGATTTTTAATTCTGCATCGAATGACATAAAAATATACAGGGGTTCTTATATGAAATAAGAAAAAGAAATTGCTTTAAAGTTTGCAAAGTTTGACACTAAACTTTGGACACCCTGTACAATTCGTATTAACCAAACTTGGTTAACGAAACTATTATACCTTATTTAATAAGTTCCTTTGTATAATTTTATTAACGAGGCATTATTTTTATTTTTTAAACCAGTGGTACAAAACTGATATTTTTTAGTTTTTATTTTTTTTTCGTCTATAATACTGAATCAATTTTAATAAAAATTTTAGGGGTATGTAGGTAACTATAGGAGGCACCCAAAAAAGTAAGAAAATATATGGCATGCAATTTAAAAAAATACATTCTTATGCCGTCACACTTTTTTGGAACACCCTGTATGAAAAAAATATTTTCCTGAAATTCGCCCCAAGAAACAGATAAGGTATGCAAAATATGAAAATTCAAACTTAATTACTAAGTGAGCTATAGAAGACGGGAGGTGAGATGCAGGACCCTGTATATAAAATGTGGCCAATAGGCCATAATAATTTTTCCTTTTATTCTTTAAAATTAGGTACCTACCTATACTTGAGTAACTGGCTCAAAACGTTTCTAGAGAGATTTAATTTGGGTAAAGAAAAATAAAAACATCTAATATCTACATCTATTTATATTTTCAAATGAAATAAAATGTCGAATACGTCACTGAGGGCCAATCCTAAAAAAAGAAACTAAGAGAAAAAGGTAATTTAGTCTAGGAAACTACCATCGATAAAAATTAATTATTTTGGAGTCACCAGACTACTTTTAGGATTAAAAAGGAACACTTTTCTAACTACACTACCTTAACTAATCACAAAATCACATTTTTTATATATAAAAGATATTATATACCACTGCATCATGTACCACTGTACCACTGCAACAGTAATTTTTAATGTTGAGAATAACCGACTACCGAGAATTCAAGTGATTTTAAAAACCAGATGATAACCGGTTTTTATTTGAATATTAATATTAATGTTGGCGGTTCATCTATCTACAGCAGCATTTATAATGACTTTCCGGAAGCTTCTTGGATAAATCACGGCAACGCCGCTCAGAAATTTTGACTTCTAAAGAAAAGGCCGCGCCAGTTATGATAGTATGCATTGTTTCGCAACATAACCGAAACCACTCGGTCTAGTCGCTAGAAGTCTATTTAATGCATACTTTTAGCTAAAGTCGATTCAGCCAGTAAACCTGCAAGATGGCCGACATGTCATATGACAAAAGTCATATTCCAGCTATTTAATTTTTAGTAAGAATAATATTGGCAGCAATTATTGTCACAATGGAATAGCTCTGAAAAGAACTGTTTTTAGAATTAAATAAAGTTTCAAGGCACAAAAATGGATAAAAACGAATTAAAACGACAAATCAAAACACCAAAATTGAACAATGTCAACCAAAACCTTAAACATTAACTCGAATATTACTTTATAATTATATCTCTGTCTAACACGTTATATTCCGTTTAAGACGTATTGCGTGTTGCTACTCCTGGAAACCCCGGAAACGGTCTCTACGTTGCGCTTTACAAAAGCAATGCCTGGCCTGCCCTGTGATCATATAACGGTTCGTGTTGGTTAGCACCGGTATGTGTCTCTCTCTATCATTCATTTAACTCGATACGAAGAAACAAGAAAGATATATGATTTAGGGACTTAATAATAGTTGCCCAACAAACAATTATAGTCTAAAAAAGGTGACTTTTACCTAATATTTTAACTATAAAGCTCGACGGACCGCTTTACATAGTCAGAAGTTAGTAATTTATACCACTTTATCACCTAGTGGGGAATAAAACCAAGGTAATAAAGTGGTAAGAAACACCTGTCATTAGGAGAATTGTTTTTCATAGACGAGGCCAAGTAGTCTTCTCCGTGGTAGTAAAGAGGTGTTTTTTACCCGTATTTTACCTATGTGGGCCTATGTTGGGCCTGTTATGGGCTATGAAGTTTATAGAAAATCATAACCACAATTTTAGAAAAAGATAAAAATAGTATTTTGTTTTTATTTGTATCAAAGCACAGGAGGCAGGAGGGTTCTTAAATCAGAACATGTCATGTCAGCCGCTATTGATTTTTAAAATGGAGTGGTAGTATATAGATAGGTATGTACTTATAAAAATCATTATTTCATCGATGTGAAGTGAAAAAATGGGTGCGCGTAAAAAATTTTCGTATAGATTTCAATTTTACCTAGAAAAACTAACCGCGCCCCAGAAAAAAGGCATTTAATTAAAAAAAACAAGGCAAATTAAAATTGAAAATACCAAAAATTTTAAATGTAGCCAATATTTAGTGCTTGGACGAGTAAGTTAGCTCGTTTCTGTGCTCGGTTTTTGTAATATATTTGTTGTTGCTTTAGTGTTACAAGTAATCTAACAAAATTAATTGAAAATAATACACCATGTTGAAAAAAATATGGCGTCAGTAAAATATGTTTCCTAAAGGTCGTGATTTCCTGTGGTTTGGGCCTTAAAAAAAATTGGACCTATAAGTCAACCCGTATTAGGTTACGCTAGGAGAAAATTTCCTATTTTGTATCTTCCGTCTTGATAGGTCTAAATTAGGAGAAATATTCGTTTATATGGCATAACTTTATAATAATAAGTGTTTATGAAGCCTAATTTGGGGTTTTTAAGAATTCTGCAGGCCCTATGTACGGCCAATTACTCCATAAAATGCTTCTATCGTGGTTGCTGAATTAATGTCTCGCAACGGATTAATAGCCACTATTATAATGTAACTAACCTTACTTTTTGGAATAGTTCGACTATAAACGTACAACGTTTTTTTTTCTTTGTTCCGGCGTTTTGTATAGCTCCTACGCGACCCCTTTTATTTCGCCGAAAAAATGGAAACTGATTATTTCAAAATGGAGAGGGTCAAGCTCCTCCTTGGATTATTCTTATGTTCCCCACAAGTGAGAAGATTACCACAGTGCAATAAACTATAGAATCATCATTCAAGTTTTCTAAGCCAAAATCTCTTTAAAGACATAATTTTTGGAAGATACGGCTTTATATCCGGTAAAAATCACTTTGAGGACAAAATATTGGGTTATAAAGAAATTATTTAAATCATAACTATAACCTATTTTATACTTTAAAGCCTTCTGGGCTTTAAGTACAAAATGTAAGACTAATATAGGGTATATATCACCTCAGAAAGTATTCACATTATAACCTGACCATGAAGATATATTAAAGACAAAACGAAGTAATTTGTTCTTCATTTATGGGCCTAAAAGATTATTGGGCTTTAAGGCCCAATCTAAGTTATAAAATAACCTGGTTGGGCGTTTATTACTGACTTTCCTTAGACCTAACTATCAAGTCGATTTACAAGGTAATTATCTACTCTTTTGGACCATCTCTTGGGCCTCTTATATTTTTCCACTTTGAACACGTATTAATAAGTTCGAATTACTTTGTTTTGACCAAACAGTTAGTCTCTTTGGCCGTTTCGTCTAAATAGCCGATTTGGAGGTAAAAAATAGACTATTTTTTACTTAAATAGGTCATTTTCTCCAAATGAGAGGTGGCCAAGGCTTTAAATGTTTGTTGGGTGCTTTTACTTATGTTTGGAATTGAATTTTAATAATTTCTGGTGTGAAATCCTAGTAACTTTTTGCATTAATTTATTTGTGATTGGAGAGCGCTGACATGGATTATCCGCCGCCATCTTACAGGTTTACTGGCTGAATCGACTTTACTTCTAATGGATTTCTATCTATGGCTAATAGAGTTTTCTCTCAGTGCAGTCATTTAAGTCACAGACACTAAGTAGTTATATATTCCGCGTTATCATATATCTCTGGTTTCAGGGGACTCGGTATAAATGTCAATACCTCCCATAGACGCACACTTTTATCCGCGTTAACCTTCGCCACGGTTTATACGGTGGCGAGCAGTAGAATCTCCGAGGCAATAAAATAAACACCAATAAACACACACATAAACTGACGGTTTTTCTACCGGTTTTATTCACCCCGCGCAAAAGTGTGTGGAACTTTAGGAAAGTTAAAAATCCGCGTGTCACACATCGTATTATACATAAAAAATTTTAAAACACAAATTACTTCACTTGTTGGTAAAATGTCGATGTTCGAGAACAAAAAGAGGCTTGGTATTATTTTTTTTTAGTAATACTTATATTATTTTTTTAAAGAAATAGTTCATGCTCAAACTCTCCCTCTACAATTTAGCTAGAATAAAAAATTATTCGATCAAAGGTCTCAACATGTTGGCAGAAAAAATTCGTAAAATGAAGATTTTCAGAGGGACAGTTTATAACATTTTGTAAATCATTTATAAAAAAAATTTCAAAAGTGGAACTGATTTACTCTTGTTGAGTGGAAGAAGAGAATTTCTAAGGGAAATTCTTAAACTGTATAAATCAGGCGGTTGGGGTAGCGAGTGTTGCCAGTAACCCCAGTAGAGGTTAATTTTTAAAAGTCCAATATAATTTTAAATTTTTTTTCAACTAATCCAGTAAAGACGAACGTAACGTTATGTTTTTTCTTCCTACGCTTCGAAAGATAAGCATCTGATATATTGGATCTTATGCACTAATCATTCAAAAACTACAATTTGTTGATATAAGTATACACGGATGATTGATTTCCCTGAGCTCGACGTTTCTAGGAAAGCCAATAGTAAAAATTATGTTTTAGTAAACGTGGAGGTCATGGATTTATAATCTTCTGTAAAATGTGGTGTAATATGCAGTACATTAATTGAGGGCGGGAAGAAGGTAAGTGTACTAATTAATAATTTATTTTTTAAATTGGAATTAAGTAAACTTTAACGATACGACGACAAATCATTCGTAAAAGATTTATTCATCCAGATTTGGAGTAAAAAGGTAATTAATCAGGGATCAGGGTAAACCTCATCATCGTATTTTCAATGCTTTGTATAAAACATTTCAGTTGTTAACGGGTAGTCACACTCTAAAAAAAATGTTTCATTGGTCATCATTATTTTTAAGTAGCGGGGGAATAAGAAGTTTGGTATTTAATGTAGTTTGGTACGACAAATGCGAAATTATTATGAAACAAACAAGCAATTATACCTAAATCTAAGGGCGAGAATACAGGGTGGCCCTTTAGTGTGGCAAAGTACAATAGCTCCGTTACTATTTCAAATACATTAAAAATATTAATACAAAAGTTGAAGGGCAGTAAGTGACTTATAACGTAAAATTATTTTTAACTCTATAGGGTGACTCAAAAAAGCGGAACAAGAAAAAATGTACTTTTTTCAAATGGAACACCCTGTATATTTTTTCATTTTTAAATTCTACATAGAATTATAATTATTTTTTATTAAATACATTATTAGTCTATACTTTATAGTTTCCGAGATATTGACTCTTGAAAAGTGACATTTTTGAACTTTGACAGCTTCTAACTTTCTAACAGTACGTCTTAGAGCAAAACGGCTTACATGTCCCTATCTTCAATTTTTATTATCTTCCCAAAAAAATCAACTTCCAGTTAAACAGGAACAACTATATTTCCTGCTTTCGAGTAACATCCGGTTTAACCGGAAGTTGATTTTTTTGGGAAGATAATAAAAATTGAAGATAGGGACATGTAAGCCGTTTTGCCCTAAGACGTACTGTTAGAAAGCTAGAAGCTGTCAAAGTTCAAAAATGTCACTTTTCAAGAGTCAATATCTCGGAAACTATAAAGTATAGACTAATAATGTATTTAATAAAAAATAATTATAATTTTATGTGGAATTTAAAAATGAAAAAATATACAGGGTGTTCCATTTGAAAAAAGTACATTTTTTATTGTTCCACTTTTTTGAGCCACCCTATAGAGTTAAAAATAATTTTACGTTATAAGTCACTTACTGCCCTTCAACTTTTGTATTAATATTTTTAATGTATTTGAAATAGTAACGGAGCTATTGTACTTTGCCACACTAAAGGGCCACCCTGTATGTAACCAATCAAATAGAATCTAATTTAATTTACGAAATTAGAGAGTACTTGGGTAAATTCTTGACACCCTTTGGGCACCCCATTTATATGACCACTGTTTCCGACTATACCGGGTGTCCACGGAAGGTGGTTCGCCACTCTAGCTTTTTTGTTTTTCAAGATAATGAATGAAAATCACTTATTTCAGTTCTTTAATCTTGGGAAAAATACAATTTTACTATTTTTGGTCCAATGTCATGTGCTGTTTAAAATTTAATCTTTAAAGTTGTATAACTAATTTTTTTTCGGCAACATGGTGGTTCGTCGGGTTAAGAAAAAAGAGGATTTTATTACGATTATTTTAATACGCCACTACCACACACTATTAGGTTTTAGAAAAGCTGCCATTAAAAAACTTTAAAAAGTTAACTTAGAGCTTTCCTAAAATGAAACATCTTTTGGGAACAAATTTAGATTTAAATACATTAAGTAGCCTGCGACCAGCAAAACTGATAAAAAAAATCATGCCTTGAATAAAATTGACATGCCGACATCTTCTGCCAAAGTAAATTAGGTTGTTGTTTAAAAAACATGGAAAATAATAGTTTTACAAGGAGTGAAAAAGTTGATATGTTATTAGTGTTTGGAGAATGTATATGTAAGAATTAATTTTCAATTTTTGTTTTATGCTGATCACAGGCTACTTGATGCATTTAAATCTAAATTTGTTCTCAAAAGATGCTTCATTTTAGGAAAGTTCCAAGTTAACTTTTTAAAGTTTTTTAATGGCAGCTTTTCTAAAACCTAATAGTGTGTGGTATCAAAATAATCGTAATAAAATCCTCTTTTTTCTTAACCCGACGAGTTGCGACCATGTTGCCGTTAAAAAAATGAGTTTTAGCTTTAAAGATTAAATTTTACACAGCACATTGCATTGGACCAAAAATAGTAAAATTGTATTTTTCCCAAGATTAAAGAACTAAAATAAGTGATTTTAGGGTATTCATAAAACAATAAATTTGGAGAAAAAAATATTTTCTTGGTGACAAAAAGTGACAAGTGACACATCGTTATATTTAGAATGTCATATGGGGTAAAAAAAAAGGAAAAATATACCAGGTGTCTCATTTAAAAATCGAAAGTTTATGTCAGTTCCGGTTAAACCGGAAGTTCCATAATGTTGAGTAATCTGTCAAAAGATGCAGTTTTATGTCGTATACAAATTCCCTAAATTTTATTCCACTATCTTGAAAAACAAAAAAGTTAAAGGGGCGAACCACCTTCCGTGGACACCCGGTATACTCCTCATTTAAATCAGTAGCAGCCACTGCTTTTAATCAAACAAAATATTTCTGCGAGACATCTAAACATGCAATTTTCATTATTTTGATCATGGAAAATCTGAAACAGTCTAATTTCCCTAATGACATTCATCACCCATCCCCACGCATGGCCTCTGCTACCCATACATGGGCGGGCCTTTCAGCTCTGATGTGAAATGGGAACTAAATTACTTGTTGTTAATACACGTAATAAGCTGACCCAGGGACACAATGAAAAGGTAAAAATGCAAAGTAAAATTTCATTACGTTTAAAAAAAGAATACTCATTTTGCCCTCCAATATCACTGAATGTCAAATCGGATACGACTTCAGTTTAAGGGGATTCTTACTTTTTTTAGGGCATTTCTTAATTGTGTAAAGCTCAGTTAAAGAATTTGTCGCTGTAATATCACTTCTTTGCGTCTGCCACCGCATTGTCGTCAAGAAAGAAAACATGTGAAGGATATGGAAGCGTAAACGACTTTACATTAAAAACGATCAATTTTTATAGGGGAATTGTGACAGTTCTAAGGTATCATTATAATTCAAACAGCGTATTACAAACATGTAAAAGAAGGTTTTTTTCCCTTTATTTTTTGATAATATGTGCAAATATAGGTAGGCGTAATTATTTTTTGAAGTTGGGTGAGTTTTGGACGACTTAATTGTTTTATTAGTCTTTCTATTAATTTTTCAAAAATTTTGAATGAAGAGCACTCTAAGTTTCAGTTATCTCTAAAACATAATATGCAGTGTGTTCACGGATAGAGTTTGGAAGAGGAAAAACTTTTTTATTAGTAGCTATAGAAGAAAAAGTAATTCTTTATAAAAAACGTATACTTGTTCTGAAACTACAATTTAGAATATCAGATTTGCGATTACTATACAACAGGATTCGTAAAAAAAAACATTTTAAGTTTTTTGGATCTTTTTTTTTCCACTTCCTTGATTTATTAAATGAATTTTGCTAGTGTTAAAACTACAATTTCAACTATTAGAAGTAAGAGTTTTTGTTTTTTTGGATTTTCTTTAAAATTTTTATTTTCAATTATTTTTGATAATTGGCTAAATCTCACTTTGGGAATAAATAGATTAGAATAGTTCAAATCAGTTGGCACGTAGGTGTACCGATCTCACGATTATCGACTTTCATTTATGGGGATATCCGAAGCCACATGTGTATAAAACCGATTTCAATAATAGTCAAGAATGACTTTTTCTTTTATACCTACTAATAAAAAAAGTTTTTCCTCTTCCAAACCCTATCCGTGGACACACTGTATATTTTTTCAATAACATCAGGAAACTGGATCAGTCACAATTCCTTTTAAAAAATTTATTGTTTTTGATGTAAAATCCAAGTGTTTGAGCTTCTGTCCTTCACATACTTTCTTTCTTAGCGACAACGCGGTGGCGGCACCAAAAAAGTGATATTAAGGCAAGAAATGCTTTAACCGAGCTTGATCTAATTTAATATTAAATAATTTAAAATTAGAAATTCGACGACAGAAAAATCCCCTTAAATAGTAATGTGTATGTCTTCTTCTAGGCACAGTAACAAAGAACATTCTGCTAGGTAAGGAATGGATCAGAATGATTATTCCTTTTTGAGTGATTCAATTATATTCTTAAGCTCCTGTAAACAGCCCGAATAAATAGAACGACGACGAACAGCTCTTCTCAACTGATCTCAGAAATGTCCCATTGGGTTATAAATCTGGCCGACATGCAGGACAATCTGACCGTCAAACACTAATCTCATCTAAATATTCGGTTACCACCCAGGCAATATAGTAACATCGTGCATCAATAAAAATTATTGCCCACTAATTAAGGAAGTAAGAAAATTCTTAGAAAATCGATTACCCTCTTAAAAATAAAGATAACGCGATGATCCAAAACACAAAATATTAGACATATTGAACCTTATTAAAAATTTGTATAAAAAAATATTAGCCCCAATTTCCCCACAGTGTGTTTATAACATATATTCCCAATGAAGTGACATATAACTTCAAAAAACGAATTAAAAAAATTATAAAAGATCAAACTTACCAAACTATTCAGTGGTTTTTGAGGAAACTTTATAAAGGCAAGGCGGCCTATAGTATACAGGGTGATTTACGGTGGATGGAACGTTAGACGTTTCTGACGAACCAGTAAAGGAATCGTTCTGAAAATTTGGTCCCGTACATAAACGGACATGCTCTACCAACATTTTTACAATACAGTGTTGCCGCTGCCACACAAAAATAATAGTAACTTCGATTTTTTAATGCAACACCATATATTTTATTTTATTTTCGAATCCCCCATTACTTTCCTTACAATCTTTATTAACTCTACTCTATACTTATCACTTACCGTTTCTAAGATATAAATTAATTTCCGTTTTAGGGCTCTTTGCCATAGTCCCAAATCTTAGTTGTAATATACAGGGTGGTTGAAAAATACACTTATTCTGGTAACTTGAAAAAGTGACCATAAGTCCTTTTTTTTAAATGTAACACCCTGTTTATTATTGTGTATTTTAAAAGCTGCTAAAATTTCACTTCATTCTTGTATATCATACCTGTACCTAACTAACTAGTTTAACCATTTTTTTGACGTATTAAACATGATTTGTAAAATTTTCTATACAATTCAATTTTTATTCGGTTATTAGTAAGTTAGCCATGACAAAAACTAATGTTTACGTATGTTACTATGGTTATCGTTTTGACATTTCATTAAGTTTAGATACAAGATAGAAATACAGTTTAAAGTCATGGAAGAACACTATGCAAATGCAGTTTTTATGAATTTATTTATTTTATTTGGACAATGTGATGAATTATCGCCAGTACATGTATAAAGTTTAACGAAATGTAGTCTAATTTACCGCCAATGAATCTTAGAAAATTTATAAGGATCCAGAACAATTTTATTAAATGTTAACTAGGTAGTCAAATAATAAAATACTACTAAAATTATAACTAATAAAATGCTATTTTAACAGATGTTCAAAACGCTGGCCGTTTACATCCAAACACTTTAATATGCGGGTGTTGACTGCATGGATTTCAAGAAAAATTTATTTTTAATGTTTTTTGCATGTTAATGCAAACACACATTGTCCAAATAAAATAAATAAATTCATAAGAACTGGATTTGTATCTGTATAGTTTTCTTCCATGACTTTAAAGTGTATTTCTATCTTGTATCTAAACTTAATGAAATGTCAAAACGATAACCATAGTAATATACGTAAACATCAGTTTTTGTCATGGCTATCTTACTAATAACCGAATAAAAATTGAATTGTATAGAAAATTTAACAAATTATGCTTAATACGTCAAAAAAATGGTTAAACCAGTTAGTTAGGTACAGGTATGATATACAAGAATGAAGTGAAATTTTAGCAGCTTTTCAAATCCGTAATAATATACAGGGTATTATATTTGAAAAAAGGACTTATGGTCCCTTTTTCAAGTAACCAGAATAAGTGTATTTTTCAACCACCCTGTATATTGCAACTAAGATTTGGGACTATGGCAAAGAGCCCTATAGTATTATTTAACTATTTACCAAATTTCAGGGTTTCAGTGTTTTAGAGTTCAAAATTATCAGCATTTTTAAAAGTGACGTTTTGGGACAAAAAAAAAGGAAATTAATTTATATCTTAGAAACGGTAAGAGATAAGTATAGAGTAGAGTTAATAAAAATTGTAAGGAAAGTAATGGGGGATTCGAAAATAAAATAAAATATATGGTGTTGCATTAAAAAATCGAAGTTACTATTATTTTTGTGTGGAAGCGGCAACACTGTATTGTTAAAAATATTTTAGGTTGGTAGAGCATGTCCGTTTATGTACGGGACCAAATTTTCAGAACGATTCCTTTACTGGTTCGTCAGAAACGTCTAACGTTCCATCCACCGTGAATCACCCTGTATTCTAATAAGCGATATGGGAGGAGGGGGGCAACTTAACATTTAACTAATAAAATAAGGAAACCTCAGTGCTTAATTATAAATATATATTTATAATAACCCGGTAAATTATTTCGACCTGTGCGCCACAAAACTCCCCCAGAATGCTCCAACAAGGTTTATAGACCATAACGTCGGAACTAAAACGGCAATACCGTGAACATCTTATGGCGTAAGGGATACTTAAGAGTTAATCCCTATTTGATTTCTCCTTGTTAGGTCGCTTAATGTGTCCACTTGTCCTCGAGTCATTATATCGGCTCGTGACATCACGGTTAAGAACGGTTAAGGAAAGACGTCATTGAGAATTATACAGAATGAATCTTTTAGTGAATTTAATTGCGCACGATTTTTTTTACATTTAGCACTATATGTCCTTTTACAGCGACTAATGACCACAAATAAATCGAAAGTTATGGTAAATTTAAAGGTAACGTATATCTTAAAAGTGTCGGTACAACATTCACTCAAGTTAATATAATCAATAATTATTAACAGCATAGCTGGTTTTGGAAACAAAAAAATCGTCAATGACCCACCTTTATTTTGACAATTTATTTAGGCAGATTATTTGTTTTGAAATGGCTTATAAATTAGAAGTTAGGAAAAGTCTTTAAAATTTAGTTTGGCAGATGCCTGAACCGGAAACAGTTAAAGTGTTCCAAAATCAAAATATTTTGCCCCGTACTATTTATCGTACAATAACTGCATGTGAACAAGATACACCATGCCTAGATTTGCCAAAAAGTGGAAGACCCAGGATTTTTACCCAAGAAAGAGCAAATAGATTGGTGAGTAGGGCTAAAAATAAAATTGGAGCATATAATATGAAGAAATTTGGACGTGAATATCGCACTTCTAAGGACACAGTTTCAGAGAGAATTGGACAGAAAAGGTCTAAAATATCGAAAAAGAAAAAATATCCAAAATATACGGCAACCCTGTTGGCACGGATACCACGATGTTGTCGGGCAATAAGGCGGATCCATTTTGCAAACGAGGGAATCATTGTTATGGACAATGGAGCAATTCAGAGATTAAGGAAAATAATGGTTTTTATACCGACAAGAAAGAAGACTGCCCAGACAAAGTAAAATATAAAGCAAAGGCAAAATTCGGACACAAAATTTGAGTTTGGTGAGCGATTTTTACTGCAGGAATATCCTATAGACATTTACAAGATTATATGGTGTCCGCGAAAATAATTAAAAAGTGAATATTGTGGCATATCGGACAAGTGTGTAACTGCTTTTTATATTGGAATACACAGGGATCCAAGCACAATGAACACCTTAAGGCGGGTAGTCCACGATGGCCGTCTCGTCCTTGTTAGGACTCTACGGGCAGCCATAACCCAAGCAATTCCGACGACGTTGGTAAGATGTATTAATAGCCTTTTTGCAAAATCAAAGTGTCCATCAATGGGAATGGCGCTACGGTGTATTGATGGCCGCTTTGATTTTGCAAAAAGGCTTTTAATACATCTTACCGCTGTTATGAGCATACCCTGATCTGGCGCTATTAGACTTATTCTTATGGGGTTATGTCAAAAATATTGTATACAAAACTAAACCCGACTTAGCTGACTTAAGAAGACGAATAACGTTTGCGATTAGATCGGTCACGCCTGAGATGTTCAGTAACATTAGAAGAAATTTCTATTTAAGATTAGGATGTTGCCAAGACGTTGGCGGTGAGCATTTTCAACATCTCCTACATTAATGTGGGACGGGTAAGAGGCGAAGCTCGCGAAGTCAGCTCTATATTCAAAACTGTCTGACCAAAATATACCATTTGTAGCGAGAAACGATAACCCCTCTAGCCTGCCACATGCTCGTCCAATTGACAATTTTTGGGCACTTTTGTCTAGAAAGGTTTACGATTGAGGATGGGACGCTGGACATGAAAAGCAGTTAAGGCGAAGGACCTACAGGAATATTCGAGAGATAGATGTCGCAGCTGTCCAAAATCTAATGAGGGATGTCCCAAGAAAATTGCGCCTTGTTGATCAGCACGAAACTTTAATTTGTTTTGATTTGATAATTTTGTTAATTGTAATATTGTTAATGATGGAGTAAAATAAAAATTTTAATGAAATTATTCTTGCGTATAAAATGTAATAAAGTAATTTGTGCCAAAACTTTTGAGACATACTTTATTATTTTGAAAAATTTGAGTGGATTTCACGGGGGAACATAACAAGTAGTTATTTTTACTTCCTGTGCAATGGAAGTTTCACCAAGCATGTAGCCCAGCACAAATTAGTTATATAATAAGCTTAGTTTAAAAAATAGCAAGACCAACTTTTTTACAGAATGTAAAAGTATAAAAACACCCCTCTATAATATCGCCTCATAGAAAATGACCCATCCAGCAGAAACAGATATAGCTAATTCCTAATGAAATTATAAAGAATTAAGCTAACCAGACCACTTTAATTGTAAGAAGGATTTTTTTGTCAATTTTCTTTATGCAACAGTTAAAGTTGTATTGTTACTAAATTGTTAATTAAAATTTTCGTACAACTTCATACAAGCTTAGAAGTTCGTGGGACCTTAAGTGATACACTATGATTATAAACTTGAAAATTGACTCTATGAACCTTTTATCGCCCATATCAGGGACTGTTCCTCTGAGGACATTAAATTTAAGACTTATCTACACGAGCATTTATTGTACAATTAAGCCACACTAACGGTAGTGCAATATCTCCGCATGAAAACAGCTCACCATACATTAATTATCACCCTGTGCCGACCAATGAGAATTATGTAGGCGTGGCTTCCAAGGCGCTAAATTTAAATTTCTATTGCAGTATGATCGAGGTAGAACAAGGTTTTGTATAATTCCAGCGCATTCACCATTTATTTGATTCTGTACAAAAAGTTATATTTCCAGCAATTTGTTTATCTCGGTTAATAATAGTTCTGATTGTTATTAAATTATCGGTTTTAATTTATTTATATTAAAAGAAGATAAATACTTTTTTTTTTAACTTTATAATAACTAGGTACCTATTACCTTCGAATAGGAACATAATTCAATAAAAAAAACAAAAAAAAATAGTATAAAAACTTAAAATTTATTTATGAAAATACTGTAAACAGTCGAGAACAAATAAAACAATATATTATTTAAAAGTAACTATATTAACCATATGAACCTAAGTATAAATAAGTATGGTAAAAATGAAATGAACTAAACCGAACTAAAATATTTAAAAAATGATGTAATTAAATAAAAGCCTTTTGCACTGAACCTTCAGTTTTGGATTTCATCATCAGATCAGTGTACTATAAAAAGGTCTGGGCTTAATCTTTATATAATGTAAAATTATAGGAGAATGGGTATTGATTTTTAATTGAATGTCGTGCATCTTGAATTCTTCTGTCATTACTAACTCCCCCAGTCAATTGTTCGACGATGATATTTTGTTGAGTTCTCGTTAGCCTTTTAGTTCTCAATTTATCAGCATGCCCTATGTGTGTGTCAGTAAATGTTGCCATAACTGATCCTAGAAATATACAAATATATTGTGAAAAAATCTGTACAGCCAATCGTATATCATTCTACCTTGTTTCATCACTTTGTCCAGAATAATTAGGATGACATGTATATTATGTTATAAAATATTGATGCAATAATTTGACAAACACCACCATAACATAAAAAATGTCTTTAAACCGACAATATTATTAGGTAACCATATTTGTGTAACAAGTGGCAGGAAAAGAAAAATAGGTAGGTACCATGAGAATCTGACTTCATATTTGGAGGACCCGGGTATAGTTTTTAGACACATATATTTACTTCACTCAAAAATATGGAATTAAAAATATTTGTACCAACATTATTTTATAATTTGTAATAAATTACCTTGATTGGAAATTTTCACGACTATTCTTGAAGGGCAAACTCCTCAAATTCTTATACTTCCCCCAGCTTTCATATTACGTTTTTGGCAGGTACTAACACGCCCTTAAACAACAAATATAATAAGACAAAATTTTATATACTACTTGTAAAAAACAATACCTGTCATATCTCTTCGGTTACAACTGTAGTATATAAGTACATCAGCATTATTTGGATTTTTATTTTTCCTATGACACGCATAGTCAACTTCCCTATTCTCCATTTTTTCCACGTTTCAAATTCTTCAATGTTCGGAAAAGTTAAAGAAGACTCTTTACAATTTACTTCATGAACTTGGTTTAAATGCCTTGTAAGGTTGCTGTGGGACGATAACTTCTCTTCTTCGGGACACATTGGGCACAAAATATGTTCAGTTTCATCATTTTTAATTATCATCTGATGGAAGTTCTTCAGATGCCTATTTCTTGCAGACTTACTGGCAAACTTCACAAGTTGGTTTTACCCTACAAAATATAAAATGTAGACCTACTAAATTTAAATTTTGGACATTAAAAACATACCTATCTGAATCCATTGCTGTTATCTGTTACCAAAAAATAGGTTATAGCAATAAATATTGCTTTTTTAGAATTCTGTGGGCAATTTGCACTTTAATACTAATCTAAAAAAATCACAAAAAGCTCTACAAAATCTGAACAAAAGCAAACAGTAAACAAGCTTGTTGTTGTTGCGCCAAAAGCAAGCCGAGTGGCGAGACACCGAGTCTCCACGATGTTATCTCGATGAGTCCCGAAGCACGTTGTTTGTGATTGGTCGGCACAGGGTGATAATTAATGTATGCTAAACAGCTCGCAAACTCGCAAATTCTTACGGTAAGAATATATTATCAGGGGGCGGACTTAGGATTTAGTCGGGGGGGGGGGGGGGATATGTGTGCATGTATACAGATTTGATACAGTAACGACTTTCAATCGAAAAATACTGTTGGGATAAAAGCTCCAAAACCTTTTTAAGAAAATTTAAAAGAATTTATTCAAAAATTATATGCAAAATCTATAGTATATACAGGGTGTTATTTAATAAGTGTCCGATATTGTACAGGACGATTCCCCAGTTATTTATAAGGTGAAAAGTTCATATAAGCATGGGTTCGGAAGGCCTTCATTTTTAAAATACAGGGTGTTAAAAATTTTATTTTATTTTTGTTATTCGTAAATAATTTTTGAAATAATGTCGATATTTGGAAGAAAATTAGTATTTGTGGGTGGCGCCCCCGTACAATTAAGGGTCAAACTAAGATCAAATTTGAATTTCTCATAGTAAAAAATACACAAATACTAATTTTCTTCCAAATATCGACATTATTTCAAAAATTATTTACGAATGACAAAAATAAAATAAAATTTTTAACACCCTGTATCTTAAAAATGAAGGCCTTCCGAACCCATGCTTATATGAACTTTTCACCTTATAAATAACTTGGAAATCGTCCTGTACAATATCGGACACTTATTAAATAACACCCTGTATTGTATGTATGTCAATTATGGTATTATCTTTTAATATGTAAATATGGAGTTTATCCCTTTTGATGACTTAAGTGCATGTGTCAAATGTTTATGTATCATAAAATAGCATTTTTCGGTCACCGTCCAGAAAGTACTCACTATCCGGACGCTTGTTCGTTGAGAAAGTGGCCTTTTTTCGGCCTAGTTCTGAAAATATAGGTGTCCGGGAAGTGCGTACTTTCCGGACGGTTTATAAACAATAAGACACTATTAGATTGAAGTTAAACAGTTTTATTTTAAAATAATTTCAGGAGACGATTAAACATTTATTGAAGTAAAAACAGATGTCAACGTTTTGTCACGATTTAACAAGCAAAACTATAACCTCAAATTATTTATTTATTTGAACTCCTTGCCGCTCAATTTAAGACGCCACCCTAGGTGGATTTCACCCCTCGGAGACGCTCCACACCTGGATCCGTCAAAGTACCTTTATGAACAGGCTAGTATATGCTGTCTCACTCACTTCTTTAAAATCGAGAATGCTATGAATGATGGTTACCGATTTAATCAGTTAATCACAATTAATCCTTAACCAGCCAAAATATATATTAGTGGGTCGATTTTTTCATATAATTAAAGAATAGGTGTCCTATATTCTTGTGGTGACCTCTATTTATTAATTTGAGAAAAATGATACTATACCTGTTACAATATGAAATAGTTATTTATGCAACTAGTGCAAAAAGTGTATGTTTATTGCACACGGCATAGAAGTTATTCGCCGAGACGTAGTCGAGGTGGATAATATGCCATGTGCAATAAACACAATTTTTGCACATGTTACAATGACATAAGTACACTATTTTTTCTACGATCGTTTTTTTATTTAACAAAAAAGTTTAAAATCGCTCTGTATTACCTCTCCTTTGTATGCAAAAGTTGTAATTCAAATTTGACAATGGATCATAGATACCTTTGATTTCAACATAATATGGCGCCCTGTCAACGTGAATTCTATTTCGATAGGGTATCGACGGTGTGCAACACACAATACACATACTATAAACAAATTGTTCGTTTCCTAGGTAATTTACTTTATTGCACTAGGGCAAAAAGTACTTTATGGCATAGTATGCAATAAAGACCTACTTTTGTTATTAGAAATTCCTACACAAAATGACATTTTTAGAACGATCGTAGAAAAAATTAGTTAAATTAAATTCAAGTGTAGAAAAGGAAGATAGAATGAAAACGATGGTGTAAGAGAAGTAATTTAAAATATTTTTCTAAAAATATGACCGCAAAAAAAAAGATTCAAAGATTGATATAGCAGAAGAACGAAAAATACAAAAAATTCAGTTGTTAAAGTGGAATTCTCAACGTCATTCAATCTATTGCCAACGTGTAACCTATTTCGTTTTTTTTAGTTTATGATTTTATTACCTACCTAACATTTAAATAAAATCAAGGTCGTTAGCACAATATTTAGGTAATATTTGACATATTACAAAAATATTAACTTATTTCATTGCTAGTTTTAGAAGAATTCTATAGTGAAAGAACAATGACATAATAATTTTTAAAAAAATCTTATCGAGTATTTTTTGCAATACACTTTTCATAACATAATTTATGAAATTCGCGTTTAATGGTGTATATCGTTTAAAAATGGAACACCCTGTATTTGATCATTTTGTTAAAAGGAGCTTTAAATTACCTTCAATTTGTATTATGTGATACTTTATTTCACCTTTCCTTCTTTCTACAAAATGATAAATGTTCGATTTACAAAAATGACATAAAAAATATTTAAGTTTAGATCTAAATTTTTAAGACTGTATTACTGTGTCATTTATGTTAATTCTTTAAAATTTTAGTAATTCTACATGCAAGGATATCCTTGACCCGAATTTTGGTAAAAAATATTTTATTAATAAAAAAATTCACAGATTTCGCAATGCTTGCAACGAGCGGAGACATTGGAAATGATTGAATTATATTTAAAACATAATTTTATTATTATTCTCAACAACTAACTAATAAGGTTATAATATGTAAATAACATACACTGAGGAGAATGATCTAATACAACGCAGGTTTGCTAAGACATAGTTTGTATTAAAAGCTTATTATTTATAAACACATACTAAATACATTGCTAGTGTATCAAACCAATAACTCTTAGATCAAACCTGCTTTAGTGTTATATTAATTCCCGATTTGCTAGAACAGTGTTTTTATTGGTAGTAATCAGTTCGATTAGCAGCACAGTTTTATTGAAAAATTAACTACTTTTAACACAGCAATTTTATTAAGAAATAAATTATAGGTACTATATATTCTTAATGCGACGCATTTTGTTCCCTATGAAGCGCTATCTCTACAATTAAGAAAGCAGAAAAGTGTCCCCAAAAAATGAATTGTATCCGTTAGAACCTATAATCCACAAGACGTTGTTGGTGGTTCGTAGCGATCGACAATCGCCGCGCGCCTTAGTATTAGTTTTAACCTATTTGTTGCCCAGGTCACATCGTTGTTCGGAGTCTCTAGCGGTCCTAGCTGAATTTTATTGATCGCACCAATAAATTTTTACTTTGTATTTAAGTTTTTTTAAATTTTGCATGTCAGATAAAGCAATAGAAGATTATTATTTCGCACAACCCATCATTAGTATTGAACTTTCTAATCTATGTACGAATTTTACCATCTCAGTAAACCATGTTGTATAATAGATAATCATAATACATAATATGCAATGGTAAACAATAACAATATCATACTAGAAGCTACTTAAACTTTTGAGAACTACATTACTGATTTTTAGTGGTATATGCCTCAACTGTAGCAAGCAAATATTATTATGATTAATGTCAAGTTTCATTACAAGTGCAAGATGGAACTATTACAGCATATAAAACCAGATCGCTGTTTGTCGAACGTTTATAATCCATTATTACAAAAAATAAGCGCCCCAATCTCCCAAAAGTATACCTAATAAACAAACCAAGAATACCACCGACCGGTCTGACTCTTAAACTAGAAACAAAAACTTTTGAGAACTACAGTACTGATTTTTAGTGGTAAGTATATGCATTATTAACTGTAGTAAGCAAATATTATTATGATTAATGTTAAGTTTCATTACAACTGCCAGATGGAACTATTACAGTATAAAACCAGATCGCTTACATCGTTCACTCTGTTTGTCGAACGTAATCCATTATTACAAAAAATAAGCGCCCCAATCTCCCAAAAGCATAATAAACAAACCTAGAATACCACCCACCGGTCTGACTCTTAAACTAGAAACAATGAAACGCCCCACTTTAATGAACCACATGGAAAAATTTGTTAGGGTTCGATGTCAAGCATTTTACAAAATTACTACTAAGAATGTCTTTCAGAATTCATAAATGTAGAATAAATAGATAAAACAAGATTTTTTTTAAAATAGGTAAGTACATACCTTATTTTTTTTATTTTCCAAAATTTTTTTAAGAAATTGAATTAAATGAATACTACATCTTATTCAACCACATGCCAGATGGAACTATTACAGTATATAAAACCAGATCGCTTACATCGTTCACTGTTTGTCGAACGTTTATAATCCATTATTACAAAAAATAAGCGCCCCAATCTCCCAAAAGTACACCTAATAAACAAACCAAGAATACCACCGACCGGTCTGACTCTTAAACTAGAAACAAAAACTTTTGAGAACTACAGCACTGATTTTTAGTGGTATATACCATGCATTATTAACGTAGCAAGCAATTATTATTATGATTAATGTTAATTTTCATTACAACTGCCAGATGGAACTATTACAGTATATAAAACCAGATCGCTTTTATCGTTCACTGTTTGTCGAACGTTTATAATCCATTATTACAAAAAATAAGCGGCCCAATCTCCCAAAAGTATACCTAACAAACAAACCAAGAATACCACCGACCGGTCTGACTCTTAAACTAGAAAAATAAACTTTTGAGAACTACAGCACTGATTTTTAGTGGTATATACCATGCATTATTAACGTAGCAAGCAATTATTATTACGATTAATGTTAAGTTTCATTACAACTGCCAGATGGAACTATTACAGTATATAAAACCAGATCGCTTTTATCGTTCACTGTTTGTCGAACGTTTATAATCCATTATTACAAAAAATAAGCGGCCCAATCTCCCAAAAGTATACCTAACAAACAAACCAAGAATACCACCGACCGGTCTGACTCTTAAACTAGAAAAATAAACTTTTGAGAACTACAGCACTGATTTTTAGTAGTATATACCATGCATTATTAATGTAGCAAGCAATTATTATTATGATTAATGTTAAGTTTCATTACAACTGCCAGATGGAACTATTACAGTATATAAAACCAGATCGCTTTTATCGTTCACTGTTTGTCGAACGTTTATAATCCATTATTACAAAAAATAAGCGCCCCAATCTCCCAAAAGTACACCTAATAAACAAACCAAGAATACCACCGACCGGTCTGACTCTTAAACTAGAAACAAATACTTTTGAGAACTACAGCACTGATTTTTAGTGGTATATACCATGCATTATTAACGTAGCAAGCAATTATTATTATGATTAATGTTAAGTTTCATTACAACTGCCAAATGGAACTATTACAGTATATAAAACCAGATCGCTTACATCGTTCACTGTTTGTCGAACGTTTATAATCCATTATTACAAAAAATAAGCGCCCCAATCTCCCAAAAGTACACCTAATAAACAAACCAAGAATACCACCGACCGGTCTGACTCTTAAACTAGAAACAAAAACGTTTGAGAACTACAGCACTGATTTTTAGTGGTATATACCATGCATTATTAACGTAACAAGCAATTATTATTATGATTAATGTTAAGTTTCATTACAACTGCCAGATGGAACTGTTACAGTATATAAAACCAGATCGCTTTTATCGTTCACTGTTTGTCGAACGTTTATAATCCATTATTACAAAAAATAAGCGGCCCAATCTCCCAAAAGTATACCTAACAAACAAACCAAGAATACCACCGACCGGTCTGACTCTTAAACTAGAAAAATAAACTTTTGAGAACTACAGCACTGATTTTTAGTGGTATATACCATGCATTATTAACGTAGCAAGCAATTATTATTACGATTAATGTTAAGTTTCATTACAACTGCCAGATGGAACTATTACAGTATATAAAACCAGATCGCTTTTATCGTTCACTGTTTGTCGGACGTTTATAATCCATTATTACAAAAAATAAGCGGCCCAATCTTCCAAAAGTATACCTAACAAACAAACCAAGAATACCACCGACCGGTCTGACTCTTAAACTAGAAAAATAAACTTTTGAGAACTACAGCACTGATTTTTAGTGGTATATACCATGCATTATTAACGTAGCAAGCAAATATTATTATGATTAATGTTAAGTTTCATTACAACTGCTAGATGGAACTATTACAGTATATAAAACAAGATCGCTTACATCGTTCACTGTTTGTCGAACGTTTATAATCCATTATTACAAAAAATAAGCGCCCCAATCTCCCAAAAGTACACCTAATAAACAAACCAAGAATACCACCGACCGGTCTGACTCTTAAACTAGAAACAAAAACTTTTAAGAACTACAGGACTGATTTTTAGTGGTATATACCATGCATTATTAACGTAGCAAGCAAATATTATTATGATTAATGTTAAGTTTCATTACAACTGCCAGATGGAACTATTACAGTATATAAAACAAGATCGCTTACATCGTTCACTGTTTGTCGAACGTTTATAATCCATTATTACAAAAAATAAGCGCCCCAATCTCCCAAAAGTATACCTAATAAACAAACCAAGAATACCACCGACCGGTCTGACTCTTAAACTAGAAACAAAAACTTTTGAGAACTACAGCACTGATTTTTAGTGGTATATACCATGCATAATTAACGTAGCAAGCAAATATTATTATGATTAATGTTAAGTTTCATTACAACTGCCAGATGGAACTATTACAGTATATAAAACCAGATCGCTTACATCGTTCACTGTTTGTCGAACGTTTATAATCCATTATTACAAAAAATATGCGCCCCAATCTCCCAAAAGTATAATAAACAAACCTAGAATACCACCGACCGGTCTGACTCTTAAACTAGAAACAATGAAACGCCACATCAATGATCCACACTGAAAAATGTGTTAGGGTTCGATGTCAAGCATTTTACAAAATTACTACTAAGAATGTCTTTCAGAATTCATAAATGTAGGATAAATAGCTAAAACAAGATACCTTAATTTTTTTTAAATACCTACCTTATTTTTTTTTTTATTTTCCAACATTTTTTTAAGAAATTGAATTAAATGAATACTACGTCTTATGCAACCACATATTATATTACCAATGAGAAGCAATGCGATGTTGCCGGCTTGCCCGAAGCGGATGATTTCTTAAAAAAATATATTTACCTTTCATAAATTATAAATCAATTATTAAATAAAATTTTAAAAAAAATTATCCTAAAATATGTAGGTACTTTTTCTAAATCGCGATGCACGTCTCCTTAGAAAATATGTATCTTATCCCATCGCAATCAGCAATACCTAAAAATAGAAATCCAACAAAACCAACACACGGCAACAAAGCGCGCGACAACACATGAGATGCATTTGGCGCGATGTTGCCGGCTTGCCCGAAGCGGATGATTTCTTAAAAAAATATATTTACCTTTCATAAATTATAAAATCAATTATGAAATAACATTTAAAAAAAAAATATCCTAAAATATGTAGGTACTTTTTCTAAATCGCGATGCACGTCTCCTTAGAAAATATGTACCTTGTCCCATCGCAATCGCAACACCGAAAAATAGAAATTCCAATAAAACCAACACACGGCAACAAAGCACGCGACATTTTGTCTTACAACCTTGAAGGAAATTGTCTTACAACCTTGAACGAGAAACTCGTAACTTGGTCCCCATATACGAACATAGAACATAAACATTTCCAATGTTAAAAAGTCTACCGATGTTAATATTAACCCGCCGCGTTATAGTCCAGCGATCAGGTCGAGCCTGCACCAGCTTATATTCTTATTGGCCGATTCGACATTAATTTGAAATAAGCGTGCCATGTCTGCGGTATTTCATTGGCAAAGTAGCGTGTATCTGTTTATATACAGGCTGGAGGCTGTTTTATTAAGGGTGGCCACCTCTCGAAACTACTAAGCATAAAAACTTAAGAAAAAAAAATTATACTTAAAGCGGCCATGAGAAAATTCTGGAAATTATTTTCCTAAGTAAGTTCCTCATTTCGCCGCAAAGGGCACAATTGAAAATTATATTTTTTAATTCTAAATTTCATCGAAAATTCCCATATTAAGGTATAACTCTGATCATCATTACATTAGAAAGGTTAGACAAATTTGAATCATTTTGATTTAAGGCTCATTGGCGACCTTGATAAGAGTGGGGGAAGCTATTGAAAGTGTAAACATTATAATCGCTGTAACTTTTAAACGACTTATCCGATTTTACTAAATTTAAGCTTGTTTGGAAGAGAAAGGTAAGTACCTTCAATTGCATTCAATAGTACACGATAGTTTCTAATAAAATTGCTAGAGGGCGCAATTTGTAATAATAACAGTTTGTTGATTTTATTCCGAAATATCAAATCATACGGTATAACTATGACATCATAATTGGAAATTAAATTAAATTTACAAGAAAAAATGTGAAGACCGCAGTTCGATATCTTTGTTCGTTTCAGAGTTATTGCCGAAAGAATAATTTTTAACACTTTAATCGAAGAAATTATTTAGCCGTTTAGAAGTTACAGCGATTTTAATGTTTACACATTCAATAGCGTCCCCTACTTTTATCAAGGTCGGTACGCCAATGAGCCTTAAACCAAAATGATGCAGAATTGTCTAACCTTTCTAATGATGTAATCAGAGTTATACCTTAATATGAGAATATTCGAAGAAATTTAGAATTTAAAAAAAATAATTTTCAATTGTGCCCCCTTGCGGCGAAATGAGGAACTTGAAAAATAATTTCCATTCTAATGACCGCTTTAATCTTAATTTTTTTTTCAAGTTTCTATGCTTAGTAATTTCCGAGATATGGCCGGTGGCCACCCTTCATGAAACACCCTGTACAGTTTATTTTAAAAATAAATTTGCTATAGGCCTTTTTCTTTTCTGTTTCTCTAAAATTATTTTGAAATTAGGTATATAAAGAATTCATAGGAGCGTTAATACCATAAAATCTCCATATAAGAAAATACTTGTTTGCTACATGCTTCATTTTTAAACATCATCTTATGACACATTTTAAAAAAATGCACACCATCAATCGCAACAACTTTTGTATTTACTGTTTTTGGCTAAAGTCAACCGTTAACGAGGTATCTATCGTCCACCGGCAGTGGAGTTCCAACTGAGGTCGTAAAATTCAAACGACTAAATATGTAGGGTAAGTCGAGAAGAGATGGACCACCTTCTGAAAAGTTTTTATTAAATTTTTTATTTATATAAATTGAGCTCTGCTAAACGGTACAACGTAAACATAAACTTTTGTGATCTGTTTGGCAAAGTTAAAATATTAACGTAACATAAGAAATAGTTACAAAAATAAAAATGTAAAAATAAGACGGTATAGGAAAGATGGACCAAACTAAATAGGAGAGATGGACCCGTACACTAATTTAGATTTTCTTCCCCGTTTTCAGTTTGGGGCGGTAGCACAAAGTTAACACGTGTTGAAATAGGATGTGCAACCATCGTGCGAGCAGTGGCGTAGCGTGGTTGAAGGGGCGGAGGGGGCGAAAGCTTCAAAGGTAAGGGCGTAAATTTTCCTTATAGGTTAAAATAGGGGAAAAAATAGCGCCGCAGGCGAAAATTTTTAGGGTGCCATGCCCTTTTCTCAATGATGTTGCCTGATATTCAAGTAGGAAAAATATAAAATACACAAGATTTTCAAGAAAATCACAAAAAAATTGATAAAGTAACAAAAAAGTTCTTCGTTTTCATGGCTCATTATGGGTCCTGGGGGGAGGGGGGGGGGGGGTTCTTAATAATAATAATAAGAATAGTAATAAATAAAATAATTTTAAATTTTAACAACCAAAAATAAAAGATCTGCTAATGAAATATTAAAATATTACCATATTGCCAAATGGCCAACTGCACACTTTTGCCTCTGGGAACTGGGAGAGTGGGAAGGGGGCGCCGTTTGGGACAGGGCTCAAAGGGCGGGGGGGGCGGTCGCCCCCCCTGGCCCCCTGCACGCTACGCCACTGCGTGCGAGTACATTTTATCCAGTCCTCTGTTTTCTTAGTAACGCGATAGTCTTCGAGGCACCCTACGCACTGGTTTTCTGAGTCATCAAGGGTTTCTTCTCCACTAGATGAATCGTCCAAAATTACGTCTCCATCCGATTCTGAAGAGGTAGAAAGACGCCGGCGTTTTTTTTTTTGCAACACTTTTTCAGTAGATTTGAATGTCTTCGTTTTGGAAGGTACATTCTTTTTGTCAAGTGCTTATTTTTGCCTCTGCTTCTTCTGACGAATACTAGTCATATAATTTTGTGAAGTTAAGTTACCCATTAGGTTAGCAGGAGCTCTTTTTTTCGCTGGTGTTATATGAGGCACGGGAGAGAGCTCCTGTAGTAGCTTCCCCGGTGTTACATTTTCAGTTTTTTTATTTGAAACCACACTTTCCAGCTGCATACTGCGTTTTAAAGTTGTTTTTGGAATGCCGAATGATCTTGCTGCTGCGTTCACACCCATGTCGTCGAACACTACTGCATTGATGGCAGAAGATAAATCCTCTGCGGACCAAGAGGCCCTTTTAGCCACGTTTCGCTTGCGGATGTATTTATTAGGCATTATCCTGTAACAATAAGACATTCTCTCTCTCCTATGTCATGCTGGTCCATCTCTCCTAAAATGTAAGGACAGATGGACCAGTAAATTCTTAAGCTGTTAAACAAGTGAACGCTACGCTTTTAAGCTTAAATGCATGCCAGACTACGTATTTGTCAATAACATGTCTAAAATTTTGCCTAAAACTTACCTCAAGTGAATTAACTGTCTAAAAAGAAACCTTATGCAAAATTTCTGTGACGATTGAAAACGAAATATCCCGATAACTTTCGAACAACTGCACACACACGCAAGCACTTATACTGCCTTTCGGCGACTGACGCTATTGCATCATCCCACGCCGTAGTAGCAAGCATTATTGCCACAGTATGTGAGAAATCGCGGGTGGTCCGACTCTCCTCGACTTACCCTACTACGTAGTTAGCAAACATAAAAATAAGGAAATCAAAAATCATTTTATTTCGTGGACCGTTTTATGTTTATCGTATTAAGTAAATTATTACGCACTCCCTTGTCTTTTTATCCATCCTTTTATAATAGGTTTATTGTTCCATTTAAACTCTCAAATAATGGAAATGGAAAATGGAATAATTTAAAAAGGGTTATCGTGATCCGAATCAATTGCCTTCTAAATGGCTGGAATTTATTGCTAAGTAAATTATTTCATATCTTACGATAAAATTAACATTTTACATTTCTCTCTGGAAACTAAAACATTTAAAATATAATATGCTTGATTTAGCTTTATTTAGTTAAAATTTTTGTTTGTATGGGTTTTATTGATTGCGGTGTAACCAGGTGGCCAAATAAAAATGGACGCCAGGAACTTTTAAACTACAAAGGGTAAGTCAAGGAGAGTTGGACCAGTAGGAGAGTCGGACCATCCGCGATTTCTCACATACTGTGACAACAATGCTTGCTACTACGACGTGGGATGATGCAATAGCGTCACCGTCAGTCGCCGAAAGGCAGTAGAAGTGGTTGCGTGTATGTGCAGTTGTTCGAAAGTTATCGGGATATTTCGTTTTCAATCGTCACAGAAATTTTGCATGGTGTTTCTGTTTAAACAGTTAATTCACTTGAGGTAAGTTTTAGGCAAAATATTAGACATGTTATTGACAAATACGTAGTCTAGGATGCATTTAAGCTTAAAAGCGTAGCGTTCACTTGTTTAACAGCTTAAGAATTTACTGGTCCATCTGTCCTTACATTTTTGGATTATTGTTACAGGATAATGCCTAATAAATACACCCGCAAGCGAAACGTGCCTAAAAGGGTCTTTGAACTAGAGACGTAATTTTGGACGATTCATCTAGTGGGGAAGAAACCCTTGATGACTTACAAAATCAGTGCGTCGGGTGCCTCGAAGACTATCGCGTTACTAAGAAACAGAGGACTGGATAAAATGTATTCTTTGTTCTAGATGGTTGCACGATGGTTGCACATCCTATATCCACACGTGTCAACTTTGTGCCAACACCCCCAAACTAAAAACGGGGAAGAAAATCTAAATTAGTGTACGGGTCCATTTCTCCTATTTAGTTTGGTCCATCTCTCCTATACCGTCTAGGAAAGATGGGCCAATTTTTATTTTTACATTTTTATTTTTTGTAACTATTTCTTACGTTACGTTAATATTTTAACTGTGCCAAACAGATCACAAAAGTTTATGTTTACGTTGTACCGTTTAGCAGAGCTTAATTTGTATAAATAAAGAATTTAAT